>CM021104.1:54714686-54751107 GCA_007115665.2 Sequoiadendron giganteum
AGGAGAGAGGGAGGGAGAGAGGGAGGGAGAGAGAGAGAGAGGGAAAGAGATAATATTTAAATATTTTATATATTATTAATATTAATTAGTTATATAATATTTTATTTATTAACTTTATATATATATATAAATATTTATACATTAACTAAAATATAGAAATAATATTTAAATATTATAGATAATAATATAATATATTATATATTATACATAATTTCGTAAGAGATTATCATAAATTGTATATTATATATTAAATTATAAACTATATTGTATATTCTAAACTAGATATATTAAACTAAACTATAAACTATTTATTGCATTTTTAAATCATATATTATAAACTATATTACATTTTTTTAAATCATATATAAAATATATCAGATATCTGATATTTCTGACACAAATTTTACTACTTAGGGGTTAGCCTCGGGCTTGCTTTGGAATTTGGCTAGGACATGCCAATCCTAAGAAGTCAACACAAAAACGTGTTTAACAGCTTACCTTGCTTTTCTAGACTTTGCCCATGTGGCTGACGACTTTTTTTTAACCCAAAATTGATGAAATGAAAAGGGTTTTTAAAGGAGATTCTCAGCTTTCCACCAATATAAATTATTCTTTACTTTGAATTTAATAAATAATTATTATTCATTTTCTATTTGAATTACGACTAAAGTCCTGATTGATAGGCTGATTGAAAAACATCTATAGCTTTCAAATGGTATCACATTTTTTGAATCTGAAACATATGTCACATTCTATGCTTCGCATACTATAGGATTTAAAAAAATAAAAAATCATGAAGTTTTGACCAAGTTAAGGTTGTCAGACATACACATTTTTATATTTCTTAAAAGTTGTAATAAACAAATCACAATTAATTATTTACTTGGAAAAAAATTACAAAAAAATATGCATCACATTGGGACATGAGTCCTCTACTTATATCTAAAATCTTATAAAAAAGTATTATTATTTTATTGTGGTTAGGGTGGTCAGACAGACACCTACTTCTTATTTTTTCCCTGAAATTTAAGTACTACTGCATTGAAATTTCAAATTTTCACCAAATATATTTAAAAAATAAAATAAACCTAGAAGTTTAGAAACTACATTTAATTTTCTACAGATTCTATTCTTACATATTTTTGAAATAATATAGATAACTTATTCAAATTTCTACATCAAGTTGCCTAACTCTAATTTTTCTGAATTTTTGTCGCCACTTAAGGGCCTATTTTTTCCATGATGATCCTGCACATACCTATGGTTTTTTGTGTTTGTTCAGGACATGTCTAGCAAGACATAACACGAGTGCAGTATAATGTGCTTGTGTTCTATCTTTCTTTATGTTAAATTTTACTCTATTGAATGTATGTTTATATATTTGTATGTTTACAGTATGCACATGTATGCTTGTATGTCATGTATGTATGTATGTATGTATGCGTGGTTGTGTGTATGTATGTATGAACGTATGTATGTATATATGTATGTATGTATGCATGTATGTTCTACATATATACATGTATGCTTGTGTGTATGTAGGATCGTATGTACATATGTATTATGCTTATATGTATGTATGTACGTATTTATATCTTTAGAGGGAGGGAGAATTTTAAGAGAGAGAGAGAGTTGTCTAGGTAGGGTGGGAGGGAGAGAGGGAGGGAGCGAGAGAGAGAGAGGTAGAGAGGTAGTGAGAGAGATTCTTGAGAGAGGGAGAGGGGGTGGAAGGGAGAGTCTAAGAGAGAGGGAGTGAGAGAGAAGGGGTTGGAATGAGAAGGAATTAGCTAGGTAAAGTGGGAGGGATAGATAGAGAGAGATAGGGGGTGGGAGAGAGAGAATTGAGAGAGAGGGAGAGAGAGAGGGGGAGAGAAAGAGAGAGTTATGTAGGTAGGGTGCCAAAGGGAGAGACTTGAGAGGTGGAGCTGGGTGAGAGGGAGAGACTTGAGAGAGAGGTAGTGAGAGAGAGGGAGTGTGAGAGTGAGAGACCTGAGAGAGTGAGAGGGTTTGGGAGGGAGTGACCTAAGAGAGGGAGAGATAGAGGGGGATGGAGTGAGAGGGACTTATCTAGGTAGGGTGGGAGGGATAGATAGAGAGAGGGGGGGAGAGAGAGAGAGAGTTACCTAGGTAGGGTGCCAGAGGGAGAGACCTGAGAGAGAGAGGGGGTGGGAAGGAGAGACTTGAGAGAGAGGGAGAGAGAGAGGGAGTGGGAGAGAGAGGGAGTGATGGAGAGGTAGTGGGAGGGAGATATAGAGAGATAGATAGGTGGAGGTATGTAGAAAGAGAGAGAGGGTGGTAGGGATTGATTGAGGGAGAGGTACATAGAAAGAGAGAGAGGGTAGATAGAGACAATTAGAGAGGGTAGGAGAGAGGGAGGGAGAGAGAGGTGAGATGTATAGATAGAGAGAAAGGGATAGGGGTTGAGGGTATAGGGTTGATGGATTAGGGTGGAGGACCTATAGGGTTGATGGTTTTGGGTATTAGGGTTTAAGGGTTGAGGGTTGAGGGATTAGGGTTGAGGTTAGAGGGTATTGGGTTGAGGGAAGAGTGTAGAAGGTTTAAGGGTTTAGCGATAAAGGGTTTCAAGTTGAGGGTTTAGGGTATAGGTTTGAGGGTATATGGTTAAAGGATTAGGTTGAGGGTCCAATGTAAAGGATAGAGGGTATAGGGGTTAAGGGTTTAAGGGTTGAGGGTTGAGAATTGAGGGTTGAGGGTTTAATGTATAGGGTAGAGGGTAGAGGGTTTAAGGGTTTAGGGTTTAAGGGTTGAGGGTTGAGGTTTAGGGTTTAGGGTAGAGGATTGAGGGTATAGGGTTGAGGGATTAGGGTTGAGGTCGAATGTATAGGGTAGAGGGTATAGGGGTTGAGGGATTAGGGCTCAAGGGTTGAGGGTTGAGGGTTTAAGGGTTGAGGGATTAAGGGTTGAGGGTCTAGGGATTAGGGTAGAGATTTTTCTTTTGTTTAAGGGTTTAAGGGTTGAGGGATTAGGGTTGAGGGTAGAGGGTATTGGGTTAAGGGTAGAGGTTAGAGGGTTTAAGGGTTTAGGGTTTAAGGGCTGAGGGTTGAGGGTTTACATTTGAGTGTTTAAGGGTTTAAGGGTTGAGGGTTTAGGGTCGAGGGATTAGGGTAGAGAGGGAGGGATGAATGGATGGAGCGATGTGGTGGAACTTTTAAATTTTCCCCCTTGTGAGTTTGTTTTAATTTGTCCTTGGCTTTAATTGGTTGGGTTTTGGGTTTTTTACAAATGATTTTGGGTCATAGGTGCTCTATTCGAGCAATGAATTATTGTTAATGGTGGCCAGTCATTTAAGTATGGTCCTAACCCCTTTTAGTTGTGACATTACCGACCCCTCTTTACCTGTCCTTTCGATTTTTTATGCCTTGATTATATTTTGTATTTCCTTAGTGTCAGGTTGGTAAAATGTTTTAGATTAATCTCTAAATAATCTTTTCAACCTCGAGGGTCATTTCTCCCTCCACCTAGTCAGTCCCCTTGTTATAAATAACCTTTTTGCATGTGCAGATTGCGTAGCCGTCAGATGGAGTGATCCGTATCTGGACCGTTCCTCACAGACCCCACAAGGTTTCTTGCTGACGTTACTAAAGTGGTGCGAGGAATGTGAGATGCTACCACCTGTCATATATGATCGTGGGGACCAGTTATTTTTTGTTGACCGATGAAGGATGTTGATGCTAATAGCTATTTTTTTACCAAGGCATTGTGGTCATTCCTCGCTGACCTCGCGCAATTAAAACATTAGTTTTAATAATGCTACGAGGTGTGCGAATTGTTGACGCGTGGACGCCGATGCTGCACAAGGGATGATCGAGGTGGGGCCCATTTTATGTTGAGATGGTGTCTAGTAGGTGACTTTCTGTTCACCTAAAGACTGGTGAACATACGTGGCATTTTCAAACCATTTTGACTCAATCTGAACCGTTCTTCTGGCTTACATTGTTTTGGATCAACGACTGACATTTGAAATAAGTTGATGTTGTACTATTGTCATTTTATCTCGTGCAATTGAGTAGTAATGGTCGAGTTCAAACTGTGCTTTCATAATTAAATGCTAAAATATTAGTGAATTGCTATTTCTATGTGTATTTTCACGCTAAAGAGGAATCACCTAGTACTGAGCGAAGCAAGCCATCTTTGTAATTTTTCAGCCTCACTGTCATTAACGTTCTGCAAGTGAAACCGTAAGTAACACATATACCATTTATTGTGCTTTGAGAAGGTCTTATGGTTTCTTGGAGAACAATTAATGATTGCTTCTTGTTCTATTCTTGAAGGATTGTTTGAGTTAATTTTCTCTAAAATATCTTAAAGCTTGTCTTGATAATTGTTGTGGCTTCTCAATTGTGAAGCATTTTTTGTTTAAAGCTATAGGGTGCGAGTTATGATTGTTAGACATATAAAAACCCTAGCTCGAGCTATTCTCCGTCTTGTATAAATGGAACCTAAGGCCCGAAGCTTTGTCTTTGAAGCCGCTACTAGGTCTTTTTCCCAAGATATTATAAATTTATTAAAACCCTCTACTAGCAAAAGGCAGGAGGGAAAGGCTTTGTTTTATGGGCCCTTGCTCTTGGAAGGGTTAATTGATAAGCAATGTGCAGTTTGGGACGCTGAGTTACCGTATACCGGATGGCAGTTGTTCTCAAATTGGTCTGGTAACATGAATTTGTGTTCCTTTGTGTAACCCATGGAGGTTGGATCTCGGTAAGCTGGTGGTTCCTAATGTCTACTTGGATGTAGATTTATTAAAAGATGTTGCTGCGAGGTATGACCCTATAACCAGAGTTGTCAAAACAAACTCTGGCATTCAAATGGTAAATTTTACCAGGGAGGAAATTACAAAAATATTTGGTCTACATGAATGGAGTCAAGATATGGTTGCCATTAATCTTGAGGCTTTCAGAGAAGAATACAGAAATACCAAGGGTTTGTTCAGAACATCTCTTTTGATGCCTCATTTGGCAACCTCAGGAAGAGGGAAGAATAAGAAGTAGGTAGCGACTGGTAATAATGAGCTAGAACCTTTTCCTATGGACTACTTCTCTTACTATTTCAAGAGGATAGTTTGTGCCTTATGCCAAGTTCTGGGAATTAGCTTGAAGAATACTTTGCCTACAAATATCATGTACATGGTTGTAAACCTGCAACATCCAGGTTTCAATGTGGTATATGATTTTTCCACTTACTTAGCAAAGAAAATGCATGGGGGTCTAGTGGCCCTAAAGGAAGGAAAGAATTGGGTTGGTTTCATATGGTTTTCCTTGTTGATCCACATGTTTTTATATAGGGGCCAGACAGTGTTTGAAAAGGATATGGAACTAAAAAGGAAGGAGGATAATGTTGACATGCCTATCCAATATTGGACTAGGATCCTTGATATGCATGATTACAAATTTGATTATGTAACATTCCAAAATGTCTTTGGATCCAAGTTGAAGAAGGCTCTAGTTCGTGATCCCCCCAAGATTCCTAAAGAGATTCATGATTTCTTGAGGCCAATGGAAAGAAGGCCTGAATTAAATTTGACACACAATTGGGGAGATATTATCCCTTATCATAATACAACCATTTTCAGAGTATATGGCACTAATGTCAACCCTTATGTTCTGCCCAGGGAGGTGCCTCTGAGAATTGGATTTTTGGAAATCATGAGACAGTTGGGGTGTGCTCAAGAAGTACATCTGCCAGTAGAACAAAAGAAAGGATCTTTCTTTCTTGAGTATACAACGTTTTGTGATTTTGTTATGGAAAAGGGAGGATGGAAGGATTTAGAAACATTGCTTAAACCTTATGGATTAAAGACTGTACGACCTAGGAATCATGATCTTGAGGGTTTTATTTCTCAAATGAAGGCCAAGCATCGGACTGGAACTTTTGTCCACAATCTCTATTTTCCTAAGGACATTATCAGGAATATTTTTGATCTAGAGATACAAGAAGAGAGAAAGGAAATGTACATTGCCTTTACCAAGATGGCAAAAAGGAAGCAATAAAGGATACCTTCTTTCAATCCCATACCAAATATCAATGGTGAGTTGAACAGGGCTATGTATGCCATTGATAATTTTGAGAGTTTGGTGGGAATTCTAAAGGATGAACGGGTTATGGAAGAAAGGGGAAAATCACAAACTATTGAGGAGTAACCTGAAGTAAGGTTGGAGGAGAGGCCTACTTATTAGCCCCCGAAGAAGATAAAGGTTTTCTCTAGGAGAAGGGGAAGCAGGGTTGTAGAAGTTGCTAAAAATGTTGCACCATCTTCTTTAGGGAAGTCATTGCCAAATATTGTTGATCTAGATTCCCCTCTGAGGATTTCTGACCAGACTTGTCCATCATCACCAAAGAGACATAAAATTGAAAGAACAAAGGTGGTTGATTATTATGGTGATGAGGACAAAGAGATCATTGCCACTTCTGATCAAATGCATTAGGGAATGCCATCTTTCCCACTTGACACTTCATCAAGTTCTGGGGCAATTGCTTTGAGGTTGGGAAAAGATGAAATAAGGGGGATAACAAATAATGATGACCTAAGGATGGAGGCCTGCAGAGATTTCATGATGGATGACTCTTTTATCTAGACCAATGCTTTTAAAGATTTTGTATGGAGGGAACATGTCTCATTGTATGTTGAGAGGGTGGCACAAGAAAGAAGTTTGCACCCTGAGCTCCCAAAGCAAGTAATTCAGTCTAAGGTCAGGATGCAAATGAAGGAAAGGTTCAAAGAAATAACACCAGAGTAGGGCCGAGCATTGGTACAAAAGAGTGGGGTATTGTTACTTCCTGAATGGGATATTGTTGATGCTGTGGTGTTCGATACAATAAGAAGGGCCAATAGGCCACTTCTTGCAACTGATGAAGAAGCTGAATTGACACTCAAAGGTTTAGCCTTTAGTGAGGAGTGTGATGCATTTGCAATCTGGTCTTTGTCAACTAGATCTAGGAAGCTAGTAGTCACAAAACCATCTGATTTTAGTGGTCACCTAGTTTTAAGAAGAGTTGTTGATACCCCAACATTGGAGGCTGCTGATATGGTAGTAAATGTTGCCAAATTCACTAGGGCAACTATTGAAGATTTGACCAAGGACCGATATACTCCGAGAGGCCAATACAATGACATTATTATTGAATATAATAAGAGTCAACAAAGGGTTACAAAGTTAGAAATTGAATTGGCCTTATTAAATCAGCAAATGGATCCATTGAGGTCTCAAGGGTAGGCTAGTTCTAGCCGCACTGTCTCTGACCCATCAGTGGAGCAATCTCAACCCTCTTCACAAGGACAACCCTTAGCTATTGTTCCATATAATATGGGGCAGGTTCCTATTACAGTTGAAAGGGCTAATAGCCTAGGAGGATGACTCTCTAGGGAGAAACTAATTCAACAAGTTGAAGAGTATAAGGAGATGGTGCAACAAATCCGAGAATCAGCAGGGAAGAGAAATTCGGTGATTGTGGACACTATTTTGAAATAGTTAAATAGGAGGGTCTAGGGTAAGTTGAATAGTGTTCATGAAAACTATTCTCTAATGTTGCAAGCACTTAGAATGTTCCCAAGAGATAGAGAGTTGGCCAACCCATTGCTAGACAGATGGAGCCCCAGAATTGAGAAATTGAGATTCATGGTAGTAGGAGAAAAACAACATGGGGATAAGTATCCTATGGTTATATCAACTTATCAATTTGTCAAGGGAGTCTTGGAGAAAACAAATCAGGGGTATGTTGCCCCTATGGAGTTAAAGATTAAAGCGTTAAAGGCCAAATATGATGAAATGGACTTAAATCCATTGCCACACATTCTGCATAGTCAAGACGAGGTAAAGCCTTTGCAGGTTTGGAAAGATTAGATGAATAATATAATGATTGCTCAGACACATGAGATATGAAGAAATGTTGACATTGGTATGTTGGAGAATACATTGGAGAAACTATCATTTGTCATCATTTTCTTAGAAAATTTTGATAAGAAGGCTACATCAGTAATGGTGAAATATGCACCCTATCGAGATAAGATTGATTAGGTTATGGATTTTAAGTGGCCATCCGAGGAATATTTTGAGTTATGGAAAAAGGAGTTCACTGATGAATTTGAAATATGAATACTACCAGTGAGAAATGCAACTTGGTCATGTATAATATAGGTCTGGCCTCAGAAGTTATATTTGAAAATATGCATTATCCTTTCGACTGAAGTACAAGTTGCTAAGGTGGAATAAAGTGGTACAACGGTTAAAGATGCTTTCGACATGAACAAGTGGCCCTTTGAAGGGCGGTTTCTTTTCTTCCATACCAACTCATGATTATTCTTGTCTTATGTTTTTTCAATCGCATGATGTAAATGTAACTGATTGAGGGATTAATGGTCCAATGAAAAATGGACATTTGTACTCTCCGGCCTGAAGCTTGTTGGCTCCCTTGTTTTATAAAAGGGAATTCTGGGCCATGAGAGTAAGTCTGTTGAAATATCTAAGATTTGAGAAATAAGAGTTTACTTTACAAAGAGTATGAATGTAAGTCCAGGTATTAAGGTTTTGAGTTAGATAAGAGAACTTGGTCAATTATGGGGTTCTTAGGCATGTTTGTATTACACATGCGAATGTTTTGAGTCTGTTTTCTCTCCTGTTGTGATACTTTGCATGAATTCTTAATGAAATATTGGTCCAAGATGACTTTCATTGATATTCATTTGTTCTTTACTATGAATTATGTTTAACGATAGCTCTGGTTCAAAGGATCGGTTAAATGCTTCAGTTAATCAGTAAGTTCATGCAAACTAACAGTAGGAGTCACAAAGTAGTGATAGACTTAGATACAAATATATGGACTGTAATGCGATTCATATAGATTATAAGTGCTTAAGAAGAAATCTGCCCTGTAGCTCAATTTTCTCATTTGACTTCGTGCTTTAAGATATGGCACTAGAACTCTGATTGCGGTTATATTTTCTCATGTCTTGTGTTATGACTTCAAGACATTTTATTGAAATATTTCCTATCAATCTACTTTAGTCGTGTTTGCAATTCTCTGCTAACTGGACTCGATCCTTTTCGAGGAATATCTAATTTCTTGAAGGATTTCATCCTTTTAGCGTAAATGGGGAATCTATTTGTTGTTTATCAATGTGTAAGTGAATTGTTTAATGTTGTATTTCAAGAGCACATTTTAGGGAGCACCCTTCTGGGTCTTACACAGCCCGAAGTGTAGGAGAATTAGCATTATCGCTTTTCTCGTCAAGTTGGCCAAATGCTTCCTAGACTTTTCTCATTGAACATGGAAAGTTCATAGAATCTCTTAGGAACTTCGCTTGGGTTCTGGTAAAAAACACCAACATGAGGGAGGGAGAAGTGATATAGAGACAAGGAGAGAAGAGGGAGGGACAAAGATATATGAGGGTTGAGGATCCAATGTATATGGTAGAGGGTTGAGAATTGAGGGTATAGGGTTGAAGACCTATAGGGTTGAGGGATTAGGGTATTGGGTTGAGGGTGTAGGGTTGAGGGATTAGGGTTGAGGGTACATATGGTTGAAGGATTAGGGTTGAGGGTCCAATTTATAGGGTAGAGGGTATTAGAGTTGAGGGTTTAGGGTTTGAGGGTTGAGGATTGAGGGATTAAGGGTTGAGGGTTTAATGTATAGGGTAGAGGGTAGAGGGTAGAGGGTTTAGGGTTTAAGGGTTGAGGGTTGAGGGTTTAAGGTTTAGGGTAGAGGGTAGAGGGTATAGGGTTGGGGGATTAGGGTTGAGGGTTGAGGGATTAGGGTTTAAGGGTTGAGGATTGAGGGCTAATAAATTATGGGTCAAGTGGGTTGAGTGATTCGGGAAGAGAGTCTACTTGGGTTTAAGGTTTTAGGGGTTGAGGGATTAGGGTTGAGGGTAGAGAGTATTGGGTTGAGGGTAGAGGGTTTAGGGTTTAAGGGTTGAGGGTTGAGATTTTAGGGTTTAGGGATGAGTGTTTAAGGTTTTAAGGGTTGAGGGTATATGATTGAAGGATTAGGGTAGAGAGGGATGGATGGATGGAATGAGAGATGGAGGGATAAGTGAGATAGAGAGGAGAGAAGAGGAGGGAGGGAAAAAGATATATGAGGGTTGAGGATCCAACATATAGGGTAGAGGGTTTAGAATTGAGGGTATAGAGTTGAGGACCTATAGGGTTGATGGTTTAGGGTATTGGGTTGAGGGTATAAGTTTGAGGGATTAGGGTTGAGGGTACATATGGTTGAAGGATTAGGGTTGAGGGTCCAATGTATAGGGTAGAGGGTATCAGGGTTGAGGGTTTAGGGTTTGAGGGTTGAGGATTGAGGGATTAAAGGGCTGAGGGTTCAAAATTGAGGGTTGAGGGTTTAATGTATAGGGTAGAGGGTAGAGGTTTTAAGGGTTGAGGTTTGAGGGTTTAAGGTTGATGGTAGAGGATTGAGGGTATAGGGTTGGGGGATTAGGGTTGAGGGTCCAATGTATAGGGTAAAGGGTATAGGGGTTGAGGGTTGATGGTTGGGGGATTAAGGGTCAAGAGGGTTGAGGGATTAGGGTAGAGAATTTACTTGGATTTAAGGGTTTAAGGGTAGAGGGATTAGGGTTGAGGGTAGAGGGTATTGGGTTAGGGGAAGAGGGTAGAGGGTATAGGGTTTAAGGGTTTAGGTTTTAAGGGTTGAGGGTTGAGGGTTTAGGGTTGAGTGTTTAAGGGTTGAGTGTTTAGGGTTGAGGGATTAGGGTAGAGAGGTAGGGATGGATGGATGGATAGATGGAGGGAGAAGTGAGATAGAGAGAAGGAGAGAAGAGGAGGGAGGGACAAAGATATATGAGGGTTGAGGATCCAATGTATAGGGTAGAGGGTTGAGAATTGAGGGTATAGGGTTGAGGACCTATAGGGTTGATGGTTTAGGGTATTGGGTCGAGGGTATAGGTTTGAGGTATTAGGGTTGAGGGTACATATGGTTGAAGGATTAGGGTTGAGGGTCCAATATATAGGGTAGAGGGTATTGGGGCTGAGGTTTTAGGGTTTTAGGGTTGAGGATTGAGGGATTAAGGGTTCATAATTGAGGGTTGAGGGTTTAATATATAGGGTAGAGGGTAGAGGGTAGAGGGTAGAGGGTAGAGGGTAGAGGGTTTAAGGGTTGAGAGTTAAGGGTTTAAGGTTGAGGGTAGATGATTGAGGGTATAGGGTTGGGATATTAGGGTTGAGGGTCCAATGTATAGGGTAGAGGGTATAGGAGTAGAGGGATTAGGGTTTAAGGGTTGACGGTTGAGGGTTGAGGGATTAAGGGTTAAGAGGGTTGAGGGATTAGGGTAGAGAGTTTACTTGGGTTTACGGGTTTAAGGGTTGAGGGATTAGGGTTGAGGGTAGATGGTATTGGGTTGAGGGTAGAGGGTAGAGGGTTTAAGGGTTGAAGGTTTATGGTTTAGGGTTGAATGTTTAAGCGTTTAAGGGTTGAGGGTATATGGTTAAGGGATTAGGGTAGAGAGGGATGGAGGTATGGAGGGAGAGATGGAGGGATAAGTGAGATAGAGAGGAGAGAAGAGGAGGGAGGGACAAAGATATATGATGGTTGAGGATCCAATGTATAGGGTATAGGGTTGAGGACATATAGGGTTGATGGTTTAGGGTATTGGGTTGAGGGTATAGGTTTGATGGATTAGGGTTGAAGGTACATATGGTTAAAATATTAGGGTTGAGGGTCCAATGTATAGGGTAGAGGGTATCGGGTTGAGGGTTTGAGGGTTGAAGATTGAGGGATTAAGGGTTGAGGGTTGAGGGTTTAATGTAGAGGGTAGAGGGTTTAAGGGTTGAGGGTAAAGGGTTTAAGGTTGAGGGTAGAGGATTGAGGGTATAGGGTTCGGGGATTAGGGTTGAGGGTCCAATGTATAGGGTAGAGGGTATAGGGGTTGAGGGATTAGGGTTTAAGGGTTGAAGGTTGAGGGGTGATGGATTAAGGGTTAAGAGGGTTGAGGGATTAGGGTAGAGAGTTTACTTGGGTTGAGGGTAGAGGGTAGAGAGTTTAAGGGATGAGAGTTGAGGGTTTAGGGTTTAGGGTTGAGTGTTTAAGGGTTTAAGGGTTGAGGGTTTAGGGTTGAGGGATTAGGGTAGAGAGGGAGGGATGGGTGGATGGAGAGATGGAGGGATAAGTGATATTGAGAGGAGAGAAGAGGAGGGAGGGATAGAGATATATGAGGGTTGAGGATCTAATTTATAGTGTAGATGGTTGAGAATTTAGGGTATAGGGTTGAGGACCTATAGGGTTGATGGTTTAGGGTATTGGGTTGAGGGTATATATGGTTGAAGGATTAGGGTTGAGGGTATATATGGTTGAAGGATTAGGGTTGAGGGTCCAATGTATAGGGTAGAGGGTATCGAGGTTGAGGGTTTAGGGTTTGAGGGTTGAGGATTAAGGGTTGAAGGTTGAGAATTGATGGTTGAGGGTTTAATGTAGAGGGTAGAGGGTAGAGGGTTTAAGGGTTTAGAGTTTAAGGGTTGAGGGTAGAGGATTGAGGGTATAGTGTTGGGGGATTAGGGTTGAGGGTCCAATGTATAGGGTAGAGGGTTGAGGGGTTGAGGGATCAGGGTTTAAGCGTTGAGGGTTGAGGGATTAAGGGTCAAGAGGGTTGAGGGATTAGGGTAGAGAGTTTACTTGGGTTTAAGGGTTTAAGGTTTGATGGATTAGGGTTGAGGGTAGAGGTTTTAAAGGTTAAGGGGTGAGGGTTTAGGGTTTAGGGTTGAGTGTTTAAGGGTTTAATGGTTGAGGGTATACAGTTGATGGATTAGGGTAGAGAGGGATGGATGGATGGAGGGAGAGATGGATGGATAAGTGAGATAGAGAGAAGGAGAGAAGAAGAGGGAGGGAAAAATATATATGAGGGATGAGGATCCAATGTATACGGTAGATGGTTGTGAATTGTGGGTATAGGGTTGAGGACCTATAGGGTTGATGGTTTAGGGTATTGGGTTGAGGGTACATATGGTAGAAGGATTAGGTTTGAGGGTCCAATGTATAGGGTAGAGGGTATCGAGGTTGATATTTTAGGGTTTGAGGGTTGAGGATTGAGGGATTAAGGGTTGAGGGTTGATAATTGAGAATTCAGGGTAGAGGGTAGGGGGTTTAAGGGTTTAGGGTTTAGGGGTTTAGGGTTGAGGGTTTAGGGTCCAAGAAATGGGGTCTCTCGATGATGTAGAGAGAGAGAGAGGGAGTGGGAGAGGGATAGAGGGTAGAGGGTTAGGGGTAGAGGGGAGAGAGATAGGAGTGAGAGAGAGAATTAAGAGAGGGAGATGGGGTAGGAGGGAGAGACTTGAGAGAGAGAGAGGGAGGTGGGAGAGTGATAGAATTAGAGGTAGAGGGTTCTGAGGGTTTAAGGAGGTAGATGATTATGGTGGGGAGAGATAGAGGTGAGTGGGTGTGAGATGCTGAGGGAGAGGAGGGATGGGGAGGGAGGTATGCAGGAGAGATATAGAGGGTAGAGGGTTGAGAATTGAGGGTATAGGGTAGAGGGTTGAGGACCTATAGGGTTGATGGTTTAGGGTATTGGATTGAGGGTATAGGGTTGAGGGATGAGGGTTCAGGGTAGAGGGGAGAGAGATAGAAGGAGTGAGTGAGTGAGAGATAAAGACTTGAGAGAGGGAGAGGGGGTAGGAGGGAGAGAATTGAGAGAGAGAGAGAGGGAGAGAGGGAGTGGGAGAGATATAAAAGGTTTAGGGTTAAGGGTAGAGGGTTTAGGGTTTGAGGGAATTATAGGTTTAGGGTTGAGGTTTAAGGGTAGAATTAAAGGGTTGTGGGTTGAGGTTGAGGTAGAGGTTTAAGGTTTAGAGTTTTAGGGTTTAGGGAATTGGGAGTAGAGGGTTTAAAGTTTAGGGTTTAGTGTTTAGGGGTAGAATTAGAGGTTTAAGGGTTTTAGGGTTGGGTTGAGAATTTAGGGTTGAGGTTGAGGTTTTAGGTATAGGTTTGAGGGTATGTAGTTGAAGGATTAGGGTTGAGGTTTAGGAGTAGATAGATTAGGAGTTGTGGGTAGAATTAGAGGGTAGAGGTGAGAGAATTAGGGTGGAGGTTTAAGGGTTTATGGTTTTAGGTTTGAGGTTAAGTGTTGAGGATAGAGGTTTTAGTGTTTAGAATTATAGGTTTGAGGTATATGGTTGAAGTTAGGGTTGAGGTCAATGCATAGGAGTAAGAATTATAGGGTTGAGGTTGATAGTTGAGAGTTGAGGATTAAGGAGTTGAGGTTTAATGTATAGGAGTAGAGGTAGAGGTAGAGGGTTTAAGGGTTGAGGGTGAAATTGTATGCTTGAGTACATTTTGAAATCAACTGAGAGACCCTATTTCTTGAGACCATTTTTCAAACAGAGCCAAGTTAGGTTCTGAATTTGGTGAAATTGGTAATGAAAGACAAGTTAGGTTTCAATTTAATTGAAATTGTGATGTAGTGCTTTGTTTGAAAAAAGCAAGGTCAGAAATGGAATGATGTAATCACGAGAGACCATTTCTTGGACATTTTCAAACCACTACATTTGCCAATTTCCTGCAAATTGGCAAGCTAGTGGAGTGAAAATTAACATGCTTTTGCCTTTTTAAAATAGGTCCATGAGAATAGAAGGAGAGAGAATAGAAAACTATAAAAAATCAACTTTCTCATAACGCGAGTGCATTTTATAGTAGAGATATGGCCGTTCTTTTAGCAAGACATAACACACTCATGTTATAATGTGAATGTTTTATCTTGCTCTAAAAATGGTAAAAAACTCAATATACCCATGATCTCAAGGCCCACATTCTGCATATTCTCTTGGTTTTGCGCGTGCTCTGACATAAAATATTTTTGATGATTTTGTGAAGTGTGCATGCATGTTTTTCACATACCACCACCTTTGCATGAAATAGCAGAGTTTTCTCTTTCAAATACATATAATATCAATTCAAGTCTAAACTCCATTCAAGAGTGATATACAATTGAAGTTTGGAGGGGAACAAGATTTTGAAAAAGTCAAATTGTTGAGGAGTTTGAAGAAAGAAGAAGCAAAGGCTACATAATTGGGTAGAACTCCTCCATTTGAAACTCTGGTTTTTTAGGTATGTGAAGTCTTTACACATTTTCTTTCATTCTATTATGGATTTTTTTCACTTTTGTTATTTTTCATATTCCATGTTGATCATTGTTTGTTTGTCATTATAACCTTTTAGCTTGTCAATGCACATTTTAAATTACACAATTCTTTGCACTTGGCAATTACATTTTTAAACCACATCTCTTTGAGGTATTTTGTTAAAAAATTGAGAGCACATAATCATCACTTGGATTTGATGAAGAAGGTACACCATCATCCCCATGTCAACCTCAAGGTATGTTGTCTATTCCATCCTTGATTGAAGGTATGCAATCTAGCCCACATCACTTAAATATTGATGAAATTCCTAATATTGAGGAGTATGTACCTAGGAGAACAACACCTAGAATTTTGTGTAGAAATCCAAAGTATTTGATTAATATTGATGAGGATATTTTGTAGCACATGGAAGGTAAGATTCCAACACACGCTTGTAGAAGATATGCTGATAAGATTTGGAAATTGTTCTTTGAAAGGATAAATGAGATTGCAAGATGTCAACTATTTGTTGAAATGATGTGGGGTATAAAGTATAGAAACATCATGAAGACTCTTAGGTTGAGAACATTGAATGCTTTGAGTGAAAACACTATTGTGAAGAATCTAATGGATGCTTATGAGAGTGTGGTTAAGACCTCACACTCAAAGGATAGTAATGTCAATGTGTCATTACATAGACTTTGGTAAGTAGTCAAACAAAGAGAGCATTTTTTGGATATGACTCAAACCTAATTTTTTCATAAATTTCAACAGGATTATCCTCAAATTAGTATTTGTCAAATATATTTTGAAATGATTACACCTTTTTATGTCAAGATAAATCACACATGCACTACATTTTTTTGTAGACTAATTATTGAATTCTCTAACCATTATGATGTTTATCATTCTGTGTTTAGATTTGGATACTAATGATGTTTTACGAGATTGTGGCATACAAGCCCCACCAACATTTTCAAGAGAGTTCTTATCAAAAAAATTATGTGAAATAGAGGATGGCCAAATATTCTACATGACACTATGCTCGGATGGTTCATTTCAGCATTGTGGTGGCTTGCAGCGTATGCTAGTATGTCAACATATGGAAAGCACATATGAGGTGGGACAAAAACTAGTAGAGTTCAGGAAGTATAAAACAGTGGCATACATTACAAAAGATGGTAATCAAGCAAAAGGGTGTGATTTGGTTATTCAAAAGATTCCAGTGTATTAGTTAATGTCCATGTTTCATGACAATATAGTGTATGAGTATGCAAGGCATACCCATAGAGCCCAATGGTTGGACATGCAATTCAAGCTATGAAAGGACACCTTTCTATTTGGAAGCATAGTTTCAGTGGTTGAATTTGCAAATAACTACACTTTACAGCCACAGTGTGAGGTGCAGTCACAATATTACAACTCCACATAGGTTTCGATATTTGTGGATATAGAATTCATTCATGCAAATGATAGTACAAAGGACCAAAGGAAGGTATTGAGGGAGTATCACTTTTATATTTTTGATTATCGCACACATCCTCTAGATTTCGCGTAAGGTTTTTTCTAGATGTTCTACCATGATTTGACTCAGAGGAGCATATCATATGGTCGACATATAATATTGTCGGATAACTATGCAACATTGTTCAAGAACTCGTGCATGTTCTACTGGTTGTGCAGGACATGTATGTCATTACAGGTGTTTAGTATATGTGGAAATTTTGTGAGGTTGGGCATGGAAAGGGGGAGCATGATGGTGCAAGAGCATGTGTGAAAAGAACATTAGCATGAGAAGAGTTAAAGTATAAAGACAATGCAAAGTTGATAGATGCAAAATCAATCATCGAGTGGTTTAATGCTTTGATGGGTCCAGGTAATGAAGGTACATCTTCAGTTTGTAGATTTTTTTGGTTGATGGATGATAATAACATTGCACCACATGAGGATTGTTGTACACTAATAAGATTCAGTGAAATACACTCTTTCCTTAGCTCAGATGCAGGTTCATGGAGTATCAATACACAAAATATGGAATTCCTTTTTTCTTCATGTACAATGTAAGCCTAGGATGATTGTGAGTCAAAGGAGTGGGTTGAGAAATGGTCATTAAGTTATCTTATCTCACTTCACATGTATCACCCTCCAATGACATTGGAACTAACACAAATGGATTCATCGGCTGACTTTGACCATGTAAGGAAAAGCAATAGTGCAGAAACACTTTCCTAATGCTAAAACCACAGAGGAGATGTGCAAAGACCAGTTTTAAAACATTAAAACACTTAAGATGAACACATATAGGGTAACAAGAGTAACATAAATAAATGATTACTGAGATAACACCAGATTTACGTGGGAAAACCCTTTAGGGAAAAAACCCACCACACTAAGAGAAAAACACTTTTTATTATAGTAAGCAAAAGATTACATACAAAGTTACAGTCCTCACTCTTAGATAGTTAGCTCACAACAACACTTGAGTTTTCATGCACTCACTGTTACAATGCTATTTTGGCATACAGTGAATACAATCTCATCAACCCTTTCTCTGTTTTCTATTTTTCCAGAATGTTCAACTTCTAGTCTAAATCGACTATAACCAGTATTTTTCCAACCACCAATTAGGGTGCATTAAATTTCAATTCTTCACCAACACGCCAAATAAATCTCAGATCGGATCCACCTACAATCTTGCATTGCGCCACTCCCACAATAAATTCATTGTAGAGAAATTAATAAATTTGGGCTCTATCAATCGCCAAAATACGATCTCATATGATTGCATAAAATATCACTTTTCACCAATCCAGCTTCCAGAAATAAATGTTGTTTTGCAACAATGGTGCAAAAAAAACTAATGAAAAATATTCAAATGTCGCCCTACTATTTGTTCCACTGCTTGATCGAGCAGTGATCGGTCAACTGTCATCGAGCTTCGAAATCCCTTCGTCATCGCTAACCATTTCATCACATTCCGGGCTAACAATAATCCGCTATCACCAAAACACCGACCGCCAGCTCTATCGGGTCCCACAAGCCACGTGTCTTCTACTCAGGAGGTTCCAGGGCATCTAGGAGGGAATCACCAAGATTTCCATGAGCCCACCTGAAATGATCTTTCGAAGGTGCCACGTGTCCATCGCTCGCGCTCTCCACTTGGCTTATGTGGAAGCCACTGGAGCTCCTTTGCGGAATCTCTAGCGGCATCCTCTAGATTCCCTAGGGAACACCTGAGGCGCAGACAAGTGTCCATGCCTAGACAACCCTTCGCATAAAGCATCTTGTGGCCCACCTTCTCTTCACTGTGCTCACCGCTTTGACAAGCCACCACACATCACACACATAGGCTATTCCACTCGAGTAAAAGGGTAACAATGGTACTTGCCTTCGGATGCCACAGGAAGCAGCCAACACCGTCGGATGAAGCCAAGTGCAACCATTGATGCAAGACATCGACACATCGGCTAGACTTGGCTTTTCCTCCAACCGATAAACAACTACTCCACCGATGAAGACAATACAAACCAACATTCCACCAACTCCACGCTCGTCGGCCCATCACTATGAAAATCCTCAGAGTTTCACCGATCAGATAGAGTCTTCGCGACCAATGATCAAAAAGTGCAAATGGGAACTCTGCGGTAAAGTGATAGAGATAGAAACTCTTCAAGCCTTTAACATAGGTCCAAGCCAGTAAAATTGAGGCACATTTTCCAACAAGCTCCCACTTGACAAAGACTTACTAGCTCCCTCCAGACTTCAAATTTATTGACGATCATAGGCCCCAAGGCCCATCGAACTTGCACACCATCTGAACTTGTCCATGCTCACTATCTTTGTCAATGCATCAACTAAATTCTTCAGTGTATCCACCTTCTCTAAAGAAACCTTTCCATCCTCCACCATATCTCTCATGAAGTGATACTACACATTGATATGTTTCATCCTGGCATGGAAATTTGGATTTTTTGCCAAACAAATGGCACTTTGACTATCACAGAAAATAGTAATCTGCCCTACATCAAAGCCAATATGAGAACACAAATGACTTAGCCAAACAACTTCTTTGTAGGCATGAGTTGCTGCCATGTATTCTACCTCCATAGTGGACAGAGCGACTACAGCCCGTCGCTTGCACATCCAACTGATTGCACCACCATTTAACATGAAAGTATATCCACTGGTAGATCTTCTGATGTCAATGTCCCGAGCCCAATCAGAGTCCACATATCCATGAATGTTGAGAGTTTTCTGTGATGTAACCAAGTTTCCATGGTAACACAAAGCATATTCTGAGGTACCTCTCATATATCTAAACACTCTCTTTACAACATCCCAATGCATCCTTCCTGGATTTTCCATAAATCGACTGAGTACTCCCACTGCTTGGGCAATGATTGGCTTTATATAGACCATCACATACATTAAACTACCGAAAAAAATCGCATCAGGCACCTTGGACATGGCCTCCATCTTAGTATCATATTTTGGACAGTCTTCAATAGATAGCTTCATTCCCTACATAACTGGAACAACTAGCTGCTTGTAATCACTCATATCAAATCTCTCCAGAATAGTGTTTCTGTACTTACCCTGGCTTACCCAAAGATTTATCTCCTTTCTGTCCCTGGTTATCTCCATCCCCAGAATATACCTTGCTGCACCCAGATCTTTCATTTCAAAATTTGCAGACAACTGAGACTTAAGATCAGAAATCATTGACTTACTATTTCCTATCAACAACATATCATCCATGTACAGGGTAATAATAAGCACACGATCATTTTTAGATTTATAATACACACAATGATCAGATTTTGATCTCACAAATCCCATAGACAACACAAAAGTGTCAAACTTCTGGTACCACATTCTAAGAGACTACTTCAAACCATACAAATATTTCTTTAACTTGCAGACCAGGCTTTCTTTACCTTTTTCAATGAAGTGCTCAGGATGGGACATGTAAATTTCTTCTTCCAACTCTCCATGGAGAGATGTTGTCTTTACATCCATTTGCTCGATCTCTAAGTCATACGCAACTGTAAGTGACAATAGAAATATGAAAGATGTCAGCTAAGCTATAGGGGAAACTATTTCTCCATAATCAATTCCCTCTACCTGGGAATACCCCTTTGCAACCAACCTCGCTTTATACTTCTCAGCACTACCCTCAAGACCATTCTTCTTCTTAAATAGGTCCATTTATAGCCAACAAACTTTCCTCCTTCAGGAAAAGGTACCAAATCCTAGGTTTCATTCTTTTCCAATGATTCCATTTCTTCATTCATGGCTTCCAACTAGGAATTTGCATCAGGCATATTAATTGCCTCTTTAACAGTCCTAGGCTCCTTAGTGCTAGTAATTAAAGCATAGGCACAGTTCGAATCCAAAATGGAGAAACCATACCTGTCAGGTTGTTGTTTTTAACATGTAGACCTTCTCACTGGTTGAGGTTGTGGTTCTTCATCTTTGGAACTCTCAGAGCTGCTAGAACTCTCCTAAGTTTCAGGTACACCATGCAGCTCTCTCTTTTTTGGAGTTTGGAGAATCTCAACTGCATCATTCTTCTTTTCTCTTTGATCTGTCTCTAGTTGTGGGTCAGTTGTAGAAGGTTTCAGCTCACAAAATATTACACTTCTTCTATACAAAACCTTCTAAGTATCGGGATTCCAAAGCTTGTGTCCCTTCACACCAACACCATAGCCGATGAAGATACATTTAACAACTTTGTTCTCTAGAATAGATCTTTTCTCATTTAGCACATATGCATATGCCTCACAGCCAAAGACATGAACATGTCTCAGAGAGGGCTTCTTACCAGACCATGCTTCCAAAGGTGTCTGATCAACAAGAGCAGAGCAAGGAGAATGATTTACCAAGTAACATGTTGTAGTCATGACCTCAGCCCAAAACTTCTAGTCCAGACCAGCACTACTCAACATACTCCTTGCCTTTTCCATCAATGTAAGGTGTAGTTTTATGCCTTTTAATCCCATAGTCTTTATAGTATCTATCGAAATCTGCAGAAAAAAACTCACCACCATTATCCATCCTCAAACATTTGATTTTCCTTCTAGTCAGATTCTCTACCAAGTTTTTAAACTCTTTAAAATAACTGAACACTTTTGATTTACTCTTAAGAAAGTATATAAATTCCCTTCTCGAATATTCATCAATAAAAGAAACATAATATCTAGACTTCAATAATGAAGGGACATTCACTGGACCAAACACATCAAAATGAACATAGTCCAATACACCAAAATATTTATGAGATCTCGAGGAAAAAGAAACATGTTGTTGCTTTCCATAAATGTAGTGTTCGTAGAAATCAAACTCAAGATTACAGTCAACAAGCCCTTCAACAAGATTTTAATTTTTCAAAGTTTTTAAACCTTTCTCACCTATGTGACCGATTCTATGATGCCATAGCATGGTATTCTTCACTGGGAGTTTCACCTCCAAGGCATTTGCACCTAGAGGAGCTTCATCATCCTTCTCTACAGGAGCAACTTTGCTTGAATTTATAGAGACACTGCTACATTGAATAGGACGTGCATCTAGCTTGTACAGAGTGCCAGTGCATACACCCTTAGCCAGAACCATTGCACCTCTAGCCATATTACATCCTTTACTTGAGAAAGAAACTTCTACACCAGCATCATTCAACTTACTGACATAAAGTAAGTTACGAGCTAGACCTGGTATGTGCATTATGCCACCAATCCCTTTGATTCTACCTTCAGGGTACTGTATCTTGACTCTTCCATGACCAACAATCTCCAATGTTGAATCACTCTCCAGGTACACCTTTCCACCATCATACTTCTCATACTTAGTGAACCATTATCTATGAGATGTCATGTGAAAGGATGCACCTGAGTCAACCAGCCAGACATCATCTGATACCTGAGTTGCCAAAGTTACAGTGAAGGAATCTACATCACTCTGAGAAGAGTCATTATCTAAAGCATTACTCTTCTTCTTCTTCTTCTTCTCCTTACAATCCTTTCGGATATGACCAGATTGCCCAAAATTCCAGCATTTCACCTTAGAATTTTTACCAAGAGACTTTGATCTCCCTACAGATTTAGATTTGGACTTCTTCCCTTTCTCCTTCAATCTACCTCGAACAACAAGGGCCTCTTTGGCTATCTTAGAAGACTTCCTCTAAATCTCTTCAGACAACAGCGAAGCAACCACGTCTTCCATCTTGAAAGTGGCAGTTGTACTTCCAATATCCATGACCAGATGATCTCAAGTGTTAGGTAACGAACATAATAGGAGCATGCAATGATCCTCCTCCTCAATATTTACACCCACATACGCCAACTGTGCAACACTCATGTTAAACGAGTTTAGATGGTCTACAATAGATGCACCTTCTTCCATCTTCAAGGATTACAATTTCTTCCTCAAGAATAACTTATTCACCAGAGACTTTCCTTGATAAATATCGCCAGGCTTCTTCCATAATGAAGCTACAAAATTCTCCTCATGGACATTAAAGAGTACAGAATCAACCAAACTAAGTCTTATCAGTCCTCTTTCTTTTCTATTTGCAAGATCCCAATCTTCTTGTTTCATACTTTGTGGCATGGTTCCAGACATAGCAACCCAAAGGTCTCTATCCACAAACAAGTCTTCCATTTTGAGTTTCCACAACTCAAAGTTGCCGCCATTGAATTTTTCAATTTCTACTCTACCTGATGTACTCACCATCTCAAATAGAACTAGGTTCTAACTTTGCAAAAACTCCCCCTGGAACAGTATTAGCACAAAAAACCAGCCCTACTAACAAGGATAACACAATTGTCTAGGCTCTTATACCACTTGTAAGGAAAAGCAACAGTGCGAAAATGCTTTCCTAATGCTACAACCATAGAGGAGACGTGCAAAGACTAGTTTTAAAACATTAAAACCTTAAGATGAACACATACAAGTTAACAAGAGTAACATAAATAAACGATTACTGAGATAACACCAGATTTACGTGAGAAAACCCTTCTGGGCAAAAATACACCACACCAAGAGAAAAACACTTTGTATTATAGTAAGCAAAAGATTACATACAAATTTATAGTCCTCACTCTTATATAGTTAGCTCACATCAACACTTGAGTTTTCATGCACTCACTATTACAATGCTATTTCAACATACAATGAATACAAAATCATCAACCCTTTCTCTGTATTCTATTTTTCTAGAATGTTCAACTTGTAGTATAAATTGACTATAACCGGTATTTTTCCAACCACCAATTAGGGTGCATTGAATTTCAGTTCTTCACCGACATGCCAAATCGATCTTAGATCGGATCCACCTGCAATCCTACATTGAGCCACTCCCGTAATAAATTCGTTGTAGAGAAATTACTAAATTTGGGCTTTGCCAACTGCCAAAATCCAATCTCATATGATTGCATAAAATATCGCTTTTCACCAATCCAAATTTCGGCTATAAATGTTGTTTTGCAACAATAGTGCAAAAACAACCAATAAAAAATTGCCACATGTTGAATTGCTATTCGTTTCACCGCTTGAACGAGCAGTGATCGGTCAACTATCATCGGGCTCTGAAATCCCTTCACCATTGCTAACCATTTCATCGCATTCTGGGCCGGAAATAATCCACTATTTCCAAAACACCGACCGCCAGCTCTATTGGGTCCCACAAGCCATGTGTCTACCGCTCAGGAGGTTCCGGGGCATCTAGGAGGGAATCACCAAGATTCCCATGAGCTCGCCCGAAATGAGCTTTTGAAGTTGCCACGTGTCCATCGCTCGCGCTCTCTGCTTGGCTTATGTGGAAGCCACTGGAGCTCCTTTGGGGAATCTCTAGCGGCATCCTCTAGATTCCCTAGGGAACTCTCGAGGTGCAAACAAGTGTCCATGACCAGACAACCCTTCACATAAAGCATCTCGAGGCCCACCTTCTCTTTGTTGTGCTCACCGCTTTGATAAGTCGGTATGCGTCACACACACAAGCTATTTCGCTTGGCTAAAAGGGTAACAACGGTACTTTCTTTCTGATTCCGTGGAAAGCAGCCAACACTGTCGGATGAAGCCAAGCGCAACCGTTGATGCAAGACATCGACACATCGATGAGACTTAGCATTTCATCCCACCGATAAATGATTGTTCCACCGATGAAGACAATGCAAACCGACATTCTGCCAAATCCACACTTGTCTGCCCATCTTTGTGACAAACCTCGAAGTTTCACCAATCATATAGAGTCTTCGCAACCAATGATCAAAACGAGCAAATGAGAACTCCGCGGTAAAGCGATAGAGACACAAACTTGTCAAGCCTTTAACAAAGGTCCAAGCCAGTAAAATTGAGGCATATTTTCCAAAAGACCACATATCAAATCTAGTTCAACCAGGTAATATATCTACTTGCTTAGTTTTTGAAATTCCTATTCTTATCTTTCTTTGTAGTGTATTTGTAATATTTGACAAATTTCAAGAGATTTACTGCACATATCAATGTAGGGCATGTTTATGCAGTTATTGCAGATGAAGACAATGAAGAGGGAACAAACTATTACTTGTGTTGTTGTGTTGAGGCCAAAAATAAATTGGATGCCCTAGTTATAGATGGAGAAAACATCGAATACCCTACAAGCTCAGTTGTTGTTACTGAAACGTGGATTAGAAGGTACCCACATAAGAGTGTTAAATATTGTCTTTTTTAGGACTTTGACATGCATCAAAATATTCTTCATTAGTCGAAACTTGTCGTGGCATCCAATATTTGTTTGACCAAATATGGGGGTAGACCTTTGAACAAGACCTTGTGGAAGGTCCATGAGTCTGACCATGAGGCAATACTTGACACAATAAATAGTAGAGCAGACCCGAATGGTTCGTTGGATTAATTTGTAAGTATGCACATTGGTTCTTATTAATTAATACTTGTATGCACATTCATTTTTATGATGCCAATACTATCATCTAATGTTTATATCATCTTCTTTCACTTTTCCTATTTGTAAGTAACCTACTAAAAATTGATTGGTGTCCCCTTACAAAAAAATGTTGATTTATGAGCCATCCAAGAGAATCTCAGCCAAAAAAGCAATGCAACATCCTTATTTTGATGATCTTGACAAATCTCAATTTTGATTTTAAGCCATTATAAAAGTGTGCATGAAGCTTGGCGAGGGAATTTCAAGTTATTCATTTGAAGTTAACCTTATCATGAGCACCTATGATTTAGACATTATAAGAGCATCTCAAATTTCAAGTTATTCTATTCATGAGAGGTGTTGTGTGAAATAGGTATCTTGGAACTCCCAATGAAGATGTATGACCAGGAGTGACTAAGTTGAGAGACTAGCATGCCTATCCTTAATGGAAGAATCAAGATTTATGCCTTATCATTCCTGAGTTGGAACCAAATGGTGTGGATTTGTTGTCTGTAAGAGCCTTCCATCTATTTTCATTTCGTTTCCATTTTGGATGCTCTTTCTTTTTCTTCTTTTACTTTGCCTATTTGTAAGTAAACTACTAAAAATTGATTGGTGTCTCCTTGCAGCAAATGCTGATTTATGAGCCATCCAAAAGAATCTCAACCAAAAAAGCAATGCAACATCCTTATTTTGATGATCTTGAGAAATCTCAATTATGATTTGAATCCATTATAAAAGAGTGTGTGAAGCTTAGCGAGGGAATCTCAAGTTATTAATTTGAAGTTAACCTCACCATGAGCACCTATGATGTAAAAATTATCAGAGAGTCTCCAATGTATGAGTGACATTGTAAAAGATCTGTGAGAACAGAGTACCTAAGGCATTGTGCCTACAAGTACAAGCACTTGGATTTAAAAATGGTGTATGAAGCATATTAGAAAATTATATCACAAATAGAAGAATTAGGAAAGCCAAATAAATATCATTTTATTGTAAACATCATATTATTAATATAGTGAGTGTAATAACCATTGATGGTTACTAATCATTATTTTTCTTCTTTTATTCTATCCCTATTATAACTAGCACCAATTGACTAACTTATTATAAAAACTTCATTTATTAAAATGAATCAACCTAATGATTATATATCAATATAAATATAGCATACAATCTATTCAAATAAATACTTGCAATGAGATTTACTCAAATTTTTAAATTTATTGCTGCCCTCAAACATTTGTAATTCATGCAACGTAATCCCTTAACAGTCCAAATTGCAAAAGGGAAACAATCTTTGATGACATGTTACTCGGATACTGTGTCAATTATGAGCATTTCATTTAAGGCATCGGGATCACGTAGGGAACCTCTACAATAGCCTCTCTCAGTTTTCTTATCTTGAAGTCATTTTTCTGTGGTGTCCAATTTTGACTTGATAGAAAAAGTGTCAATTACAAGCAATGTAAAGTTGCAAAGTGGTGCAACTTTTGTTCTGCAATTCATGTGACTAAATAGACCATTAAAACACATCTAGATTGGTATGTTTACGCTAGGCATGGTCCTCTTTTGCACCCAAACACTCTCTTAGTTTTTTTTATTTTGGAGTCATTTTCCTGTGGTGTCCAGTTTTCACTTGATGGAAAAAGTGTCAAATGTAAGCAGTGTAAAGTTGCAAAGTGGTGCAACTTTTGTTCTGCAACTCGCATGAACAAAAAAAATATTCCAAAAAGTCTGGATGGGTTGGTTTACGCTAGGAATGGTCCTCTTTTGCACCCAAACACACTAAATCGCTCTGAGCTATGTTCAACCGACTCGATCCCTTAAGGGTCCAAAGTGAAAAAGGGCATCAATATTTGATGAGTTATTGGTTGGAAACTATGGCACTTAAAACTCTTCATCTAAGCCTATGGGATCATGTTGGGCCCCACTGGAATAATCTCTCTCGGTTTTTGTTATCTCAAAGTCATTTTCCCATGGTGTCCAATTTTCACTTAATGGAAAAAGTGTCAAATGCAAGCAGTACAAAGTTACAAAGTGGTGCAAATTTTGTTTTGCAACTCGTGTGACCAAACAGACTATTCCAAAGCGTTCAAATGGGTGGTTTTATGCTAGGAATGGTCCTGTTTTGCACCCAAACACACTGACTCACTCTGAGCTATGTTCATCTAGTTCAATCCCTTAAGGGTCCAAAGTGCAAAAGGGCAATTTTTTTTGACGGGCTATTAATTGAAAATTGTGACACTTATGAACTCTCCATCTAAGCCTATAGGGTTGTGATGGGCCCCTCTGCAATAACCTCTCTGAATTTTTGTTACCTCAGAGTTGTTTTCCTGTGGTGTCTAGTTTTCACTTTATGGAAAAGTTGTCAAATGGAAGCAGTGTAAAGTTGCAAAGTGGTGCAACTTTCGTTCTGCAACTCGTGTGACCAAATGAACTATTCCAACGCATCTATATGGGTACTTTTATGATATTCATGGTCCTTTTTCGCACCCAAACATGTTGAATCGCTATGAGCTACGTTTAACCGACTCGATCCCTTAAGGGTCCAAAGTGCAAAATGGTAGCAATGTTTGACAGGCTATTACTTTGAAACTGCAACACTTTCAAAATCTTCATCTGAGCCTATGAGATAAAATTGGCCCCTCTACAAAAACCTCTCTCGGTTATTGTTATCTCAGAGTTGTCTTCTCGTGGTGTCATGTTTTCACTTGATGGAAAAAGTGTCAAATACAAGCAGTGTAAAGTTACAAAGTGGTGCAAATTTTGTTTTGGAACTCATGTGACCAAATGAACTATTCCAATGCATCCCAATAGGTATGTTTATGCTAGGTATGGTCCTCTTTCGCACCCAAACACGTTGAATCACTCTTAGCTACATTCAACCGACCCGATCCCTTATGATGGCATGTAAAACAATCGAAAAGAGAAACATTCACATGAGAATTGAGAAGTCTGAGTTTTCCACACAAAAAGCATATGATCATCCTCAAGTCTAGAAAGCGAAAGCCATTTTTTAATTATCATCCTTGCCCTTACAAAGATATACAACCAATTGTAAATGCATACAATAGTGGAACTTGGAAACATTTTATTTTTCCTCAATTAACAACTTTGGTTGTGAAGCATTTTGTCATTTTTATTTGAAATGATTTTCTATGCTTGAAAATTGGAATCTAAGAGAAACAAGTGATGCTCTCATGTACATTTATTATCTGGTGTGATAAATAATTTTTCCACCCTTTAGTCCATTTCTTATTTGTTTTATAAATTATAAAGCTTTCTCCCAAGTCCATTTCCTATATTAGAAATAATATTGCAAAAAGTTGACATATACATCTTTCGACGTGTTTATATGGTGATGGATCAAGAACATAACAATTCATTATGTACTGTGAGGATTATTCTATGAAAATGTTTAAAGACTATGCAAGATAAATTTTTGCATGATAATGTGTCAAGAAGTTAACTACTCATCATCTACTATGAATATTATGTTTTGCAAGTGTTGTGAAGATAATGTATCCTTTGCTTAATTGAGTTGTTCCAATCAAAAGATTAAATATACTAAAATATTTTTATGAAACATCTCATGGAATACCAATTGAAAAAGTGTTTTTTTTCTTTTCGATAAAGCATTTCATGGAACTCTTTAAATTAAACTAAATTGAGATATGTAAGAACAAGGGAGCATTAGGAAATACATTGCTCAAGGATCTTAAATAATCCTTCTCTCCCATTACAATTTTGGGTGGATTATTGCTTTCAAAGTATTGGTAATGCTTTGCCTATTTTCTAGTTGGTAGTTTCCATTCTAGAAGGCTCATCTCTTGTTATATATTATACTCATTCTTAATCAATTATCAAGTTAATAATCAATGCATTTATTTACAGTTAACCTTTTCTTTTCAATTTGTGCAATTTTGTAATTTGTAACTCTACTAGTATTCCTAGAAATATTGAAGTTGTTTAGCATCAACTAATAAATTTTTTTAGCATCAATCAATAAATATTCAAGACAAATGATGAAGGAAAATAATGATCAATGCTAGGGATAACCAATTAATAAGTATACACATGAATAAGTCAAGCATACATGTGAATAAGAGAAGCACAAGTACTCAAAAGCATGTAAGCCTTGAAGTATACACACAAATACATAGTATACACAAATTAATACAAAGTATATGCACAAATACAAGGTATACACATGAAAAAATGTAAGTCACAAAGTATACATTGGAATACACGTAAGTCATGAAGTATACATGTAAGTTGTAAAGTATACACTTGAATACACATAACTCATAACTATTGAACCATGGATTTATAATACAAATATGGACACCATTGATAAAAAATATTTGTATTAACAAAATAGCCATGTAGGCATACATCAATATATGTCAATATAAGTATAAAATATACACAAAATAGCCATATAGGCTTACAAGAATTCCATATAGGTATACAATGTCAAATATATCCAATACAAAATATGTACACAAATTTCATATAGACATATAGCAAAGGGCTCTAGAATCAAAAGTCATTGCTGTGCATCCTCTCAAAATAAATTCTTGCCCTTTGCTTGTTGGCTGGATGGAAATAGGTCTATCACTTGTTTATTCTAAGGCCGAGGAGTGCTCCTGGTGCTCCTCCTAGGGTTTAGTTCCTGATCAATCTTTATTTGTTACAATAAGAAGTAAAGACATTAATATGTAGAAACTACATTATAAAAATGATATGTTTAACAAAATAATCACTTACCACCAGTAGACAATCTCTCTCAAGGGAAATATTCACATGCCCATGTTGTGGCATGCTGAAGCCCTATATAAACCATCCAGAGAGAAATTAAACTACAAATCAATAATGGTTTGGTTTTTCACTAACTAACAACTATAACAATGAATGCAAATTAAAATTTAGTAATCTGCACAATCATAGAAACAACAATAGTGATGCACATCATGGCTTATAATGTATGAGATAATGAAAAAAAATTTGAGTACTTATTAAACTATATATTTCCGACTATCATGCTTACTATTTTCCTTATCCATAGCTTGTTTGAAAGCACCTATTTTTAGGCTTTTACCCATAGCAGAAAGGTGGTGAGCCATTTGATAAAATTATTTCATAGACATGTACGATAATTGTGGTAGCATAGAGAAGGCAGTGAATTGTTTGAAAAAATTCCTCAAAGAAATGGGGTCTCATGGTGATGGAATGCCATTACAAAAAAATGTGGTATGGCATTCCATCACCATAAGACCACATTTCTTTGAGGAATTTTTTCAAATAGTTCATTGCCTTCTTTATGGTATTATGTTGGGATGAGGTGGATGGTATAGTGTGGTCTTGGTTATGAGATGGAGGGAGATCATGACATGAAGAGGGAGGAGTGGGGACAAGAACAAGTGGAATAAAAGGTGGAAGGTTCCATGGATTGGTAAATTGAGGATGAGGACCTTGAAAAGAATTTGGAGGGGAATTTTGGCTAAAGGGTTGGTTTCTATTCTTCAAGCAGTGAGCTATTTGAAAAAATGCCTTAGAGAAATGTGGTCTCATGGTGATGGAATGGCATTCCATCACTATGAGACCACATTTCTTCAAGACATTTTTTCATACTACTCACTACCTTGACTATGATATTTCTTATTATTATGCTTTTATAGTATTTTTCCAAGCATCCATAGTTTGTTGGAAAGCACCTATTTTAGGATTTTAGCCATAGCAGCAAGGAAGTGAGTAGTTTGATAAAATTCTTTGGTACACATGTATGGAAAATGTGGTACCATAGAAAAGGTGGTGAATTTTTTGAAGAAATTCCTCGAAGAAATGTGGTCTCGTGGTGATGGAATGGCATTCCACCACCATGAGACTACATTTCTTCAAAGCATTTTTTCAAACTACTCACTACCTTTTCTATGTTATTGCTTACTATTATGCTTTGATAGATTTTTTCCAAGTATCCATAGTTTTTTGGAAAACACTTTTTTTAGGATTTTAGCCATAGCAGCAAGGAAGTTCAAGTAGCTTGATAAAATGCTTTGGTTGACATGTATGATAAATGTGGTAGCATAGAAAAGGCGGTGAGCTGTTTGAAAAATTGCCTCTAAGAAATGTGGTCTCATGGTGATGTAATGGCATTCCATCACCATGAGACCACCTTTCTTTGAGACATTTTTTCAAACTACTCACTGTCTTGTCTATGCTATTTCTTACTATTATTCTTTGATATATTTTTTTCCAAGAACCCATAGTTTGTTGGAAAGCACCTTTTTTTAGGCTTTTAGCCATAGCAGCAAGGAAGTGAACTGTTTGATAAAATGATTTCGTAGACATGTATGGAAAATGTGGTAGCATAGAAAAGGTGGTGAGCTGTTTGAAATAATTCCTCAAAGAAATTGCATCACCATGAGACCACATGTCTTTGAGGAATTTTTTCAAACAACTCATTACCTTGTATATGCTATTGCTTACTATTATTCTTTCATATATTTCTTCCAAACATCCATATCATAGAAAAGGCAGTGAACTGTTTGAAAAGATGCTTCAATAAAAAGTGGTCTCATGGAATTCCATGACAAGAAAATGCAATTGAAAGTTGCTCCTAGTTATTACTTATGCTATGTGAAGTAATTGGATCACTACTTATGTTGACTCTCTAAAGTTGAAATTTTGTCATCTATCAACATCTAGTCATTAGTTATGGAATGTGAAGTAATTCTTTGAATTTGAAAGATGTGCAATGCAATGTAATCAATGATATGAATATAAGCTACACAAATCTATTAACTATAATTCATTAGTTAAACTCTTTATTCTATTACCTGGGTGAAGGTTTGTCCAACTCCACTAGAACTTAGAGGTGCTCCCATGAAACCTCCCATATTAGCCTATTCAAAATCCAAAATAAGATATTAGAATACCATTCATATAACAATGCTATTAACATGTAATAAATTTATAGTTGTTTTATAGTTACACACCTCAACAATAGATGTAGTGGAGTAATAAGAAAGTGCAACATTAGTGTATCTAGTATCAACACTATAACCCTAAAATTTTATTACAATCATAAAAGTAAATTAGTTAATCTTGCATTTCAAAAATGAAATTTAATAAATTAAATTCAATGAACATGCTAACATTTACCTAAGTATCAATGTCATACACTTGATTCAAAATGTCAACTGCTCTCGCCATCTTCGTTGTTGTAGACATATCCTGTGTAGCAGCCTCCTCAGTGTCGGTGGGGTCATATGTACAAGTCACCCCACAAACCTGAAATGAATGGGTTGGAAGCCTAGCACTCAAAGACTCTCCTCGATGGCATTGTACTATAGGAGTGGCATGTCATATGACACTTTGGGTCAAAGAGGTGATAGCCTGCAAAGTTTATGCCTCAACACTCTCCTTTGTGATGGAAGGGATAATGATGTGCTCATGATCCGACATAGTGAGAGCTCATCTCGCTTGCCACTTAGGATCTAGTTGTGCATTGGATCTATTTTGAGCTGAACCCTTCCCTCTCCCCTAGAAGTCCCTCATATCAAAATAATTCAGGATTTTGTTCAGGTTGAACTCATAGTATAGTTTCCTCAGGAAATATTGTGGGACTTCGCAATTGTTGCATGGTGGGTAATAAAAAACCATGTACCACCTATCCCAAAAATGGTTCCTAATCCCTTGGTGGTTACACAAATGGATAGGAAACCTCTTCGCATTGAGACCAAGATTTTGATTTATGCGTGGGTCGGTGAATAATGAGCACAAATCTAATTTTGTATTTTTTTCATCTTTTACATCTTTATATGATAATTTATCTTGGTAAAAATTCCTAGCCGCCTACCTCCTATCTTTCCAAGCACTTAATTGTTTGTTGATTGCATCTACATGTTTTAACAATTCTTTAAGATAATTTGCAAGTGTTCTTCTCTCCATGGTTGAACCTTCTAGATTGTTCAACCTTGTGATTAACTCCTCAATTTGTTTTATATTGTTTTCAATTTCACTTATTAAATTTTGCTGAGTGCCAGGAGGATGTTGACGGATTGTTGGAGGAGATTGTTGTTGTGGTTGATGAACTTGAGGATTTTGTTGATGTTGTTGTTTCTTTGCTTGTTGAGGATTTTTAGGAGGGTTTTGAATAGGGTTTCCAAGATCATTATCATCTCCTACAAATTCAACAAATGAATATAAAAAACAACCTAAAACTAACAAATTCACCAAAAAAACAAATAATCCTTACCTCTTCGACCTCCCTGTCAATGTGGTAGAATCTTGGTGACGAAATAACAATAATTTGATGAAAAAACTGCTAGATTCACTTCTCCCAGAACGCGAGCACACAAAATAAGGGCTTTTGGCCATGGGCAGAAAAAAATAGTCACAAAGAAAATGAGCTCGATTTAATTTTTATTTGCTTTTAATTTCTCATAACGCGAGCATGTTATTCTACACTCACATTATAAGGTGAGTATAGAATAGGCTCAGTGTGGTTGAGCCTTAAGCTTGACACACCAAGCCATAATGTGAGTGCATTATAACGTGCTCACATTATGAGCTATCAAAACATATTTTTAAATTTGGCCACAAATTGGCCCCCCATCATTTTGCACCGACCCCTCATTCATAAGTGTAGTATGATACTTAACATAAATTATTAAATTAATGAAAGATATTATGAGCATGATTCAATTAATTACATGAATTTATATCAAACACCATAAAATCTAAAACTTAAAATGATCAATTATTAAGACCATATCCGTACACAAATGGCACAACACATGAAACCAATACTAACATAAATTAAAACACAACACAATACAAATTGAGCATAATTTTATGCATTTTTCTTACTTGATTTAGAATGATACAAAATTCTAAGGTCGAGTGCTAATTGGACATTCACTTGAAAACTGATCTTCTATGTATTTCTTATAAAACAAATGGTGAATAATCACTGCAAAAATTGTGAACAAAACAAACTTATTCATTTCCTGGGAGAGGCTCGAGATTACCTTTAACAGGACAATGGAAGAAACAAGAAAAAATCCCTCTCCCTCCACTCGGATCATAAAAGACAAAAACTAAATGGTGGCATTAAAACATTGCGAAAGAAACTGCATGGATATTTGCATAAAGAAAACAAAGATTAATCCTCCTTCTGAAAAACACATATTGCAATTAAGTTTTAGTTGGTGATAACCAATTGAAACACAAATAAAATTTCCCCAAAACATTATTTTCAATTAACTTCTCCATGCAAACCTATTGTGGTGAATCCCAACCAACTCGGGAATGAATTTCGTCTGAAAAAACCTAGATTAATTAGGAACCATGCCTAATTAAGACCCGTTGACAACTGAAAATCCAATCATAGATAGGAAAATCATGGAGGTGCTCTAAATAATCGAGCAGATGAATCCATTTAACATTAATGGCGCTTGAAGCTTTCTAATTTCAAAAACTATCCCCTTGTCATAACTTTGCCTTTAATGAAGCTCGCTCAATTCCTTCCCTGGCTTAAGACAAACTCGGGCCCTTGCCCAGTTGATAGGTGGTATTCCTTGCTACTACTCTGATGTTGTATGCTTCTCCCTTAGGAAAATATCTGTTAGGGACACGTGGAATGTGGGTGAGAAATGTTGAGGCTTTCCTTTGAGATGCGTCTATGAATCTCCACGACGTCGACACATTTTAGCCTCCACAACTGAACTCTTCAAGAGAAAGATAAATTTTAGTAAAGACCATGTGGTAAACACATGGTGACCTCACACACCATTGTAAGAGGATATCATAGTCTCACTTGAATGTGTGCCATGTCAACATGTGGCATCTATGACGCTGATATGTAAAGAGAAGAAAAATAGAGATGAAAGGAAAGACTATAGGGTCACAAAAATCATGAGGTAAAATCAAAACAAAGAAACATAAGGAAATAATTTGATTTCAATCTGTAAATAAAAATCTCTATGGTCTTGGAAACTTAAAGGGGGCCTCCTCTTGTGGAGGCACAAACCTAGCAATACTTTGGCTTGTAGTAAAAAAGAAGAAAAAGGTGTGCATCCTTAAAGTTTAAGGAATACAGAGTGCAGGTATTCCCAGTTTGCCTCCGAAGGTTGCACTAGCATGCACAATTCTTCAAATGCTTGATCCAAATCAATTATCTCTTTGAAATTTATATCACTTAATTTGATATGTGCAGACCTAATGTGAAAGCTGAGTTGGGTGGGTGCAAAAAGATGAGGGGCCAAAAAGTGGCCACTTCACTTTTTCATCCTGAAATAGCGAAAAATGTGAGCATGTTATAGTAAAATGCGAGCACATTATAGTAAAACACACTTGAATTATGGGTTGGTAGTCCCAAACCGTGAGCGCATTATAATGCGCTCGTGTTATGGTTTGAATTTAAAAAAATGTACATTTTTTGAATTCAAAAAAGCATTTCCAAAACATGAGTGCATTATAACATGCTTGCATTTTGGTCTACATTGAAATTTTTTTCTTCTCTTTTTTTCTCTTTCTTCTTGTATTCTTTCATGGAAACTATATACATGAAATAAATATTTAAGTATAAGTTGAAATTTACATATGTGCATTTACCTTCTTATACTTTAAGTTATTTTTCGTGTATATAGTTTCAAGATGTTTGAGAGTGGTTTTTAATCTCTAAGAGTTATAATTCAAATTCTAGTTTTTGGAAGATCTTACAATTTTTTAGGCTACCAAATTTTAGTAATCATCATGTCAAATTTTAGTAATTAGGAGGTCAAATTTCAGTAATCAATAAGTTGTATCATCTTTCTATCTCTCTATCTCACTCTTTGTTTATCCCTTATTCTCTAGACCTCTCTCTCACATACTCTTCATCCCTCTATACTTCTATCTATCTCACCTCTATCTCTCTCCCTCCATCCCTCCTTCCTTCCTTCCTCTCTCTAATTTTTTCTATCTCCCACTTTCTCTCTATCTCCCCCCTCTCTCTTCCTTCCTCCCACCCACCTTCCCTCTCTACTTCACTATATCTAAGTTATCCCTCTCTATCTCTCTCTCCCTCCCTCCTCTCTCTCAATCTTTCCACCTTCATCCTTCACTCTCTCTCTCTCCCTTCATCTTGCCCACCTTCCCTCTCTACTTCTCTCTATCTAACCTATCCCTCTCTACCTATCTCTCATCCTCCCTCCTCTCTCTCTCAATTTCTCCACCATCCATCTTCCCCCCTCTCTCTCATTCTCTCTATCACACTTCTGTCTCCTTCTATCTCTCCCTCATTCCTTCTCTACTTCTCTCTATCTCTCTCCCTCTCTCTCCTTCTCCCTCGCTCCCTTGCTCCCCCCTATCTATCTCTCCTTCCCTATATAATTCTCTCTATCTCTCCCTCCCTCATTCCCCCCCCCCCCTCTCTCTCTCT
>CM021104.1:54751207-54915415 GCA_007115665.2 Sequoiadendron giganteum
CCTCTCTACTCTCCATCTCACCATTCTCTCTCTCTACTTCTCCCTCTCTATCCCCCTCTCTCCATCTCTATCTATCTCTCCCTCCTTCCCTCTCTCCCTCTCTTAATCTCCCCACCTTCCTTCTCTCTCTCTCATATTTCTCTCACTCTTTCCTTCCCTCTCTACTCACCATTATCTCTCTCTATCTCTCCCTCCCCCCTCCTCTCTCTCCATATCACCTCTCTGTCTCTCCCTCCCTCCCTCCTCCCCTCTCTAATATTATCCATCTCCCCCTTTCTCTCTCTTCCTTCCATTCCTTCTCCTGATGTGTGTCCTCTCTCTCTCTCCTCCTCACTCTCTCCAGTCTCTCCTTCATCCTTTCCATCTCTTCTGTCACCTCCATCTCTCTCCCTCTTCACCCTCTCGATCTAGACCCTAGGATGTCTCAAACCCTCAGCCCTCGTCCATTCAGCCAAAAGACTAAATGGACATTATCCATTCAGGAATTCAATGGCTCGATCCTAGGAATATCCTGGGAATGATCATGATCAGACACACTCAACCCTCATCCCTATACCCTATAACCTCAACCTTATTCCCTAAACCCTAAATTTTATCCCTTAACTTTATACCCTCAACCTTATACTTAAACCATAAAATCTACACTCTAACCCCTTAACCCTATACATTATACCCTCAACCCTATACGCAATATCTTAAAACCTAATCTATATACCCTATACACTTACCTTGACCCTTAACCCCGAACATTATCCCTCAACCATAAATTCACAACCCTAAACCCTATACTTAAACCCTAAACCCTACATTCAACCTTGTGCCCTAAACTCTAAACCCTTAACCTTAAACCCTAAACCCAATACCCTCAACCATATACCCAATATCCTAAATCCTAATCCCTATACCCTATACACTTAACCCTATACCCTAAACCCTAAACACTATCCCTCAACCCTCAACCCTATACCTTAAACCCTAAATCCTACACCCACAACCCTCATCCCTATCTATCTCTATCTCTCTCTCCCTTCCTCCCACACACCTTCCCTCTCCACTCTCTATCTAACATATCCCTATCTACCTCTCTCTACCTCCCTCCTCTCTCTCAATCTCTCCACCTTCCTCCTATTGTCAATCAAGATTGCACCCTTAGCCAAGATAAACCTAACTATTTTGTTGAAACATGGAAACACTCTTAGATTGTGGGTAATATATGGTGAGAGTAAATCTCTAGAGTGGGCTAGTTCCCCTAGAAAATCACCTAATCTAAAAGAATTTCAAAGAAAAGGGTTGAGAGGAAAATTGAAAATGAAGTCCTAAAACCTAAGGATGATTCACCAGATTTTTAACTTGACTTTGATGATTTTACTCACAAACTCACTTAACACATATAATCCAACAATGATTTGTATTAAGGTTCAAAAAATTGAACACAAAATACAACCTGAACTATATGAAATTTTGTACAAAAACTCATAATAACAAGACATAAAAGGATTCGGTATTTTAAATCACAATGACATCATATTGATACTGCAAACTTGAGACAAAATGTGAGAAGGAAAGCTATGTTGTCTATTAAAACTGAAGGAGTATCAACATCAAAATTTGAGTGTAAAATGTTTAAAAATCTCTTTGAAATGAGAAAGAGCAGAAGAAACAATATTCTGAACTAAGAAAAAACATAAGTTTTTCTCCAATATATAGCTCTAAAGTATCCTCAATAGTGAGAATAGAAAAAACAAGTTGAACTGCATCTCAGAATGGAAACCCTGATCCATTTTCGAGCTCCAAAGAAAAGCCTGAAAAAAAGTGTCCAAAACTGCTCCAAATTGCATGAGAAAGATATTGAATTTCTACCTCTAGCAGGTCTATCCAAAAGAAACACAAAATCAGGCCCAAACTGACCCAAAACTGAAAATAGAAGGTTAAGTTTGCCCATTCTTTTCCAATTTCGCCCAAGGACTCATACTCAGAAATAGAAAGATTCTAAGGAGACTAACTGCATTTTTTAAAATAACAAACATTAATGCAATTTATAGAAATATTACCTTAATGATGTTTTACATTATTTGTAGTTTCAAAATTACAATATAGAAAGATCCAATTACACTTGACTTGCACAACTTGGCTTTGCTTATCTTGATTTTTACAGTAAAAAATTAACTTTGGATACTGTTGGTGTTTTTTATTGTAAACCAGGTTTATCTCCTAATCTACCTATGGAATTGCCAATTCCAATCAAAGGCAGCTCGAAGGACCTGGACCAACTAACGAGGATTTGAAAATAAATCCTACACTTTGGGCTCTACAAGACCCAGGAGGGTGATCCCCTTAATGTGTTTACAATCTCTGCAGCAAAATTATAAACAACATTAACCATAACATATAATCCCACCTAAAAGCTCAATAGAATGGGATAAAACTTAATAAAATTGGTTGTTTATCAACAATATCAACCATTTGGAGCATGAGATATTTACAAAACAACTTCATGGTGAAAGATAATCATTAGTTTTAAAATTGTAGCAAGCTCCAGGTGAACATAAACAAACATTGAATCACAAAGAACAAATGCAAATCAGACCAGTGCCACACTTCCATTGGAGGAGTCAAATTCACCAACACCTAATGGTTCATAGCAGATTCAACACATAGCATATAATATCTCTGATTATATTGCCTTACAATATCACCAATTTGTACCTCAGCTCAATACTACTTACCAAATCCTTGTACAGAACATATCAATCTACAATCTCATTTAAGAACTTTAATTAACTCCTTGAATTAAAGCTAAAACCAGATTTGCACACACCACAACAGTGAGATGAACAAAATAACCCTTGATTATTTCATTCAAAATTCGAATACACTTGCACATAGGAGAGACATGAGCCTAGATTTATTAGCTAAACTCAAAAGTACTGTTATGAAAACACTAAATCTCCATAAACTCAAAATATACAATAAAGAGACTCAGAATCCAATTTGTATTTTCTCTGTCACTACAAATTTTACAAATTTCTATGTAGCTCCACCCTAGGTTTCTGACTTGCTAACCTATTACAATGAGGAAAGAAAAGAATATGTAGAGGAGAAGAACTTCCAGAAGAAACCCTAAAACCGATCTGGAAATGCCATCTAGAAACATCTTCACCGTTGAATAGTAATATGCAAAAATCTTTTCCTTTCCCTGAAACAAAATTTATTTTGATTCCAAAAGAACATATGCCCATGTTGTTCCACAATAGAAAAATGCCCATGTGTATATATATTCTATTTTACTTGTTGTGCCAAAATAGCCTCTGCCCGTGAAAAACATTTGTGCCTTTTTAATTCATGTTGCTGCATATTAAAATTTCACCTTCCAGCGAAAAGGAAACTCAAAGTTTAAAAGAGGGGCCACTTAAATAGTGAATATATTTTGCATCAGGCAAAAAATTTTACTAGAGCCTCACCCAAGATTTCTGAAAAATAAAATCATTGGAGGCATTGATTTATTTAAAATCAATGCTGCATAATACCTTATCCAGCCCCATGTATATCTCATTTTCAGTTGAAAAAATTTCCCGTACATGTGCACCCCTATTTCAATTGTACTAATGTGCCAATAAAACAAAATATTCACTTTACCTTATGCCCCAACACTTTATTTTATTTGGGTATTTTTTAGAAAAAACCTTGCCCACATTACACTTTCCGTGGGCCCACCACTCATTTTCTATGTACCAAATATTTTAACGTAAGAAAATCATGGGCAAATTGCTCAATCCATTAAATTTTAAAGAAAACCCACATTGATATTTCATCGGGAAAAATTAACTCCCTCCAAAAAAAGATAAGTAAAAATTTAGAGAATTCTCATGCGCACCATAGCCACATGTCACCCTCTCGCCATCTCATGATAAATAACTAGTGAGAAACTCCGGATCACGATATGGCAGGCAACGACCCAGATCATGCTGCATTCAACTTAGTTTTTTGACCGCTGATCATCTTGACTCCTTCGTTTGTGCTTTTGCCCTAATTTTATGTTTTTTTGGTGTTCTCTTCTTGCAGCTCCTCAATAGTGGTCATGGTGGAAGCTTCACTCAACACCCTACTTCAATGGAATTTGATGCTTTTCCTACTCTCAATAGTTTCTGGAGTCATTTCAACAAATACATTTCGTGCATATCTCGTTCCTCACCTCGACGCGGGCTGCATTTGTTTAAGATATTTCAAAGCATTTTCAACATGTTGTTTTAAATATGCTGCTCTAATGGACCTGCATCAAACTCACAATCCTCCATGCTTATTCGATGTAGAGAGCTTCATACATGCTAACCATAGTTTCCTAAAAGTTTCTAAGACTTCTCATCTATCGGCTGCACCCACCATTTCTCACTCCATTCATGCAACACACCCAACCATCATGTCATTCCATGGGCTCATCCAAGCTTAGAGGTATTATGTCAAGTACGACGCACACCCTCCTCTGCCAGCCATGCCCCCTCATCTATATTTTCCTCTCCCAACATACATCTTGCTGCTACTGACTCCTTTCCTTCATTTTGGCATGGGAAAGAAAGAGGAGAAACCCCTTTGGAATGCAATTTTTAACCACATGTTACACAGGCCACGCCATAGTTCCACCAACATGGCCACCGAGCTTCCTCAATTCTTACTGTTGTTCACTCCACCATGGATGTAAAATCCCCACGTAGGGCAAACACTATTGGTTTATGATTCTCCATTTTATTTTAGGCGTTTTTGACTATACAATTCACACGCCGTCTCTCCAAGTTGCGCCCTCCACATTTTCTCCATATCATTTATCCAAAAACACTCCATCGCTACCAAGACATGTTTCCCATGGATCAATACTCTATCGTGCCAAATTGTGCAATCTATATTTTTACCTCTCAAGTAAATGTTCTCGCAAAAGGTGAACCATCCGACTATTTTTCTTCACTTAGATCTACTGATAATTCATGGGCAGCATGCAACATATCCACTTCTATATGCATTCACCCTGAAGTGCATCCCAATCAGGCCTCTTGCTGCCATTCACCTATTTCTTGTCTTTCTACCATTATATCATAAGCTTGTGAGGTGTGCTTGGAACCAAACTCGAGCTAACCAATTCTTGCATCATATCCCTATTACTTTCTTTGTTCAATAGATTGGCAACCATTGCCCCCCCCATAGAATGATAGTGAAATGGATACACAACAGGTTAGACATGTACATATCTACAAGTATTATGATATTTAGTTAGTCTTATTTAAGCCGCACAAAGCTGCAATCAATTATGGCAACTTTTCCTTAAAATAGGATGTTACTGAGCCAAAACAAATCCTCAATTCTCCCACTAATCAGAGAAAGGTAAATAGAGAACCACACCGTAGTCGGCAAGCAAGTCAGTCAGCTGCAATGCTCAGTCATCTATATGCATATGTTGGGTTATCTATGAATTGCAATATTTTATTGATTTTAGAATCCCCCAAACATTTGTCACATTAAAAAAAAAACCAACCCCAAAGACTAAAACAGCTCATTGTGCCCAATGACCAAAACTCCAGAGATGCTTCAAGATAGTTATTTTGAATGTCCATGATTTACCATCCAATTAATGAAATAACTTACAAAATTTATATTTGAAAACTAGATATAGCTTTAACCTCAAATATTTCAAGGCAATTGTAATCATTCATTCCTCCTCATACTGACCAACTCAAAGCAATTTACTTGAAGTGTTTGCCATAATGCAACATATATGATTTATCTATTGTGTAAAACATGTCAGGTCCCATGTGGGCCCGACTAAAAAAAAAATCATTTTCAAACAAACTTTATACCTAAATCTATCAGACACAACATTCAGATGAAAGTGGAGTTGAAAAAAAAGAACTGGGTTGCAATTAGAAACTATTTTCTGTCCCTTTTATAGAATGGTGAAAACTGGTCAAATTGCCTCAGGAATCAAACTGGAAAACTAGTCAAATGACCTCCTAGAGCAATGAAAACTTGTAGACATATAGTCATTTGACCTGAGAATGCAATCCAACAAACGGCTCAAAAATAAATGTCACGAGGTGAAATATATTAATCGGAAAAGTTAATCAAACTTTTTTGAAACAACAGCTGTTTTGAACCAATTAAAACTCATTCAATTGCCAATTTGTAAAAATAGTAAATCAACTCCTGGCGAGCTGCTATCAGACATACAAGTTCATTCAGGTATCCTGAGCACGTGTGCAAAAGGAATTTCCATGAAACATCATTGATCAAAAGATATTAATGATCAAAGTTGACCACTCATAAAGGCTATTAGGAATGCAGATGCGAAACTAAACAAACTGCATTTGGTTTTGATCTGCTAAAAATAGCAAATCAGATCATGAGGCTCTAAAAACTGTACTCGAGATCATTTAGGTGTGGAGAATATAGAACAGTACTCATTTTTTCATGATAGACAATTGGTTGCGAAAACCAATCTCAAACAGGAGGCCACTTTATGAAAGTGACAGTCTACAAACAACAGAAAAGTGCAAAAATCCTCTAGCTTCACTTTTCAAAACCCTGCCAAAACATATCATGGGAAGCTGAAAATTGATACGCACTTTCAGAAATTTCAAGTGAACATGTCTGCAAATGGGTTCTACTTGAAAATCAACAAGCCTCAAATTCTGACTCTCCAAAGTGGGTCACCTAGACTGATCCCTCAAGTGCACTTTTGAAAGTGCAGAAGCAAATTTTTTGAAATGGGCACTTCAAATTTGAAAAATTTGAGAGTGCCATTAGTGGCTCCATCTGGGGATGTATGCCCCCTGTGGGCATATCAAGATTCTAGATCTCTGGGGAGTAGACCAAATTCTAAATCCATTGGGTGTCCTCACGCCGCTCCTTTGTTCATTTTTGTTTTCAACTTCATTTGGTGACCCCGGGTCACCAAAATGAAAAATGGGAGTCAACATTTACCTCTATCAAATTTCTTTTTGTAGAAAGAATTGATGTCCCTTAAATCATACTTGCACTTATCAAACCACAACAACAAGAACAATCACACCTTTGCAAACACAAGTGTTAGGCTACCATTGGGCAAGTAGAAACTTTCTCTTTGTTCATCTTTGTCATCAAACGACAGCCAAATCAAATAAGTCATATCACTGCCACATTCTTCATTTTCTGATTTTACATCAAGTGACTTGATCTGAAAATAATGATCAAGACTATTATGTGGCAACAACTTGTCACATTCATCATATGAATCATTCCCAGACTGAAAACAACATCCTTCAGTATCTTGCACATTGCCACATTCTATGAAAACTTCTTCCAACTGACAAAAATAACACTCACATTTTGCTACATGGCTGGAACCATTAATCTCATTCTGACTACCAATTTGCACATCAAAATCAACTTGCAAATCAAAGTGAAAGTTGTCATAAACAATTTGGTGTGTTCCTAGCAAATCATCTTGGCATACGTCAAAGATAAAAGATACACACTCAGGAGCATCCTTGTACTGATCACTACAACCTAGGCCCATGTTTTGACACTTCAGTTCAGATACATCATAACACATCTTGGTATCATGGAAATGGAAATCACATGCATCATTAACATATAAGGAATGAGTAGATACATATATCTTAGGTTTGAGAAAATGTTCTGATTCATTTTTCACATCATCATTCCTTTCAAAACCAAATACCTCAAGCGAAGGCTCAAACATATCACCATCAACAAGGACATCAGGAAGACAACCCTATGAACTAATAACCTCATGTACAACACCGAATGGTATGTTTGCTGATCCAAAAGTGAAAGACTCATTGCTAACCAAAAATTCCTCATTAGCAATGAAACTAAAATCCTCAGTTTCTTTCACATCAAGGCTTCTCACATGCGGTGGAAACATATCCATGTTCATGGTCTAAAGATCAGGAGCGTCAAACAAAAATTAATTACACTCAACTTCACACCCATCAACATGAGATTCACCATTATTTTCACTGCTTGGCTGCTCCACACTTGGATTGACAACATTTAACATATCAATACAATCTAAAACTTTACCGTCACATGATTCAGCTAGCCTTTCAATATCATCAATGGGTAATAATATTGATTCATCCATATACATGCTTGATGAATCCAATATTTTCTCATCATGCTCACTGTCATATTCATCATACATTGTATCATTACCATCAAGTGGTTGCTTGTCTTCATCTTCATTATCATTGTCATGATCAACTAGTCCATTATTGGAAAAAGAACTAGACTCACTTACATTACACCCTGCATCGTGAAATTCATCATCATTGTCAAAGTCAATAGGGACTGAACACAAAAACTGATAATTGTCCTCATGTGCATACTCCTAATATTTTGTAGTCAATGGATCTGAAATTTGTTCACAACTTAGTAGATCACTGCTCCGATCTATCTTTTCATCCACTTCCTCTTCTTGACCTTCACTTGAATTAAAAGAACTAGCAAATTTCAAATTAGGATATCCCAATATGTCTCCATCATCAAAATATGAAAACTCAGTGGGCTGATCATAAATAGGAACTCCCCAATCATATGAGACTGAATTGCTAATAACATTTTCACACACATAACCACCATTTTTCATAGCAAATAGACTGTTCACTTGTTCATTCTTACTCACTTTTGAGCTATCATAACAACAATCCACATCTCCTTGTACTTCAACATTAGACTGGGTATCTTCACTGAGCTTATCATTTGCATACTCTTAAGGGTAGACATAAACATATTCTTTATCAAGTTGAAAACCAACAATGGTTTCCTGATTGTAGCTTGTCTTTCAAACTGGATTTCATCACATACTTCTTCATTTGCAGCTGAAAAACCGATGTTCTCAAGAGAGTACCCTAAATCAGCAAACTTCTTTGTCTCATCATAGAGACTTATGTCAGGACTACATTCTTCACATGTAGAATAGACATAATCAATTGTATCATCACCTTGCTGATCACATTTCTCTTCTTCAAGGAATGAATCCAACTAACATTCCTTATCATGTTCTTGGCTCAGAAAACTCAGCTGCAGATTTGTATTTGGGTATACTTCCTTTGTGAGTTGTTCAAAAACAACTTTCTCATCACTTGATGATGCATCCTTCTTGTCTTCAACCTTCTCAAATGTGCACTTTTCTAAAGAGCTATGATCATTTGTGTTTACACAACTGCTGCTGATTTCATCAGCATGTTTACCCATAATTGAAGACAACAAACTTAACACATATTCAGTTCCTTGTTTCTCCAAACCATCTAAAATTGTATAAGCCATCTAAATGCTCAGTATTTCAAACTCATTTAAAAATGCACTAGACCCCTCTTCATAAGCCTCAAAATACATATGGATATAGTTAGGAGTGCTAGGTCTAAAAATTTCTGGGATTAGTGAAAGAGCAACATCAAATCTATGACTGAAATCAACACTTGAATATTTTTTTTGCTTTCTAATCTCTTTTAATATTTTAATAAGATCTAGAGGTTCTCTTGAAAATTATTTTCTATAAGCATTCACTAATATATCCCAGCAAGGAAATGACTTCTCAGGAAAACTTAAATACCAATCTCAAGCTCATGCTTCAAGGGATCTGACAAAGAATCTCATCCACATATCCTGATCTCCAAATGAATGTTTCTCCATGAAGTTGGAAAAACCTTTAACATGTGCATCTCCTTCACAAATATTGTACCCATCAAATCTAGGCATCTTCTTATAGATTTGATTTAGCATACATTCTGCTTTGTAATCAACCCATGACAAATCTAACTGAGCATACACTGGGTCAAATGAATTGACTAATGGTGTTATGACTTGACAAGTAGACATAGTTTGGGCGTCACTTGACTATGCTTGTTGAAAAAACTGGTATCTTTCATCCATCATTTTAAGCATTCTTTCATTTCTATCATTCCATTTAGGTTTGAACCTAGGCTTATTGACTCTTGGGTTCTTACACTTTGGGGTACTAGATGATTGAAGTTCATGACACTTTCTGACAAGCTGAATCAAAGTGTTCTTTGGTATCGTTACATTACCTTGATAATCCATGGATATTACAAGTTAAGGCTCACTAATTGTGCATAGTTACAAGCATGACCAGATGAAGGTTTACTTTGACAATGGCTGACATAAGGACAACCTGAGCTTGAATCATATGATAATAAAAAATGGATGGAAACCATTAAAATACACAAATACATTCTAACCATCCATATAAGCAAATATTTGAGCACTAGACAAAACACCTTCAATGGAACTAAAAATACATTCAGTAGATCCAACAAATGAAAGTGTGCAAAGTTAAATTTACTATCCTTTCCCTTTGGTAGTGCTAACTCACTATGTAGGGAACCAAATTTCTTTCTAAGAAGTTCAAATATGGTTTTCAAACAAGAGTTTCTTGAAAACCAAGAGTGAAAATACCTAGAACTATTGCACCAGCTGCAAATTGTTCTTCTGATTTGAAAAAAATTGTAGATCTAGAACCGTATTCACATCTTCATTAGATTCTTTGGTAGAATCACCACCTCTTTGCAGAGGACAAAAATTTAAACAGCTGGAAATTCTTCACAGGTAAAATTCATTTAAAAACCAACATAAGTACTGCAACACCTCCTTATCCAAAAATATGACATCATATGGATTCCTTCCTCAAACTTGTCAGGGTACTTCATCATAAGAGCTCGAATCTGCTTCATCTCTACTGCAAATCTTTTGGTTCTTTCCTAGTTCTTCTCAAATAGTGCACACTAGTGCATAGATCTCGGAGTCACCACTCACAATTTGTGAGGTATTATGAAATAAGCATGAAGTATGGACAAATCTAGATAGAACTTACATTGAAAGATGAATTATAACAGACTCTCTGGCAACATTCATGAGAATTGACTCACTTGACAAGGAGATTGAATCTATCATAACAAGCTTATGACTCTATAAGGAAAAATGATCTTCAACAATGGTCCCTAGTAGATTCACCATTTTGTTGGTGTTTTTTATTGTAAATCAGGCTTATCTCCTAATCTACCTATGGAATTGCCAATTCCAATCAAAGGAAGCTCGAAGGACTTGGACCAACTGATGAGGATTTGAAAATACCTCCTACACTTTGGGCTCTGCAAGACCTGGGAGGGTGATCCCCTTAATGTGTTTACAATCTCTGCAACAAAATTATAAACAACATTAAGCATAACAGATAATCCTACCTAATAGCTCAATAGAATAGGATAAAACTTAATAAAATTGGTTGTTCATCAACAATATCAACCATTTGGAGTGTGAGATAATTACAACACAACTTCATGGTGAAAGATAATCATTAGTTTTAAAATTGTAGCAAGCTCCAGGTGAACATAAACAAATACTGAATCACAAAGAACAAATGCAAATTAGACCAGTGCCACACTTCCATTGGAGGAGTCAAATTCACCAACACCTAATGGTTCATAATAGATTCAACACATAGCATATAATATCTCTGATTATATTGCCTTACAATATCACCAATTTGTACCTCAGCTCAATACTACTTACCAAATCCTTGTACAAAACATATCAATCTACAATCTCATTTAAGCATTTTAATTAACTCCTTGTATTAAAGCTAAAATGAGAATTGCACACACCACAACAGTGAGATGAATAGAATAATCCTTGATTATTTCATTCAAAATTCGAATACACTTGCACATAGGAGAGACATGAGCCTAGATTTATTAGCTAAACTCAAATTCCAGTACTGTTACGAAAACATTAAATCTCCATAAACTCAAAATATACAATAAAGAGACTTAGAATCCAATTTGCATTTTCTCTGTGACTATAGATTTTACAATTTTCTATGCAGCTCCACCCTAGGTTTCTGACTTGCTAACCTATTATAATGAGGAAATAAAAGAATATGTAGAGGAGAAGAAATTCCAAAAGAAACCCTAAAACCGATTTGGAAATGACATCTGGACACATCTTCACCATTGAATAGTAATATGCAAAAATATTTTCCTTTCCCTACAACAAACTTTATTTTGTTTCCAAAACAGCATATTCCCAAGTTGTCCCCCAACAAAAAAATGCCCATGTGTATATATTCTATTTTACCTGTTGTGCCAAAATAGCCTCTACCCGTGAAAAAAATTTCACCTTCCAGCCAAAAGGAAACTCAAAGTTTAAAAGAGGGGCCACTTAAATAGTGAATATATTTTGCATCAGGGAAAATATTTTACTAGAGTCTCACCCAAGATTTCTGAAAAATAAAATCACTGGAGGCATTGATTTATTTAAAATCAATGCTACATAATACCTTATCCGACCCCATGTATTTCTCATTTTCAGTTGAAAAAATTTCCCATACACGTGCACCCCTATTTCAAGTGCATCAATGTGCCAATAAAACAAAATATTCACTTTACCTTATGCCCCAACACTTTATTTTATTTGGTCATATTTTAGGAAAAACCTTGCCCACATAACACTTTCCCTAGGCCCACCACTCATTTTCTATGCACCAAATATTTTAACGTAAGAAAATCATGGGCAAATTGCTCAATCCATTAAATTTTAAAGAAAACCCACATTGATATTTCATTGGGAAAAATTAACTCCCTCCAAAAAAAGATAAGTAAAACTTTAGAGAATTCATGGGCCCACCATAGCCACGTTTCACCCTCTCGCCACCTCGTGATAAATAAACACTGGGAAACTCCGGATCACAATATGGCAGGCAATGACCCAAATCATGTTGATTCAACTTAGTTTTTTGACCGTTGATCATCTTGACTCCTCCGTTTGTGCTTTTTCTCTAATTTTATGTTTGTTCAATGTTCTCTTCTTGTAGCTCCTCAACGGTGGTCATGGCGATAGCTTCACTCAGCACCCTCCTTCAATGGCATTTGATTCTTTTCTTGCTCTCAATAGTTTCTAGAGTCGTTTCAACAAATACATTTTGTGCATATATCGTTCCTCATCTCGACACGGGCTGCATTTGTTTAAGATCTTTAAAATCATTTTCAACATGTTGTTTTAAATATGCCACTCTGATGGACCTACACCAAACTCACAATCCTCCATGCTTATTCGATGTAGAGAGCTTCATACATGCTAACCACAATTTCCTAAAAGTTTCTAAGACTTCTCACCTATCGGTCACGCCCACCATTCCTCACTCCATTCATGCAATGCACCCAACCATCATGGCATTCCATGGGCTCATCCAAGCTTAGAGGTATTCTATCAAGTATGGCGTGTGCCCTCCTCTACTAGCCATGCCCCCTCATCTATATTTTCCTCTCCCAACATACATCTGGCTGCTAATGACTCCTTTCTTTCATTTTGGCATGGTCAAGAAAGAGGAGAAACCCCTTTGGAATGCAATTTTTAACCACATGTTACACATGCCGCGCCATAGTTCCACCAACATGGCCATCAAGCTTCCTGAATTCTTACTGTCATTCACTCCACCATGGACATAAAATCCCCACACAGGGCAAACACTGCTGGTTTATGGTTCTCCATTTTATTTTAGGCATTTTTGACTATACAATTCACACGCCTTCTCTCCAGGTCGCACCCCCCACATTTTCTCCATACCATTTAGCAAAAAATACTCAATCAGTGCCAAGACATGTTTTCCATGGATCATTACTTTGTCGCGCCAAACTGTACAATCTATATTTTAACCTCTTAAGTAAACGTTCCTATAAAAGGTGAACCATCAAGCGGTTTTACTTCACTTAGATCTATTGACAATTCATGGGCAACATGCAACATATCCACTTCTATATGCATTCCCCCTGAAGTGCATCCCAATTGGCCCTCTTGCTGCCATTCATCTGCTTCATGTCTTTCTACCATTATATCATAAGCTTGTGAGGTGTGCTTGGAACCAAACTCGAGCTAACCAATTCTTGCATCGTATCCCTGTGTAGACATGGAAAATGTACAATTTCGGTTCGACACATTTGATCCTGATTACTAACAACATTTCCTCCTAAATCATACTCTCAACTTTTCATTATATTTCGTCTCTTAATTTAATGAGTCATTATTCATTTTGATTAAAGTCTTTCTCTTCCATTGATTAAATTAATCAATTTAATTTAATTAACCTTACATTTATGTTTAATTAAATAAATCATTTTATTTGATTAAAATCTCTAAAGTCCTCTTATTAAATTAAATAAATTAAACCTTATTTGATTTAATCTAACATATTCGTCCTTAGTTAAATAAATCAAAATCATTTATTTAGTTAATCATTTCTTCTCAATTCTGATTTAAATTTTCATCTATTTAAGTCAAAATTGTCAAATCATCTAAATCCTTCATTAAATTAATCAAATGCTTGATTAAGTTAATCCCCCTCATTAAAATCTTCTAGAGAATGCAACTTGTACAATAAATCAATTACTTTGATTTATTTAATTCTCTATCTTCCCTCACATGACATTAAAAGGGAATATTCCCTCATTTGAATTCAAAAAGGCCAAGTGGGCTTGGTCCTTCCAACAAGGCATTTAATGCCTCTTGCATGTCCTTGTGCATTGAGCCAAGTGACATTAACTTCATTCCTTTTTCCCTCTCACATGTCATTTCTCAAATTCAAAATTCCAATTAATTGCATTTATTGGCACTTTGGCCAAAATGTGCACAACCATCAACCATTCACATCTTGAAAAGTGGCACTTGGCCATTGGATGTTGAATGATCCCACAGTGCTCTATTTCACTCTCTTTTCCAATTTGAAAATCTATAAATTGTAGGCTTCTCTCCTCATTCAACAACACACAATTTTGAGTAAACTTACTATACTCAAATTCATCTTCATTCTACAAATTTCATTCAAGGTTACTTTCTTGAGTTGAGAGCCAATCTTGTTCAATCCATGCAAGTAGCTAATCTCACCATCAACAATCATCAAGCTTACAAACAGGAATTGGGAAATGGCTGATTTCGACATACCAATCAACACCAATTCCCCCATGGGATTGATAGTTGTTCATTAAAACAGGATTTGTTTACTTCCATTTATATTGTCCATTCACTTGTTTTCCTGTCTTAATGTTTCAAACTAATTTCATGGGGAAACCTCATTTCACCTTGCACATTGATCTAATGATGTGTCTATTTGTTGCATATGTGCAGGTACGAAATTAAAGGGTTCACATTGTGGCGCTAGAAGGAGGGCTCCTTGGCCATATCACACATTTCTTGAGCTAATTCAAGTTCTCTGTTATGCTCTCGGGCTAATAATATCGGTTACCAACAGTCTCTGATTCTCTGGGCACTATTCTGTTTTGTTAAAGTTCTTGGGCTGATTAAAATTCTAAACTTTAAGCTTTGATTGTTCTTTTCTGTTAAGCTCTCAGGCTGATTAATTGTTAAACATTAAAGCTTTGACATTCGGTTACTGTCACAGATCGTGTAGGTTCACTATGCTTTTAATTTACGTTTGCAAGCCTCAAGTCATCGCATTCCATAAGACTGTTTGAATTTTACCTGTTTCTCATGTAGTTAATTCGGTCATCTCCCACATTACCGCACCTCTCCTTCTGTTCACCCGTGGTATAGTGATGTCGGACATTTTCCTCCACCTTTGATCCTGCCTTCTACCATGCTACTGCGCCGTTGTTGTTTGCTGCTTTCACTATCCTCCACCGCATCACTGTAGTCTTCTTCCGTACCCACCACGGTTAAGCGGTGTCTACCACATCACCACCACCTAGTTGTTCCCTGTCCGCGGTTGAGCGGTGTCCACCGCATTACCGCTAGCTAGCTTTCCCTTACCCGTGGTAGTGCGGTAACCGCTTCCTTGACCGTCACCGCTATCCCGTGGTCTCTTGCCTAACCGCCAGTGGTAGCACGGTAGCTATCATCTGATTGCCACTATCTCACTGCGGTCTCTTGCCTAACCGTCTATAGTATTGCGGTTAACTGCCTGACTATTTGTGCTGACCGCCACCGCATCACCGCGGTCTTCTACTCTACCCTTCGCAATACCGAGGTAAACCTACTAACCGCCACCCTCATCGTTACTTCATTGCCACTGCATCAACATGGTCTTTGACCTTACCAACCGCGGTATCGTGGTAAACCTCTTGTCCACTATCACTTCATTGCAATCTTTTCCCACCACGCTATTACGGGCTCCTCTCGGACCATCCGCGGTATAGCGGTAGCTCTCCCGGCCGACTGTGCAAGCCGCCATCGCATCATCACACATGCTATCTGGATTGTCCATGGTAAAGTGGTAAGGGGTATGATGACTACCCTTAGCCACCAACCGTAATTTCGCGAAAATAATCAGCGGTGAAGGAAATTATTTACATTATAAGAGGGGCAAATAATTTTTATTTTTTTTTAGAAAATGGCATTTTTTTTATAACCTATGTTTAAGGCATTGATATATAAGAAAATTTGTGAATTATTTTAGTCATATTAACTTTGTATTTTCTTTTACAGGTTGATATTAGAATCAAGCCAAGGCAAAAACGAGATTGGAGAAATTCACAAAAGCATTTTTTAATGCTTGTTGAGCTCGATTTTTCATTTAGTTTCAAACCATCTCACATCTATTTTTGGGGCTTAAAATTAACCATTTTGACTTGATCCTTTGGTTAAAATTGAAGCTTAGACATTTACTAAATTTCAATTTGGGTTTCTAAAATTGAACAAGGCAGCTTTCACATCTCATTTTGTTGCTTAAAACAAACTCATCACTGCTTTTATGGTCTAAAATGAACAAGTTTTTTTCATGTTTTGCAATCTTTTTTGCAAATTAATATCATTTAAAAGGCATATGCACTTCTCTCGCACTTCATAGTGATCTTGAGAATCAAAAGTCTTTTGTGATATTAAGTTGTCAGAAAGATTGCCTTCACACTTTCATTTTGGGTTTAAAATTGAACAAAACACTTTGCGAGTGTGAGTAGGCTTATTGCATGTGCTCTCCCTTTGTTTCTAAACAAAGGTTGATCGAACTATGAATAATTTTACTTGCTTTTGTTTATCTTAGTGGGCTTGCCTTGTGGGAAAAAGTACTCACCCAAGGGAATGACCCAACTAGTAACACACTAAGGACAAGTGTATTTCCAACCAGGATATAAAAGTGGGTATTGGAACAAAGGCTAGTATCACACGGTCGGCTCCGACGAGAAGGGAAGCAATGGTCTCTCACCACATGGGTCAGCCTCCATGAATGGAAAGACCAAATTAAAATCCTTGTTTAGAAAGGCCAAATCCTTAATCTATTTTGTTGGTGCAAAAGGTCATGTCCTTTGAAACCGCCCCACGTTATACATGCGGTTTTGTTGTAGAGATGAAAAGTATGCCATGGGAGAGTCATGGGTACTGATGCTTGGCTGACCCGAGAAGTGTGTGCACTATAAGAGGGAGCATGTGTGGTCAAGTATCTAGTCATCCACACAAAATATGCATAGCTAGATTCATCCAAGTGGGAACCCAACAAAATATTGTCTCATCATCCTAGGGTTGTAACATGTGCTTGGAAATGAAAAATTCATTGCTTGGTCTTCAAAACAGTTGAAAAAATAACATTCACAAAGAATTCCAAATTTCAAACCCCTTTGAGGAAAAAAATATCCTTGACGAATTTAAGTACTCTTTCTTTCCCTAGGGATCATATCCTTAGAGGTTTCTAAGTGCTTGAATTTTATCATCATTTATTTTCACTAAGGTTAAACCTAAGAAACTTTTGCCATAATCTCCTTGATTTCCACATAATGGACCTTATGGGATGAAAAAAAAGTGGGACATTCGACATATAGTTTGAAACATAATCAAGCATGTGTTTGTGGTAAAAATAAATTCACTAAGCCAAGATAAAGGACAAATTGAACCTCATATGTGTTGCTTCAAATAATTTCCCGAAAGGTCAAAATCCAGAAACCAAGGTTCAAAAGGATAAGTCTAAAATCCCATGAACAGTGTCTTGAAATGATCCTTGAAGTTAGAGAAAGACTAGTGTACAACTTCTATAAAAAGGCTTCAAGAAACAACCCAACTTTGTGTGCATTCTACTATCAACAAAATCCTTAGCTTTTTGAAAGGTTTCCTTTCCTCAAATAGGAAGTCTAGCATGTTCTTCAACACCGAGGTTTTATAAAAAAGAGTAGTGTCTAGGTCAAGGTCTAAGATCAAATTCGTCATCCTCATCTGTCTCTCCATCAAGTCAGATTTTTCATCCCATCAACAAAATTTTTGAGAACTTTAGAAAAATCACTCATGCTAAACTTAAGGGCTAAACCAACATCACTCTATCTTGGCTTAACACACCTAGCCAAATAGGCAAATCTCTTGAATGAATTTACCTCTAGGATAACACAACTTCCTGAGGTCTACTAGTTCATAATCACCTTGGTTGGCTTAACACACCTAGCCAATTCATTCTCTTGTGCAATTTTCCCTAGAAAAACACAACTTCCTAGGATCTACAAACTTCACTACAATCTTGTTTGACTTAATGCGCCTATTCAAACCATCACAATCAATCCAAGCCCTAAAATTTTAGCATAACCTTTCAAAATTTCTTCAAAAAGTTTCACTCATTCACGTCATCCATTTATCTCATCATCACTACCACCCTCTTTGATCTTTTGACTTCCCTAGTTCTTCTCTTTTAGGCCTAAAAAATTAAGATCAAACAATCCCTATTTTTTATGGTCCAAACAAGATCACAATACAAGAAGAACATGGAAAATATCAGCGAAATATCAACTTCCAATGACTTGGGTCAGGTAACCACTGAAATAAACCTTGCAAGATCAAGGAATCCCCCAAGTAGCTCTTCTCTACCATCACAAAATCCTCAAGAGGAAATATATGAAGAGGACATCATAAATGAAGACATGGGGATGACATAATCCGAAATGATGAAAATGGTTCAAAATCTAGAGAACCATAAAATTGTCAATGCCATGTTCAAATACTTACACACGTTAGCGGAAGGAGGGGTCCAGTTCCCTTCCGACCTTGACATAGGCACTATTATGGACATGCCTCTTACAAACACATCCCCAATGTAAAATATCAATCAAGAAATGCCTCAAACCACATTGGCCATCACCCCAAGCTCTCTGAATATAAACAAGGGGAGTGCAATGTTTCAAGAGTTACAAAAACATCACCTTGTGAACAACAAAGAGGTGGTTGTGAACACCACACCAGATAATCCTGTTCCAGTAAACCCATCACACCCATACATCCCACTCACCTTCCATAACCCCACTAGTTCATCCTCATTCCATGCTACACTAGCCTGTCAATTAAACATACAAACTTCTCTACCGCAAGGAGAAGATGGTTTGTTTGGAACAACGAGAATTATTGACTCGTTCTTCTTCCCAGGGAGCACATCATCTCTTCCTCCACTTCCATTCACATCCACATCACCTCTTGGATTGGGCCTTCCCCCCCTACCCATCGATAGCTTCTCAAACCCGGGAAATCCGAGCATCACAACAACAAGTGGTGACCATTCAAGCCACCATGGTCAATATATCAATCGGTCCTCAAATCTCCCAAACATCTCAACCACACCTCCAACCACTCAAATTCCAACCATCACCACAACCCTTTCGCCTATCACAATGGTTGGCATCATTCCCAATCCACCAAATATCCCACCAAAAGCTAATGTAACAAACTCATTCACCACTCTAATCCAAACCATCCAAAAATCCAACCAACAAAGGGTACTCAAACAAAAGTAGCAAGCCACTCAGTAAGCTCAAGCACAAGCTCAAGCAAAAGCACAATACTAGGTACAACTACAAGCAATCCATCAACAAGCATACCAACAAGCCTTGCAAGACTTTCAAGCACAACAACAAGCCAAACAACAAGCTTTGTTGGCACAACAACAACTCGACCAACAACAAGCTTTGTTGGCACAACAACAGCTCGACCAACAACAAGCTTTGTTAGCGCAACAACAGCTTGACCAACAATAGGCTTTATGGGAACATCAACAAATGGACCAAAAACAAGCGTTGTTGGAACAACAACAACAAGATCAACAACAAGCATTGTTGACACAAATGTAGGCATACTAGCAAGCCTTGAATGCATAATAGAGCTTGCAGAAAAATTCCACCAGTACCCCTCCCACCAATCAAACACCCCAAACACCTCAAAACACATTCATCCCACCTCCCGATACGAACAACGATGTTGCAACACAAATCAAACTACTTTCACAACATATGTTGGACCTCCAAGTGGGAAAAACAACAAGAACACCAGGCAACTTGTGCCCTTATCCATTTGACAAAAGTCTCACCATGGTACCGTTCCCAAAGGGATTTTAGATCCCCAAATTCGACAAGTATAATGGAACGGGTAACTCTAAAAACCACATCAAGGAATTTCAAGTACATTGCACGGAGGTCTCATATGATGACACATACCTAATGCGACTCTTCCCTTGAAGTCTAACTGGTCCTTCCATGGAATGGTTTTCTCATCTACCTATAGGCATTAAAACATTCCAGGAAATCGTAGAATCTTTCCTTAAGAATTATGCTTTCAACATGGGTGTAGATGTTAGTTTGGAAGAATTCTCAACACTCAAACAAGAAAAAGGAGAGCCATTCGCTACCTTCTTGCAAAGATGATGATCCAAGGCCAATCAAAGTAAGTGGACCATGCCATAAGAACAAAAAGTTTGCATGATCATATCCAATCTGGATGAAAAGTTGGCGTTCTACTTAAAAATGCAATGCATCACATCATACGATCAATTGATCCAAAAGGCGCTCAACATCGAAAGAGCCCTTACTACGCAAGGAGATGCATCAACATTTAATCCACCACAGGATAACCATCCGTCACACAATTATAATGATAAACCTCGAACATGGTCGAGGAACAAAAATATCACAAACAACGGTGTGGTCAATGCTAAAGTGGTCATAAATGCTCCTAGGCTGAATATACAAACTCAAATCAACTGCAAAATCATAATCACAACAATGTGCAGACTAATGCAGTAGTAGCACAATAGAAACCACTTCCCACCAACCAAATAAGTAACTTGGGTAATCAAGGAGGACCACCTCCCCGAGGCAAATATCCCCCCAAGCGAAAGTTCACGGCTCTTGGGGAATCTATCGATTCCATAATGAAGAAGTTGGTCAAAGAAAACTTAATCAAAGTCTCTAACTCCAAGAAATACATTGAACCCATGAACAAACCACCATGGTATAATGAAAACCTCCTTTGTGACTTTCACAAGATCAAGGGGCATACCACCGCAAATTGCATGAGGCTGAAGAAAATCATCCAAGACCTCATTGAGGAAAATATCATCAATGTCTAACAGCCATTCGGTAATCAAGATCTGAAAATACACACAAATCCAATGCAAACCACAACCAAGGAAACAATCAGGGGAACAACAAAGGCAAGAAAAAATATGCTAGTGCTAACCTAGTATATGAGGAAATAGTCGCATGCGTCGATGAAATGGTCACGGTCATTAATGTCAAGGGCACCAACACCAACTATGGAGTCACCACACGTGGCGGCAAGGTCACCATTGCAGGGGTACCATCTAAGACCCCCACTTTAAATAAAAAATTTGTTCCCTATGACTACAATGTCATTGAACAACTGAAAAGAACTCCCGCACAGATGTCCATCATGGAATTGTTGAAAATTTCTACTGCCCATAGGAAAATTCTTGATGAAGCTTTAGCGACATCCACCTTCTCTACCACCCTTGACATAGATCAGTTTCAGGCTATGGTTGGAAATATCATCACCCAGAATATCCTAACATTTTTTGATCAAGACTTCCCCCTGCAGCCATCTCATAACCACGCACTTCACCTTCAAGTGTTGGTCCATAAAAATAAAGTTAAAAGAGTCCTAGTGGATGGAGGTGCAGGGATAAATATTTTCTCTCTCAAGCTTATAAATAACTTGGGATTCACCGAGGATTCCATCAATAAAAATAAGAGCATCACAATAAGGGCATATGATGATCAAGAAAGAATGTCTCAGGGCACTATCAAAATCCCCATCCAAGTGGGACCAACAATCATGGAGACTACCTGTCAGGTCCTCAACCTCGAATTACCAAATAACATCCTCTTAGGATGTCCATGGATCCACAGAATGAAAGTAGTGGCCTTGACATATCACCAATGCATCAAGTTCTTGCACCAAAATGAGGAGGTCACTATACACGGGGATCCCGAACCATTCACTTATTGCAAAAACTTGGAAGCCAAGTTTTATAAAATCCCCCAAGGGCCAAAAAATGATGAAGGCCCATCCACTGCATACATCGACCAAGCTAACCTCGCCTCCAATTATGTGATAGAGACACCCGCCATCCCTGATATATCTAACATAAAAAACATGGTCCAGGACAATGGATGTGACGACTATAGAATGAAGAAGATTGTATTTGTTGTAGGAGAGTTACCACTATCTCCTAGGTCACATGGGCAACCTCGACCAACTGAAACACCCGTCCACACCCTTAGGGAGGACCCCTCTGGATTTCACCATTGGGGAGACCTAAGTCAAGAAAGTGTTGGTGAGGAGGATATTTGAAGCACAATATACTATGATGCAGAACCCACACCCATCTTACCTATGGATGAAGCCAACAAAGGGCTACAAATAATGCTTGGCATGGGCTATAATAGAAAGCAAAAGCCTGGGAAGGAAAAGTGATGGATGACTGGAGCCCATGATTGCAGAAAGAAGAATGTGGAACCTTGTCCTTAGATGTACTCCCTCGAGTATAACCGAACGTGGCAGAGGTACTCCTAGTAAAGTAGTCAGGTCCTCCCCTCAGGTACCGGTAACTACCCTTAGACCACCCGTATGTACAGGCATCCCACTTGACAACTTCACCTTTGACGTCACTGATGTCTGCGCCAGTAGTGAAAATTATGATACCATAATAGGCCTACCCATGCTTTTTGAGCATTCCCCCTTACTAATGATTAGTGCCTCACCCACTGAGTCAAACCAACAAACCCACCAAATCACCTTAGTATACCCTCAACTCATCGATCATGACCAATGAGGACCGCCAATTCTAGACTCATTCGAAAATGAAGAGGCTCTCTCGAAATTCATGGGACTAAGGGATATAGTTCCGTGTGGGGATCACAAGGCTAGTTTCAACCTCACTTTAGACACCCAGGCATATTACGGGGAGATGATTGAGTCCTTCAGTCACAAAAGAAAAATATCGAGAATAAGCTCAGAGTTATTGAGTGAAAGCCACACTATGGCACTCTCTAACCACAAAACAATAAAAATAAAGGATGCATCCAATGGTGAAAACCTCTTAGAGGTGCCAGAGGATGAAGGATTCAATCTCCCCCCTACTGCTCTACATCAAGAAAAATCAGCAGTCCTGGCAGAGTAGTGTAATCCTGTTAACTTGGGAACAGAGACAGAACCACAAATCACTTTCTATGTTGAGTCTCTCTTGATAGAGGAACAAGAACTACTAGCAACATTTCTAAAAGAAAGGAAGGTAAACTTTGCATGGACCTATGCTGACATGCTAGGTCTAGATTTAGAAGTGGTGGTTCATCATTTGGTTGTTTACCCTGGAGCGAAGCCGGTTAAACAAAAGTTAAGAAAAATGCATCCCTGGATAGCCTTGCTAGTCAAGGTAGAGTTACAAAAACTCCTAGATGTTGGCTTCATATGCCCGATTGACTATCCAGAATGGGTATCCAACCTTGTACCAGTCTCAAAACCAAATGGGGGCATCTGCATCTGTACGAACTTCAAAGACCTCAACAAAGCATGTCCTAAGGATGACTATCCACTACCCAACATTGATATGATAGTGGATATGATGATTGAACATGAGATGCTATCCTTGATGGATGGATTCTTGGGATATAACCAAATAATGATTGCAAAAGAAGACCAACATAAGACAACATTCACATGTCATTGGGGCACCTACTGCTGGAATGTGATGCCATTTGGGCTAAAGAATGCAGGGGCTACATATTAGAGATCCATGACACTAATCTTCCATGACATGATAAACAAAATGATCGAAGATTATGTGGATGAAATATTGGCTAAATCAAAGAAAAGGAAAAATCACATAGCAACTGTTAGCAACATCTTTGATAGATTGGAAAAATACAAGGTCAGGCTCAACCCAAAGAAATGTGTCTTTGGGGTACAATTCAAAAAATTGCTGGGATACAAAGTGTCAATGAGAGGGATAGAAGTGGATCCTGCAAAGGTTAAAGCAATCCTCAATATGGGAGTGCCAAGAACACTGAAACAACTTAGAGGATTACAAGGCAAACTCCAGTCCATCCGAAGGCTCATAGCACAACTGGCAGACAAACAGATTGCGTATTCACATCTACTCCACAAGGGGGTAGCATTCAAGTGGGGCGATAAGTGTGAATAGGCATTCAACAAAATCAAAGAATATCTACTTATGCCACCTATGTTAACGCCACCCATTGCAGGGAAACCATTGATCCTATATATCTCGGCAACAACAATAGCTCTGGGTGCTCTTCTAGCTCAACATGATGAAAATGGAACAAAAAGGGCTATCTATTACATCAGTAAGACAATGGTTGGCAATGAGTTAAACTACACATTGATTGAGAAATATTGCCTAGCAATAGTGTTTTCTTCACAAAAATTTTGACAATACATGCTGGCACATAAAATCATGATCATCGCCAAGATAGATCCCTTAAAATATCTGTTATCAAAAGCTATGCTCATAGGAAGGATGGCTAAGTGGGTAATGATATTGTCAGAGTATGACATAGAATATGTGGAGTGAAAGGCAATAAAAGGACAAGTCATTATAGACCAATTGGCATAAGCTCCCATCTACGCAGACAATCCACTCATATCAAAGTTTCCAGATGAGTCCATTTTCAATCTCAGTATAGCCGATCACTAGAAACTATACTTTGATGGTTCCCACACACAACATGGATCGGGAGTCGGTGTCTTCTTTATCACCCCACAAGGGGATTACATACCAAGATCTTACAAGTTTGCATTCCCCTGCACCAACAATATTGCAGAGTACGAGGCTTTAACCATAAGTCTCAAAATTGTAACATAATGGCTAATCATGGCATTAAAAGTCTATGGAGATTCATAGCTTATCATCAACCAAGTCAACAGTGAATACCAAACTAAGGATGATAAGCTCACACCATACAAGAAGGTAGTAGAAATCCTCAAGGAATCATTTATTGATATCACCTTTGAGCAGATACTGAGGGCCAAAAATAGAGTAGTTGATACCATGACAATGATCGGATCCTTGCTAGATATCCCTCACAATGTCTCGAAACACGAATTCTTGGTGGAGCAACTTCTCGTATCCACTTTTGAGGTACCAGAGTCAGAATATGCATGCGAATTCGTTGGTCCTAGTGATCTTTGGTACCATGACATCTACACCTATCTGAGATTAGGAGTCCTCCCAACTAACATTACCCCGAACCTCAAGCGAACCTTTTTCAAAAGGTCCTTACAATTTTTCATCCTAGGAGAAACCTTCTTTCGTAGAAGCATCGATGGAACCCTATTACATTGCTTAAAACCTGAGGAAGCCCTGACTGCTTTGACTGAGGTACACAATGGCACTTGCAGTTCACACTCGAGTGGTATGACCTTGGCTAAGAATTTGTTGAGAATCTGATACTACTGGCCGAAAATGGAAAGAGAGGCACATGACTTTGTCAGAAAGTACTTATAGTGCCAACAGCATGGAGACCTTATTCATGCACCAGCTCAAGAGTTACATCCTATCAGAACACCATGGACCTTTTCGAAATGGGGGCTTGATCTCATAGGTAAAATCTCACCCACCTCATCCAATGGCCACAAGTTCATCATCACCGCCACTGAATATTTCACAAAGTGGTTCGAAGCAATTCCCATGACCTACATCACTGGAAAGCAAATATCCAAGTTCATCCTGAACTACCTCATTTGCCAATATGGTGTTCCTCAATCCATTATCTCTGATAACGGGACACCCTTCAAGAATCAGAATGTTTGTGACTTGTGTGAAAAAATCAAAATCCAACACCGCTTTTCCACACCATATTACCCACAAGGCAACGACCAAGCAAAAGCTACCAAAAAAACCATTTTGAAGATCCTTAAGAAAACAGTCAATGACTCCAGTCATGACTGGCATCTGTAGTTAAATCTCGCCTTATGGGCCTACCGCACTAGCATCCGCATGCCAACAGGTGCCACCCCATTTTCCCTGGTCTACGGATCAAAAGCCATACTCCCAATTGAGATCGAGCTCCCATCACTAAGGATATCATTACAGAACCTCATCACAAATGAGGAATATAGGGTCACAAGACTGAATGAGTTGGAATTTCTAGACGAACGATGCATGGATGCCCTAAACCATCTATAGGTCTACCAGAATCACCTAAAAAGAAGCTACAACAAGAAGATCAGGGGACACACCTTCCAAGTCGGCAAACTTGTGATGAAAGAGAACCAACAGAATGTGTCGAATCTAGAGAGCAAAGGAAAATTTGAGTCCAACTAGTTGGGACCTTTCATCATCATAGCCAGCTACAAATTAGGAGCATATCAATTAGCAACAAAAGAAGGCAAGCCTCTACAGAAACCTCTGAACAACTCCCATCTTAAAAAGTTTTATGCCTAAAAACTTGCAAGGTATAGAACCAAAAAATAGAAAAACAATCAGAAACAGTGGACTGAAAAAATGGTTACCTTGATGAAAACCTAGCAAACAGGCATCTTGGCAACAACAAAAAAATTAAAAAATGCAGAAATCCAAAAAATAGAAAAAGGATTGAAAACAGTAAAGAAAAAAAATCCTCGTCTAGTGAAAATCATTTTGGTGGCGCTTTGGACAAGTACCTTAGTGAAAACCTGGCAAACAGGCACCAAGCATAAATAAAGCACTCCCCATCTACCAGGATCTGCATGACTCACTCATCCATCCCATCACATTTCATTAAACTTCCATCCACCCATCCACTCACATCTGTACCATAGCCTGAGATGATACCCATATCATATTCCACCATGGTACTACTTGGCATATTCCTAAGGTAAGTTTGTCCTGCCTTTATTGAAGTAGTCTATCGATTAACATTGGGGGCATGTCCTTGAAATTGGCACTGGATCGGATTTGTGTATATTTTTGTGCTCTTCCCAAGACATCGGAAAAAACCAAAACATTCAGAAAATTCATCAAAAAAAATCCAAAAACATGTCAAAAATCTCGGAAAAACTTCAAAAAGTTCCATCATCAGCAGTCAAGTCGATTGTTGTCCAAACTACATCATCTCTGAGCTTGAACGTAGGCAAAGTTGATCTTTGATCATCCCCTAAGACATTTAGGTCAGTCCTTAGGTGTTTGTCGCAATAAAATGGAAATCCATTTGCCCACCTATCTCATCATTAAGTCAAGTTTGTCATCAGTTGAACTACATAGTCTCTGCATGTATAACGTAGGCAAGGCTAATCTATGGATCAGCTCTTGAGAGCCCTAGGATAGGTCTTTAAGTCAGTATCTTCACCGTAAATCTTGAAAATACCAAAAACATTTGCAAAACATCTCAAAATAGCAAAAACAACCTCAAAATATCTAAAAAATCCAAAATGGTGCATCCATCTCATCTCGCTTTCACCCACACTTGTCATCACTCATAATAAAATCAATCGTTGCTTTCACCCTTTGGTGAGTCAGTCAGAAGCAAGTCTAGTAGGTTCAAAAGTGAACACTCTAATTGTCAGAGTCTCAAAAGTCTAAATCAGTAAGCAAGCAAGTTGATCAACTCAAAATATCAATAGCTTATCATCCAAATCAGTCCCATCAAAACCCTGATCACAACATGTCCTAGGATGAAGCTTTCTTGTGATGCACATAAGCATCAGGTACTCCCAATAGTTTAGTCTTGGCTAAGTGGTATGAAGAACATTAGCTTGTCTGTTTGCTTTATTTGGTCTTTTCTTGACTTATCTTATTTTGTGCTCATTTCAAAGACCTCTCGATGATGCCTAAAAAAAATAGGTTTAGAGAGAAAGGAATGGGGCAATGATCATTAAATTTTTTATCTATTGTGCTTGTGGGATACACTTGTAAAATAACTTAGTCATGCATGCTTTGTTTAGTTTGTAGGGAGGATGTTTTAGATATCTTGTTGACCACATAGGAATCCTTGCTTTTCTATGTTTTGGCACGAGATGTTTAGAATGTCTAAACTACATCCTGAATAAGGCTTTGTATGCTAAGTGTGAACAAGAATACTCCTATCTGATTGTCAAGTCAAATTCCATCACACTAGGTACAATGCTATCCTGGTCCTTTATACCTTGATGCATCATACCTATGTGTGTTATCAAACATAAAGTAATTGACCCTTTGAAAATCCCAAATCCTGGTAAGCAGTATCATCATCAATCACCATCTTGTGTGGATCCTCCCTCCATTCTTCTCATAATAACATTTTTATCTAAAATTGGTGTGTCGCATCAAGCTATACATGAGACTACCCATAGTCGATGACTGTCTATGCATTGTCAGATTTTTCTACATCAAAGAATTATATTTCATCCTCTGAGCAATAGAACCACTCCTCTCGCATTTTATCATGATCTCAATCGGAAAATCAAACATTTATGCTCAATCTCCCAAGGGGGCAGTATACCAGTGTAATACTTCTCACTCGGGCAATAGTGGGACATTTGAAAATTGAGAAATTTTTGAACTTTAATCACATCAGTTTATTCCTTGAATCAATGCAACAAGTACATTGCTTCAAAGAGGGGCAAAATGTAGGCATGGAAAATGTACAATTTTGGTTCGGCACATTTGATCCTGATTACTAACAACATTTCCTCCTACATCATACTCTCAGCTTTTCATCATATTCTATCTCTTAATTTAATGAATCATTATTCATTTTGATTAAAGTCTTTCTATTCCATTGATTAAATTAATCAATTTAATTTAATTAACCTTACATTTTTGTTTAATTAAATAAATCATTTTATTTGATTAAAATATCTAAAGTCCTCGTATTAAATAAAATAAATTAAACCTTATTTGATTTAATCTAACATATTCCTCCTTAGTTAAATAAATCAGAATCATTTATTTAGCTAATCATTTCTTCTCAATTCTGATTTAAATTAATTCATCTATTTAAGTCAAAATTGTCAAATCATCTAAATCCTTCATTAAATTAATCAAATGCTTGATTAAGTTAATCTCCCTCATTAAAATCTTCTAGAGAATGCAACTTGTACAATAAATCAATTACTTTGATTTATTTAATTCTCTATTTTCCCTCACATGGCATCAAAAGGGAATATTCCCTCATTTGAATTCAAAAAGGCCAAGTGGGCTTGGTCCTTCCAACAAGGCATTTAATGCCTCTTACATGTCCTTGTGCATTGAGCCAAGTGACATTAACTTCATTCCTTTTTCCCTCTCACATGTCATTTCTCAAATTTGAAATTCCAACTAATTGCATTTATTGGCACTTTGGCCAAAATGTGCACAACCATCAACCATTCACATCTTGACAAGTGGCACTTGGCCATTGGATATTGAATGATCTCACATTGCTCTATTTCACTCTCTTTTCCAGTTTGGAAATCTATAAATTGGAGGCTTCTCTCCTCATTCAACAACACATTATTTTGAGTAAACTTACTATACTCAAATTCATCTTCATTCTACAAATTTCATGCAAGGTTACTCTCTTGAGTTGAGAGCCAATCTTGTTCACTCCATGCAAGCAGCTAATCTCACCATCAACAATCATCAAGCTTACAAACAAGAATTGGGAAAGGGCTGATTTCAACATACCAATCAGCACCAATTCCCCCATGGGATTGATAGTTGTTCATTAAAATAGGATTTGTTTACTTCCATTTATATTGTCCATTCACTTGTTTTCCTGTTTTAATGTTTCAAACTAATTTCATGGGGAAACCTCATTTCACCTTGCACATTGATCTAATGATGTGTCTGTTTGTTGCATATGTGCAGGTCTGAAATTAAAGGGTTCACACCCTGTTACTTTCTTTGTTCAATACATTGGAAACCATAGCCCCCCCCCACAGAATGATAGTGAAACAGATACACAACAGTAAAGACATGTATATATCTACAAGTATTATGATATTTAGTTAGTCTTATTTAAGCCACACAGAGCTGCAATCAATTATGGCAAATTTTCCTTAAAATAGGATGTTACTGAGCCAAAACAAATCCTCAATTCTCCCACTAATCAGAGAAAGATAAATAGAGGACCACACCATAGTCGGCAAGCGAGTCAATCAACTGCAATGCTCAGTCATCTATATGCATATGTTGGGTTCTCTATGAATTGCAATATTTTATTGATTTTAGAATCCCCCAAACAGATACCGTGCAAAAATCAAAGTGACACACTTAGGCTCTCATGACATTTGATTTTTCTATTAAAAATCATAAAAATGATTTTAGGCACTCATCACATTATGCTCATTCAAAAATTAAAGGGAAACCTAGGACATTTTGAACTTAGGAAAAAACACAAAATCAAGGTCATTGACTTGACTTTCTAAAAAATCAAGAAATCAATCAAAGTCATAAACCTAAGTTCGGCCTATGAGAAAGGTGGACACATTATTTCAAAGGTATTAGTGAAGGATTTTATTCTTAAAACAATGTGATAAAAAAAAATCGAGTTAAGGCATAATGAGAACCCTGAACACAAAACCTTGTCAAACCCCTAATTCTTCTCATCATTTTCACATTTCACCTTCGGAAAAACAAGCTCTGCACTCAACCGCCATGGAGATATGGTTTTGAGCTTGAATATTTGAGCATATTTTGTTGTTTGTACATTTTATTGAAGCATTCTACATGGGAAACAAAGGTAAGTTGTTTTTCCACCATTTTGGATGTCGACTTCCATTTTTTTGAGGTACTTTGGCCTTCTTGGTCGTGACCATGGTATATTTTCTGATGTGTTTTTCTTTGCTTCTCTTTCTGTGGATACTTCATTGTTTTGGTCGTCATTGGAGAACCTTTTGAGGCTCATTTCTGAATATTTTTTAGGGTATTTTCCTTTGCAACAATCTTGGGTAAGCTTCCATTATTCTTATCTCTCCATTTTTTGTGAAAATAAGCTCTATTTGAGCTCACAATGCATGAAGCCTTTGTCTTTTATATTCTTTACTATACTTATAGTCGCACCTGTATTCCTTCATCCAGGTTTTATGCTCTTCATGGCTACGACCATTCATACATTTCTCTTATTTTCTGAGTGCTCTCCTTATTTGCATGAGCTCAAAACTCCTCTATTATTCTATATTTATGATTTTTATGTGCGAGCCCATGTGGGTTTGGTATTTTGTGAGACACAAGACTTTCCCAGGTTGTGGAATTTGAGAGCACAAACTAGTTTTTTTCCATATGCTTGATGTAAATTGAGGTTTCTTCATTTTCTGAAAATGCCAAAAGAGGAAAAATCTTTAATCTCTTCCTTACATGAAAGCAAAAGAAAATTCTTCACTATGCAGGGCCGTGACCTCTGGACTTTTCTGGGTTACCCATTTTTTTGAATGTAATGCAAATGTTGTTCATTTTTTGAAACCCTAGTACCACCATGGCATTTGTTCATTTGCTTTCAAGGAAATGCATACTTGGCTTCACAATAAGATAGGAATGGAGATAATATTGCTTATTATTTTGTAGAAACAATATGACTCCATTTTTCTTTGATGTATGCAACTATAGCTTCATTTTATTGGTTCTCAGAAATGAAATTTTTAGCTTCATAATCTAGCATACAACAACAATTTTGTTTACCTTTCCCAACACAAATAAACACTTTACTCTTATTTTGGGTTTTTATCTTTGCAATTCCACCATTTTTTTTCAGAAAAAAACAATGCAACTCCATTATGGCATCAATCCTCTCTCTTGTCATGACTTTCTGAGGCACACCAAATGCACACACATGCTACCTATTCTTTGCTCTCCATTTTTACAATAGGCACTATGAAGCTTTCCTATAGTAGGTTGTAACTCTTTTTCATTCTGAAAATATACTCAAACCCACACTCTTTATCACTGCCACATCATTTTTAGGAGAACATATAGGTGTAAATAAGCTTTCTTTTATGGATGTGATGTCATAATGTTGAAACAAAGACTTGAATTTTGTGCTCCATTTTGCTTCACTAATGTTACTCCATATGAAAAATTGCTATTTCTTATTCAAACTTGCATACTCATAAAATATTTTGAAATATGTGATACCTCCAAAATGATGTTTGAGGCTGCTCCAATTTTTTTAGTTGTTGTTTTGATTGTGCACTTTAGTTATGTATGCCTATTCACTATCACAATCCATGACAATGTACTCCTTGCTACTTCATATGAAAGTATCACTTGTAGTCACCTTGATGAACATGTTTATGATAAATTCCCATGTTGGCACCATAAAAAAAAACGTAGAAAGAAATACATTCCTTGCTGCCCTTTTCAATGAGAACACTTCAAAAAACACAATTAGCATAAATAAAACATCACATGGCAGTAACAAGCACTCAAAATTGATAGCAACAAAAGTTTTTCAATATGAAAATGATGCATTTTATTATGTTTTGTACTAAATTTGGGCATTCAAATGAGCTCTTTTCCACTCATAATTTTCAGTTCATTGCACTTTGGATTGTATGTTATGAATGGTCAATGATCTTAAAGCTCTTGTAGTTGCTTTATGATTTACTCCTTCAGTGAATGTTTCATTTCTCAAACCCCTCTTGAAGTTAAGGGGCAACATGCTAGGCTCAACCCTTGTGAGAGCCCATTCTTTCACCACATGCTATAATGTCTTTAGAAATGGATCAGCAACATGATTTCTCCTATACCTGCACAATGAAAAAACATGTTAGATAAAAAATAGTGAAGCTCAATGCTCCTGTGATATTTTATTTTCCAGGCTCTCTTACATACAAATGTTTGTTGATCCAATGCATCATAGGAAATGTATTATATTTCTATTGATAAAGAACATAGTTAAATTCATATCTAGAGCTCTAACAACTTTTCTCACCATGATGCAGGTTCACTCAAGATCGGGAGTAGGCAGAAGCAACAACAACGAAGACCAACACCGAACACCAACAGGCAATGATGGATGCGTTTTTTATTATATGCTTCTTTTCCTTTCTTCATCTTCGGTTGTATAGCTCATTCCTTATGATGTGTTGGTGCAGCTGATCCCACAACTTGTGTGGGAAAATTGATCTCTCTTTTCTTTCTAATGAATATGAAAAAAAACATTCTTTGCAATCTTGTGCAATCATGTATATCTCCTTTGCAACATGTATGCAACATTGTGAAATGAATAAATCATTACAGAATTGAATGAAATCAATATCCTTATATCTCATGTAATCTCTTTTATGCTGTAAAACACTAAACGACAAAATGAATACTTTATTTTGTTGAAAACACATTGGACGATAAAATTGAACTCTTTCTCCTAAACTTCAATATATGCAATGGTTAAGCAAAGAAGAAATAAATTGAAATATTTCACCTTAAAATGAACATAAGTTGTTTCAGCTCTTCCAATTTGAGTTGTAGGTGAAAAATTGGTAACACCTCCCCCCACCCTCTCTCTCTCTCTCTCTCTCCCCTTCCCTCTCTATTGCTCTCTATCTCACCTCTCTATCTCTCTCCCTCCCTAACTCTCCCCCTCTCTCCCCATCCCGACCTCTTGTTCTCTCTCTTCCTTCCTCCCACCCACATTCTCTCTCTACTTCTCTCTGTCTAACATATACCTCTCTATCTTACTCTCTCTCACTCCTCTCTCTCTCAATCTCTCCACCCTCTTGTTGGAACCTTCAAATTTTGGAAAAATTTGAGGTTCCAATGATGAAAAATTGATTACATCACCTAGAAATGCACTTGCAAGATCCACCCCAGTAGCCTACTTAAGAGGATCATAACTTAAAACTTGTTCAATTTCATGCCAAATCACTTTTCATGCACCTTAATCTTCTATATGTGAGTGTGTATCTTTTATTTCAGCTTCCTATGATCTGGTTTGATAGGGTTTTGAAGTATCAAGTTGAAGGATTCTACAAGAGTTTGTTGTTTGCATAGTGTTAGATCTGCCAAGGAGGTCAACTTTGGAGGCCAATATTTATGAGTTGGATGACTTTCATGACAAACCAATTGGTGTTTCAAATTTTCCCCTTGTTAATATGCTCTCATGTCCATTTCCAAATCCTCGACATCTCATTTGATATTTTTTTCAGAATCAAAAGCAAATGGAGTTTACACAGTTTTGATGTCTGCATTTCTAGAAAATTTCAAAGTGGTCACGTTTGACTCTTAATATTTTGGGAAGAAAATGAATTGGTGAAAATCCCTTCTGCACACATGCTCATGGAGCCTAAATGAACTAATTTCCCGAGTGGCAACTTCCCAGGAAGAGATCTGGTATTTTTTCAAAATGGTGATTTAGTGAGTTCCAGTTGATTTTTGACAGGTGTTGTTTTCAAAAACAACTAGGTGAGCCACTTTGAGCATTATTATTTTGCAACCTCAATGGATTCATGTGAATCCGATCTGTAAATAAAAAAGGATTATAAATTAATTTGCACTTGACTCCTAATTATAGGTTTATCCCTGATCGCAAACAAAATTATGTGGTTATGTAATTTTAACCTTTCAAATTATAGAAATTAAGCTCGCTTAATCCTTTTCTTATCTTGATAACATAAACTATTACTTAAATGACGTAATTAATAATCAAAGTAGGAATTAAAAATGAAAATAATGAGAGAGAATAGCGAGAATAAAGAGAATAGAGAGACACAAAAAACTTGATAACGAAGTTCACCCATTTGTTTGGGCTACGTCTCTGGGTCCACTTCTCAATGAGAAACTGCTTTATTAATGATGCCAAGCTTATTCACCTTATTACATTATTCAAGCCTCAAAACTTGCATTACAAAATATCTCATAGTCTCCTGCCAACACCTTCAAAATTCTTTCCCAATATGCCTAGTTTTCCCACCATGAGTTCCTTGCCCCCAAGAGAAAAAATCTCCCCCTTTTATACAATTAAATTGACTCAATATGGTTAATAACCATATGATTTACATAATCAACCCATATCTCCTATTTACAACATGTAATTTTGCCAATCTCCCTTATTTACAAAAATAATCTTCATAATCCCCCCTTAAAATCATAAAAATCCTTTAAATATTTTTTAAATTCATTAAATCCCCTTGTAATTCCATTTTCTTGGGCTTTTACAATCTCATTAAGTTTTAGGGAGATTTATTTTTAATAATAGAGGGTTAATCTTTTAAATTTAAGGGGTTTCAACTTTTTACAATTGTTTAAAATTTATCGATCCCACCATATACTTGAATCCACATGATGGTGTAAGGGTTGTGCATACTTTTAGGGGTGGGGAGGTGGAGTGGTTGACCCCTGCCCCTCTATTTTTAAAAGGAAATTTTAAATTTTTGATTAACAAAAAAAACCAACGCAATATGAATGGTAAAGCACGATGCAATGGTAGGCGAGCATGTTGGCAAATGGGAGGTTGCGGGGTCAAACCCCATTGATTTTTTGGCAAACATAACTATTTCAACTACTCACTGAAGACTTAGAGGACCTGCATGGGAGTTCCACATGGAACTATCTCATTAGGCCATGTGGCATCCCCTCATTTGCTGTCAACGACACATGGACGAGATGCCACCGTCGTTTGCACAATCAAAACCAAGTCACCTGCCATGTCAGCACCCAATCATCATACGAAATGCCACACCGTGATTGGTCCATGTCACCATCTATATGGTACAACCTTCTACGTTAGCATGCTAACGTTAACATCCGTATGGTCCAATCAGCAAAGTCAACCCTAAACTTTAATTAGTCATATCTTTGGTGTACGAACTCTGATTTATACAAAATGAGCGGCGTTGGGATCATCTTGTCGAGCTCTTCACTTTGACACAACTTTCATCCAATTTTGGAATGATCATTTTTTTCCTTGTAATAGGCCTCCAGTATCCTATTTGACCCAACTTTGACTGAGCATATCTCGAGTGTATGACCTTATTTTGTGTTCTTTCAAGTTGCACTGGGATTGTGTCAATGAGATCTATGCGATGATGCCAAATTTTTCAAATTATGAGACTGAATTCTTTTGGTCTTTTGGATCCTCTTGGATCATTCCTCCTAATTGAGAAGCTTTTGGACCACCAATTTTTTTTTTTTACATAGAGTTTAAGTGAGGTCATTGTCACCTCACTTGCCTAGTATATATCATCTGTCCAACCTACTAAAATTTTTATCATCTGACCCATCACAAACAAGATGAAGAATGAGATAGCGTAGCTAATACAATCAACTGAATACCCATCAATATTCATTGACACATCTAATAGCCACATACAATTAACTAGTAGATGACAAGCCGTAACATTGAATAAACTAATGTGAAAGGAAAATTATTAACATGTTGGAACTCCTAAACTAGAACATCATTAGAAAATGAGTCATTTAAACCCTCTTTTACCACCTAAGGTTGACGACTTAAATGTTCTTGCAACTCATCCTCACATTGTGTTGTTTGTGAAACTTCATCAAGATTAGAAATTGTTTCATTTTCATGATTAATATCACTAGCTATTTCAAACATGAGGGTTAATGTCTTGCTTGCATTTACAACCATTTTCAAATGCCCTATGTTTACAATAGATTTATCATTCTTCATTTGATGAGATTTTAGAATGAATTCAATTCCATCCTTAAACAAATGATACCTATTATATTCCCTGTAGAAAATGGCCTTTCTGTCATACAAGTAGGGACTTCCCAAAACCATCCCATAGATGTCAAGTGGAATTACATCTAACTCTACCTCATCTAAAACCTTGGATGTCACTGCAAATCAGAGTTTACATTGGCTTGATAGATGTAACCGACAATTATCATGCACCCAACACAATCGATATGGTTTAGCATGAGGTATTGTTTTTAATCCCAATTGCTTAACAACTTGTTCAAAGATTAATTTCACTTGCGATCTACTATGTATGAGGATATCAATTTTACTCTATTTTACCATAGTTCTTATATGAAAAAATTCATTCCTTTTACTTTCAATAGGGATCTCATTATTCTTTACATAACAAGCATGGGAACTAATACTATCAACATGAACGATACCTTTTATACCCACAACTGTTATCTTAGTTTCATCATCTAAACCTGATCCAAGGTCCTGCACAATAGTTGCGGTCTTTTTCTTACCCTTTCGATCCTTGAACCACTTTAGTTTTTTATTAGGATGCAATTTCTAACACTTTGCATCTTCGTGCATTTTCTATTTGTAGTGTGAGAAAAAAGGATTTTCCTCCTCTTTCTTCATAAAATTTTTCTACTGCATTTCCTTCTTCCCTTTCTTGTTTTCTTTATGCTTATTAGATTTCATTAAGAAACTAGTCTTTGTGCCCATTTCAAGATGAATGGCTTGCACACTAACTTCATCAAGGTTACTTGGATTGAACATAAATATTTTATGCCTCAAATTTTCACGTAATCCACTTATATACTTTAACAAAGTTTCTTGTGTGTATAATGGAATACCCAAAATTAAAGCTCTTTTCCTAAATTAAAGTGTATATTCCTATACACTTTGTCCTTTTTCTTTCCTTAATGATTTCCAATTCATTACTACTTTTTGTATGTGACCTAATGGATAAAACTGTTTCCTAAGTGTAGTTGTAAACTCAAACCAAGAAGAAATAATTTGACCATATCAGCTTAGATCTTCCTAATTTTTTCTCTCCCACTAGATTAAGGCTTTGCATCCTAGGTGAAGAGTGGCTAATTGGATATTTGAAGTATCATCAGTAAAATTTTGAATCTTACAATAAACTTCAATTTGTTTTATCCAATTATCAAGTTTCTCTACATCCATTTCTCTATTATAAGTTGGCAATTCAAATTTAACATCAAGTTTTAACAAAGGAGCATTAGATTTAGGTTGCACAGGTTGTTTCTTCTTTGAAGATGAAGTAGACATAGTAGATGAAGAATATGAAGAATATGTTCAAAGAAGATGAAGAAGGTGAAGAAGGTGAATATGAAGGTTTAGGAGGGTCACCACCACCTCCCGCTCCTTTACCTTTGTCATCTTTTGAAGAGGATCCTCTTTTCTCCTTCTTCTTTTTCCTGTACAACTCTTCCACCATCATCTTCATGTCTAGGAATTCTTTATGAAACTGTTCTTCATTCTCAAAGATTTCACGATTGGAAGATTTCTCTTCTTTTGGTTGTTCCATGGTTTGTCTTTGAGTAACTCTCCTCAATTTGATCTTTGGATTAATATCTTCAAGTGCACCTTCTCCTTTCTTTAATTTCAACCTGGTTAACATCCACCACTTGCAATTTTTCCTATTAAATGGCTCTGATACCAAACTTGATCTGTAATTAAAAAGGATTACAAATTAATTTTTACTTGACTCCTAATTACAAATTTATCCTTGATTGCAAATAGAATTGTGTGGTTATGTGCTTTAAACCTTTGAGATTACATAAATTGAGTTCACTTAATCCTTTTATTATCTTGATAACATAAAATAATTACTTAAATGACGCAATTAACAATCAAATTAGGAATTAAAACTTAAAAGAATGAGAGAGAATAGCGAGAATAGAGAGAATAGAGAGACACAAGAAACTTGATAAATGAGTTCACCCATTTGTTCAGGCTACATCTTTGGGTCCATTGCTCAATGAGGAAATAATTTATTAATGATGCCAAGCTTATTCACCTTATTACATCATTCAAGCCTCAAAACCTGTATTACAAAATCTCTCACAGTCTCTTGCCAACACCTCCAAAATTCTTTCCCAATCTGCCTAGTTTTCCCATAATGATTTCCTTGAACCAAGAGAAAAAATTTGCCCCTTTTATACAATTAAATTTACTCAATATGATTAATAACCATATGATTTACATAATCAACCCATATCTCCTATTTAAAACATGTAATTTTGCCAATCTCCCTTATTTACGAAAATAATCTTCATAATCCCCCCTTAAAATCATAAAAAATCCTTTAAATATCTTTTAAATTCATTAAAGCCCCTTGTAATTTCATTTTTTGGGGATTTTACAATCTCATTAAGTTTTAGAGATATTTTTTTTTAATAATAAAGGGTTAATATTTCAAATCTAAGGGGTTTCAGCTTTTAACAATTGTTTAAAATATATCGATCCCACTATATACTCGAAGCCACATGATGGTGTGACAATTGTGCATACTTTTAGGGGTGGGGAGGTCAGGTGGTCGACCCTGCCACTCTATTTTTAAAAGGAAATTCTAAACTTTTGATTAACAAAACCAACCAATGCCATATGAATGGTAAAGTGTGTTGCACGATGCAATGGTAGGCAATCATGTTGTCAAGTGGTAGGTCATAGGGTCGAACCCCGTTAGTTTTTTGGTAAAAAAAACTATTTCAACCGCTTGCCAAAGACCTAAAGGAATTGAATGGGGGTGCCATGTGGCACCATCTCATTGGGCCATGTGGCATCCCCTCATTCACTGTCAATGATATGTGGATGACACGTCAACACCCAGTCATCGTACAAAATGTCACATGTCACACCCTGATTAGTCCATGTCACCGTTTGTATGGTACAACCTATTGCATCAATGTGATGACATCAACATTTGTATGGTCTAGTCAACAAAGTCAACCCTAAACTTTGACCTATCATATCTTCGACATATGAGCTCTAATTTTGGTGAAATGAGCATCGTTGGGATCGTCTCGTCGAGCTCTTTGTTTTGACGCCAATTTTGTCCAATTTTAGAATGATCATTTTTTGCCCTTGTGACCAGCCTCTAGTATCCTATTTGACCCAACTTTGACTGAGCATATCTCAAGAAGCTCCTTTTGACTCTGTTCAAGTTGCATCAGGATTGTGTCGACGAGCTCTATGCGATGATGCTAGCTTCGTCATATTTTGAGACTGTGAATTTGTTTGGTCTTCTAGACCCTCCTGGATCATAATCCATTTGGAAACCTTGCTTCCATATTATCAATCATTATTTTAGTAAATTTTTCATAGCTATGGGAGAATGCTTGACCAGTTTCCCAGGGTGATTCTAGAGGCCACCTAAATTATTTTGGCCACAGTGTAAAATTTCAGCAAGCGAATTCTGATGACTACCCAGTGCAAGTTTAGGATGCACTTCATATTTTTTGATAGAATAGCTGGAAGAGATATAAGGTCGACACAATGAATATGAAGAATTCAAAGATAGTATCACGATAATAACACAAGACAGTGAAATATGCTTATGACAGTTAAAAAGGAGAAATAACAATACACAATGAATATTATGACTTCAAAGACAAGATCACGATCATAGCACAAGATAGTGAACTATGCTTATGATACTGTGCTCCACATGTCTTCTGTGTTGATGCTATTCCTATGTGGATCTTACAGGTTATTTATGGTTATCAAAAGTTGTTATATTTAGAATTTGTGTTTCTAGATCATTGTACAATGCAAGATATTTTCACCAGTGTGTGAACCAGTTGTTCAGTGATGTTTTATGTGGCCTAGGAGAAATGTATTTTCTCCTCTATTTGGCTTCAGGTTGTGTGGACTTGGGAAGTTTATTATAATGCTTGTATCACTATGCAAGTAAGGGTTACCAATTGTTCTGAGTTGAAGTATTTGTATGTTGCGATCTTGGATGAAGTGTTTGATGAATCTTAAGTAGTTTTTGGATTATTCTAGATGAAGTTCAAGTAAATTATGTTGTCCAGAAGTTTCAAGTTGATTTGAGGAAGCGTGTACTTAATGTTTATGGTGTTTAGTACAGGTGTTGGCCGAACTTATGTTTAACACTACATGTGAGATTATGTAAGTTTGATGAGGTGTGTTGGGATTTATTTGGGTCCTAATTAAGGATTCATATAGGTCGCATTCGTTCCTATCATCCATGAGAATGCTTTGGTGTTGACCTATTTTGAATTTGTATATAACGAATAGTTATCGACATTGGAGAAGGTTGTTGAGGTTGAGGATGATATAAATATGTATGGTGTTGTTGAGTTGATAGATGAAAAAAGTAAGAAGAAATATAGATGCGAGATTGATGTGAGTATGTGTGTGATGTGAATTTGAGTAGAGCAATGAAAATTTCAATGTTAGGGTACTTGAAGGTAATGAGCTAAAAGAAACCAAAATCATTCATGCAAGACTGCGAAAGTGTGTGAGCAATTGTGATGGATTCCTTGTTGCATTGAGAAGTTTTCTCTATGTAACATTCTTCTTCTATGTTCTTGTATTATTTATGTGGAAGTGAGCCTTGGCTATGAGCCTTTTTGGATAGTGTGTCTTATTCTAGCAGTGAGCCCTTTTGTACCAATTTTTCTATTACTTATATTGTGAGGTAATCCTCACCATGGTTTTTCCCTCATTGGGTTTTCCATGTAAAGTTGGTGTTCTCTTTTGTATGGTGTTGTGATTTTAGTTTTTGTTATGTGCATTTCATGTTTAATCATATTAACAGAATAAGGGTTTAATGAGTGCATGTGGATTTGATTACTGTTGAGGGTTTTGAAGGTTTAATTTGTAACAATTGATTCACCCCCCTCTCATTTTTCTTATTCATTTCAACAGCATACTCATCATCTTCATCACTTCCTTAATCATATATCCATAGATAGAAGCTTATAAAAGAAAAACTAGAGGTTGACACCAGTAGCTTACTAATGATAACATAATGCAACTAATCAAAGCATCATTAATGCCTCAACATAGAAAACACCAATAACTACACATACTATTGCAAGAATACTATTCTCATACAATTAATACCAATCACAACACATGCTTGTTGACATCAATGACAACACCAACTGCTCATACTTGTAACAATATCCCCCTTTACCATTGATGGCAATACATGATGTGAAAAACCATCAAGAACAATAGCTCTACTCCATACCTATTTCCTTTTCTCTTTTCTCATTACTCACTCTCCCCTTTCAGCTTATATTTTTCACATGTTTCATTCTCCCCCTTGTTTTTTCACATTATTCTCTCCCCCTTTCACATCAATGGAAAAGAAAAAAATATTTGCATTACTTATGTTTCTCCTTTGAATTCAATCAACCTTCTCACAACTTCTCTGCAACTCACTTTCCTTCAATTGTCAGTGTACTCCCCTTAGGAGCACACACCATACTGCACTAATCAACAACCACTGCATAATGAAAACACTTACTCTTTCTTATTGCAATAGCCAATAATTTCACTATCTACTCCCCCTAAGGGTAGCCATTAACATTAGTCCACACCAATGAATGAATCTTGAAATACATTGGACTAATGCATCTCCTTATGCATATACTTCAAAGGAGGGGAAATGATCCCCAACTTATCATGGAGACACTCAAAATTATCCTTAGGAAGACCTTAGTAAATATATCAGTAACTTGATCCTTTGTAGGCAATTATTCAAGCTCCAATTCATTCTCTACAACCTTCTCCCTCAAAAAGTGATACTATATTGAGATATGTATATTCCTTGAAAGTATTACCAAACTCTTTAAAATATTGATAACACTTGTATTATCATAGAAGATAGATATTGATTCATCATATACCACCCTGATATCCTTCAATGTTTGCCTCATCCACAATACTTGTGTGCAACAAGATGGTGTTGCAATGTATTCTTCCTTTGTAGTAGATAAATAAATTGAATCTCGTTTCTTGCTTAGCCATGAAACCAATCTACATCCAAGAAAGAATGCACCACCACTTGTACTTTTTTAGTCATCCACACAACCAAGCCAATCTACATCTATGTAAGAACTCAGAGTAAAATCAGTATCCTTTGGATACTACAAGCCATAATCTGGAGTGCCCTTTAAGTATCTAAATATCCTCTTTAGTGCTGCAACATGTGAGTCTCTAGGATATTCTTGCAATATAGCCACAAGACAAACTGCATGCATGATATATGGTCTAGTAGTAGTTAGATATAGCAGACCACCAATCATTGATCTATAATTTCTCTAATCAGCCTTAGAAGATTCATCATTCTTACTCAGCTTACAACTAGTAACCATAGGAGTACATACTAGTTTAGAATCTTTCATTCCAAACTTCTTCAACATTTCCTTGATGTACTTTTATTGTGAAATGAAAATACCTTTATCTATCTGATTTATTTGTAATTTCCAAGGAAGAAATTCATCTCCCCAAACATAGATATTTCATACTCTTTCTGCATTTCTTTTACAAAATTCTTACACATAGCTTCATTTCCTCCAAAAATAATGTCATCAACATACACAACCACAACCAATATTTGATCTTTTTCAACCTTAAATTAAAAATTTCTATTTGTGGTACCTTTATTGAATCCTTGATGTACCAAGTATCTATCCAACCTTGCATTTCAAGCTCTGGGAGCTTTCTTGAATCCATACAATTCCTTCTTCAATCTACATACCATATCCAATTTGTCTGATAACAAAAATCCTTCGAGTTCCTCTATGTATACCTCTTCTTCCAATTCTCCATTCAAGAAAGAAAACTTCACATCCATTTGGTAAAATTTGAAGTTCTTGTGTGCTGCAAAGGACAAAAACATCTTGTTAGCTTCCATTCTTTCCACTAGAGAAAATGTCTCCTCAAAATCTATTTCTTCAACTTGTGAGTAGCCTTTACACACAAAACTTGCCTTGTTCCCTACCACTTCTCCATTCCCATTTAGTTTGTTTCTAAATACCCACTTATGCTAGTCTTGGGACAAGTTCCCAAGTCCAATTCTTCTCAATCTGCAATAGTTCTTCTTCCATAGCCTTGATCCAAAATTCATCTTTACATGCCTCAATCACTGTTTTAGGTTCAACTTCAAAAAGTAAATATAAATTTACTTGTTCTTCAACAAATTTCCTTCTTGTCATTATACCTCTACTCTTATCTCCAATGATCTGTTCTTCAGAATGATTATTCTACACATACTTAGGAGTTTTAGGAGTCTTTTTTGGAGCTTCTTCCTCTTCAATTTGTACTTCTTTTTCTTTAGCTTTTTCTTTTTCTTTGCAAGAAGACTCGTCTAATTCATATCCGTTTATCACCACTGAATTATTCTGTAAATCTTCATCAACCTTGACACTTGCACTCTCAACAATATTTCTCAATCTCTTGTTGTAGCATTGGTAGGCTTTGCTTCTAGTAGAATATCAAAGGAAGATACCTTCATTAGACCTTGCATCAAACTTTCCTAAATTTTTTTCATTTCTTCTAATATACCATTTTCTTCCAAACACTTTGAAGTACTTGAAAGTATGGATCCTTCCACACCATAGCTCATAGGGAGTCTTTGTGTTTTTTTTATCTTACTTGAACTTTGTTAAGTATATAAAAAATAGTATGAAGTACTTCTCTCCATTAGAATTTTGATAGATTGGATTCTTTCATCATTATTCTTGTAGCTTTTTGGCTAGTCCTAGTCTTTCTTTCAACCACTCCATTCTACTAAGGAGTCCTAGAAGTAGACATGTGCCTCTTTATGTTATGATTCTCAAAAATTTTGTTAAACTCATTGGAGGTGAACTCTCCACCTCTATCAGACCTCAAACATTTGATTTTCATATCTATTTCATTCTCAACCATTACTTTAAATTCTTTGTACCTATCTAGGGCTTTAGAATTTTCTTTAAGAGAAGTAACCCATGTCAATCTAGAGTAATCATCAACTATAGCATGAAATACTTGTCAGCTTGAAGACTTCTTACTCTTGTAGGACCAAAAAGATCTGTATGTACCAATTCCATGTTCTTTGACTTTGAAGCTTCTTCTTACTTTCTTTCCAATTTGACACTCCCTATAGACAACATTGATAGGATTTGTAATCTTTGGTAGATCTCTCATAGCTTGAACATAACTGATTCTTACTAGGTATCAAAATTTATGTGACACATCCTCTTGTGGCATAGCCAACTTTCATTAATTTGATTCATAAATAAATTACCATCAACACCCTTAAGTTGATAAACATTTCCATCTATCCTTCTTCCAATAGAAATCACAATCCCAAAGCCTTTTGTGATCTCACATCCATCATCTTGAAACATAATATTGTATCCTTTTCTATGTACATTTATCCAACACTCAAGAGGTTATGCCTTAAACCCTTAACATAGTAAACATCATTAGTACTATGCTTACCATCAAAATTAATAGAACCTCTTCCACATATCTTAAAAACCGTATCATCACCAAATCTAACACATCCGCCATATTTTTCAAGTTTAAAAAAATTACTCTTGTCACTGGTCATATGATTAGAGCATCCACTATCAATGATCCAGTAGTTATTCTCATGTCTAGCATGAAAAAAAGATACCAAAGTACCTCCAGTCTCATCCTTTCTCTTTAGAGCTCTTTCCTTCACACATCTCTTAGAGTTAGTAGAAACATATTCATATTTTAAAGCCATGGACAATCATTCACCATAATCATCATCTCCATAATCAGATTCATCATAAAAAATACTTGCATCTTCTCTAACATAATAACTTTTCTTAATCATCTTACCTTTGTTCTCCTTATTTTTGTTATTCAAAGCTATGTTTGGACATCTTGAAGTATAATGACCTATCTTTCCACAACTGAAAATTTTGAAAGGAAAATTACCACTATACTTACCAATGCATTTCTTCATTCTCCTTACAAATTTTTCTTCCACATCATCAAGATCCTCCTAATCTATTTCCTTGATCTCCTCTAATTTTGAAGCCTTAAAAGTAGTCTCAAATTTTGCACCACTATTTGTACCAAATTGTCTCATCTCAAAAGAAGTTAAAGAACCATACAACTAATCTCTAATATATTGATTTTAAATTTAAAAATTCTTGAATAGAAGAAACTTTATGAATATAAGATTTAGGAAGAGTTCTGAGAATTTTCTTTACCACTTGTAGTTATTTGAGTTATCCACCGAGACCTTTGATGGAGCTGACAACTTCATCTACCCTCTACATATAGCTTGTAAAATTTCCATCTTCAGACATCTGCAGGTTCTCAAACATGATCTTCAAATTCTACATCTTAACTTCTTTGACCTTATCATCTCCTTCATAAATACTTTCTAACTTTACCCAAATTTCTCTTACAATTTTTAGACTCATCACTTTCACTAATTCAAAATTAGTATGACCACTTAAGAGAGAATACCTTGCTTTACCATTGATTTCATAGGCCTTGACCTCATCATTAGTGCTTAGACCATTTGCAGGCATAGTATATCCATCTTTAACCGACTTCCAGACATCAAATCCTAGATAAGCCAAGAAACCTTCCATCCTTGTCTTCAAAAATGCATAGTCCATTCCATCAAACATAGTAATCACTTTTTTGTGTGCCATCCTAGATCTACCTCATGCGGTTAAGGTTTTTTCCAAGGAACCTTGCTTTGATACCAATTGTTGAATACACAATACAACTAAGAGGGGGGTGAATCAATACTACCTTAAAAATTCAAAACCATCACAAACATGTAGATCCATATTGATCCAATAACCCATAATCTGTTATAATGATTTAGCATAAAAATAAAATAACAGAAACTAAATCAAATCAACACCATGCATAATGAAAAACTAGATTTACATGGAAAACCACGATGGGAAAAACCATGGTGAGAATTAGATCACAATATAAATTAATATCAATATCAATTACAAAGGGCTCACTACCAGAGGGCTTACTGCCCAAAGAAATAAAGGCTCATTGCCAGAATAGAAAAGAAGATAAAGAAGAGTGTTACAATGATAAATCCATCTCAAAACAATAGAAAAATCTACCATAGCATCATCAACACCTTTGCAATCTCTCTGAAGGATTGTAGATGCTTCCTTCTCACTACATCTAGTAATCTAACACTTGAAATATTGCACTGTACTTCTCAAATTCACACTCTAACACTAAAATTTGCATCATTCACATCATACTCATCTATATTTGCATCCCTCAAAAACTCAACTCATATATATATCATTTTCAACCTTGAAAGCATTCTCCAAGGTTGGCTATGTACCTCATCCATGCAAATTCAAATTAGGTCAGCACCAAAACATTCTGGTGGTGGAAAGGAATGAAGGTGGACCACAACACACCTTAGCTAGGACATAGATCCACTCATACATGCCACACCACACTTCCTTAAATTTTGCAAGTACTGTAAACACCCAAGCTCAATCGTTACCCATGCAAACACCATTAAAATTTTAAGTACATGCTTCCTTTGATCCAACAATAACTCATAGAAAAAAAATGCCACTTGAACACAATTTAGAATATTCCACAAACATCTTGAAATCTAACAAACTCCTTCGCAATAAATTTCACTTGAAGAATGTACAGACCTAGTACACTCAATATACATTGTTATACACTGCAACTCAAGATACTGACTTCCAAAGCACCAAACCACGAACAAAGTCAACTAAATAAAGATACAAAAACTATCAACACACCTTCAAATTTGCAAGACCTAAAGCCAAACTACAGAGAAACGTGAAGCAAAAAAATTTCTCCCAGACACCTCTACAATACATAGTTCACACATTGGTGAACACAACTTCCTCTATACAATGATCCAACACATGAAATTCTGAATAAAACTCCTCTGAACATATTTGATCAACTTATCTAAAACGCATAAGAAAATATTCAACCTAAAATAAACGTGGAGCAACACTAGTACACTAATTTGCAACCTAGAACAACACTGCAACACTTTGTTTCCTCTTTTTATTCAATGTTCTCAAAAGAAATTGGAAACCAAGCACTAGAAACACATCCTCATCATCTTCATCACTTCCTCAATCATATATCCATAGATAGAAGATTATCAAAGCAACACTATAGGTTTACATCAATAGCTTACTAATGACAACATAATGCAACTAATCAAAGCATTATTAATGCAACAACATAGATAACACCAACAACTACACATACTCTTACAAGAATTTTCTTCTCATACAATTGATACCAATGACAACACGACTTGTTGACATCAATCAAAACATAAACTACTCATACTTACAACAAAAAATGGGGCAAATAGCATCTTAGATCCATCTCCAGAGGACCCTGAAAGTTGTAGAAAAATCCTATACAAAGACCCATTTTCCCTTGGACAAATGAGTCCTAGCAGGATGCTTAGCGACATTTTTGGTGATAGGTGCACAATAATTTAACCTTCTCATATTTGCTAGAATATTTTTGTTTCCATTCTATTATTATGTTTTAAATTTTCATTTCAAGTTTTACTTCACATATTTGAGTTCATTTGGTATTTTATTTTCATCTCCCAAAAGTGCATTTCAGTCATATTTTACACTTTTTTGTCATAAGAGAAAACAACAGATCTTCCAAAAGGGTTGACTCACCTAAAGGTTGAAATTAAATCCTACGTTTGGGGATCCCTTTTTCCTAATGAAAATAGAGAAAGTGTAGGTGCATTACATCCATTTAACCATTCCATTTTGGATCACCTACCTTCTTTTTCTATGTTTCATACCTAATAGAAAAAGATATAATTTCATACATTATTTCATGCATATCTTTTGACATGATTACATTTTATTGATCATCATGTGATAATTATTGAGCCAATTAGACCTATCCCACTATACTTATCTTGACATTTAAATATTGCTACATCTTTTGAGTTTCATTGGGGACATCATGTCTTTTTGCTTATACCTTGTGCTACCATTGCAACACAATTACAGGTTGGAGGAATCATGCTTTCCTCTTACACATTATGATTATTATTACTACATATTACATCAAAAACATTATTCTTTTCTCTAATATACACTTTTGTATGTTATTGCATTATTTTCCCAAGTGTAATTGCATTGAAATGGTATTCCACAATTATATCTTACACTATTGCACTCATGTGAACTAGTCATGTACTAAGAACCTACTTTATAACTTTGGGGGTTATTAGGATTTGTCCCTTCCCTATTATATTTTTGTTCCCATTTGACTTGACCTTGTTCTAAGAGGATATTTTTACCATGTATTATCAAATAAATCTAATTGTTCTTCATCACCACTAGATCTTTATCGCCTACCTATACCAATGTGTGATTAGTGATCTTGGATACCAAATTGAGGTAATATCACTCTATTATTTTATATACTTACATAGCTAATTTTGGCTATTGATGTTGCATCACCATTCTTTGTCTATTTTTGGGTGATTGTATTCTTTAATATCATCTCCATCCCATGAGTTTACTACACTTATCATTCAAGACATTTACATATTTATTACACGACATATTTATTTACTATTATTACTTTTCATGATTTCATGTTAATATTTATATTTCATTTACTCTTTTTTCCTCTCAATTTTTTGTATCCTGCTAATGAAACCAATTGTAGGGGCATGCATTTTTCTAGTAGTACTCTCATGCTAAGTATTACATATATTTACAAATTTCTATGAAGGCTTGTCCTTAATTTGTGGCATGCATTGCACTCAATGCACCCTATTATCCATCACCAAACAAGCAAGGTAGACCATTACCACTCTCTATACAAGAAAAAAATCTTCTCTCCCTCTTATGATTATCGATAGTGAAATTCAATTTGTATTTGTCCCTACTTGCATTATAGAAGATAGTCATCAGGCATTACTTCAAAAAGGATGGATCTACATGATTCTCTCCTTAAGGTTCCATTGGAGAGTACATGATTAAGGATGAACCTATATGATTACATCTTATAAGAACCATTACTTTATATATACCCTATTTACATCCTTTGATGTCTAAGTATTTACTACGTGTTCATGTTTTTGAAATCAAAATACTTTTATATGCATTATCATTCTCAAATTCACTTAAACCTTAGAGCAGGTTAAAAATGTGATGGTGAAGTTTCTCATTTAGTTTTGTTCTCATTTGGAGGAAAGTGCCATGATAAATTAACATAAATTGACAAATGATATAATTTTGGTGTAAAGTTAGGTCACTTGCCCTATCTCACTTACGCATCCATTACATATTTCTTAGGAACCTATTCCTTACCCCATTCATATGTCCAATGCCAATGCATTTTTTATACCTATACACATACATACCTCCATGTACCCAATGCCCACACGAGTTTGGCCTCTTTTTATATTTGGGAGTATTTTGCAATGATGGGTTTGACCCCATGGTTAGAAGCTTGACCCTTTCAAATCTAGGCTAACTCCTATCAATTCTTTTGCCTCCAAAGATTGACTAAACATAAATATACATATTTATTTTCACAACCATGCATTTAAAGCCATACAATGTATTGATTTTCACATATCTAGAATTCTCAAATCCCCCCCCTTTGTAAGGCATTACAACACTTCAATTGGTGTGCTAGAAGGAATCTAGATCTATAGAAGCATTCTAGAATCATATACATGTTTGAATAGTGGTGTTTTTAATTTTGTATGATCACATTGCTATGTGTTGACCTAGAAGAACATTGTCCGCTAGCAACATAATGAAAATTTTCAAATATCAAAGAAATCGAAGAAACAAAGCCGAATCAAGTGAAACTCAATAAATTATAGAAATAATTCTACAGCTATAGGATGTTTTTGTGCTTGTAGATTTGACCATGTATAGAGGAAAACATGAATATTTTGATCAAAGGTGAATAAAAAACTAGCATACCTTGGTTTCTAATCCAAAGACATCATATATTCCAGAGTCTTCATTTTAATTATTCATTCTTCAATCACAAAACTAAGTACCAATAGTTTTTATTTACCTTTCACATTTAGTTATCACAAATATTCATAAAACATAACTCAATTTATTTATATTGAAAATACCAAATAATTTTTAAAAGAGCCTCAAACTTTTTGCATAAGACTGAACAAACCCAACAAAAAAGCTCAACAAAAACAAACCAAATGACAACAAAAAATACATTACAAATTATTACATATTGATTAATCCAAATTAAATATACTTATACATATACAATATTATTAGATTAAGCTAGACTACACTTGAAAGGAAATGCTATTGCCCTTTACAATACTACACTTGTAGGTCGTATTTACTATCATAGAGAATTGTTAAACGACTATTACTCTTCATGCAGGACTTGTTAATGATGGAAAAGTGAAGAAATAATGAAATTACAATATAAAGCAAGAAATATACAGATAATTACCTCCTCAAACATTGCGACAAAATGATTAATACAATGGGACCTGCATCATGTGCCAAACTTAATATGCAATCCAAAAACAATTGCAATAATTGCTGCCATTAATTCTAACTATCCAGAATGTTTTTGTTTCATATTGTTAATGAAATTTCTACTACAAGTAATATTGAATTCATTTTTATTTGTTGTGTGCTGTAGGTTAATGGTGGAATTCCAAACTGAAATTATTGATAAGAGAAGCCATCTGAAACGAATAGTACAAAATAAATTTGATTTATAATAAAACAATAACAAGCAGCCAGGATACACTAACCTAAATACACTTCAATTTATAATGTAGAACAAACATGGATTAATTATTATAATAATGTGGATTAAAAAGCACTCGAAGATTTTCAAATCCTACCAACTCAAAGATGGTCAATGGTGTGATGAATTAAATCTTATTTAGTATTGTAGAGCACAAATATGCTGTAGCAAATTATTTTATTTTTTAATTGAAACAATTGTAACAGTTTAAATTGTCTTATACTATCCTTCTTAAGACCAATGCATTCTCACTTGTCAAAGAACAAGATATTAAAGTATCTGACAAATAGTGGGTGATCCTCACATGGATACGTAATATCTCAACACAAAATTTCTAAAATATGACTGACTGCTCAAAATTTTATTGCCCATTTAAAAAGTATTAAGTTATTACTGATGAGAAAATACTGAATAATTTTTGTAACATAAAATTAGTTAGTACATTCTAAATGTAATATAGTCTTTGTTATTTATCAATATTGACATAGTGTGATGGTTAACTTGTAGTGGTGTTGTTTTTGTCATCAAGATTCAAATCTCATTGGGCTATTCTTGTTGAGTGTTTATATTGAGGAGGCCTAGTTCATAGCTCCGAATCACAAACATTTACCTCTTTCAAAAAAAAGACCTTCATCACATACTTTAAAAAAATATTAAAAAAAAACAAAAAAATCCATCTACGAATTTAGCTTTTGGATTCAACTCTGTTTGTTTTTGTGTCGACGTTTAGTGATCCATCATTAGGAAGAGGAAGAAAAAAAAACACAATTGAATCCAAAAGCTAAATTCGTAACTTCGTGGACTGTGGAAAACTCATACCAACTATAAATCTATCTCCTTACCACAACCACAAAGATATGCTAATATAATTTGAACATGTACATAGCATTACAATCAATTTTTTGGCATCAGGCAAATTGATCAGCGCCAACAAATTCGCCACCAACTCACCATGAAAAACTCATCTCGTGGAAAATTCACCACCAACAATTCATCACCATGGATAATTCATCGCATTAACATTTTTTTGTATATTTACAAGACTTTGAGATTTTTTTTGCAAAAAAAAATATTTCTTTGCAATAGTACAATAATAGAGATGGCCAATATTGTTGTATAATTGGTTTGCTAGAATAAAATAAAATATATTGAAAATTATTTTTATTTTTTATTATCATAAATCAAAATTTCTAATTGTATATGCAATGAATCCATGACGATGAATTGCTGGTGGTGAATTTTCCACGAGATGAATTTGGCATGGCGATGAATTGTTGGGGGTGAATTGTTGACGGTGAATTTTTCTAGAGCCAATTTTTCTTATTCCAATTGAATCTGTTTGTGTATTTTTATGGTAAATATTTAAGAGATTAATGATGTCTCTTATTTAAGAGAGAAGGTTCAATAGTTGAGTATCCTAATTTCATGTTTCAAATCAGTAGAAACTTTTAAGGTGGACTATTTGACATGGCCTCTGCCCTGATTTGAAATTGTCATGAATAATTTTGAGAGATGTGATATTAAGATGCTCAACTACTAGATCTTTTTCAATATATATCATAGTGAATAAATAATTTACAATTAAAGTTGTAAATTATCTGATTACCAAAAAAATCTTAAACACGTCAGGATTATCTGCTACGATCAAGAGTTTAAAGTTATTGACAAGAGCGAATTTCATAATGACTTTGATAGGGGAGACCCCCCTTCACGAAGATGCTTAAACAATGGTGATTTCTGATTTAGATGCATGTTTATTCATGTTATTATAATCTACTGTTGATATCTGATTGTTTCTATTTAATAAAAGAACAAAATGAATAATAAAATTTTGAAGAGAAAATGGTTAACGTATGCATAGATACCAAGATATAAATAAAACTAGGTGAGTTCCCTACTGACATATTCCAAGTTATCATCAATGTGCCATATGAACTGGACAATCAATTTCTTCCTTAATGACTATGTCAATTTTTCTCATATATTATATAGTTTCACTCTCCAAGTCCAAAATTGATTTACGTAGACAAAAGAGACACCATTAATTACATGAGATAGTACAGCCTTACCATGTCGTTGGATTCTTTGAACTTATTTCTCACGATTCCATTTGAGCCTCTATCGATTCTTAACACCACTTGTACTGAATACCACCTTGGCAGTTACCATAATCATGGTAGTACAATTGTTTTCGTCCATTGCTGATCAGGAAATTGCCTCTGGTAAATCAGTGGCTTTGGATGTGTCAAAATAGTGAATATTTTATTGAGACCAATTTTCTAACCAATCATCTTTTAAAAGCTCTCAAGCTCCTTGATCCTTTTGAGTGACAAAATCTTAATTTAAAATAAGACAAAAGAAATGGGACCACCTCTTTCAGGTATTAATGAGCTTTATTCATAATCTATCCTTTGAAGTTCTATTTGTGAGAATTTATGAAATTTTTCTGTTAATTTTTTTTTTTGTTTTCATAAGAGGGGAGATGAGTCAATAATTGAGCATTCTAACTTCACACTTCTCAAAATTTTATGTGGAAAATTCAAATCACTTTCAAATTTTTACAATGACATTTTCCTATTTATAATTGAGGTTTGAGGGTCACATCATCAAATATGATGCAACATCAACATATTTTTTGTTGGGTATCCAAAAAGGTACAAAAAAAGAGTGAGACCATTAGTTGTATATTAAATCATGTTTTATTGGTTTGGTGATGTGGCATCACATGATTTGTTGTTTTTAGATCTAAGGAATACATTTCATTCAATTATGGGTACTCAGTATCAATGCTAACAACTTTAAAGTCACAACTATTGGTGCAATATTATTAAAAATATTAGACATTAAATAAACAAATGCTATAACAACTATTGGGTCCTTTCCCCTAGTCCTATATTTTTTATGAGTATTACTTTCATGCCATACATTAGCTCTTTTAATCAAAGGTAGTATTAATTTTTCTTTTCATTCATTCAACATGGATGGTTGGTATAGTTGAAGATATTCAAAATTGATAATTAAGTGGATTTTCACGTAAAGAGGGAGAACCAACCTAAATACATTTTCTTCAATTGCCTCCAAGATGGGGAATCACTTGTACCTTAGAGTTCAACTTTCTTGGCCTATCCTTGCATCCTTTTTTTGCTAAGAAAAACCATAATTTATCTCCAAATTTTAGACATTGCTTCATATAATACTAGTTGTAGACACCTAAATTCATCCACATCTTAACATCACCTAATTCATCTCGATTTATCTTCTTCTAGTGTTAATTAAATAAATTTAATTATTCAATTAACCTTCCTTATCATCTTCTTACATTAATTAAAAAACTATATCATTTATCAAACTAATTTACAATTTAACCATTTCCTCTATAGCCTAGCTTTTATTAAATATATTTAACATTTATTTAATTAAGTTCACCTTTTATGTCTGAATCTTCTAAAAATTCAATAAATACAACTTATTTATTTAATCATCTCAAAATTTGTTATCAAATCATTAGTTGACTAAAATTAACTAGTTAACTAATAAATCCACTTACACATTGCTATAACATGCTTTTAAGTCATGGTCAAATTTGCACATGTCATGCATGTATATGGCCCATGCTTCCCACTCCCTTACAAAATCCTCTGGTCAAATTTTATCAAAAAAAAATTACATTTCACATGTCTCCAAATAAAGACTATTTGGGCTTCCAAAAAGGTTTTTTTAATCCTCGCCCTTCATCCTTTTTTAAAAGAACTTTAACTGTATAAATTCCTTTAATCTTAGACCTTTTCAACTACACCAATCATAATGTAACACTTGAAGGATTATCTTTCTCCCAACCCTCTCAATTGAGCTTATTCATTGGTCCTTCAAATCAATCTCAACTCTTGACCAATCATCCCTCCAATATATAAAATAAACATCTTATAGGCTATTTTCATAAGCTTATTAAGTGTAAATTCATGTTGTTGATTTGAGAAACTACATAAATTATTATCTCTTAATTAGAAATATATTAGAGAACAACCACACATCTTGTGTGTGCAACAAGGAAGTTCTTATTTATTTCATATTTTGGTGCAATTATTTAGCTTAATTTGAGGTGTCAAGTAGGTGTAGAATAGGATTTGAATTCATGGTTTGAGTCCTTATTTTATGTTTTACAATTTTACTAATCATATTTTAGCATGTCTAGTGGAACTCAAATCCCTAATTTAATAATATTTTAGTGTTTTATGAGTTTTGTACGACATGCTTCTAGTTGGTGCATCCATTCCTACTTTGTTGCATGTGTTTCACATAAGTTCATTTGTCAATATTATAGAAACATGAAAATATAATGGCTCTAACACCATTTTCCCTATTTGGCTGGATTTTGACATTTTCTTTATATTTGTATGTAGGGATTTATTTTTATGACCTATTTTCATGCTTGCATAGTCATTTTCTTATAAAAATAAGTTGTGTCTTGTAATTTTTTCTCACATTTTATGGAATTCAGTATAGTTCAGTGCATGTGTTCCACAAATTAATATTTCTATTTTTGTGTGACATTTGTGATCCTTTATTTGGCTTAATCCTCTTTTCTTATAATCCTCATTTCTTACCTTTTTGGCTTAATTTTATCATTTTTTTTTGTCTCTTTTAGATTCTAATCTTTCTAAATCTCTTCCCCATCATCATTTATAGTTTTTCACTTTCAATTTTTTATTTTTTGTACATTTTTTCTCACTTTCCATTCTACTATGCAGGTCACTCAATTCCACATGTGCATTTTCTCTTGGAATTTTTATTTCACGTAATAGTGCATCTATATACATCCCCTATCACATGTATGAAATATTTAGTGAGTTTATGATGTAGATCAGGTGTTCAAAACTCCAAACAATTCTGAAAAAAATAAACTTTCAATCTCTAAGCATTCAAATTGTGGGTTTTCATTTATTAGTCTCAATCCTTAAAAGGGGCAACAAATTGATTTTTTCGGCCATAAATTTCATTGTACACATGATATCAAAAATATAAACACATTTACAGATACCCATTTGGGCTTTATACAACATATGTGAAAATGAGTTCATGTTACTTTGTACGGAACTCTTAAAAAATGGACTGTCCTTTTGCCAATTAAGCCTAAAACATGAAAAATCAGACCTAGGGAATCATCAAAATACATGCAAATATCAACATGGAACCTTGCAACTTTGGATCATGGTAATATACAAAATTTAAGATTCCCACACAAAAAAATAGAATTCTGCACCATGGAAAACATGAGAAATCACATTTTGAAAGTCACTAGTTACCCTGCCTAGGGTTTATGACAGTTTTGAACTATTTTTGCCAAAATTACAATATCTCTCTCCAAACTCAAAAAAAATCAATGAGACCAAGTGAATTAGAAATTAGATTCAAATTTATTTGAATCCTAATTGGTATGAGTTTAAGATATGAAATATAAAATCCGTACCATGTGTTGCAACAGGCCAGTTACAGAAAAACTCTAGAAGTGGTAGTCACCAATTTGATCACAACTTACATAAAACTTAATGAAAATAAACCAAACCAATTGAAAATCAAATTTAACGCAATCCTCTATCACATACAATCATTTGAAGATCATGAAAAATTCATATAATACCATACTACATCAAAGAACAGTGATGCAACATTCAGATTTGCATAAAATAAAAGAATTTTATTGCTTAAACTTCAAGATTTTCAATAACCACCACCTCTCCAACCCCCTCTAAATTTTTGTTCGACCTTATAAATCCTTTTTAAGGAATTTCCGAAAAATTCCCAACAATTACAAACTAATTTTCAACTTCCGACCGTTCGTATTCCACTTGACAACAAAAATGTAAAAGTTGCATTGACAATATTTTGCAACTTTTTGCAACATTGACATCTTTTTACAAGCTGACCCCAAATGACTCAAAAAAATAAGACATTGTCTTAAAAGACCTCATTACAATTAAATGACTCAACTAACACAAAATACCAACCCTTTGACCCCTTTTGACATGAAGACCTGGGTGTCATGCACCATACTCCCCACATAAAATAAATTTGAGTTCCATCTAAAATATGAATCTTCTTTCTTGTCTTCCAATTCTTTTTCATGCATGCATTGTTTACCTTTTTTTGTATCTCAACCACTTTTTATTTAAATAGTTTACTTGTGCTTTCCGGTCCAACAACATGCTTCTTTATCCAAGGCAAATTTGGCACTATATACCCATGGTGTTATGCTTGTCTCCTCATTCTAGCTTATACTTGGAATGCCATTGGATTTTTATGTTCTCTTTCATCCACTTTGTCTTTTGTACTTGCATAGGAAACAAACATATTAAAGAAACCATATTCTTCTTCTCCATACTCCAGTTCTTTATCCACCTCATTTTGTTTACCACACATTCTTTTCTCTTAATTATTCTCTAAAATCTTTGGCTTCACCTCATCCTTACTCAACCATTCATCTTCATTTTTGAATTTCTCATCCACTCTTTTGTTCTCCTTGACATCAACATTCTCAACTCTCGGTTCTTCTCTTAAGAACCATTCCATCTCCTTACCCTCCATAACTATCTTCTCTCCTTAGACTATCCTTGAGTCCTCTACAACTTCTTATGTTGTCTCTTCTTCTTCCTGAACATCACTCACTTCAACATCAATGTCACCATTACTTTCATTAGTTTGAGAAAATTCAAAAGAAAATTATTTTGTTTCTTGTTCAACTGGATTTTCAAACAACATGTTATCAAAAATTATTACCTCATCCATTACCTCCTTTGTCTTTGCCTCATAATTTCGTACATCTGTCTTCTTACTTAACAACAAGCTTTCAATTCCTGTGCACTCATCCTTCAAGGCTGCTAATACATATTTCATCCCATCATTTCTCAACTCATATGTTTTGTTTTTTCTGTTATAATTTGCTGCCCTGTTATAATGCCACAACCTTCCAAACACAATGTGACATACATCCAAATGCATAATATCACAAACTATTTCATCCTTTTAACTACCTATATGAAACTCAAATTTGCATTGCTCACTTGCAGTTACCTGATTACTTGTTTAAAGCCAAGTCATTGAATAGGGTGTGGGGTGTGGTATTCTTTTCAAACCCAATCTACCTACCATATATTCAGAAACAATATTATCCATGCAGATATCTGAGATCACAACTTGACAACATTTACCTTTAGACTTGTAGGTAGTCTGGAATAAGCTTTCCTTTTCCATCTTGATTTTTTTCTTGGCTTTCATTTCTTCCTCCTGTATCAAATTTTCTATTTCTTCCTTCTATATCTTCTTTTCCACTTTGAAAAATCTATTGAGTAATGATGATGCCCCTTTCCCATGTTTCTTCTTATTAAGAGCCATCCTGAAACATCAAATCTCACTAAACCACATTAGCCAAAACAATAGACAATTTCCCAAAGATCTTCTAGCTCTGATACCAATTTTATGCATAGAAGGGGTTGAAAACTCCAAATAATCCTCAAATAAACAAACTTTCAATCTCCGAGCATTCAAATGGCGGGTTTTCATTTACTAGCCTCAATCCTTAAAGAGGGCAACAAATTGAGTTTTTTGGCCATAACTTCCATTGTACACATGATATAAAAAATATACACATTTCTAGATACCCATTTTGGATTTATACAACATACCTAAAAATGGGCTAGGGTTACTTTGTATGGAACCCTTAAAAAATGGACTATCCTTCTGCCAATTAGGCCTAAAACATGAAAAATCAGACCTAGGGCATCATCAAAAAATGTTCAAACCTCAATATGAAACCCTAAAACTTTGGATCATGGCAATATAAAAAAATTTAGACTCCCACACAAAAAATTAGAACTCCCCATTGTGGAAAAAATGAGAAATCATATTTTGAAAGTCACTTGTTACCTTGCCTAGGGTTTATGATAGTTTTGAACTATTTTTGCCAAAATTGCAATATCTCTCTCCATACTCAACAAAAATAGATGAGACCAAGTGAATTATAAAGTATATTCACATTTATTTCAATCCCAATTGGTCTAATATCAAGATATGAAATATAAAATATGTAGCACGTGTTGCAACAAGCCGGTTACAGAAAAAAATCTAGAAGTGGCAATCACCAATTTGATCATAACTTACATAAAAATTAACGAAAAAAACCAAAAAAATTGAAAATGAAATATAAATCAATCCTATATCACACACAATCATGTGTAGATCATGAAAATTCTGTACAATACCATACTACATCAGAGAATAGTGATGCAACATTCAAATTTGCAAAAAACAAAGGAATTTTAGTACTTAAACTTCAAGATTTTCAATAACCACCACCTCTCCAACCCCCTCTAAACTTTTGTTCGACCTTAAAAAGAATTTTTAAGGAATTTCCAAAAAATTTCCAATAGTTACAAACTAATTTTCAACTTCTGACCGTTCGTATTCCACTTGACAACAAAAATACAAAAGTTGCATTGACAACTTTTTGCAACATTGACATCTTTTTACAAACTGACCCCAAATGACTAAAAAACATAAGAAATGGTCTTAAAAGACCTTATTACAAGAAAATGACTCAACTAACACAAAATACCAACTCTTTGACCCCTTTTGACATGAATACCTAGGTGCCCTACACCGGTTTGGAAATCACCTTTAGATGTTTCTGCACTTGTTTCAATGCTTATATTTTGGGTTTACTATTTTTGTCTCTTTGGAACCATATTTATTTTGTTTTCAAAATTTTATTATTTCAATAGTGTTTAAGAATGTAACAAATCTCCTTTAATAGTCTAACCTGCAAGACTTCAAACTACTAGCTCATTTGATGTAGTGCAATTTGATAAAGGACCATTATCTACCAATAGCACATTTCATTTTCTAAAGGGAATTAAAATTTTGTACCATACTTGTGATTAAAATATAGTGTGTATGATTTCCTTCACATTGAAAATGGATCTCGGTGATAAAACCACTATTTTGTTCTCTTTTTATCATTTTTTTAATCCCAATAATGTCAAGTTCAGTATGCTCTATCCTTGCAATACAATTGATCTTGGAGATCAATGCATCTATTTTTCTTTCCTTTAACATAATTATTTTGGATTATATCACTAATGAGACAAACAATACTATTTTTTTCTAGTGGGTATATACATTTGAGATAAAATAAAAAACTCTTCCTTTGGGGTATCCTTTTTAATTATCTACTAAGATTGCAATAAATTAATACCTTGTAAAGTAAGGAGGAGAGTGTTTTGTGCTCTCACACCAATTCATTAGACATAATCCCTCATTTTAATAGAATTAGGATCTATACGCCTTTGGGTATATCAAGAACATCCTCTAGTAAGCTTGTATACCCTAGTTAGGATCTATTGCCTATGTTTGGTTTTGACGCATAAGGTGTCATAAGGATGACCAATGGATATCTATTTAGAATTAGTGAATAAGAAATTTATTCTAAAGCCCATACAAATCAAAGGAAATGAAATATTTTAGGGGTTTAACTACAAAAATCTTAGAAAAATGTTGAGTACACCTAGAAAAATCTTAAGGAAACTTCCTCCAGCATCCAAATAGGTTCCTCCTATTAATCAAAAAAAGATTTAAACATTACCAATGCATTCATCAACCCCGTCACCCTAATCACCTCACCAATTATCATTTTTTGTTGGCCCTATGACTAAACTTATTTATCGATCAGCTAAAACCCCTAATTAGGATCAACACATGCACACCTCATTTGAATTAGTTAAAAATTATGAATCCATCATAAATATCATTGTATATTAAGATAAAAATTCCACCCTTGGTATATCATAGAATTGGCTTTGGAAGTTATTTTGATGGACAAGAATGTAAATAAAATAATCTATGAAATTCCAAGGATCACCATGTTGCATAGTATTGACATGCAATATCAAATAAAAAATTAGACCCATATTCAAAACAAGGAAAAAGGGTCACACAATCCCACCAATAAAAAATGAAGCATAGAAATAAGATGGTTCCCAAAGTACAAATAAGCAATGAGTCCATATAGTGCATCCAAATTCATAAATGCCTATCTCCATTCTCAATCCTAGAACCCTCCAACTAAATTCAGGCATCCCCCATTGCAAAAATTCTAAATTAATTTTGAATTTTTATATCCAAAAATTAATATCTTGACTCCTCATGGATCTAAATCCTATCATTAAAGATCCTATAGACCCAAAATATCATAACTTAACCCCTAGCTTCAATTTCCATCATGGTATGTGCAAATGTTGATTCTAGTCACCCATGTTTCGATGAGATTTGAATCTTGTACCTGTTGGTGTCAGTGTTTATTTTCCTAGTGAGTTAATTAATTTTCCCTTAATTATAGGGTTTTCCTATACTTTTATTAATCTTTCTTAGGATAATAAATTGGCTTTGTTATTTAATAATTAAGAGATAAAGTGATCAATTCCTATTGGTTGATTTTCCACCCCCATCCTCTCTTTAGTTCTATATAAACTCACCACCTAGCTTGTATTTTTTAATATTAGAAGCTCTTAATGCAATTCTATTATCCTCACATTGCATATCTCTTGTCGTTTCTGGTTTGCAATGTTTATTTCTTTCCAGTTTATGTAGATTTTAATTTTTATTATAAAGTTCCCCAGGTTATTCAATCTATTTTTGTTTTCTAACATGGTATCAAAACTTTGTTTTGAGAATTATAAGTTCATAGATTCCTATTTAAGATTTTGAGTTTTTCATGTAAGATATTGTAAAATATTATATGCTCTTCTCTTTAATTTTGGATGATCTTGAGAATCAAAAAAGGTTTTCAAAGATCTAATAACCTCTTCATATTTCATATGTGGTTTTTGAGATATGGGTGATTGAAATATTTTTGGTTATAGTGGTAGTATTTTTTATCATTACAATGTGTTTAGGAGGCTCAAGAAAGCAAAAATTGGCTTTTGCTTCATCTGATTAAGAGATCATTTGATATAGTTGTAAACAGGGGTTTGAAGCTCAAATCTAGCAAACAAGTTTTTGTAGAGGCATTTTTGGCCAAAAAGGGTCTTGTCATTTCATTTAGGAGGTTGATGAGATAAATTTTGACATAAAATTCACCCATATTCAGAATTGAGAGTCCTCAAGGAAAATTTTATTTCCATGAGGCCCATACAGGCCCCCTAGCACTATAATCATACGATTTATTTTAAAATTTTGAAAAAATTAAAAAACAAATCATAGTTCTTTTAAAGCACTAGGAATATGTCTTAAAGAATAGGAACTTTAAGTTCCTAAGTGCTTACCTAAGCATTAGCGACATAGACCACTCAGTGCCTAAGGTGCCAAATAGTGTCCGAAGGTCCTTGCAACCTTATAAGGTTACTTGTGAGCTCACAACCTGCCAAGGCTTAGTCAAACCATTGGTGATTAACTAACCGCTAGGAGTTAAACTTCCATAGATATCCTATTCTCAAATATTCACCTTTGTGCTTCCCAATAGCTACCTTAGTCATGTGGTGCCACCCTCTAGCCACTAGGGGACCACCATGGCCCACCTTATAGATCAAATAGGGTCTTTTTAAAACTTGCATAATTATTTTTCACAAAGTCTATTTTTCAAAAAAGATATATCGATAGAAAGTTGGAGATGAGAACTTTCTAACCATAGAAGCCAGAGATGAGCACTTTCTAGCCATTTTTTGCTATATATTTCAAGTTGAAGTTGTTTGTTGTTAATTTATTCAACATACCATAAATTTTACCTCGATCCTTTATTTTTCATAAGAAAATGGGCATTGGAAAGGTTGTGACAAGAACTACATAGCTACATGGCTAATTTTTCCATAATTTGTCTTAGGTTTATTTTGTCTCAAAATTTGTAATTGAGCCTATTGAGCATTGTATCTTGGAAAGGCTATGTAAACAAAATAAAATATATAAAATTCCAACCTTATAGTATTTGGGGGGTGATTTTTTATACTAGTGAAAAGGGTGGGTGTTTTTGGTGTTCTTGTGTTCACTTTCTTTCTAGTATAAAAATACTATACCCTAATGGAGACCATAGAGCCACATAGTTCTTGGATTCTACAACTTTCATATGAAGTTAGCAATACAAGAATTTACTCATATATAGCCACACTAATTAAATTTCTAAATAACCCAAACACAAAAAAAATCACCACATATAGAAAATTTATGAAAAAAAAATGAGTATATAGACAATAACTAAGAAAAATAAAATAAAAATGAGGTATCTCAAAATTAAAATAAGAGGGATAGATCACATCAAATTTAAAAAGATATAGGAGGCTACAAGTGGGCTCATTAATAACCACATCAACATAATTTAGGCGACAAGTAGAAAATAAGGGTAAAGTGAAAAGGATATAACACATAAAACCAATACAAAGTGAAGAATCAATAGAATGAGGACCAAAGAACTCCTACAAATGAGTGTTGAATGAAAGCTAAAAAGGAAAAAAAGTAGTATAAAGGAAACCCAAGCATCTATAGAAGAAGAAATAAAATAGAGAACTCACAAGCTAAATATATACTAGATTTCAACACTCTCTTTAGTAGATTTTTTGGAGAGGGGATCTTACATAATACCACCCAATTATATGGAGAAATTGGGGCTAAAGTTAAATAAATTATAAAATAAGAATAATCAGATATATGGTTGCTTCCTCCAAAACAATGGAAGAGATGATTGAGAATTTTTCTCAAGAGTTGGAATTATCCCTTGATCAAAATAGGGAAAAATAAATAGGGAAGATGAAAGACCAAGGAAACAAATTTTAGTAAATATTACTCTCGAATAAGCACTCCAAAATAGAAGAAGAAGATAACACAATTACAAGCTAAGGATCTCCTCTCAAAGCAGAGGGTATATAATTTGATGCTAAATAATCCACAAGATACCCAACAAATCAAACAAGAGACATTGAAAACCATTAAAAAGGTATATGTGGTAATTCAAGAAGAATAAAAGCCTCAAAAAGCTTAAACTACTTTAGTTTAGGGAGTTCAATAAGAAAATAGTCAATCAGTAGGAAAAGATCAAACCTATACATCTCCTACATCATTAGTCAAGCCTTCCTCATCGAATACAAAATCGTGACCAAAAATCTAAAGGGACAGATAGAACACATTGAATACAAGATTCTCGAAGTCTCTATCATGTATGATTCCATGCAAGATATGGATGGATCAATTATAGAATAGAGGGAATCCTTCCACATTCAAACACATCAGCTTCAAGATTAGAGGAAGAAAATCAAAGTTCAAATTAAATACCTGAGAGAAGTGGTTAGTTTATGGCTAGCCAACATCATAAGAATTCTAAGGGATGCACAATAGATACTTCAAAAATTTAAATCCCTTAAAAAATAATGGAATTATAGTACATCTTATCTCAAGTCAGTGTGTAGGTGCAAGTCCTCCAAAAATCTAAAAAATAATGGTACAACACATTGACACAATAAGGAGATATATAGGAGAATTTTTCCTCCTACTAGTTTGGTTTGCATGTCCTGAGGACAAGATACAATTTTGAAAGAGGGGATGATGTTGGAAGGACAAGTAGTGGAAAATAGAACAAATTTAATGACAAAATTATAACATACAATAAACAACCACAAAGAGTATGTGGAGCAAAGAGCCTGTTGGTTATATTTTTAGGAACCAAACTTGATCTTACCACTCACCTATGAATATGCCAGAATCCAATGGTTAGCAAGGGTAAGGATTTTCCAACACATAAGTAAGGGTTTAGAGGCCCTTGCTTCTTCACTTCGGGTTTTGTGAAACCCAGGAGGGTGATCCCTAGCAATATTTTTAAGAATAATACTCCTATGTAATTTGTATCAATAAAATTGCAATATACACAAATGATTCTCATATAGATGCTCAATTAGTAACTATATCAAAGAAATTGGCTTCTTCTCAAACATAATTCACTCTTAGAATATGAGAATAGAAAAACATCACAACTTTATAACCCTTTTTGTAGAATTTGATTTGATGAATGGGTAATGGCCAAGTTAATCAACATAATACAATATAACTACTTAATTTAGTCCAGTGCCTCATCCTTGGAATGGAGTCTATATCAATACCTACATAACATGACAATAATTTCCACACCAAACAATATATGAAGCTCTAAAATGATGCATTGCAGTCTTTCAACATTTGTGTTTTAACCCTTGCTTCTTACTAGCATCCTAGCATTCAATTTAATATAAATTTACATCCATATTCAAGCATCTACATTTAATTATTTGAATTAATAAACAATAATAGAGCCACACATCCATCTGAAATTGATAGAGGCAAATAAGATAACCTTGATTATATTATTCATAATTTGTAAAACTAGTACATAGGAGAGAAAAATGGTGTTGAACTTGTGTTATTACTATTCTGTATTTCTAGTATTACTATTAAGATTACATATGTGTATTGATAGACTTGAGCCTAAGATATATTACTAGACTATTCAATAACCCTTTCAATCCCTGTGTGACCAAAAATCTCAGAATAACTCACTACCCAACCTCTCTTTTACAGGCCCTGGAATCCCATTTATAAAGACATGGGAGAAAAAAGCAACATGCAAAATTATAATTACATTTACATTTGAGGGAAAAATTCACCCTAATTTAAGAGATTCCCATAACGGTTACACTTAATCATTTCAGATCAAGGGGAAGCAAAAGACAACAAACTTCATGAAGTCAATTGAAGAAGATGAGCCATCCTTCCAAAATGCATCGTTTGTTGATGCAACATTGCCAAAATCCCATGTCTACGTAGACCAAAGAATATTCTCCAAAAGTACCAGAGGTAAACACTCACACTTCTTGGAAAAGGCATATTTGTCATTGAGGATATAGAGTACAACACTTCTCCATCACACCAACCCAAAATATTTCCACGTCAGCACCAAAGAAAAAAATGAAACACATGCTGAAGAGGATGATCTTGATGCAGTGGCAATGGTGTCATCGAAAACAAAAACTGGGCTGAGACGCTACTCTAATTCATCAACATCATAGTATGCTTGCCCTCTTTGTGTTCACATTGAAATTGGAGGAGCAACTACTCCTCCCTCATCAGAGTCTTCAAATGACACAAAATAAAGAAGGTAATGGCCATACTCTAGGTCAATATCACCTCCACCATCTGAAGGGCTATCAGAAACCTTAATGGGAGAAATGTGCCTCCCCAGGTATGCCTTATGATACTTGTTTCTTTTCTTTTCTCTCTTCACAGGCTCAACCAATTCCTTCCCGTTAAACTTGAAAAATTCTTCTGAAAGGGTCCTGCTCCTCAGGTGGTAACTACTCCTGTCACCACCCTTCTTGGATTTCTTGTGTGCTTTCTTCTCCATTGATGTTTTAGGAGCTCCCGATATATCAATTTCATTTTTAGGAGCATTGTCTGGGGAATCAAACAGATTAAGTCTCCTAGACCTTCATACGGGATTGATAGACTCATTTGGCTTACTCACTTTTACAATGAATTGAACGAGAACAAGGAGACTGCTAATTTGTAGAAAAAATCTCACAGACTTGCTCTTAAAAAGACTCTTTATGAATATACAACTCAAGCCTCCATAGTTCCCATTAACTCATAAAAAAAATGCAAACTATAAACCCTCACCACCCTAGGATTAAGAAACCCAAAAAGTGATATAGCCGTAATTGAAACAAGAAGGTATGAGTACCTACTTACCCATGGAAAAGCTTATCAAGATACCTCTACAACCTTTTACCAAAGAAACCCCTCGCCAATCTTCTCACATAATTAAGCTCAATTTTCAGCTTCTGATTGCAAACTTGTGAAGAAAAATATGGCTAGTGGGCCTCATTATATCGAGCAATGTAAGTGTGCCAACCATTAATACTCAAGGAAAGCTTGAGCGAGCAAGCTAATGATCAACAACCTAATTTTTGAACCTCAGTCGTTGATCACACATTGAGATAGATCAATGGATAATTATTTAGGGTAATTAATTATGACAAGGCTAATTGCATGTGCTTGATTCCTTTTCCTTAATCAAAAAAACTCAAGTGGATTAACATCCACTTTGTCTACATATTTAATCATAAACTTAGCATTAAAAGGCCTGTCATGTCATGTTTACCCGCTCGTCCATGGGAATTAATCCACTTGCAACTCATCACCATAAGATAGTGGGGAACAATCATGATTTAATCTCAAAAAATAACCCGTACTTTTTCTTACTTCAATTTCATCTTCCCATGTGTACCAACATCTAATAGAATTGATGATCGTAATCAAAAAAATTTCCCAAATCTCAAACACGTGCCCAGAGAAATTAGTTCTAGAATGGCACTGTTTTAGTCCTCATGTCATCTTGGCCAAATTTTAGCAATACTTCATCTCCACTAAAATCCATCTGAGCCCTTGAGATATTCCATGTGGAAGTCGCCCGCTTCCCTGTTGAGAACTTGGTAGCAAGGGTGGGACCCGCACAAGATAGCGGGGGGTGGTTAGGATTGACCCACGTCACCCCCTATCAACCGTTGATCCAAATTCCATAGTAACATTCATTGTCATTCAAGCCAAGTGGGCCCATCTGAAAGGTAACAAGTGTCAATCCACCTGCTAGTCCATGAAATTTTAAAAATACCTATTAAAATCAGACACAGTGGCAGGGAGCAGTTGAGATGAAACCATGTCACCCAAAAACCATTATAGATTTCACTCTGATACCGCTCATAGACCATACAAGGATATTGGGCCCACCAACTATAGACAACATGTGGCTTGTGTCTGCTAGCCTATGTGATTAGAATAATGGAAAATAAAATAGAGTGGCTGCATAGGGAACAATCGAGATTTGTTCATGATGATCGAATGGTCATCACACTCCAAAAATATGTACATTCCGCAAAAGTTAGTTTTAAAAGAGGGCCATCACTAGGAAAATGACGGTCGAGGACATGAATATATAGATTAAGACCCAAGGTGAAAATTAAATTTTGATCATAGACTTAGGCAAAATATTTTGAAGGACATCGACCCCGTAGAAATAATGACAACATTTTAAAATGACTACGAGAATCGACTGATATCATTAGAACTTGGGGGTTGGTAAAAGAATGAACCTGATGAAACAAGTCACAACTTAGACAACCAAGAACTTGCACCAAAAGGTAAATAACGAAATAGAATGCCAATCAGGACCCTCAGACCTAAAAATTAATTTGGAAGGGTTTTAGCAACACAAACCCAAAGCAATGGTAAGGAACCATAACCCTAAGCCTAAAACCAAGGGTCTAATCCAAATGTTGCAAGACTTAAAATGGAACCAAAGAAATGTTTTTTGGGGGTTCCATCAGTGGCTCCTATTGGGGACGTCTATTCCTTAGGAATAGAGTGAGAATCCAGAATCTTAGGTTGTAGCAGACCATGCATAGAGAAAAAAAGCAAGACCTGACCAGACCAAAACAAGCAACATATGTATAGTATTTACATAGGTCACAAAATTAAAAAAAGAGATCCAATCTCCATCTTCCTTGAAGCATCATCTAAAATGTAAAATTTCACTCCGCATTCTACAATTTTACGAGACTTCAACTTTATTTGGTGGCCCTAGGCCCCCAAACTTAGGACTAGCACTTGCCCCTATCAAAAACCTTGTTTTCCAATGTTTGTATCATGTCAAGGATGAGAGAATTCTTATGAATTACCCATTTGCTGATCACACTACAGATATTGAAATCAACCATTATTGATGCAGGAGCATCTGGGTGCATGGGCAATCCTGCACACCAAAATTATTTGTGTTATTTTCCCTTTGATTTTTGGCCTGTTTTTGTGTTGTAGGCATGATTTTAATCTCCTTACACCTTTCTATAGCAACCTTTGAAGATATTTTTATTCATATATTTTATTGGCCCGAAATTCTAGTGAATTTGCATGACATTTGATAAAATGAAATCCCACACCCTAGCTAGGAAATGCATTTTTTATTGCTCTTGTAATTCTCCAGATTAAATAAAAAGAAAGAGAATAAAAGTTTGTGGGAGTGGAGATGCCAGAAGGAAGGAGTGAATGACAATTTTAACAAATATTTGAATTTTTTTTGGCAAAAACATTGAAGAGAACAATTAAGGGGTTGAATGCATGAATCCCATGCCCAAAATGGAAGAAGAGAGTTTTAACTGCAATTTTTTAAAAGGAGAATATTGTCTGGGTCGTGACTATGAGACCTAGTTTTAGTAAAAATGACATAACTTTCTCATACACTAACAAAATCAAGATTTTCAAAATGATCTAGAAAGCTAGGTAGGAGACACACAAAACCCATGTTTTTGTTTTAAAATATTCATGATAATAAGGGAGTAGTGATGGACAAAAGTGATGGGTTTGTGGAGTTGTATCTAATTTTTGAAACTTTCCTATAGGTGTTTTCATTTTAGATTTGAATCTTTCTTGTAGTTGATTGTAGTTGCAGATGGGGCTTCCAATATGGATTGTAATGTTGATTTTTATGAGTTTCTAGACTTCCAATATTTCTATGAATGTAATAAAATATTTTATGGTGGGGTTTTTATTTAAAATGATCTCAAGTATTGATTTTGTGAAGGAAGGCTGCAACAATTGACAAACCTCTTTGGTTTCTCAATTGTTGATTGCATCAATTATGGACATAGGTCTGAATTTATTATTATCATTGTAACTCATATCCAACTAAGAACTGCAGTCGAGAATTTATTGGAACACATGATCATTGTGGCATTCTATCTGACTCAGTTTATAACCATATTCCACCAAATTTGATGCAGAGTTAGGAGGATTCAACAACATATCTCACAATCCTTCAAAATTAATCCAAATCAATCTTTGTATAACACATTCTATTATTCATTCTATGTCACATTGGAAACATAACCATGGTATCCCAAAAGAAAACTATTTCATTTTTCCCAAAACTGCAAACCCTAGACAGGGTTCAGACCTGCCCTCACTAAAATGATCATAACTTATTCAAATATTAATGAAATTTGATGAGACTTGAAGAAAATTAAAGTAAATTCATATAGAAACAACATAAATTTGGTTTCAGACCCAAAATATATACTTTAAAATCCGTACCATCACATTCTTTTAGACTGTAAATTCTGCACAATATTGTTAAAATAGGCAGTCTCACCAAAATAATCATATCTTCCACAAAACTCAATAAAATTGAATGAGACAAAAAGATTTGGAAACTAGAAACAAATATCTTTCCATCCATATATGATACTCCATTATTTGAGTGCATACCAGGCCGTACAAATCACAACTTCAACCTGGAAACAATGTAGAAATCATAAAATGCACACCAAACTTGAGGTTGCCATTCATCAAACTTCACAAATAATGTCTCCAACCTCTCCAATTCGAGTTTTGGAGGGTGTACTTATACATTTACAACCAAAACCAACTATTTTCAACCACCTTTTAGTTAGTTTGTTGACAAAACACCTTAATGACACTTTTGACAAGTTGCTTGACAACTTTCTTGAGCAACTTTTACAATTTTTACAATATGGAACAACTTTAAACATTATTTGACAAATGAATTCAAATATTACTTCCTAAGACTCAAACACCTATAAAATGGTTTTATAAACCTTATTATAAGACCCAATACATAAAATAGAGCAACTATTTACAAATGGCCTCATGGAGTCAAGAAATCAAACAAGTGCTCCTGCACCAAACTCCCGAGGGCAAAAGAATTCAAGCCCCTTTGAATTGCATTCTTCTTGATCTTCCAATTCCTTTGCAATTTTTCCTTTGTCTTTTCAACCTGAAAATTATTCTTTGTCCAAAGCATTAGTAACATAATGAAATGAAACAAACTTTCTACCATAATACCTCCATCATTCATCAATCCTTTGCAAACCTCTATGACCAATTCATCCATGATCATTCCCTTAATCAACTCAATGTCTTCAAGTCCTGAAATCAAGTTTCTTATCTCAATGATACATTCACCTTCTTGTCTTGTAATTTCTGCAACAAATTTAAATTCTTCATCTTCATGCTTAGGAACATCTTTGTCTTCATCTAGGAATTCTTCATGTGCATCTTCATATGCTTCTTCTTCCTCTTTCATCTTCTCATTTCTTCTTCTTTTCACAATCTTCTTTATAGGCCAAACCATCTTCCTTTTCAATTTCAAATTCCAACTTGTCTCTTGTTTCATCATTTGTTCTATCCTCTTCATAGATTCTTGGAACTCTTTATCCAACCTCTTCATTTCTTGCTTCAACTCAGCAATTTCCCTATCCATCTTTGCTTGTCTTTTTCTCTTCTTTCTCTCCTCCTCTGCCTGCAAATGCCTTCTCAAGTTCTCCATCTTTTCTAGATGGTCTCAGCAAGTATCTCCTTGCTCACAACTCACTTTTCTCTCTACCTTCTCAATGGCAGCAAATTAGGTTCTCACATAACCTGCAACCAACCAAAACACAACTACAAAACCACAATACCAAAACCAATTTCTTTCTCAGCCCAGACCTTTTGCTGAGCTCTGATACCAATCTGATGCAGAGTTAGGAGGATTCAACAACATATCTCACAATCCTTCAAAATTAATCCAAATCAATCTTTGTATAACACATTCTATTATTCATTCTATGTCACATTGGAAACATAACCATGGTATCCCAAAAGAAAACTATTTCATTTTTCCCAAAACTGCAAACCCTAGACAGGGTTCAGACCTGCCCTCACTAAAATGATCATAACTTATTCAAATATTAATGAAATTTGATGAGACTTGAAGAAAATTAAAGTAAATTCATATAGAAACAACATAAATTTGGTTTCAGACCCAAAATATATACTTTAAAATCCGTACCATCACATTCTTTTAGACTGTAAATTCTGCACAATATTGTTAAAATAGGCAGTCTCACCAAAATAATCATATCTTCCACAAAACTCAATAAAATTGAATGAGACAAAACTATTTGGAAAATAGAAACAAATATCTTTCCATCCATATATGATACTCTATTATTTGAGTGCATACCAGGCCATACAAATCACAACTTCAACCTGGAAACAATCTAGAAATCATAAAATGCACACCAAAATTGAGGTTGCCATTCATCAAACTTCACAAATAATGTCTCCAACCTACCAATTCGAGTTTTGGAGGGTGTACTTATACATTTACAACCAAAACCAACTATTTTCAACCACCTTTTAGTTAGTTTGTTGACAAAACACCTTAATGACACTTTTGACAAGTTGCTTGACAACTTTTTTGAGCAACTTTTACAATTTTTACAATATGGAACAACTTTAAACATTTTTTGACAAATGAATTCAAATATTACTTCCTAAGACTCAAACACCTATAAAATGGTTTTATAAAACTTATTATAAGACCCAATACATAAAATAGAGCAACTATTTACAAATGGCCTCATGGAGTCAAGAAATCAAACAAGTGCTCCTGCACCAAAATTCCTATCCAATTGGATAGGAAAAGTGAAGCATTCATAGTCCATCTGATCACTGTCATCATATAAGCTAACATCAAATTCATTTTCCTCTTTAAATTGAAACCCCTTCTACATATTCCTTTTAGGAGTCCCATCTAGGGGCACATACTTTAACCCTTTGAAATGATATTGCAATTTTATTTCTAGTATTCCAGGGTCATAATCACCCGACTTCTACCCCATACCAAACACATATTCACTTTGTGTGATGAACAAGAAATGTTCATATACAGGATTTTGTTCAAATTGGTGTTCATATTCATTAGAGCAGTATAAACTAGTTATGCTGCCAAATGCTTCATTTTCTTGGGAAATTGATTCATTAGATCCCATAGCTATCTTGCTTTCATTTTGGTTGTGGATGTCCCAATTAATTGAATTATCCAAACCATCCCAAGAATCAAACAATATCTCCATCTCAGGTTCATTAATATGGTTCACTTTACCCTTTGTATCAACAACCACATCAAAGCAAGATGTCTCATAAGATGGGTTAAATAGTCCATGAATGATAAGGTCAATAACAAGGTGCCCAAATGCTTCCTCAACTGATGAATTCACTAGTTCTGGTATGAAATTTTTTTTACCATCCAAATGTTGCTCATTAGCAACCATACTTGTCTATTCACCTCTTTCCTTCTTGATACAATCCCTATCAAATACAACCATGTCCATCTCCCTAAGGGACTCACACATTCTATTTTTGTTTTATATGGATAGTCATAGATAACTGGGGCTTGATCCTGTTGGTCAGTAACACAAATCTCATCATTCTTAGCACTAAATTTAGGCTCAAGAAATTGAATACAGACAATCTTGTCTTGACTTCATCATCTGCCATATTACTAGCACTTTCCAATTCTGGTACAACCAAATTGCATTCCAAGAACTCTTTACAAGTATTTTTTCATTCGCTGGTAAGGACAAAACCTTGTGAGAAATGATTTTGTTGCTCCCTTCAGGTATGAATAATGCCTCTAGATTATTTTCACAAATAGACTCATATTCCTCATGTACAAATAATCAAAGCTCTCATTTTCATCATCTAGGTTATCAATTTCTAAAGGTACATCAACAACATTTACAAATCTACCAAAGTCTTCATGTACACCACTAGATAAATGTTCATTCTATGAAATATCCCTATCCATTACTTGGATAAATCTTGGATCCTTATCCACAGGGTGACCATCATTGTCTCCCTGAGATATCAATTTTTGTATGTAATCATACTTGGCCTCCTTAGAAATTTTGAACCAACCAATTATCTGATCAAAATCTTGGGGTTTCAATTCCTTGGGTAAGGTACTAAGACCTGGCTCATAAATGTCACAAAATAAGTCAATGCATATTGGATATTTAGGTCTCAATTTTTGAGGAATTTCTAGAAGGCATCCAAGAACCTTTCTAACAATTCATATGGTGGTTCTCCCTCATGTCTTTTCATGCTAGACAAGTTTTTAACAAAGAACATCTATTCAACATTACTTAAAATTTTTCGAGGTTCATCATGGATTTGTCTATGATTATTATGCTCCAATGATAAAGTATTTTCAAAAGAATCATCACCTTGATATCCTCTTTCATTCTTCTGAATTTCATTTATATGATGTGCTTTAGGACAAAAAATACTTGCAGCAATATATCCCTTCGTCATTGAATATCTCATATTATTTTCAATATCCATTACCATTTTATATACATGTTGTAATGTTAAGGGCTCCTTATCTCTTAACATATAGCATGTCATGTCCCCAAAATAGCAATACCAAAAAGACCAAGTGTTAAAATTCTAACAAATTAATAAATAAAATAAATAGAAATATTAAGATTAAATATAAAATAAATGTGTACCACATCAATATAAACATATATAAATAAAAAATATAATAATAATATATAGGCAAATTATTGTTATTACATTCTAGTATTAAAATAACTTAATATAAAAAATAATAATAATAAATAAATATTATAATCATTGCACATCAAAGATTGTAATGCATTAGAATATAATAATAATAAGATATTAGCAAACTGGTTTTATTATTATAATTTAATATTAAAATATGTTCAATAAAACATCAAAATAAAATAATAAAATAAGTATATAATCTGAAATATCATAATTATTAGTAATAATATATTATTTTTAAAAATATATATTATTGTGATAATAAGTCTTTAAGGGCAGCAATTAAATCTAACAAAGGGATATATTTTATGAAAAGTCACATCTTTCACCAAACAATACATTCCTCCCATGAGTCATCTACCTTGGATGGTATAAATTGAAGGAAGGAAAATAAGGAAGAGGGAAAAACATGGAGAAACAAAACAACAGCACCAATGATTGTTATGCATTGGAATATAGAGTCATTTAATATATATATTATTTAATAGGCATACAAGTATATATGCATAGATATAGATAAATCTTATAATGAATAATATCATTATCAATGAATAAAGAGTATATATGAATAAGGAAAGAATAATTATAGTAGATAGGGGAATCACTGGTGAATATACAATAATGATAAGTATTGCAAAAATTACTAAGCCTTGTAAATAGTGATGAATCTTTAGTATAAACATAAGTAGATTATGCATCTTTTGTCCTCATCCTATGATCAATCTAGGATAAGGTTGAAGGAAGACGATTAAGGAATAAAGAGTCATGGGAAGACATAGCCAATCAGGTGAGAATTACTTAGCATTAATATGTAGTATTCCATTCTCTTTTTTTGAATAGAGTAAAAATGTGAAACACTAGACTTCACGCACCTGATAATTAAGCCAAAATTCCTAAATTCTATCTTGAAACAAACATTCCCAGGCTAAACTCGTAATTGGGCACATGCTTAGTGCAACTGAGTGAAACTGAAATGGAATCTCTGACTATGTAAGCCTGTGGCTAACCCTTGAATCGATCTAGTCAAGGTCAGGCTCAGGAACAGTGACTAAACATTGACCCCCTTAGAATATATTTCTACTCTCTTGAAAGCATATGTAATTCATCTGAGAACTGAATATTTTGTTTTAGCAATGCATTTCTTTTCTTCTATTCTTCTTTCATGAATAAAAGTAACTATGCTCCATTCACAATCTATTTGAATAAACACAATACATGTTACGTGTGAATGATCTAACAATATCTGAAATTCTATTCTTTACCAATTGTATTCAAACTAATTGTTCACCTGCTAGGAGAGGCCAGTTATCACCTAATTGGATTGTCTATAAAACCCATCTAGGCTTCCACCCTGTTGGCCCTTAAACTTGGGTTGGGCATACTGCCCCATTGCCCCAAGGCAAGGGTTGGGTCCTAGAGGGATGGGGGATTCCACATATGGCAATTGCCCCGTTGGCCCAAGATAAGGGATGGGGAATAAGAGGTGGTAGACTGCTGACCCCTTAGGGACTCTCCTCTCTTGATGGGCTGAGTGACTCTTCTTATGTTTTCAATTTGCAAGTATGATTATGTTTGCATAATTGCATTATGATTATGTCTTATTTTTTATATATCTTGATATTAATGCTAATGGATATGTGTCAATATGGATGAATACATGATTCCAATCTAGAGTTATGGAATTATGAGAATAGTCATTTGGAAGGAAGAAACCCTAATCCTAATCAACAAATGAATTCTAGGAAAAACAAGCGATTCCTAGGACAAGGTTGGGTAAGGGACATTATAGTGGTATCAGAGCATCTTTCCTAGCATTTTGTGTGTGCTTGAGCTGGTTGGATACTTTCTTGAGCTACTTGCCTAATTTCTTGAGCTAGTTTCCTACTTGCTTGAGCTAGTTGCTTCTTTGCTTGAGCTAGTTACCTACTTGCTTGAGCTGGTTACCTACTTGCTTGAGCTGGTTGCCTACTTGCTTCAGCTATTTGCTTGCTTGATTGATCTACTTGCCTACTTGCTTGAGTTGGTTGCCTAATTTCTTGAGCTAGTTGCTTGCATGCTTGAGATACTTGCTTGCATGCTTGAGCTACTTGCTTGCCTACTTGAGCTAGTTGCCTACTTTCTTGAGCTAGTAGCTTGTATGCTTGACCTACCTGCTTGTCTACTTGAGCTAGTAGCCTATTTTCTTGAGCTACTTGATTGAATGCTTGAGCTACCTGCTTGTCCACTTGAGCTAGTTGCCTACTTGCTTGAGCTCCTTGCTTTTCTACTTGAGCTAGTTTCCTACTTGCTTGAGTTGGCTACCTGTTTTCTTGAGCTACCTATGGCTTGAGCTAATTTCCTATGTGCTTGAGCTACCTACCTATATGCTTAAGTTGGTTGGCTACTTGCTTGAGCTACTTGTTTGCCTACTTGAGCTATTTGTGTTCCTACTCGAGCTACTTGTTTGCCTAGTTGAACTACTTGCCTGCTTGGTTGAGCTACTTGGGTGTTTGCTTTAATTTTTTATTCATGTAGTTTAAGTTGTACTAAGTCATAAACTCTAACTTGTTTCTTTTGAGAGTTATGAAGAGATAGTAGAATTTATGAATATTGGTCAATACATTATCCTCATAACCAGTTCACTTGGGTTAGAACTTCCAACTCCTATCAAAGATAATAGCATCACCACAAGAAACATCTTAGAATCACACATCTTAGATCATTATTGCTTAAGGGCAAGCAATCTTTGCAGGGAGGACTGTCATGTCCCGAAAATAGCAATACCAAAATGACCAAGTGTTAAAATACTAACAAATTAATAAATAAAATAAATAGAAATATTAAGATTAAATATAAAATAAATGTGTACCACATCAATATAAACATATATAAATAAAAAATATAATAATAATATATAGGAAGATTATTGTTATTACATTCTAGTATTAAATAACTTAATATCAAAAATAATAATAATAAATAAATATTATAATCATTTCACATCAAAGATTGTAATGCATTAGAATAAAATAATAATAAGATATTAGCAAATTGGTTTTATTATTATACTTTAATATTAAAATATGTTCAATAAAACATCAAAATAAAATAATAAAATAAGTATATAATTTGAAATATCATAATTATTAGTAATAATATATTATTTTCAAAAATATATATTATTGTTGTAATAGGTCTTTAAGGGCAGCAATTAAATCTAACAAAGGGATATATTTTATGAAAAGTCACCTCTTTCACCAAACAATACATTCCTCCCATGAGTCACCTACCTTGGATGGTATAAATAGAAGGAAGGAAAATAAGGAAGAGGGAAAAACATGGAGAAACAAAACAACAACAACAATGATTGTTATGCATTGGAATATAGAGTCATTTAATATATATATATATATATATATATAATTTAATAGGTATACAAGTATATATGCATAGATATATATAAATCTTATAATGAATAATATCATTATCAATGAATAAAGAGTGTATATGAATAAGGAAAGAATAATTATATATATGTATGGGTAAGTAGATAGGGGAATCACTGGTGAATATACAATAATGATACTTGCAAAAATTATTAAGCCTTATAAATAATGATGACTCTTTAATATAAATATAAGTAGATTATGCATCTTTTTGTCCTCATCCTATGATCAATCTAGTATAAGGTTGAAGGAAGACAATTAAGGAATAAAGAGTCATGGGAAGACATAGCCAATCAGGTGAGAATCACTTAGCATTAATATGTAGTATTCCATTCTCTTTTTTTGAATAGAGTAAAAATGTGAAACATTGGACTTCACGTGCCTGATAATTAAGCCAAAATTCCTAATTTCTATCTTGAAACAAACATTCCCAAGCTAAAATCATAACTTGGCACATGCTTACTGTGACTGAGTGAAACTGAAATGGAATCTCTAAGTGTGTAAGCTCACGGCTAACCCTTGAATCAATCTAGTCAAGGTTAGGCTCGGGAACAATGACTAAACATTGACCCCCTTAGAATATATTTCTACTCTCTTGAAAGCATATGTAATTCATCTGAGAACTGAATATTTTATTTTAGCAATGCAATTATTTTCTTCTATTCTTCTTTCATGAATAAAAGTAACTGTACTCCATTCATAATCTATTTGAATAAACATAATACATGTTACGTGTGAATGATCTAACAATATCCGAATTTCTATTCTTTACCAACTATATTCAAACTAATTGTTTACCTGCCAGGAGAGGCCAGTGGATTGTTTGTAAACCCCATCTAGGCTTCCACCCCGTTGGCCCAAGATAAGGGTTGGAAAATAAGAGGTGGTAGACCGCTGACCCCTTAGGGACTCTCCTCTCCTGATGGGTTGAGTGACTCTTCTTATATTTTCAATTTGCAAGTATGATTATGTTTGCATAAGTACATTATGATTATGTCTTATTTTTTTATATATCTAGATATTAATGCTAATGGATATGTGTCAATATGGATAAATAGAGGATCCCAATCTAGAGTTATGGAATTATGAGAATACTCATTTGGAAGGAAGAAACCCTAATCCTAATCAACAAACAAATTCTAGGAAAAACAAGCGATTCCTAGGACAAGGTTGGGTAAGGGACATTACATAGCCCACCTTATTATCAAAGGTACCCAAATACATAATTCAACATTTTACATCATTGGGTCTCATATTTTTAGGAACATTTCTTAATGCCTTTGTAAATCTGAGGTTGAAAGCTGGAATCAATTCCTCTTCATCCTTTTGGATTTCCCTAAAAAAATTCCTTACTGCATTGGGATTAATTCTTTCACCGAATTGTTCTATGAATGATACCATTAACTCAGTCCATGAAGGGATAAAATATACTTCAAAAAATATGAAAACTAGTCTTTGGCATCTCCCTTCAGAGATTGGACAAGTTTTTTTATGACAACATCTTCATGGTCTATCTCATAATCCTCCATCAAATATGAAAACTCCTTCAAATGGTGAGATGATGATTCTGAGCTTTGACCCTTGAAATTTGGAAAAAATTCCCTAACTTCATTAGGAACGGGGTTTGGGAAACCTTGAATACCATTGAAAGTTAATTGTGTATATCTTCCCACAGAGAATCTTCTTTTATGACATGACAAAGGTTGAACACTCTTCATGTTTACATCATGCACCCCACATGGATGTATAAGTGAATGATACATTTTCTTACACCCCCTTGCAAAATTTAAACATCAACCCTACAGTTGATCACTTCCCTATTTCTTGCTTTTAAAATATTACAATACACAATATCAAATACATCTTTAATTATTTTTTTTTCTAATAAGAAGGTTTCAAGAACAAGCATACTTCTTCATTACAATATATAAACTTCAAATTATAACACAAAAGTATGGAAATATTTCCACTATCATTTCCCTTCATTTGTGCTTAATTCACTTAATAGGGAATCAACATTCTTTCAAATATCACATATGATTTTCATAACAATTTTATGCTCTATGAAAATCCAAATATGGGAAGTACCTAGATGTGTTGTAAACGCCTTGAAGAATGCTTCTAGCTGGAAAATTTTGTAGTTTTGAAGCCTTCATCACTATTTCATCCAGTTTTGCATAGAGTCACCACCTCTCTTCATAGAGGACCGAGCCTTAAGCAATATGAAGCTCATTCAAAGATGAATTTCATTCAGGGTCTCGTCCAATAGCATGTCACACAAATATTTCTTATCCTTTCTCAATAAATTTTCATTATACCTTTTTTGGAGTTCTTCAAATAGTGCATACCGGTGTAGAGATCTTGGAGTTTCCACCCATAGTTAGTGAGATTATGAAAATATTCTGGAGTTATAACTGATCTCCAAAGGATTTGTGGTTTCAAAAGAACACAACAAATTCATGAAACATTTTTGTGTTTCAACTTGCTAATATCACAACTATAGAACTCAGGGTATAAAATACTTAGCAAAAAAATTGACTCTTCATTACTTGTAATCTTTGGTTACATACTGCCTTGAAACCTCAATGACTCTCTAAGGCATGAAAATCTTCTATTAGAATTTCCTCAAGTCATCCCTAGCGGAGTCGCCATTTCTATTGGTTATTTTTTAGGAACCAAACTTGATCTTACCACTCACCTATGAATATGCCAGAATCCAATGGTTAGCAAGGGTAAGGATTGTCCAGCACATAAGTAAGGGTTCAGAGGCCCTCGCGTTTTCACTTTGGCCTCTGTGAAACTCAAGAGGGTGATCCCTAGCAATATTTTCAGAATAATACTCCTATACCATTTGTATCAATAACACTGCAATATGCACAAATGATTCTCATATAGATGCTCAATTAGTAAATATATCAAAGAACTTGGCTGCTTCTCAAACATAATTCACTCTTAGAGCATGAGAATAGCAGAACATCACAAATTTATAACCCTTTTTGTAGAATTTGATTTGATGAATGGGTAATGGTCGAGTTAATCAACATAATACAATATAACTACTTAACTTAGTCCAGTGCCTCATCCTTGGAACGAAGTCTATATCAATACCTACATAACATGATAGTAATTTCCACACCTGACAATATATGAAGCTCTGAAATGTTGCATTGTAGTGTTTCAACATTTATGTTTTAACCCTTGCTTCTTACTAGCATCCTAGCATTCAGTTTAATACAAATTTACAGCCATATTCAAGCATGTACATTAATTTTTTCAATTAATAAACAATAATAGAGCCACACATCCATCTGAAATTGATAGAGACAAATAAGATAACCTTGATTATATTATTCATAATTGTTAAAACCAATACACAAGAGAGAAAAATGGTGTTGAACTTGCGCTATTAATATTTTGTATTGCCAATATTACTATTAAGATTACATATGCGTATTGACAAAATTGAGTCTAAGACATATCACTAGACTTTTCAGTAACCTTTTCAATCTCTGTGTGACCAAAAATCTCAGAATAACTCACTACCCAACCTCTCTTTTACATACCCTAGAATCACATTTATAAAGACATGCGAGCAACAAGCAACATGCCGAATTACAATAACATTTACATTTGAGGGAAAATTTCACCCTAATTTCAGAGATTCCCATAATGGTTACACTTAATCATTTCAGGTCAAGGGGAAGAAAAAGACAACAAACTCCATGTAGTTAGTTGAAGAAGACGAGCTAACCTTCCAAAAGGCATCGGTTTTTGATGCAACATTGCCAAAATCCCACGTCCATGTAGACTAAAGAAGATTCTCCACAAGTACCAAAGACAAAAACTCACACACTTCTTGGAAAAGGCATATTTTTTGTTGAGGATACAAAGTCCAACACTTCTCCATCACACTAGCCCAAAATATTTACACTTCAACACCAAAGACAAAAAATTTCACACATGCTGAAGAGGACGATATTGATGTAGTGGAAATGGTGTCATTGAAAAAAAAAATGGGCCGAGATGCTACTCTGATTTGTCAACATCAAAGTATGCTCACCCTCTTTGTGTTCGCATTGAAAATGGAGGAGCAACTACTCCTCCATCATCAAATTCTTTAGACAACACCAAATAAAGAAGGTAATGGTCATACTCTGGGTTAGTATCATCTCCACCACCCAAAGGGATATTAGAAACCTCAATTTGAGAAATGTGCCTCCCCAGGTATGCTTTACGGTACTTGTTTCTTTTCTTTTCTCTCTTCATAGGCTCAACCGATGCCTTCTCTTTAAACTTGACCAATTCTTCTGAAATGGTCTTGCTCCTCAGGTGGTAACTACTCCTGACACCACCCTTCTTGGATTTATTGCATTATTTCTTCTCCATTGGTGTTTCAAGAGCATTGTTTAGGGACTCAAACAGATTAAGTCTCCTAGACCTTCAGACGGGCTTGATAGACTCATTTGGCTTACTCATTTTTATAATGAACAAAACGAGAACCAGGAGACTCCTAATTTGAAAAAAAACCCTCACAAGCTTGCTCTTAAAAAAACTCGATGAACATATAACTCAAGCCTCCACAGTTCCAATTAAATCATAAAAAAAAAAAAAACTATAAACCCTCACCACCCTAGGATTCAAAAACCCACAAACTGATATAGACGTAATTAAAATAAGCAGGTATGAGTACCTACTTACCCAGGGAAAATATTATCATGATACCTCTATAACCTTTTACCAAGGAAACCCTTCGCCAACCTTCTCATGGACATAAACTAAAGTTTTAGCTTCTGATTGCAAATTTGTGAAGAAAAATATGGCTAGTAGTCCTCATTATATCAAGCAATGTAAGTGTGCCAACCATTAATACTCAAGGAAAAATTGTGTGAGCAAGTTGACAATCAACAACTTGGTTTTTGAACCTCAGCTGTCAATCACACATTGAGATAAATCAATAAATAATTAATTAGGGTAATTAATTATGACAAGGATAATTACATGAGCTTTATGCCTTTTTCCTTAATCAAAAAATACAAGTGGATAAACATCCACTCTGTTTGCATATTTAATCATATACTTAGCATTAAAAGGCCTATCATGTCATGTTTACCCACTCGCCCATGGGAATTAATCCACTTGCAACTCATTACCACAATACATCAAGGAATGATCATGATTTAATCTCAAAAAATTGGATCATACTTTGCCTTACTTCAATTTCACCTTCCCGCGTGTATGAGCATTTGACACAATTGATGGTCACAATCAAAATATTTTCCCAAATCTCAAACACCTGCCTAGAGAAATTAGTTCCTAAATGGAGCCATTTTAGTCCTCGTGTCATCTCGGCCAAATTTTAGCAATACTTCATCTCCACTAAAATCCATCTGAGCCCTTGAGATATTCCATGTGGTAGTCACCTGCTTCCTCATTGAGAACTTGGCAGCAAGGGTGAGACCCACATGGGATAGCAAGGAGCAGTTAGGATTGGCACATGTCACCCCCTATCAACCATCAATCCTAGCTCCACAGTAACATTCACTGTCATCCAAGCCAAGTGGGCCCATCCAAAAGGCAACAAGTATCAATCCGCCCACTAGCCCGTGACATTTTAAAAGTACCAAATAAAATCAGACGGGTGGCAGGGAGCGGTCAAGATGAAACCATGTCACCCAATGGCCACCATAGATTTAACTATAGTATCACTCACATACCATAAACGGATACTGTGCCCACCAACTATAGACAACACATGGCTTGCATCTACTAGCTCATGTGATTAGAATAATGGAAAATGAAATAGAGAAGGTGCATGGGGAATGGTTGAGATTTTTTCACAATGATCAAAAAATCATCACACAACAAAAATTTGTACATGCTGTAAAAGTTAGCTTTTAAAAGAGGGCCATCACTAGGCAAATGACAACCAAGGACATGAATATATAGATTAAGACCCAAGGTGAAAATTAAAACCTGATCATAGACTTAGGCAAAATATTTTGAAGGACATCGACCCCATATAAATAATGACAACATTTTAAAATGACTATGGGAACCGACCAGTATCATTAGGACTTAGGGGCCGATAAAATAACGAACCTGATGGCACAAGTCACAACTTAGACAACCAAGAAATTGCACCAAAAGGTCAATAACAAAATAGAATGCCAATCAGGACCCTCAGACCTAATGATTAATTTGGAAGGGTTTTAGCAACACAAACCCAAAGTAATGGTAAGGAACATAACCCGAAGCCTAAAAACAAGGGTCTAGGCCAAATGTTGCAAGAATTAAAATGGAACCAAATAAAAAAAATTGGGGGGTTCCATCAGGGCCAACCAAATATAGTAGGAATAGGCATAAACATTGTAAGGGACACATCCCATATAGTACATATGCATAAATGTTAAATGTAATAGTATGATATGTGATGGAATATAATGTAACCAAATATTAAATATATGAAAAAGGTTAAAATAATGTGATGGAACTCTCAAATTTTCAAAATTTGAAGTGCCCATTTCAAAAAAATTGCCTCTACATTTTCAGAAGTGCACTTGAAGAATCTACCTGACTGACCTACTTTGGAGGGTCGTAATTTGGAGCTAGATGATTTTTATGCAAAACCCCTTGGTGGACATATTCAATTGACATATGTGAACATTCATGTCAATTTTCAGCTTCCCACAATAAGTTTTGATAGTTTTGAAAAGTTAAGCTAGAGGGTTTTGGCACTTTTCTGTTCTTTGCAAACTTTTAGTTTTGCAAAGTAGCCTCCTGTTTGAGCTTGCATTTTGAAATTGGTTGATTTTCATGCTAGAATGATTGATGATCTGCATTCTCCATACCTAAATGAGTTCGTGTGTCGGTTTTCAAAGTCTCATGATCTGTTTTTCTATTTTTAATAGATCGAAACCAAATGCAATTTCTCCTGTTTTGCATTGCATTACTGACAACATTTCAGAAAGGTCAACTTTGACCATTAGTATCTTTTGATGGATGATGTTTCAGTCAAATTCCTTTTGACCATGTGTTCATTGTACCTAGATGGTCGCATGTTTCCAATGGAAGCTCGCTAGGAGTTGATTTGATATTTTTGCTACAAGGTGATCTCTTGAGTTTTAATTGGTTCATAACAACTATTTGTTGTAGAAAGTCTAAGCAGGCAAATTTTTTGGTTAATATATTTCACCTCGTCACATTTTTTGTCAAGCCGTATGTTGTATTGCATTCTCGGGTCAAATGGCTACATGTCTACAAGTTTTTATGGCTTCACGAGGTCATTTGCCCAGTTTCCTTGGCTGATTCCAGAGCCAACTTGGCCAGTTCTCACCATTTTTCAAAAGTGCCTGAAAGCAAATTTTAATGGCAACCTAGTTTGTCCTTTAACTTCAGAGGCATTCAAAAGTTGTGTTAGGTCAATTTGAGCATAAAATTTGTTTGAAAACAATTTTTTTTTAGTTGGGCCCATAAGGGACCCAACATTTGTCACACAGTTTGAGGATGGCTTGTTCCCTGAGTTGTTGGCAATTTGGAGATGTGTAAAGAATGATGCATCTAAAGGGATGAAGAAAGGATTTTGGTTGTCTTTGAGACTCAATCCATTCCATGAGGGTCTCACAATTATTTCAGTTTAAGGTGAAGTGGCAACTGTGGCTTTATGTAAAGGCAGTGAAGATTGTGCCAACATGCTCTGATTTGGAATGTATTTATAAGTAAAACTAGAGTCATGGGAAGTATACTTTTATTTGATGTGAAGGGAAATTGAATGAAGATTTTGTTTGTGGGAATATTGCTCATCTAGAATATGTTCTTCTTTGTCACATGGCGAGTGTTGAGCAAAGTAATTGTTTAGATGTGGAACTCAATTGATTTTTTTTAATCTAATTTGAACATTTTATAAATGTGAAGGAGGAGGGGTTTACTACAGCATAAGACAAGGCACGTACACTTGTTCAACATAATCCTTGAATGGATGTGGTTACATGAATGCCCTAATTGTGAAATCACTTTGGGGCGACCATTGGAAACATGCATAGGAGTCCATCAATCCAAATGCAAAGGTCTATCAAAGGGGAATTCAACGTTTGTAGTAGAAATGTTTCAAAATAGCCATGATGGTCGATACGCATAAAATGAATTAGTGAAAATGTAGAAACTTTTAAATATATTGGCAACTTCACTATAAGTTTCAATTGGCTGTTGCCATGTGAAGGAGGGGTGCCATCAAAGGCTGGAGTGAGCTCACACATACAACAAAGTGGCCGAGAATGTAGAGAATGTGTTTCCTTAACACACTAGCTAGGGAATTATCTACACAATGTTGTCAATGGATGAGGCATCTTTTATGCTAGTTGGGAGGACATAGGGATTCAATTTTGTAGCTCAAGAATGTATCAAAATTGATTGAGGAGATCCCTTGTTGGTGAGGCCTCATAAACTTTTAGGAAAATGTGATTGGCATTTACACTACCATCTATCTAGCCCACGCCCAGGTGAAGGAAAGGTCTGCTCCCATGGCTGCTTGTGTGTGCATTGAAAATGTATCAAAATTGTTTGAGGAAATTCTATTTGAGGTTTTCTTCGAATGGATTTGTTGATGATGCCCAACTGAAGAATAAGCACATCCAGAGCATGGAACATGTGCTATGTGAGGCAATTAAAGATGATGATCTTCTAGGGGACGTTGTTGTGCATATTGAGGAGGCGTGTAGAACAAAAAATGATTTAAGTATGATAACTAGTTTCTTAGCTACATGGAACACCTCCGAGGAAGGCCAGTGAACTATCAACCCAAATATGAGGTGTGTTCTTGCTGAATGGTCCACACCAATAGTAGAGGTGCATCAAAGTCATCTCAGGGATCAACCTTTGCCGCCATGATCATGGGAGAGTTGCAGAAAAATGAGAAGTTGAATGCAAGATGATAAAGGATTAGGGAAAATGTTGAAGATCAACAACTAAGAAATGACAAAGCCACATGACAACATTGCACAAACCCCACAAGGAAAGGAGTGATGTCACCATATGTGTTGCGAGGCATGCGAGAAAAGCCTTCAAAAGAAAAGTGTTAAAGTATGACTTGGAAATGTTTTTAGTGGGCCCGATTTATCTCTCAAAACCAATGACTTGGGTAATGTTTTAAAAAGAAAAAAATAGAAGGGTTGCCTGATAAAAATAAATAAATAGGCCAACAATTGGTTTAAAGTAAAGTAAAGTGGGGCCCGATAAAGTAGTTGAACAAAATATTTGTTCATTGGTAAAAATCAAAGAACATTTTATGCCGGGGGTGTCAATTTTTATTTTCTGGGGGGCAATTTATTAAATGAGTAAAGGTAGGAAATATGCCTCGTGCATATTTAAATGTTGTCATTTGAATGGTAAATGCATGAAGGGGGTGGAGTTTTTTTTATCCACAGAGGTGAAATATTTTGAGTATAAATTGAAGTGGGTAGGAGTTTTAGATGAAACATTTCAAGTATTATCGGAGCATGGGTAAAGTTAGTTGCCCGTGAATTTTCTTGTAAGCAGAATTCCTTTGAAATTAAAGGAGATATGAGGTAAATTTTTGTCTGTAAGAATGCTTTATGCATGTGAAATGGTGAAAGTGAGTTGAAAAATGAATGGCACAAGGTAAATATTTTATTTGTCTAGGTAAATGTTTTGGGGTCCAATGATTTATTAAAAGCCATGCTTTTAATACAAAGGGAAAACATTTTCAAGGTGCAAAGTGAAGATAAAGAATGAAGAGCATAGACAATATTTTGTCTAGTGAGATAAAGTGAATTTACTATTCACTTTATAAAATAGATCATTTTATTTACTGGGGGTGAATAATGCAAAAGCATAGTGGAAATTAAATTGAAAGCTCCATTATAAAGTTGAATACTTTATATTGGCTGGAAATTGCAAATATAATGTGCTGCTCCAGTAAATGAGTATAAATGAAACTTTCACAGGAGGAGATGTTTTTTACACAGTTGTTGGGTGAAATTTGGTGATTCTCCACATGGGCATGTTTTCAGTTACTGAACAACTTGAGACAAAGGAAATTTTGAGAGACAAAGTTTGTTGGAGGAAGATAGAAGAGAGTGGTTTTTCCTTTTGTAGGTTAACGGAGGATGAAGCTGCCAGTTGTCAACTGTGGATGCATTTTAGGGCTGCTTCCATTCTTCTATTTCTTCTCTTCTCTTCTCATTGTAAAGGGTTTTGAGATTGGGTTCTATAACTTTGTATGGGGTTGGGTAGAGAGGGAATTAAAAATTTTGAGTTATTTCTTGAGTCTGTAAGCTGTAATTTTTTGATTTCATTAATAAATACAGCCAGTTTGTGCAAATAAAATCATGAAGGTGTTTGCACAGTCATGAATATCTTCATATTGTATCCATATTTGTACAAATTTAGTCATATAAATTGAATAATACAAAGTGTCTTTGAGTTTATCATCTCAAATTTCATGAGATTGTTTTATTTCAAAGAAGTGGTTAAAATGCTTTGAGTAGGTGATTGTGATTTCAGGTGTGCATAAGGGATTCGATAAGGAGAATTTAATTGATAATAAGAGATGGATTGTTGGTGCAAGACACTAACAGTTGATGCAAAGCATTAGCAATTTAAATCCATTGGTTGAAGTCTATTTGCTGGTGAATTCATTTATGTGTTTGACTCCATGGCCCAGAATTGGCACTGATCCATTATTCAGTTTTGTGCATCTTAGAATTTTTTTATAAATGCAAAATCATTCTTAATCTTACTATTTGTTTTTTTTAATTTCTTGCTTCCCAATGGCTGAGAAAGGGTTGAGTTACTAAGAATGTAGCCAAGTTTGAGGTTGTCAATGCTTCCCTTAGTGTATTTTCATTGGGAATTATCTGCTATAAAAAGCAATGTCATTGTGTATGGTTGAATTAAGTTTTAGACATTGTGTAGGTTGACCCAGCTTGGTCCTGCAGAGCCAAAAGTGTAGGAGATGTCATTCTTTGACTGAATCTTGTCAGTTGGCCACTAGCCTTTGTGGTTTTTGAATATGGAGGTTGGCTACCTCTTAGAGAGTTTCAAAGCCTAGCTGAAAAAATAGAACACCAACATAATGTATTTTATCAAACTACTTAAGATTGCATTATATGATGTTTTCTATACTATTTGATAAATCACCATCTATGAATCATGTTGGTAGTTAAGTATGAATGTCATATTATAATTTTATCTTTGATTATTCTAATATCATTGATACTGGGTATAAATACAACTCCTATTGAATTCTTCAGGCACAAAAATTTGGTCTATATTCCTACCTTTTTTGCTAATAGTGGTTTTGTGCAAGATTATTTATATAAAAGAAAACACATGAGTAAACGTTGAGGTTGACTATTTTGGCTAAGAATAGTTTTAGGTTGGCTTGTGTGAGAATCTCTTGTAGGTTGCACATGTGAGGGTTTGAAGCATGGCATGATACATGTGGATAAATTATTGTTCACATGAAATGTATATAGAGAGCTTGATGCTTCAAAGGTATTCATGGATACATGTAAATGTATTATAATTATTATTATTGAATAACACATTAAGGATGAATTCTTTTGGAGGTTGGGTTTACTATTCTTGAGGATTTTATCAAGGTATATCTTGTGACATAATTGATGGTATATTGTCTAATATTTTACATATATATTTTGAATAATTGTATGCATGAATTACTCTCTTCTGGTTATGTAGAAATTGTCATATATGATTGCAAATTTACTTTCATGTACTATTGAATGTCAACAATGCATGGGAATTTATAGTACATCCCATCAACTTTTAAAATACATTCAATAAAAAATTAATGACATCATAGCAGCTACATCGTACCACCACATAATATTTTAAATATTTAGTCAGGTTTCTATTCTACTAACATCATTGGTTGATTTCAACATTCCAACTTTTGATAAGATCACCCTTCTAGATTATAAAATCCATTAGTATGACTAGTACCCAATTTAATTTCATACGTACCAAAAAAATAAAGGTGGTCATTCCTTGTCTTGAGATCTATACATTCATGTGTAATTCACACTGAAATGAGTGGTAAAATCATTCAACATGTGAGGCCCCCTTCTCTTTATTATCACACTCTCTTCTAATAGACCTTTTTTTCTTTGGAAACATATGGATATGATGTTATTTGATATTATGATTATAGTCAACTTTGACATGTATATGATGTTAGGGTATCAAGTTTATAATTACTTTAAAATGATTTGGTAAATTATATTATTAAGAGGGGTAAATTCTTTTGACCTAGAGCAATGAACCAGTGAGGTCTAAAATGGGGGACCTCATCCCCAATATAAATTCTCAACAATTCCACCTCAATGGGCTTTGAACCTTGATGGAAAGAGTAACAACACAACACCTCAACCATCACACCAAGCCACTATTGGCAAATGATTTGGTAAATTAATTATTATGGACTTGTTCATATTTTTTAGAGCAGGCTTTACTATTTCTACCTATTTGTTATTATGGATTTATTTTAGAATGAAATTAATTATGTAAAATGAATGTCAATGTAATTTAGATAAATGATATGTGCTTATGCAATATTGTGTGAATGTGTTTTAGATGATGAATTCAATTTTATATTAATCTGATGTATCATGAAAATATTATTTAATATAATACATATATGTTATGTATAATGATTTAATTATAAATATTATTTCAATTTATTTATCTTGGATATATTAACATTTGAGTGTAAGTGTGCAAGTTAGTATTCTATGGACAATGAAAAATTATGGAGGTTTTAAAGAAATCACTATTTTGATTCCCTAATATAGTTGTAACTTATCCTATAGGAGGATTAAGGTCTTCTTATCTAAATATGTTATTCTTATATTTGTGTTAATTATTATTATTGACAAGTTGAGATTTGGTTGAATTTTTCTAAGTGTCAAATCTTGGATTGAACTTAAGAGGGTATTTTTGAGGTCTTATAATATTGTTTTTCTAGTTATATGACTATAATTAAACCCATAAAATTATGACATATGAGTTGGGTCCATGTTAGAGTGTTTATTATATGTTTAAGAAGTGTGTTGAGTATTGGAAAGTGTCCTAGAATGAGAAAAATGATTAGATTAGAAAAAAAAGTCATATTTGGATGACAAAAGTCAACATATTTTCCCTATTTTCAATTTATATAGATAATAGATCTTTACTTGCCTTCATTAAAGCTTTTCTTAGGTCTTTTATTTATATTTTTTTCTATTTTTTGTTTAAAGGAGAGAGTTTGAGAAGAAAAGAGGGGGACAACTTGGAATATTGGAAAGGAGAAGAAAGAATCTTCGATCAAGATTCATCTCAAGTTTTATGAAGTATAGAGATAGACCATTATCATATTTTGAGAATGAATATTTAATTATTTGTTAAAATGAAAGTAGCATATTTCTTATTTTTCTTTGAAAAAACATGTATAAAATCTTCTTGATGTGTTGTGTTTAGTGTGTTGAAAATAATTGGATTTGGGGGTTTTGTTGTGTTGGGTGTAGATATTCTCATTTGGGTTATAAGTCACTCATGTGTTGGGATTGAAAGAGCAGTTGACCTTCTTTTGGGTAAATTTCTTTGTGATATAGAGTGTTTATGTGTAAAGGTGGGTTTTGTTGTTTAGAAGAGATTTTGACATTATGTCTATGTGTGAAAATGGATTTTGTTATGGAGATGATATATTGATATTGAGTGTCTATTTTTATAGATGGGATTTTTTATGAAGAAGAGAATTTTTTTGTGTGTGATTCTTTAGTTGTGGGAATAATTTGGGTGAAGAAATATGGTGATGCAATTTGTGATTCATGGATTTTGTTGGATATTAAGGATAATTAAATTTTACTAATATTTTTCCTATGAGATTAGTATGTTTCATTGACTCTCCCTTAGTATGGATCTTGAGAAGATCTATTTGTGTATGTTATCCATTTGAGCAGTTACATATTTGTGTGTTTGTGTGTTTATATGTTTTGTATAGTAAAACTTAGTGTTTTTAGGCCTTCTAGTTTGATAGTGGATTTTCATTGCAATTCTTATGGTTTTGAGGTGAGAAAACCTCTATTGGATTAGATTATAAGCTTTTTTTTGTATCATGTGAAGGTTTAAAAGATGGAAAAACACATGTTTTTGGAAGACTTATTTTAGGTCTTGAGACTCTCTTTTGAGAGGATGCGATTTTTTTCATATTTGTATGTATACTAACTTTAAATTTATTTAGAAAAGAGATTTATTTATGTTTATGTGTGTGAGATTTGTGAAATTAGATATTGATTTATGTGTTTTTCAAAGAAAATTATAATTTTTAACATTAATAATTATATAAGAAAATATACGGTATTTAAAATATTTTTGTTTAACCATAATATATATTAATAAATAAATTTATATTATTATAGTAAACAAGAGCTCATTTGTGGATAATAAAAAAAGAATATTATATTTAATTTAAAATAAATGTATTGAATAGAATAATCAACCAAATAATAAAATTTAATTAATTAGTTAATAAAAATAAACTATTTATTTATTTATCCTTCAAACGAGAGAAAAAATAGTCAATTTAATTAAATAACAAAAAAATATTTAGTGAATATTAGTGTGTGTTGTTAAGTGTACAAATATCTTATTTTATTACTATTACAATTCTATTATGATATGTTGAAAAATTTATGTTAATTAATTTAATTTAGACTTACATTGAATTTAGTTTTGTATTTACTTTAATTGAGTCATTTAGGTATTACATAATCCTTATTAATTAATTATATTATTTATGTATTTGAGCATTGAAGATATTTAAAAAAAGATAAAATACTTGAGAGGTAATGGGTAAAATTTGAGTAGGAATGGTTGATTTAAATTAATGTTATCATTTATGTGATAAATCTAAATGGATTGAAAAGTAAATAAAGTAATTTACATAACAATAATTAAATAAAAAATAAATAAAATTCATAATTTAATTTGGACCATTTACATGTTTTATAAAATAATTTCTTGAAATGAATTTTAGTAATTAGATTGAAGGTTATAATTATAACCAATCTTAATCAAACTAAGAATACTATAAGCAAGCAAATGACATTTTTATAGTATTAGTTTTGAAATGTACTTTTCTCATGAATGAAATTTGGTTATAGTTGGCATAATTTTATATGTATTATAGTTGCAACTCTTTAAGAAGTGATGTATTTTCTCTCAATTTTGACTAGTTATGTATTTATTTAAGCAATTTTCTCAAGTAATTTAAGTGTGATTTCTACTTTAACTATTTGATTATCACCTAAACAAATGAACTAGTTGTTAGGAATGAGATATTTACAAGTCTAAGAAGAATTAATTGGGTGAATACACCAAATAGTTTTAACAATATTGAGAAAGAGCTATTTAACAATTTATGAATGAAATGGATCCCTCATCACCATTAACTTTGTATGTATTTCCCTAGATTAATTTAATATACACATTATTGTGTGCACATGTTATGATGTTGAAATTTTATGATGTGTTACCATATCTAGTGTGACAATGACATAATAGAGTTGTTATTTTAAATGTTTAAAAAATAGTTGCATTGTGTTTATATCCATGTGTATAAGTGTGTTTAGGTGGACAGGACACAACCATCAATGTGATAGATATTTTAGCTACTAGAGACACTTCATACTATGTCAAGCATTCAAGCACATTGATTTAATATGATTACCCAATGTTTTGCATTCTACTTTTCTAGAATCAATCATGATCTGACATAGATACCTTATGTTTTTAAGAGGGATGTATTTGAGGGTAATCTATTTTTGAGTGTGACCTTCCTCTATTTAAGGGATGCTTTTCCCTTTTAAAAGGTTGGATAAGTCTTAGATAGGACCATTAAGATAAAACACTTATATTCCTAGGCCTTCAAAGTATTAGATTGTGTTTTATTATTTGGATAAGTCTTAGATAGGACCATTAAGATAAAACACTTATATTCCCAGGCCTTCAAAGTATTAGATTATGTTTTATTATTTGGTGAATCAAACTTGTTATGACTATTCCAATAGGTCCTTCATACTTTTAGTAAGAGGAAGCTGATATACCTATGAATATCTCTCTTGGTTGTACCCATTTTTTATTTTTATCTTTGATATTATTTGTTAATTATATAACTAGTTTAATGCTCTTTTCCTTAGCTTATGCATTGAACTTTACAATCTTCAATATTGGAATCATGCATGATAATGCCTTTTCTCTTAAGACTATTATTTTTAATTTAGTTATGATCTTTGCAAACTATAGTACAAATATCTCTCTTTGTAGTTCACCTAGTAGTTTAGTTTTCTTTTCAATCATTTTCTTCCCCTTTTCATGCAATAGGCGTACAAGTCTATTAAAAATTATGTGAAGAGTTGGCTTCTAAAATCCTAAAGGTTATCTTGCAAGTTGAGTCCCATATTTGCAATATTTCCCATGTTGATATAGGGATATAAAATTGTAAACTCAAATACCAACATCACCTCTCAATTATTAGATGTCATTGGTTTTCACCTAAAATAGATTACATTAAACCTATCTAGCACATATAGTTGAAACACATTAGAAAGCTAGTAGACATAAAATAACCAAACAAGATACACATCGTGAGAATATCATAACATAAAAATAACATTGTAATACTAATTCTCTACTCATATGCATAATGAAAACAATACATAAGTAACATGATCAAATAAAAAAATTATTATCAAATATTCATATTAAATCATCAAAAAAAAGTATGGCTTTTCCTTGACCTATTGGTCTATTTCTTTGGTTCTTGGAGCTTATAACTAGGTTTTACTTAACAAAAAAAAAAAAAAATATTAATATTTAAATCAACATGTTCAATTACACAATATTTTCATATGTCTCATATAGTCACATTGACATAGAATGTGATCAACACAAGAGTACAAAACACCAAATATATAAGCAAATACAAAAATTCGCAACAAGAATAAAGGTACAGTGCCTAATGACTTTATATTGGTGGTATCTATACATATTGTTAAAGTTTGTTGTATGAAGACTATTCTCCTTGTTGAAACCTCTCACTTTGATTTCATGGTTTTGAACAATGATCAAAAACATGTCAAGAAATTATACAATATGTCCAATCAATTGCTAATGATTCAAAAATTGAACAGATCAAAATAAATCTATAACATAATACAAATATAATGAATATAGATCTTGCACCCTTTCATTTTATTAACATATATCAAATCTTTAATAACCAAAATTGAATCTTAATCATTTCATGATAAAGAATCATATAAACTATGTTATATAAAAAACTACAAATAATTATTGTAATCACAAATTACCTTCAATTGTAAGCCATGACTGGCAACTTTGAGTCCCACCCGGGTTGAGGAATCATATGTGGAGTTATCATACTACCCACCCATAAGCACATTTGGGCGCCAATCTAGGAAGTCATGAGTAAAAAGGATACTCTATTTCTCTTTATACTCTCTTTCTCTTTGTTTTTCATCAAGTGAAAAGAATGTATGTTTCCCATGAATGAAGTATTTCTTTTACATAGAATATGTTTTTGGAGTTTGCTTTAAGCGAACTCTTCTATGAAGAAGAGGGACATGAGATTCTCTCCTTCCCTCATTTCAACAACATTATGATTATGAAGTTGATTGGTGCTGATGAAAGAGTTGGCAAAGGATCAATCATTGTTTACAAATAGGTTACATTGGGAATTCTACTTCAATGGTTGGGGTATCAGCTTTTTGGGAATCTAGACTTTTAAGACTACCATGAACTTATAATGAACCAGTTCTAGATACCAGTGGGAATGCCTTGACCGCCAACATGGACGGAATACTGTGGTAAAGGAGAAAGTGACGTCAGTGGGACATTTGAATGTACATGAATGATGCTGTTATAACCTCTAATTTCTCTGAAAAGCTGGCAAGAAATATATTTATAGAGAGAACGAATATCCAGCTTCTAACATTTAATGTTATCCGTTGTGGTAGAGAGGTTGATAAAGTGGACCTTTGTGCAGTTGATGGCTCAATTTTGAGTTTTTTATTAGTAAGAAAAAGGAAAGGAAAGGTTATTTTATAGTTTATTATGTTGGGTTTTATTTGTAGTTGGTTTATAGTATATGAGGAGAGTTTTTGATAATTTCATTATTTAGAAGGTATTTAATTATGTTTAAATATGAGACGTATATATTCTATTTTTTATCAAATTAAAATTTGTAACTTCTTTTTCAAAAACACTTTTTTTTTTAATCAAGAAATCTTTTTTCTATTATAAAAATATCTACCTAGAAGTTTCAACTACATATTTTGTTAAAATCTCTATTTCATAATATGATCTAAAATAAAATAAGGGTTTTGGGTTTGTCCCATATAGGTCTCGAGATCGATTCTCTCCATCAGATGAAATCTGGTATAGGTCGTGTCGGGTGCGGTTTGTGCCTCCAGAGGATTAGTCTCACCTCCGCTTGCCTCCTCCGTCCCCCAAAACCTGGCAAAAAGTAAGACAAGGGAAAGGGTGTTGGAGCTCGTTGGGTGGAGTCATAGATCCAAGCGCTAGACGCGAGGGTTGGGGGTACCTCTGGGTTATCAAAAAAATTAAAAATGAAACTCAATCTATTATAGTGATGGTATAGAAGTAAGATAAAAAATTAAAAACTTAAGAAGTAAAGGGTATGACAATATAAGACTAGAAATAACACTCACATAATTGTTTAGACTAATCGAATTAACTATACAATTGTTTAATAAACAATTTAGATACTAGAGTAGGGATAGATAATTGAAATAACTAAAATAAGTGATAATTAAATTAAATTAAATGTATAGGGGCTTAGTTTTGAGATTGATGAAAATGTCACTAAACAAATTTCAAGAATCTATTTGTCAAGATGTCATAATTTAAAAAAAAATTATATTGTTATCATTAGGTTGTGAATTTGATCATGTATAGTCTAAGTTCACTCTCGTGTGCAAGTTAAGTGCAGAAAGATGCGATAGAAAAAAGATGCAACTTTTATTATTTTACTCAAAATGACCATTTGTTGAGCGCCAAATGGCTCAGATGATCGAGTTGATATTTCCCAATACAACCCATTTGGTGAGTGCCAAATTTGGCGCTCACCAAATATGAATGATGACGTTTTAGAATGCATTTTTTTGAACTCTTTATTTTTTCTTTGTCTTTATCTTTCTATTTCTCTACCAGTGAAACTATATACATGAAATAAACATTTAAGTATAAGTTGACATTTAATTTCTTATAATTTAAGCTATATTTCATGTATATAGTTTCAGATCTCTTGGAGCTATAATGCAAATTCTAGTTTTTAGATCTTATAATTTTTCATACTTAGTCAAATTTCAGTGATCATCATGTCAAATTTTAGTAATCAAAAGGTCAAACCCCTATATAGATATATTCAATGATAAAAAAACCATGTTTCAAAATAATAAAAAAAGCATGTAATATTATCTAATGATGCTAAGGCAAAGCCAATGCAACCTATTTTGTCCAAGAAAATATAATTCTAGATGTATCCCTAGATATGAAACAATTTTTAAACCCTTGAAATTATTATCATTGACCTGTGAATTTGACTCTTTATTATCTAGGTTAGAAACTACATGCATGTAAGCGCCTTTATATTGAGGATTTGAACTTAACACACAAAAAACACCTATAACTTGTCAATGTGATTTGATAGAGTTTTACTAATGAAAATTTGTTTATTGAGCTATGTCTGCACTATGGAGCTACTAAGGAGCATATATGGTTTAGAAACGCCTAGAGATAATTAATTGAATTGTGAGGGTCATGTTATTTTTAGTTAGACCACTCATAGATCGATTCAATGATGATAAATCATATTTGAAAAAACAAACAACTATATAATATGCACCCAGAACATTAATGCAATGTTGATATAACCTATTGTATCCACTTGTAAATAACTTTTAGATGTTTCCCCCTAGTCATGTTATATCCTAGATAATTTATTTGGATTAATATTAGTTTTTAAGTTAAACATGCTAGAGTGCAGTTAGAATAATTTGCACTAAATAATTAACTTAAAATAATTAGTGAAAATGGAGGGAAGGGGATTCAAATTTAACTTAAATTTAAAATTTTAAGGGTTAGGTCTATCGCCACAAAGATATGGAAATGGAGTGTGTTACCAAAGATATAAGAAAACTAAGATGGGTTTGTTTCATCATTAAGTTTCCTTATGTGGTACTAAAGGAGGTGATGCTTGTTGGAACACAACAATTTACTGAGAGGGGAGAGGGTGAATGAACAGATACTAAAATTTAACCACTTTTGTGAAGACAAAATCCTTAAACACTTAATGTGAAGATTAAAACTTGAGATACATAAATAAACAAGCATACACACAAGGTATCACATAACACAAGATGTACGTAGAAAGCCTAGGAAAAACCACGGTGATAAATACTACTAAAAGCTACTATCCTAATCCAACCTCACAATCGAAATATTTGTAACAAATTTTAAGGGCACCAACCCTAAGGAGACACCAATCCCTTAATTCAAGAGCACTTATCCCATATATCTAATGGCACCCACCAATCAAACCATTTTAACAAAAGTATTACAGTTTGTTCTTAAGAACTCAATTCAATGTTGCAACTGCTCAACCCTCTGTTGCAGCCTCTACAACACACATACTCACATCTTTACTACTCTACTTTTTTTTGCACTTTAATTCATTAGGGAATTCTCTATCTACCTCAATGGATCACCATACACATTCTATAACTCTTCCTTCTTTTTCTTTTAGTGCATTCTTTGTCTATCTAAAGAGCTTAGAATTGTCTTCTATGATCTGCACTTTCTCTTCTATTCTTCTACTATTCTCCTCATTCTACACTTGGCTAGTATATTGATCTTCTATTTTGTGTTGCTATCTAACCATCATTGATTGCCTCAAGATTCTCTCCCACATATAGATAGTTTTAATAGGGATTTTAGGATATCATCTTCACCACCATATCTCTACATTGAACCTCACAACATTTATTTCTGTTATGTAGAATTTTCCCAAAATGTCTCTCTTCCAAACCCTAGAATTAGATATGTAATCAATACATCCCTATGATTATTCGATTTGATCTCAATCCCAATCTCTATAGCAGTTTGTGTTGTTGTTCTATGCATCAAATCTTTATTACGATTTTCGTAGATATTGGTAGAAAATTTAATTTTCACGTATGTGTCAGTTATCCGTTGAACCCCTTGTTCACACCGACTTATCCGTTTGTAATCTTCACATTCAAATTTGGGTCGTTGATCACCTTTCTTTGCACCATGAGCTTATGACATCAATTCAATCATTCATATTTAAAACATAACCATCAGATAAATGTTCTTTAAATATCCATCATTGATCTTTTCATGTCCATCACATATCACTACTTTGTTTATGACTTCAATGTTCATACTCGTGATGTGAAGATACTTGGTGACTACTGTCAGATTGATCGCCCTTTAGATCAGAATTGTGGATCATACATTGTATATCACTATTATACATATTCCTTTATTTCTTCTTCAACAATATAAATGGACATGGCGATCACCGTTGGATCAATCGCCATCCAATCTACACTATTACCCACTATACTGCTAGCTGAAAGCATGGGCCCACAAAATCTTAGCGGGCTAGTAGGCTAATGCCACCTATCAATATTTTGCATCATCTTTCACTAGGACCCACCACTCAACACACATTATGAGATGCATCTTAACATTTCACTTCACAACAACAATGTGAAGTGACCATGTCATATCCTGCCATGTGTCCAACTTGCATGTTCAGGATCCACTTCTAACTTTGTCCACCGTATGATGAAAACACTATTTGATCTCCATTGTTACCCGCTCCCCCATGAGGTGTAGACGGGGACCCACCACAGGTTCCATGGGCTAGCGGGCACCATTGATCTTCCTGAAGTTGATCACAACTGTTAGTCAAACTCCATCACATATCGTGCAAACCAAAGGAAAACTTCAAACCTTAACCATGATGCATGAGACTGTAGTGATAGCCGCTGGATGTGTAACCATTGAGCACACACTGTCTGATCTTCAAAGAGGATACATAAGTGAAACCAACCTAAAGAAAAGGTAACGGGGCCAATTTAGTACATGGTTTTAATGACATAAGTTTATAACATATGTGACCTACAACCTCCAATAAGCAGTCAATGACAAAATATTTTTTTTGTTTAAGCACCATGACTGCAACAACTAGGGTTTAACTGATAAACCCTAAATATGTCTGAGAGCATACATAAACCATTTCTAATATCATACTTTAGCCTCTGGACCTACAATTTATGTATCTGAGAAGCTCTTAGAAAACCCTTATCAAATCTATCAATAAATTCTCATTCAAATGCATGGAAGCCATTGTTGCAAAAATGATGACAACATTTTGTCAACTATGCAACATTTTATAGAAACTTTGCAACAATTAAAAAATTTCCTCTTACACATTTACAATAGCTCACACACTTCTAGAACTAGATCCACATTTATTATAAACATCTTCTATCATCATGCCAACAATCTTCCTTGCATGATTTCCCCTTTGGAAATCAATGACAACAATATGCCAACAATCTCCCCCTTTTTCAGTGATGGAAAAACTAAATGTTCACTCAACACACTATCAATTGGATCTAATACCAATTCATGCTCTACACCTATTGCTAAGAAAATAATTACCAATTGAAGATATTGCAGTTCATGCACTTGTATCAATATTTTCTTTCTCCCCCTTTGCTCATATATCTTGAGCATTTGCACATTTTTCTTCCATTCTCCTAATTTGAGCATTTTCTTACCTTTCACCCCCTTTGACATAGATGACAAAGGGTCAATCTGATTTCTCCCCCCCTAAGGATATACCCCCCCTTTAACAATCAGTTCAAAGAGAAAGAGGAGACATGTAATCAAAAACCATCAAGTCATTAGAAATTTGTAAAACCATTTTTACCTGACTTGATCTATCTTTTCCATTTCCAGGGATGAATGAAGTATAAATGAAGCTCCCTCTGAACTCATTCCCTATCACTAGAGTCTAGTGATATGATGTGGGAGAAATCACTCCCAAATTTTGCCTCAAATATTCATATTATTTCTTGGGAAGAGGCTTGGTGAAAATGTCAGACACTTGTTCATTTGTGGGAACATGTTCCATGTTTACTTCCTTGTCTAAAACCTTCTCTCTAATGAAATGATACTTGATGGATATGTGATTTTTTCTAGAGTACATCAATGGATTCAAAGGATAGAGATAGGTTCTTTGTACTCAACCTTGATGTCCTTAAGTGCCAAATTCATCCATAGGACCCAAGTACAACATGTTTCCGTTGCCACATACTCTGCTTTTGTTGTAGAAAGAGTGACCGATTCTTGCTTCTTACTCATCCAGGAGGCTAATTTGTTTCATAAGATGAAATATCCTCCACTTGTGCTTTTTCTATCATCTTCACATTCAACCCAATTTTCATCTATGTATGTTATCAAGGAAACATCCTTACGCTTGGGGTACCATAACCCATAGTTAATAGTACTTTTGATGTATCTAAATATTCTTTTCACTGCATTGACATGATGCTCCTTTGGGGTAGCCTGAAATCTTGCTACCATACATACTACTTACATAATAAATGGTCTTGATGTATTCAAGTATAGTATGATTCCAATCATTCACCTATACATAGTTTGATTTACATCTAGTGACTCATTTGATTTTCTTAACTTACAACTAGTTATCATAGGGGTACTAACTAGTCTACTATCCTCCATGGAAAACTTCTTGAGAATTTCCTTAGCATACTTAGTTTGAGATATAAATATCCCATTATCATTTTGCACTATTTGTAAACCAATGAAAAATGACAATTCTCTCAACATTGACATCTCAAATTCATCTTGCATGTGTGGAGAAAATACTTTACACATTTTATCATTCCTACCAAAAAATATGATGTCATCTACATATACAACAAAAATAATCATGTGCTCACTTTCTGATTTAAAATATAAGTTGTTGTCTGCACATCCCTTCTTGAATCATTGTTGCTGAAGATACTGGTCTAGTCTGGAATACCATGCTTTGGGTGCTTGCTTTAGACCATACAATGCCTTTATTAGTCTACATACATAGTCGCCATCTTCTGACAATCGAACACCCTCTGGTTTCTCTATGTAGACTTCCTCTTCAATATTTCCATTCATAAATATAGATCTAACATCCATTTGATACACTTTAAATCGTTTATACACTAAAAATGCAAGAAATATTTTGATTGCTTCTAATCTTTCCATTGGTGCAAATATTTCTTCGAATTCAATGCATTCAACTTGTGCATACCCCTTGCACACCAACCTTTCCTTACTACGTACTAGAGCTCCATCTTCATTGATCTTGTTTCTAAACACCCATTTAGTGCCAATGATATTTTTGCTTGGGGATTTGGGAACCGATTCCCATGTATTGTTCTTCTCAATCTGATTTAACTCTTCATCTATGGCCTTCATCTATCTCTCATCCTTGCTAGCTTCAGAAAAATTATGTCTCAATCTAGGCTAAGAGAGAAAAGATTACTTGTTCCTTATTCTTTGCAAGCCTTCTCCTGGTCTAAATTCCTTCATTTTTGTCACAAATCATTTGATCTATAGGGTGCTCATTTAGCACATATTTTGTAGGTGACTTCTCAATTTCTTCAGATTCTTCTTCATTATTTGTAGCATTGTCTTCAAAATCTGAATTATCTTCAATTTATTGTCTATCTAATTTGATATCTTTATGCTCTCATCAATCTTGACATTTATGTTTTCTACCATATTGTTCATTCTTTTGTTATAGCATTTATAGGCTTTGATTTGAATGGAATATCCTAGAAATATTCCTTCATCACTCCTTGACTAAAAACTTCCCATGTTTTCATCTTCTCTTTTGATATAGCACTTGCTGCCAAATACTTTAAAATACTTAACAAAGGCTAGTATCTTGTACCATAGTTCATAGGGTGTTTTGTCATTATGAACTCTTATTTGTACTTTGCTCAAAATTTAGACTACAGTATGAATTACCTCCCTCCAAAACATATCCTCTAACTTGGCCTCATTCAACATTGTTCTGGCCATGTCCTTCACTACTCTTCTCTTTCTTTCTTTCTACAACTTTATTTTTTTGTGGAGTTCTTGGTGCAGAGTATTGTCTTTTAATTCCATTTTCCTCACAATACTCAAAGAATTCACTTGAAGTGAACTCTCCTCCTCTATCTGACCTCATGCATTTGATCTTCCTTCTTGTCTCCTTCTCCACCATTTTTCTGAATATTCTAAACCTTTCAAATGCTTGATTCTTTTCTTTCAAAAAATTTACTCATGTCATTCTGGTATACTCATCAATTAGTAACATGAAGTATCTTTCTCCTTTTAGTCCTCTTGTCCTTGTGGGACCACATAAGTCAGTATGGACCAATTGTAAAGGCTTAGTAATTGAATATTCTTTAGTTGAAAACTAGCCTTGGTTTGTTTTCCCTGCTGACATTCCTTGCATATGATATTTACAGGTTTGGTTATTTTAGGCATGTGTCTTACCAGACCTCTTGAATTGTCTTTCACCAAATTATCAAAATCTACTTGCCCCAATCTTCTATGCCACATCCAACTTTCATCAACTTGTCTAATCAAATAGTGTTGAACTTTTACTTCACAAAGATTATAAAGATTGTTGCCAGTTCTCAATCCTTGTGCAAATGTCTTTCCATTCTTCTTATCTTACATCCTTCTAAATCAAATGTGACCCTATAGCCATTGTCACATATTTTACTTACACTCAATAGATTGTGCTTTAATCCTCCCACATATAAGACTTCTTTAGTGGGATTTTTACCATCTAAGCTTAGTATCCCTTTCCCACATATCTTGATTCTTGTATTGTCATCTAGACTCACTTATCTTCCATTGCATATCTTGAGTTTGATGAACTTTATCTTATCTCAAGCCATATGCTTAGAGAAATCATTATCTATCACCCATAGATTTTGCTTCTTAGCATGCAGTGTTGTTTGTGCACTCATTGATTGTGTGGAACTTTTTCATCTTTATTTCCACACCTTTTAGGAATCTTATCTTCCTTTTCTACCATTTTCTCCATGATTTCATATTATTTTTTTCTTAGGAGATTGGTCTTTTCTTTTCGCATTCTTCACATTTGGTCTTACAAATTTTGGCTATGTGACCAAATTTATTATAGTTATAAAAAACTATATACATGTCATCTAAAGGAGCAAATGGATTCTTTCTTATGTAGTTTGTACTCCTCTTATGAATGTCTCTACATTCCCTAGCTCTATGAAAAAACTGATTACATGTATAACAATATCCATAGAAGTATGAATAATACTTGGTCATAGAATTTTCTGTCGGATGAGGTGGTATTTTGTGTATCTACTTCCTTTTGTCTCTCACCCTTGTGAATCCATCAACATCAATCCTACTTATATTTTTATTTTTCTTCTAGTGATTCAGAGCTGACTGATCATCCTTCTTGTTCATAGTAGGCTTCTTCTCTTCATTAGTTTTCTCTCCCTCTTTCAGATTCTCTTTGGATATACATAATTTTGAACCTATTTCATCAATAGAACCATACTTTTCTCCTACTCTAAATCTTTCATATAGTTTAGCAGAAGTGTCTAGGAATATATTCTTACCTTTCTCAAGCCCTATACCATATTTTTATTTGTTTGAGGGATTTTGTATGCTCAATATCTCATCTAAAAATTTTGAGCCTCCTTTCAAATTGAGCCATCTCTATATTTTCTCCCTTTCCTTTTCCAAGTCTTTTTTAAGAGCCACAATTTCTTCCTCAAGCTCCATACATTGTCAACCTCTGATTGCAGCTTGGATTTAATCATATCTTCTACTCTCTTGAATTCCTCTAGTTGTAGCTTCAAATCTACCAAATTCTAGGTAGATTCTTAAAGATCCTTGCTTATTTTGTCTGAATCTTTTTGTGCAAGTTTCTTCTATTTTTTCCCCTTTTTCAGCTCCTCAATCTCATCTTTGAGATCATCAATCTCATCTAGAGCATAAATTAGTTCTCCTTCTAGGTTAGCCTCTCCTTCATTTTAACCTTCTTCATGGAGGTTTTCAATCTCTCCATCCTTCTGTTCCTCAGACTCTTTTTCAATGAAAATAATTTTTTTTCTCTTACAAGAAAAGCATAGCTTTGTTCACCATCTGAGCTATTATTGTCATCTGATACATCATTGTCCTCTTGGATGTATATACTTTTTTTTTTTGAAATCTCCTTCCTATAGGGTAGTAGGGTTTCTTCATTTTATCATCTACCTCTTGTTCAGAGTTACCTTTCTTATTGTAGCGACATTTAGTAGCAAAATGAAGTACTTTACCACATTCAAAGCACTTGAAGGGTAACTTAAATTTATACTTCTTAGAGCCTCTTTTAAGTCTTCTAATGAAATTTTCTTCTTCTTCATTAGACTCTTCATGTATGGATGTAGTTATATCAACCTTTTATTTCTTGGGTGCTTCATCCTTCTCCTTGTTTACAGTCTTGAATGTTGCTTCTCTTTTGGATGGCTCTACATCTCCCATCCTCATTTCATATGCAATGAATATACCATGCATCTCATCAAGAGTAATTTTTTGCATTTCTCTTCCTTCTTCAATTGTAGAGATCTTGAAATCATACTTGGTTGTCAATGACCTTAGAACTCTTAGCATAATGAAATTTTCTTTTACTTATTCTCCATATCCTCTAATAGATTTTACTATATATTCAACTCGTATAAGATAGTTTGCACTATTCTCCTCTTCCGTCATATTTAGACCTTCAAATATAGCTCTCAACACTTGAATCTTTTCCCGCTTCATCTTGTCATCTCCTTCATAAATGTTCTTCAATTTATCCTAGACATCATGCATAGTCTAACAATGCATAACCTTGCCATGCAAAGATCTAGAAAAATTATTCATAATGGAAAACTTTTCTTTTTCATTATTCTCATAGTCCTTTAATGTAGCATCAGTTGGAGGAGTAGGATGAGGAACATAGTTGTTTATTATTGGCATCCAAACATCAAATCCTAGAGATACCAAATAACCCTTCATCAATGAGCTCCAAAAATCATGAAATTTTCTATCGAACTGAGGTGGCTTATTTGTGGAAGAACCTTCCTAATTGTTCATTTTGTTCATGCTCTAGAACCTACCTGAGATAATTAAGCTTCACCTAGGTAACCTGGGGCTCTAATACCAAATTTTGGAACACAAAAATGTATTGAGAGGGGGGAGGGGGTGAATCAGTAGATACTAAAAAAATAACCTTTAAATTTTTTGTGCAAACAAACTCCTTAAACACTTAGTGTGTAGATTAAAACATGAGATACATAAATAAACAAGCATACACAAGGTATCACATAACACAAGATGTATGTGGAAAACCAAAGATGGGAAAACCATAGTGAGAAATACTGCTAAAATATACTATCCTAATCTAGCCTCACAATCAAAATCTCTGTTACAAATTTTAAGGGAACCAACCCTAAGGAGACACAAATCTGTTGATTCAGGAGCAATTAACCCAGATATCTGATGGCACCCACCAATCAGACCTTTTTAGCACAAGTATGATAGTTTTTTCTTAATAACTTAAGAACTCCGTTTAATGTTGCAACTTGATTTGGAACTGCTCAACCTTATGTTGCAGCCTCTAAAATACACATACTCACCTCTTTACTAATCTACTCTGTTCTGCACCTTAATTCATTAGTGCATTCTTTTTCTATCTCAATGGACCTATTGGTAATCAAAATTGCAAATTTTTAATCCTAAGGGTATGCCATGAGGTCCTATGGTTAGATTCAACAAGGTTTTGGCCAACATATGGAGTGAACCTTTATGGTTTATAACTCCCTACACTCTAGGCTCTACTAAACCTAGGCAAGTGAAACTTAGTGATGAGAGAAGATTTAAGAATTATGTGTATTGGTTAGGACAATCTATTTATTATGGCATAAATGTGTGAAATAGATGCAATAATTTTAATCCTACTAATATTGAGAGTTTGAATATGTGAATAAAGTCTATACGAAATGTTTTTTTGATATGAATGTGATCAATGCCTAATCCTATTGAGTGAATGGAGTGAGATGTAGATGGTAAATGTTTCTTGTTTCGTGGCTTAACTCTAATTTTTTGAAACTTTCAAATGTTTATATCTTGTATATATGTGTAAGAATATCAGCTACCAGGCTCTTCTTACTAATCCCAATGGTATTGTTTTGGATTACTATGACTACTCTAAAGGAATTTAACCCTATTTGAAGGAAACCAACTGGAGATGTTTTATCAAAGGTTTTTAATTATTTGCAAAAAACTATAACATAAACCACCTAAAGAGGATTTTAATTCTTTCACATAGAGACCAATTAGGTTAATCACATAGTGACAACAAATGTGCCTAGATAAATCATGTAATTATTTAAATAAACATAAAAGACCACTCTAGAGACAACAAAGATAACTTGTAGGAATCAATTTCAACAGATAATTGAACAACATAGAATTGAACACTAGATTGAAGATTCTTCTCCATTAAGTACTTCAAAATATGATACAATATGTAGCATAAGTATTCATTATATATAATATATATCTATATCCTAATTGTTGATGATGATGATGCTAAAATTAGGCCTTGGTTTCCCTTTTTATATGGGAAGCAAAACAAGCTTCAGGCCTTTTACAAAATGAGGCAACATTTCAAAACTACACGTCTTCATTAATCTAACTATTTTTTTGATTAACATAATTAAAGAAATATTGAAAATTTAAAACACTTGGACATTTTGAATCCATTAATAATCATATAGAAGACTCGTGATCATTAATCTAGCAAGGTCTTCATCTGCGTAATAAAACATCCAAAAGTTATTGTCCCAATGAATTACTCCTTAGAAGCTAGATACTTATCCCCCCACTAATATATTATGAAATCTGATGGCCATTTGTATTCTTGAACCTTTGGTACACTTGCAAGATGAGCCTGCCACAGATTATCTAACAACACCTTTGCATCAGTAAAAAAGTTCAAATACCTAGCTTCAAAAGAAACCAATCCACCCAAAATCAAGGTAAGTATGTAGAGATTAATGTCACCATCCTTTTGTATGTGAGTAATACACTTAGGAATAATCTGACCAAATTGATTTTTCCATTCTTCAAGGTCTCTGAGCTGGTCATCATATTTTACTATCTCTAGTATATACCTTTACTTTAGAGTATGGAAAGAATCCATTCATGTCTTAATATTTTTTTCCTCTCCCTGTATGTACTGAAATTCATCCATAATAATTTTGACCATTTTATCAGTTTGTTTCAATGTTGTAGGGGCATCGGTAATCCTTTGTAGAAATCTACATAGTTTGAACAAGGTGTGTTGTTTAGGGTGCCATTTTTTGAATAGGAGATCCAACATAAGCATATGTGCTTTCATTTGATCAATGGCTTGTCTGAGTGATTTGTAACTATCATATACATTCTCTAATTTATCTACAACCAAATTCACCTTGTGTTCAAGAATTTTTTCTATGGCCTCACAAATTTACTTCTCTACTCCTTCCTGGGCTTCATGGTTGGTCTTCTTCAATTCTCCTACTTCCTCCCTGAGAACTCTTATTTGTTCAACAAAAATACTTTTTACATCATCTATTGGAGCACTTGGAGGCCGATACAACACTATCTCTTTTCTTTGTGAGGTCCCTTCTCCTCTTAGTTTCTCTTTTAATTTCACATTCTCCATGAACAACCTATTGACTTCATCATTTAAGAATTTTTTTTTTCTCTCTCATATTTTGTTAGTTTATCCTCTAATCCTTTAACAGTTGCATGAGTAAAGATGGTTGAATGCACAGTCATAGTGGAAGCTTCCAAAGGATTTGTGTCTTGTAGTTTTATTACCATGGTTGCCACTTTCATTCCTTGTATTACATCCAATAGTTTTGGTTTTTGTGTATCCTTCTACTTGATCCATATAACTAAGGTCTCCATCTTGTAGTATATCCTTTAACACACACTCCTTCATTATAATCAAACTCTGAAACTAGAATATGATCTTCTTGAGCCCATAATTGGTCAAGAAAACATATATTCTTTAAATCCAAACCAAGGAAAATGAGCATGTTACTCTTTCAAATCATTTATCTACCCTCCTGTGGGCTAATTTCAATGTTGTCAATTCTCAATTATTTGAAGGTTTTTTCCACCACTTGATCATGCTGGGATTCCTCAATCCCTATTTTATTTATCTCCACTCTTTCCTCAAATTCTTTTACCTTCATCTTTGTCCAAAAAACTCTAAATTTTGTAGTTTTAATAAACTCGTCTTCTTCTATAAAGTGCCTAGCTGCAACCTCCCTTTCATCTTCGTGTATTTATTTACTTTCTTTTTCTCCAACATTTGTCCTTTCTTCAGGCTTATGGACATTGGTTTCATGGAATTGTTGGTTGATCTCAACATCACCCTTTAATGACTGTAACACATTGTCTACTTATTTGGTGTTTCCCACCCCTTCACTTTCTTCATAAGGGACAAGTGGTTCAATCCCTTACGTCTTTTTTCTTTTAGGAGAAATTTGTTCCATGGGAGATTCTGAGGTTTTGTGTGGGGTGTACTCTACAATTATCATGCTAGTATGTTCTTGAAGATGTGCTTCCCTCCCATGAAATATTTTCCATACAAGTCCTCAAATTTATCAATTATCAAATTTATTATTTTGATAGGATCTTTCTCCTCAACAAAGTAGCCTAGGACGTCTTTATATTTTTGTTTCCTCTCTTCCTCAAGTTTCCTCATAGCTCCCAATTTTTCCTTTCTATAAAATACTTTTGAAAAGTAAGAAATTTTCTTATCACATATTATTCACAATCTACTTGGTGAGCAATCATTGAATTGGTGAGGAGATTTTGAACTATATAATTCATATGATTCTCAAGATAAAAAACTCTCTCCTTTCCTGATCCCAATGAGTATCTTGTCTTCAAATAGTTTTGTAGCTCCTCGAATGTGTCAAAGCCAACTAACTAGTCTTCACACTTAGTTAGGTTTGCAATAAATGTGCCCTTCTTTTGTTTATGCATTACATCCTTCTCCATCCACATTATCTGCCACATGAACTCTAAAAATTCTAGTCTAAAAGGCACAAACTTTGGTAGTATGTGTGGAGAAAGAGGGCATCCATAAACTCCTATTACTGTGACTTCAGGCATTAAGAACCCATCACCAAAGTTGTGTGTATGACCCTACTCTAGTTTTAGGGCTAGAGGTCTCAATAGCTTTAGTATTTTAGTGGGAAACCTTGGTATTGAGTAACCAAGATCTCTCAAGATCCTGTACACAAAGCCATCATAGAATATCAATAAGCTTGAGTTCTTACACTGATTTTCCCAAATGTAGCACCACTTCTGAATAGGTGTATGGTTCCCTTGTTCATCAATTCTGGCCATGTCCATTCATTTGGTCCACTTATCTTGGTTCTAGTAAAATATCAAATGAAAAAAGAGAATAGTTTCTAAATATAATGGGTGCTCTATCTTCTATGACCTGTAGGAATTCTTCATTCAATTCCTTTTCAAGATATGAAGAAAAGTCATATTCTATGTTAGTCTCAGGATTTTGGATTCTCATGGCCATCATCATTAAGATTATTGGCATCTTATCTTAAGCATCTATCCCCATTATTTTTAATAGAGAAAGATATGTATTTATAAAATATTATTGAAAGTCTATAACAATAATTGGCTCGGTAGTGGAGGCAAAAATAGGGATTGTTCTATTGCCAATACCTTTCTTCATGTATAGGGGCAACTCATGACTTCTATATGTTCTTCTCAACCTAGTATACTTCTCCTGACTCTTTTGTAGGTCTATCTTAATTAAGTCTTGTTTTTTCAAGTTGAAACACTCAATAATAGTTGTCTTGGTCACTTCAACCAACACTAAACTATTTGGAAACCTCACAATTTTAGTAGCAGGGTGATAATTTTTAGCTAATATTCTGATGAATTCAGCATAAACAAATACATTTGGGACAATAAATTTTCCTAAGTGGTTTGACACTAGGATTTTTCTATCTCTTTTACTATAAAATTACCAGAATAAATCCCACCCAAATTTAGGAATGAGGGCATCTCTACAACCTTGTGTGGTATCTGTGAGGAATTTCTTATTACCTTCCTTGGTGGACCCTGGAAGTATATCTAGAATGAACTGGTGGAGCGGCCTCCTTTTTTTGTTGGGTTCTTCATCCTTAATTTCAGTTTTACCCTTCTTAGCTTCTGATTGTTTCCTTTTAGGTGGCATGATTCTACTTATTCCGCTAAAATTTCAAAATAACAGAGTTTTGAAACAATTCACACCAATCAAGCTTCTTCAATGCATTACTTGTGCACTTACCAAAGTGTTGAAAATTTCAGAGCTCTTCCTCTATTATCCTTTGCTCCCTCAATGAAAGTGTAATGTAAATGAGTGCAAAATTTGGATGAAGTTCTTGTTTTTTAATGGAATTCAAATTTAGTCATATCGGCATTAATACCAACCTTATGCCAAATATTTTCACAATAGGCTTATATCTTGAATTTGATTATGCACCATTGGATACACATGTCAAGGTGATTGATGTGATCTCATATATTTATTACTGTGGTTTATAATGATGCTACAACAAGTCTAACCATACTACTTTCATTGTTTGTCTCACTTGTTGCGGTATGGAAGTATCAAGTTTTTTTCCCTCTATCTATGTTGCCTTCTATCTTCATGGTTGTGGGACAACATGATACATACTGCCATGTCAGAACTATATTATTTATCTTATGCAGTACTATGGTGTATACTTCTCTTACTTAATTCTTACCACACTAATTCCCTGCTTAAAACTTCTTATTGTGGGGTAGCAGTGTGTACTGCTTGACTGTGCATGATAATTAACTCCTTGGTGGTATGGCAGTTTATGTTTTATTTCATGAGTTAGGCACCCCTAACCCACTTGGACTTCATTTTATTGTTGCAAGATTGTGGTAAGGGCATAAATTGGTTTATTGGTGATTATCTGAAGGAATAAATGGATATATCAAAAGGGTGATTGCAATGATTTTATGGATCATGTCACACAAATTGTTGCATTTCATGTTAAACACAATGCAAAACCATAGGTAGTAGATATTTTGATGAGGATTAAAATTTGAATGGGGTAATGAAGACCGATGAAAATTAAGGTGAATGTTTTAGCTCTAACAAGACCACCATACACACTTTGCAACTCTTCCTTATGATTTTTAGCATATTCTCTGGCTGCCTAAAGAGATCATAATGCTCTTCTATGATACGCACTTTCTCTTATGTTCTTCTAATATTCTCCTCATTCTACACTTGGTCAATATATTGATCTTTTGTGTTGTGGTGCTATCTGACCATCAATGATTGCCTTGAGATTCTCTTCCAGGTATATATATTTTAATAGGGATTTTAGGATATCATCCTCATCATCATATCTCTGCATTGAGCCTCACAACATTTATCTCTATTATGGAGAATTTTCCCAAAATATATTTCTTTTAAACCCTAGAATAAAATATGTAATTAATACATCCCTTTGATTATTCAATTTGATCTCGATCTCAATCTCTGTAGCAATCTATGCTATTGTTATGTGCATCAAATATTTATTACAATTGTTGTAGATGCAGGGAGAAAATTTAACTTTCACCTATATGTCGGTTATCCATCGAACCCCTTGTTCACACCGACTTAGCCATTTGTAATCTTCACATTCAGATATGGGTTGTTGATCACCTTTCTTTGCATTGTGATCTTATGCCATGAATTCAATCACTCATCCTTAAAACCTAACCATTAGATAAATTATATTTAAATCTCCATCATTTATCTTGTCATGACCATCAGATATCGATGCTTTTTTTATGGATTCGACATTCATACTCGCAATGTGAAGACGTTGAGTGACCACCATCAAATTTATTGCCCTTTAGATCAACATAGTCAATCATACATCATATATCACTATTACACATATACCTTTATTTCTTCTTCAGTGATGTAAATGGACATGGAAATCACCATCCAATCTACATAGTCCCCTGCTATACCACTGTTAGGTTTTCAATGGCAGATATCTAAAAGCTAAATGCAGATTTAATCAAATAACTAGAAAATAAAACACACAGAAAAATAACACAACAAATTTAACATGGTTCACCTAATGTGGGCTACATCCAACAAACCATAGCCATCCAATGATTTCATTAACCAGTGTAAAACCCTATTACAATATCGCGAATAATTGCATTTCCTTATGCTACTGTAACTCTATTACAAAGCCCTTATATCCAACAACCGCTAGCTGAAAAAATATTAGCGGGTTGGTGGGAAAATTCCACCTGTCGATCTCTTGCATCATCTTGCACTAGGACCCACCACTCAACACACATTTTAGGATGCATCTTAACATTTTGCTTCACAACAAAAATGTAAAGTGACCACATAATATCCTGCCATGTGTCCAACTTGCATCTTCAGGATCCACTTCTAGCTTCGTGTGTTGTTTGATCGAAACATTGTTTGATCTCCACTATTCCCTACTCCCCCACAAGGTGTATATGGGGTCCTACCATAGGTGCTATAGGCTTGTGGTCACTGTTGATCTTGTTTGGTTTGATCACAATCGTTGATCAAACTCCATTACACATTGCAAAAACCAAAGGAAAACGTCAAACCTTAGTTGCAATGCACATGACCATAGTGATAGTTGTCAGATGTGTAACGATTGAGTGCACACTGTTTGATCTTCAAAGAGGATACATAAAAAACACCAACCTAAAGACAAGGTAATGGGGCTAGTCACAACGTGATTTTAATGGCATAAGTTTATAACTTATGTGACTTGCAACCTCTAATAAGTAGTCAATGGAAAAATAAAATTTATGTTTGAGCACCATGACTGCAATAGATAGGGTTTAACTGATAAAGCCTAAATGTGTCTAAGAGCATACATAAACCATTTATAAGATCATCCTTTAGCCTCTAGACCTACAAAATTTTTTTTGAGAAGCTCTCAGAAAACCTATATCAAATTTGTCAATAAATTCTCATTCAAATGCATGGAAGCCATTGTTGCAAAAATGATGACAACATTTTGTCAACTATGCAACATTTGAAATATGTTCTCTTATACATTTACAACAACTCACACACTTCTAGAACTAGATCCACATTTCTCATAAACATCTTCTTTCATCATGCCAACAATATTCCTTGCATGATTTCCCCTTTTGACATCAATGTCAACAATATGTGAACAATCTCCCCTTTGCCATTGATGGAAAAAATAAATGCTCACTTAGAACACTATCAATTGGATCTAATATCAATTCATGCTATGTACCTATTACTGAGAAACTCTATACCAATTGAAGATGTTGCAATTCATGCACTTGTACCAATCATTTCTTTCTCCCCATTTGCTCATATATCATTAGCATTTGCACATTTTTCTTCGATGCTCCTACTTTGAGCATTTTTCTTACCCTTCACCCCTTTGAAATCAATGACAAAAGTTCAATCTACTTTCTCTCCCCCTAAGTATATACCCCCCCTTTGAAAAATAGTTCAAAGAGAAAGGGGAGACATGTAATTTGCAATCATCAAGTCATTAGAAATTTGTAAAACCATTTTTACTTGACTTGATCTATCTTTTCCATTTCTAGGGATGAATGAAGTTTAAATGAAGCTCCCTCTGAACTCATGCCATATCACTAGAGTCTAGTGATATGATGTAGGAGAAATCACTCCCAACTTCTACCTCAAATATTCAAATTATTTATTGGGAAGAGGCTTGGTGAAAATGTTAGACACTAGTTTATTTGTGGGAACATACTCCATGTCGACTTCCTTATTTGCAACCTTCTCTCTAATGAAGTGATAATTGATGGATATGTTCTTTTTTATAGAGTGAATCACTAGATTCTTTGATATTTTTATGGAACTTGAATTATCACAAAGTATATAGATAGGTTCTTTGTACTCAACCTTGATGTCCTTAAGTGTCTGCTTCATCCATACGAGTTGAGTACAACATGTTATCGCTACCACATACTCTTCTTTTATTATGGAAAGAGTGATTGATTCTTGCTTCTTGCTCATCCAAGAGACTAACTTGTTTCCTAAGAAGAATGCTCCTCCATTGTGGTTTTTCTATCATTTTTACATCCAACTCAATATGTATCTTTGTATGCTGTCAAGGAAAAATCCTTGTGCTTGGGGTACCATAGCCCATAGTCAACAATGATTTTGATGTATTTGAAAATTATTTTCACTGCATTAACATGAAACTCCTTTGGTCTAGCCTAAAATATTTCCACCATAAATATTGCTTACATAATATCTTGTCTTGATGTATTCAAGTATAGTAAACTTGCAATCATTGGCCTATACATAGTCTGATTTTCATCTGGTGACTCATTTGATTTTATTAAATTACAACTAGTTATCATTGGGGTACTAACCACTCTGCTATCCTCCATGCCAAAATTCTTGAGCATTTCCTTAGCATACTTAGTTTGACATATAAATATCCCATTACCAGTTTGCACTATTTGTAAACCAAGGAAAAATGGCAGTTGTCCCAACATTGACATCTCAAATTCATCTTGCATGTGTGTAGCAAATAATTTACACATTTTATCATTTTTTCCACCAAATATGATGTTATCCACATATATACAACAACAATAATCATGTTCTCACGTTTTGATTTAAAATATAAGTTTTTGTTTACACATCCCTTCTTGAATCCTTGTTGAAGATACTAGTCTAGTCTAGAATACCATGCTCTGGGTGCTTGATTTATACCATACAATGCCTTTCTTAGTCTGCATACATAGTCATCATCTTTTAAAAATCGAAAGCCCTTTGGTTTCTCTATGTATACTTCCTCTTCAATATATCCATTCAAAATGTAGATTTAACATCCATTTGGTACATTTAAATCCTTTAACATTGAAAATGCAAGAAACATTATGATTGCTTCTAATCTTTCCAATGGTAAAAATGTTTCTTTGAATTCAATGCCTTCAACTTGTGTATACCCCTTTCACACCAACCTTTCCTTATTGCATACTACAACTCCATCTTCATTGAGATTGTTTCAAAACACCCATTTAGTGCCAATGACATTTTTTCTTGGGGGTTTGGGAACCAATTCCCATGTCTTGTTCTTCTCAATTTGATTTAGCTCTTTATCCATGGAATTCATACAACTTTCATCCTTGCTGGCTTCAGCAAAATTCTGTCTCAATGTAGGACAAGAGAGAAAATTTTACTTGTTCCTTAGTCTTTGCATTTCTTCTAGACTAGTCTAAACTCCTTCATTTTTGTCACAAATTATTTGATCTCCATGATGATATTTTTTCACATATTTTGTAGGTGACTTCTCAAATTCTTCTTCAGATTCTTCTTCATTATTTTCAACATTGTCTTCAAAATATGAATCATATTCAATTTCTTGTCTATCTAATTTGATATTATTTACGTTGTCATTAATCTTGACATTCATGTTTTCTACCATATTGTTCTATCTTTTGTTATAGTGAATTTGTAGGCTTTGATTTGAGTGAAATACCCTAGAAATATTCCTTCATCACTCCTTGACTCAAAAATTCCCATGTTTTCATCCTCTTTTTGATATAGCACTTGTTGCCAAATACTTTAAAATACTTAACAAAGGTTGGTCTATCATACCATAGTTCATAGGGTGTGCTGTCACTATGAACTCTTATTTGAAATTTTTTCAAAATATAGATTGCAATATGAACTGCCTCTCTCCAAAACATATCTGCTAACTTGGACTCATTCAACATTGTTCTAGACATGTCCTTCACTACTCCCGTCTTTATTTCTACAACTCCATTTTTTTGTAGAGTTCTTAGTGCAGAGTATTGTATTTTAATTCCATGTTCTCACAATACTCAATGAATTCACTTGAAGTGAACTCTCCTCCTCTATTTAGGCTCAAGCATTTGATCCTCCTTCCTGTCTCCTTCTCCACCATTTTTCTGAATATTCTAAACCTTTCAAATGCTTGATTCTTTTCTTTCAGAAAGGTTACCCATGTCATTTTGGTATAGTCATAAATTAGTAACATGAACAATCTTTCACCTTTTAGTACTCTTGTCCTTGTGGGTCTACATAAGTCAGTATGGACCAATTGTAAAGGCTTAGTAGCAGAATACTCTTTAGTTGGAAAACTAGCCTTGGTTTTTTTTCCTTGCTGACATTCCTTGTATATGATATTTGTAGGCTTTTTTATTTTAGGCATGTGTCTTACCAGACCTCTTGAACTTACTTTCACCAAATTATCAAAATTTGCATGCCCCAATCTTCTATACCACAACTAGCTTTCATCAGCTTGTTCAATCAAGCAACTTTGACCTTTTACTTCACAAAGATTATAAATATTGTTGTCAATTCTCAATCCTTGTGAAAGTGTCTTTCCATTCTTTCTTATCTTACATCCTTCTGAATCAAATATGACCTTATAGCCATTATCATACATCTGACTTACACTCAGTAGATTGTGATTTACTCCTTCCACATATAAGACTTCTTTAGTGAGATTTTTACCATCTAAGATTAGTATTCCTTTCCCACATATCTTGACTACTGTATTGTCACCCAAACTCACTGATCCTCCATTGTATTTATTGAGTTTGATGAACTTGATCTTATCTCTTGTCATATTCTTGGAGCAACCACTATCTATCACCCATATATTTTGCTTCTTAGCATGCAGTGTATTTTGTGAAATCATTTATTGCGTGAAAATTTTTCCTTTTTCTTTCCACACCTTTTTAGGCTTCTTATCTTCCCTTTTCTACCATTTCCTCCATTATTTCAGATTATTTTTTTATCTTAGGAGATAGGTCTTTTATTTTCTCATTCTTCACATTTGGTCTTACCACTTTTGTTCTACAATTTTTGGCTATATGACCAAAGCTATTACAGTTATAAAAAACTATATTCATGTCAACTAAAGGAGAAAATGGATTCTTGATTACGTAGTTTTTAGTTCTCTTAGGAAAAAATCTATATTCCCTAACTCTATGAACAAACTAATTACATGTATAACAATATCCATAAAAGTATGATGAATACCTACTCATAGAATTTTGTGTTGGATGAGGTGGTCTTTTATGTATCTGATTTCTTATGTGTCTCACCCTTGTGAATCCATCAAAATTAGTCCTACTTATGTGTTTTATTTTATTTTGGTGATTTGGAGTTGACTAATTATCCTTCTTGTCTGCAAAAGGCTTTTTATCTTCATTAGTTTTCTCTCCCTCTTTCAGTTTCTCTTTGGATATGCTCCCTTTGTAACCTATTTCATTAATAGAACTAGACTTTAATCCTAATCTAAATCTTTCATATAGTTTAGTAGAAGTGTCTAGGAAGACATTCTTACCTTTCTCAAGCCCTAGACTGAATTTTTATTTGTGTTGAGGACCTTTTTTGCTCAATAGATCATCTAAATGTTTTTAGCCTCCTTTCAACTCGAGTCCTCTCTCTATTTGCTCTCTTTCATTTTCTAAGTCTTTTTTAAGAGCCACAATTTCTTCCTTAAGATTCATACATATGTCAACCTCTTATTGCATCTTGGATTTAATCAAATTTTCTACTCTCTTGGCTTCCTCCAGCTACAACTTTAGATCTACCACATTCTAGGTAGATTCTTCAAGATCCTTTCTTAGTTTGTATAAATATTTTTGTGCAAATTTATTCTACAATTTTTTTTCCCTTTTTTAGCTCATCAATCTCATCTCTGAGATCATCAATCTCATCTAGATCATAGATGAGTTCTCCTTCTAGGTTAACCTCTCCTTCCTCTTTGCTAATTTTATAACAGTGGGAGATATCTTTCTCTCAAATTTAAAAATGATGGATAAATAATACCAAGGCAAGTTTGACTTGCTATATATAATAATTTTGTGAAGACTCGCCTTGTTTCTTAAAAGAGGCCAACCCAAATGAATATTCACCTAGTTTTTTATAAATACAAGGTGATTATCATTCATTTGATCATCAATCTCATTGATCATAATCCACATTCCTAGAAGAAGTTCATACTTGAGCAACAAATCATCATCTTGTAGTAGCAGATCATCATCTTGTAGCAGAAGATCATCATTTTGTAGCAGTAGAATAATTTCAAGGAGAAACATATTCATTTGTATCTTTGCATCTAGGAGAGGTGTTATTATTCATTGTATCAAATTTGGTATTGTGTTGGGCTTGAGTTTTAAGCAGATTTCTACTCTTATTCCTTCAATATATAAGAGATATATTTTCTAGGTTTTTCTCCCTTGAGTAGGAGGGTTTTCCTTGGGTATCTTGTTGTGTTCATTATCTTATTCCTTCAATATATAGAGATATATTTACTAGATTTTTCTCCCTTGAGTAGGAGGGTTTTCCTAGGGTATCTTGTTGTGTTCATTGTCTTATGTGTTGCTTTTTTTGATTGCTTTCATTTCTGATCCTAAATATAACATGGTATCAGAGTTTCTCTAAGAAAAGATTTGATAAGATTTGTTTAAGAAGTCAAGTCAACTTTTCATCTAGGGATGATCTTGAAGTATCACAGATCTAAGGTTAAAATTATTTCTAACCTAAGCGTAGATCTTTTAAGGTGAATTTGTGTGGAAAAATAAGATGGTGAGTGGTGTCAAGGTAGAATATAGGCTTGATGGAGCTTCAAACTTCAACTCTTGGAAACCCAGGGTACTCATTGCATTAGAGGAGAATGATCTTCTTGATTTCATGGAAAGTGATATGCTTGAGCCTTCCAATGATATTGAGAAAATCCAGTGGAAGAAAAATTGCACGAAGGCTAGAAAGGTCATGATAGAGTTTGTGATGAATCACCTAGTACCAATCATCTCCAAGTTGAAGACAACTAAGGAAATGTTTGATACTCTAAAAGGATTGTATGAGACCAACAACAATAGCATAGCCCTTTCTTTGAGACAACAACTTCACCATGTAAAAATGGTTAAAGATGATTTAGTCATCTCATTCTTTAAGAAGATTTCTGATTTGAGAGATCAGTTGAGCGTTATTGGGGATATAATTGTAGACAGATATTTTTATGTTGTTACTAAATGGTCTTCCTAAATCTTGGGAACCCTTTATTTAGAGCATCGGTGGGAGATCCAAGTTGCCCAATTTTGTTTGTCTTTGAGTCCAAGTTGGAAACAATAGGAATTGGGAGAAACTATCATGATGCAGAAAATCAAGTTCTTGCTACACATAATTCTAGAGAAAGAGGTAAAGGAAGAAAGAGGAATAGAGACAAGGAATCAAATTCAGCCCCAGAATTGAATAAGAAGAAGGATTTCTCTCACATTCAATGTTTTAGGTCTGACAAGTATGGTCACTTTGATTGAGATTGCAAATTAAGGTCTACACAACATGTTTCTACTATAAAAATTGACATAGGGACATCTCAGAAGGAGCCTAGCTCTAAATTTGATTCAAAAGGTTTCTTATTCTAAAGTCGATCAATTTCTTTGAAGAGGAGGAAATGACATTCAAAGGGAGTCAAATTCAGAGAATTCAAGGAATGAGTTGAGAGCTTGTCTAGGAAAATGATTAAGGTTCTAAGATAGGTCAATGGAGGGGAGTTCACTTCCAGAGGATTTATTTGAAACCTCTAAGGAAAGGATCAAGAGGGAGTTATTTGACTCCCTAAGAAGAAGTGAAGGTTGTAGTGTTGCAAGGCCAAGTGCAAAATCCTTGGAAGACCTCTTCAGTAGTTGAGAATAGAATTACACAAGACAATTAATCTGGATTTGACTTTGGTAGCTCCGCAAACCTATTTAGAATAGGTGATATGGGATGAGGTCGAGGAGAAAATTCTTGGACTCGAGCGAGTCAATAGTGTCAAAAGTGTGCATTGGAAAACACTCCTCTAAGGGAAGAATTGTAGACAATCTTGGACGAGGAGGTCAAGATGTTGATGCAAGTACTTGGAGCTCCAGAGAGAGTCACATCATCATGAAGATTTTTTGTGATTTATATTTCTCTGAGACAGAGAAATATGAGGTGAAAGCCCTTGTAGTGTATATTTCTCTGAGATAGAGACATATGAGGTGAAATCCCTTGTAGTGTATATTTCTTTGAGACAGAGAAATATGAGGTGCGAGCCCTTTTTTATCTCTATGAGTGAGATGAGATGTCATGTTGAGAGACTCCATGATGACATCACATTGAGAGACTCCGTGATGAACCTTTGATTTTTCCATAAATGGGTGTAGCCATTGTGGGAATCATGTTGAGAGACTCCATCATGTGGATATCTGGAAAGATACCTCCCTAGCTAAGAGGGAGTGTTGATGTTATAGCAGTGGGAGATATCTTTCTCTCAAATTTAAAAGTGATGAATAAATAATACTGAGGCAAGTCATACTTTCTATATATAATTTTTTTATGAAAAGTCACCTTGATTCTTAAAAGAGTCCAACCCAAATGAAGATTCACCTAGTTTTATATAAATACAAGGTGATTATCATTCATCTGATCATCAAGTTCATTCATCATAATTCACATTCCTAGAATACGTTCATACTTGAGAAAAAGATCATCATCTTGTAGCAACAGATCATCATTTTGTAGCAGTAGATCGATTTCAAGGAAAAACATATTCATTTGTATCTTTGCATCTAGGAGAGGTGCTATTATTCATTGTATCAAATTCGGCATTGTGTTGGGCTTGAGTTGTAAGAAGATTTTTTCTCTTATTCCTTCAATATATAAGAGATATATTTGTTGGGTTTTTCTCCCTCGAGTAGGAGGGTTTTCCCAGGGTATCTTTTTGTGTCCATTGTCTTATGTGTTGCATTTTCTGATTGCTTTCATTTTTGCTTTCATTTCTGATCCTAAATATAACACTCTTCACCTTCTTCATGGAATTTTTCAATCTCTCCATCCTTCTATTCGTCAGACTATTTTTCCATGAAAATAAATTTATCTTCTCTCACAAAAAAAGCACAACTTTTTTCATCATCTAAGCTATTATTTCCATCTAATACATCACTGCCCTCTTGGATGTATAGACTCTTCTTCTTTTTCTAAAAGCTCCTTCCTTTAGGGTAGTAGGGTTTCTTCATTTTATAATCTACCACTTGTTCAAAGCTACCTTTCTTACTGCAGGGACATTTAGTAGTGAAATGACCTACTTTACCACATTCAAAGCACTTGAAGGGTAGCTTACCTTAATACTTCTTTGAGTCTCTTCTAAGTATTCTAATGAAATTTCATTCTTCTTCATTAAAATCTTCATGCTCGGATGTAGTTGTATCAGCCTTATCTTTCTTAGATGCTTCATCCTTCTCCTTGTTTATAGTCTTGAATGCTACTTCTCTTCTCGATGGTTTTGGATCTCCCATTCTCATTTCATATGTAGTGAATATACCATGAAACTCATCAAAATTAAGTTTGTTTATTTCTCTTCCTACTTCAATTACATAGATCTTGGTATCATACTTGGTTGTCATTGACCTTAGAAATTTTAGCATAATGAAATTTTATTTTAATTCTTCTCCATATCATCTAATAGAGTTCACTATATCCTCAACTCTCAAAAGATAGTTTATAATATTCTCCTCTTCAGTCATCTTTAGACCTTAGAATCTAGCTCTCAACAATTGAAGCTTTACTAGGTTCATCTTGTCATCTAATTCATAAATTTTCTTCAATTTATCCCAAAAATCATGTGCACAAATCTAGACAAATTATTCATAATGGAAAACTTTTCTTTTTCATTGTTCTCACAGTCCTTCTTTTTTGCAATGTCAGTGGGGAGGAGTAGTTGGTTATAACCGAAATCCAAACATAAAATACTAGAAATACCAAATAACCCTTCATTGATGAGCACCAAAAAGCATAAATTGTTCCATCGAACCAAGGTGGCTTGTTTTTGGAAGAACCTTCCTGATTGTTCATTGTGTTCACACTCTATAATCTACCTGATTTGATTAAGCTTCACCTAGGGAACTTGGGATACTAATACCAATTGTTAGAACACAACAATATACTGAGAGGGGGGGTGAATCAATAGATACTATACATTTATCCTTTAAAACTTTTATGCAGACAAACTCCTTAAACACTTAGTGTGCAAATTAAAAATTGAGATAGAGAAATAAACAAGCATACACACAAGGTATCATATAACACAACATGTACATGGAAAACCCAAGATGGGAAAATCCATAATGAGAAATACTGCTAGGAGCTACTTGTTGCAAGAATGGGAAGAGGAATGAAAGTATTTTCATTGATGGCAACCGGCCAGGTGGTTATCTACTAGTTGTTGTTAATTGTATATGTTGAGGATATTGAGAAAATTGTATTAAAAGAAGATTACAGGTATTCAACTATTGAGGATGTTGATTCAATACTTGTGAACTAGTTTTTTTTGTGTTTTGGCTAAGGTCCAAGAGAATTATTGCTGGTCCATATTTCTCTTTGATGAAGTCTTATGACTTGCGGTTTTAGAGTTGTGTTTCCCTGGTTCTATAGAAGATGGTTTCAACATTTAGAAGTATCCAGCTTAATTGATCTATGTATTTTACACTAGTTTGGTAAATTGTGTGTCAAGCACTATCTTTGAATTTGATGAAGCATGTTGGATCTATTATGGGTCCCGGTGAAGCATGTGTTTGGGTCACCCTCATTCTAATTCCACCCTAGGATGTTTGGCGTCAATCTAATTTCAATTTGAAGTTGGATGGCCGACATTGTATCTTTTCAAGGTTGGAGATGGTATAAATATAGAATGTCCTAGCAATGAAAAATGTACATAAGAAAATAAGGAAGATAAGTGAAAGAGCATACATGACTTTGATGCTATTCTGAAAGTGTGTGAGCTATGTGTGGTTGATTAGTGTGAAGCTTAATGTTGAGTTTTTGGATGCAGTGAACAAAAGAAAAACTCTGTCATTTATGCAAGTTGATTAGTGATTGTGGTGGAATCCTTTGTTAAATTAGGATTTTTGTCTCTCTATAACAAGTCTTCTTTATATCTCTATGGCAGGGAGCCCTTCAAGTTGTAGCCCTATGGATAGTGAGTCAAAACAATGGATCCTTATTTTAGGTAGTGAGCCTTATCTTAGGCATTAAGCCTCAATTCAGGTAGTGAGCCTTTTTGTAATCAGTTTTGATATTCTCTATAGTGTGATTTAATCCTCACCATGGTTTTTCCCTCATTGTGCTTTCCACATAAATTTGGTGTTATTGTGTTTGTGCATTGTAATTTGATGGTTAATCACTTAATCAATTTATGTGTTATTTCTAGTAATTTAATTTAAGGTTATAATATGTGACAACCGATTCACCCCCCTCTCAATTTTCAAATCCAAAATTGGTATTAGAGCTTGGTTCCTTGGTGAAGAGATTAACCACTTGAGGAAGGTTTGGGATGGCTAGCAAAATGGTCTTTGATTATCGAAGGTTTGATGGAACTAATTATGGTATCTGGAAAGTATTGATGGAAGAATATCTAGAGTATTGTGGATATGATGTACATAAAGCTTATAATAAAACCCTACACTCCTCCTGCTAATGGGCTAAGTATAACTGAATAAATTAGAGCACATGCAGTGAAGAATAAGGAAAAGTTCATCTTGAAGAATAGTTTTGTACATTTCAAGTTGATTAAGGTTCATAATTTGAAGACAACTAAGGAAGTCTGGGATTCTTTAGAAAGAGAACATGATGGTGATAAGAGGTTAAAAGAGGCAAAATTACAAAATTTGGAAACATAGTTTGATCTTATACATATCTCTGAAGATGAGAATGTTAAAGCCTATGCATAGAGAATGGACGAGGTAGTGGCTGGAATGCGATCTCTTGGCACTACTATAGATGAAATTAGAATTGTAAATAAGATTCCGAGAACTCTCCTTGATTCCTATAGTGAAAAGGTGAGTGCTATTGAGAAGAATATAGATTATAAGACTTGTACTAAAGATCTTTGGCTAGGATTTTTGACATCTTATGAGATGAGGAAGCCAAATCTAAGAAGTGAAGGTAAAATAGAGACTGCTTTTAAAGCTACAAAATTTGAAGATCTGGATGAAGAAATTTTTTATGAAATCAAAGCTAAATTTGTAAGAAGAATGAGAAAAGGGTTTGGTAAGTATGAAGGTAAATTTCCCTTCAAGTTCTTTAGCTGTGGAGAAATAGGTCACTATGCTACAAAGTGTCTGAAAAGAGCTAAAAATTTAAAAAAAAGGTATGAGAAAGAAAAGAAAGGAAAGAAGATTAATAGAGCTTACTATGTTAATGATAATGCTAGTATTTCATATGAAGATCTAGATGATAATGAATGCTTTTTCTTGGTGATTAAGGATGAATCTACTTCTACTAATTCAGAAAAATAGTCAAAGGAAAGTCCTCCAAAGAAGGAGAAGGAGAAAAATGAAGGTATAGTTATCTCTACCCTACATGCTAAACAAGAAAAAAATTTTTGGGTAGTTGATAGTGGTCTCTCACATCACATGACTGGTGACAAGAGTAAGTTTGTGAAACTTGAGAAATATGATGGAGGTCTAGTTATGTTTGGAGATGATACTACTAATAAAATATGTGGGATAGGTTTAGTAAGTTTTGATGGAAAGCATCATACTGATGATGTTTACTATGTTAAGGGTTGAAGGAATAATTTGTTGAGTGTTGGTCAGATGTGCAGAAAAGGATATGATCTTGTGTTTAAGGATGAGAAAGGTGAGATCCAAAAAGGATCCAAAACATTGATTGCTGCAAGAAAGAAATATGAAGGGAATAGTTATCAACTTAAAGGTGCTAATGGATGATGTTTTATGACTCAGATAAATGATAGCTAGTTATGGCACACAAGAATGTGTCACATGAATTTTTATAACTTGGTAAGGATCAATACTATTTAGGTTGTGAAAGATCTACTGGTAATTACAAAGCCTATAAATGCTATCTACAGGAATTTCCAGTTCGGGAAGAAAACAAGAAATCATTAAATATCAAGAGAATAATATACTACTGGATTACTAGATTTGGTTCATATAGATCTTTGTGGTGCCATGAGAGTGCAAAGTCTACTTGGTGAAAGGTAATTTATTCTTTTAAGTGATGATTATTCTAGATATACATGGGTTACATTTCTAAGAGAGAAATTAGATGCATTAGATAGATTCAAGGCTATGGTTAAAAATGAAGTGAATTTGAAGATAAAATGTTTGAGATCTGTAGAGGTGGAGAATTCACCTCCCATAAGTTTAATATGTTTTGTGAAGTACATGGAATAAATAGATAGTTATTTTCTCTGAGAACCCGTCAACAAAATGGAGTTGTTGAAAGGAAAAATAGAATAGTTCAAGAAGCTATTAGGTCAATGATCACTCAAGCCAGATTACCAGAATTTTACTGGAAAGAAGCTATTCACACTTTTGTATATGTATTCAATCGAGTTCAGAAAAGAGAAAAAGTTACAGAGACTCCCTATGAGCTATGGCATAGAAGAATTCCTATAGTTAAATATTTCAAGGTATTCAGAAGCAACTGCTATATCAAAAGATATGAGGAAAAGTTGGGTAAGTTTGATGCAAGAAGTGATGAAGGAATATTTCTTGGATACTCTACTAAAATCAAGGCATATAGGTGTTTCAATAAAAGGTTGAGGAAAATTGTAGAAAGCTTGAATGTGAAGGTTGATGAAACAGTGAATAATTCTATTGATATTGATGGATATGTGTCTAATGAAAATGATTGTGCAAGAATAGAAAAAATCATGGAAGAATACGATAAAGATGAGAAAAAATGCAAAATGAACAGAATGAAAGTGAAGAAGATGCTCTGGTGATGTCCCCTAGGACACCAAAACATGTGTAGAGGAATCATTCAAAAATTTAGATTATTGGAGAGAAGAAAAAAGTTGTGTTAACTAGAAGCAAAGCTACTAATGAAGTAAATTTGTGCTTATTCTTTGAGATTGATTTGAAGTCAGTAAGTGAAGACTATGAGGACAAAAATTGGAAGGAAGCAATGAAAGAAGAAATTTTGTAGATTGAGAAGAATCAAACGTGGGAATTGGTCTCAAGATTGGTAGACAAAAAATCATTGGATCAAAATGGGTATTCAAAACTAAGTTGAATGAGAATGAGAAAGTTGTCAAAAACAAAGAAAGTCTTGTGTGTAAAGGCTACTCACAAGTCGAAGGTATATATTTTCAGGAGAATTTTTCCTCAGTAGCAAGAATGGAAGCTATAAGGATGTTCTTGGAATTATCTACTATAAAGATTTTAAAATCTATTAGATGGATGTCAAGTCAACATTTTTGAATGGTGAACTAGAAGAAGAGGTCTACATGGAAAAACTAGAAGCATTTCAATTAATAGATCAACCAGATATGGTCTGTAGATTGAAGAAATCTTTATATGGATTGAAGCAAGAACCTAGATCCTATTATACAAGGCTAGATAAGTATTTGAGTCAGCAAGAATTTAACAAAGGTACGGTAGACAATAATTTATAGTTCAATATTGAAAATGAAAAAATCTTGATTGTAGTTGTATATGTTGGTGATATTATCTTTGGAAGAAATGAAAATATGTGCAAGATGTTTGCAGAAGAGATGTAGAAAGAATTTGAAATATTTATTTTTGGTGAGATGAATTTATTTCTTGGGCTATAGATTAATCAAATAGAGAAAGTAATTTTCATTTCAAAATCTAAGTATGTGAGAGAGATGTTGAAAATATTTGGGATGGAGAGTTCCAAATCGGTAAGTACTCGTATGGTGACTAGTTACAAGTTGGGTAAAGATGATGATTCACCTAAGGCTAATCAAAGCAAGTATAGATCTATGATTGGTGGACTATTGTATTTGACTGCTCCTAGACTAGATTATGCATGTGGTTTGTCTTGTAGCTAGATTTCAAGAAGATTCAAAGGAAACACATGTTATTACCATTAAAATAATATTCAAATATTTGAATGGCACTCTAGATTATGCATTATGGTATCCTAAAGACACTAAATTTATACTTAGTTCTTATATAGATATATATTGGGTCAGAAGTATAGATGACATGGTTGAGTAAGAAGCAAGATTGAATCTCTTTGTCTACTATTGAAACTGAGTATATTTTTGTTGCATCTTGTTGTACACAAGTTTTATGATGAAACAAATATTGAAGGATATCATAGTGTTGTATGATGATCCTATTTCTATCTTATGTGATAGTACAAGTGAAATTAACATTTCAAAGAATCTTGTAATGCACTCTAGAATGGGGAATATATCTATCAAGTATCACTTCTTGAGAGAGAAGGTCATGAATAATGAAGTCAAGATCGAGTATGTTTCAACAAAGGATCAAATTGCAGATATATTTATAAAGACTCTTCCTAAAGATACTTTTGAGTATCTTTGGGATAAGCTAGGGGTTATTTCCCCTCCTTTCACAAACTAAGATGCATTTGGAGATGCATCAATCTAGTGGATTTAAGGTTCTATCTTTTTAGACTAATGCTATTTTGGTGGCTACCTCTTAGGGGGGAGAAGGCAATTTTAAGTGTTTTTGTTATGATTATTCTATTTTTCATGTTAATAGAAGTTTCAATGAACATATATTTTTCCTTTTCCATTGATGTCAAAGGGGGAGAGAGAGAGAGATAATTTGAAAGAGAGAGATAGCATGTGAAAAGAAAAGAAAGATAATAAGAGAAAGAAGGTAATGAGGAAGATGATCTTCTAAGTGGAAGAAGAAAAAGGAAAAATATTGAGAAGTATTTTCAGAACTAGTATGGTGTCTTTGATGTTTTTTCACATCATGTGTTGCCCTCAATGACAAAGGGGGAGATTGTTGCAAGAATGGAAAGAGGAATGAAAGTGTTTTCATTGATGTCGACTAGTTAGCTTGTTATCTACTAGTTTCTATTGACTGTATATGTTGGGGATATTGAGAAAATTGTATTAAAAGAAGATTACAGGTATTCAGTTGTTGAGGATGTTGATCTGGTACTTGTGAACTATGTTTTTCTATGTTTTGGTTGAGGTTCATGAGAATTTTTTCTAGTCTATATTTCTCTTTGATGAATTCTTATGAATTGTGGTTATAGATTTGTGTTGAATTGGTTCTATTGAAGATGGTTTCTGAATTTGGAAGTATCAAGCTTAATTGATCTATGCAGTTTACACTATTTTGGCTGACTATGTGTTAAGCACTATCTTCAAAGTTGATGAAGCATGTGTTTTGGTTGCCCTCATTCTAATTCTACCCTATTATTTTTTGACATTGATCTAATTTGAATTTGAAGTTGGACGGTCGACTTTGTATCTTTTCAAGGTTGGAGATGGCATAAATATAAAATGTGCTAGCAATGAAAAATGTACATAAGAAAAGAAGGAAGATAAGTGAAAGAGTAGACACGAATTTGATTCTATTATAAAAGAGTGTGAGTTATGTGTGTGGTTGATTAGTGTGAATCTTAACGTTGAGTTTTTGAATGTAGTGAGTTGAAGGAAAAATCTATCATTCATGCAAGTTGATCAATGATTGTGGTGGAATCCTTTTTTGCATTGGGATTGATGTCTCTCTATAACAAGCAGTCTTTCTATCTCTATGGTAGTGAGCCCTTCAGGTTGTAGCCCTGTGGATAGTGAGTCCTTATATGAGGTAGTGAGCCCCATCTCAGGTAGTGAGCCCCATCCTAGGCAGTGAGCCTCATTTCAAGTAAAGAGCCTTTTTGTAATTGGTTTTGATATTCTCTATAGTGTGATTTAATCCTCATCATGGTTTTTTCCTCATTGGGTTTTCCACATAAATATGGTTTTATTGTGTTTGTGCATTGGAATTTGATGGTTAATCACTTAATCAGTTTATGTGTTAGTTCTGATAATTGAATTTAAGATTATAATATGTGACAACTAATTCACCCCCCCTCTCATTTGTCCTATCCAACACTACTTTCCTAATCTAGCCTCACAATCAAAATCTTTGTTACAAATTTTAAGGGTACCAACCATAAGGAGACACCAATCCCTTGATTTAGGAGCATTTACCCCAGATATTTGAGGGCACCCACCAATCAGACCTTTGTAACACAAGTATTATAGTTTTTTCTTAAGAAATTAAGAACTCAGTTCAATGTTGCAACTTGATTTGTAATTTCTCAACCTTCTGTTGCAACCTTTGTAGCACACATACTCAATTCTTTACTACTATAATATGTTTTTCACCTTAATTCATTAGTGCATTGTTTGTTTGCATCAATGGACCACCATACACACTCTACAACTCTTCCTTCTTTTTCTTTTAGTGCATTTTCTATCTGCCTACAAAGCTCAAAATTCTCTTCTATGATATGCACTTTCTCTTTCATTCATCTATTATTCTCCTCATTCTGCACTTGGTCAGTATATTGATCTTCTATTTTGTGTTGATATTTGACCTCTAGTGATTGCCCCAAAATTCTCCCCCGTGTACATATCTTCTATTATAGATTTTAAGATATCATCCTCACCACCATATCTCTACATTGAACCTCACAACATTTTTTATTATTATGGAGAATTTTCCCAAAGTGTCTCTCTTCCAAACCCTAGAATCAAATATGTAATTAATACATCCCTTTGATTATCCAATTTGATATCGATCCCAATCTCTGTAGTAGTCTATGCTACCATTATTTCCATCAAATCTTCATTACATTTTTCGTAGATGTAGGTAGTACATTTAATTTTCACCTTTGTGTTAGTTATCCATCAAACCCATTTCTCACACCGATTTAGCCATTTTTAATCTTCACATTCAAATATAGGTCATCAATTACTTGTCTTTGCACCATGATCTTATGAAATCAATTCAATCATTTATCTTTAAATCCAACAATCAGATAAATAGTCTTTAAATCTCCATCATCAATATTTTCATGACCATCGTGTATCACTACTTCATTTATGCCTTCAACGTTCATACTTACAATGTTAAGATTCTCAACAACCACTATGAAATTGATCGCCCTTTAGATTAACATCATCAATCATACATCATGCATCATTGTTACACATATGCCTTTATTTATTCTTCAACGATGTAAATGAAAATGGTGATCACCATTGGATCAATTGCCATCCAATCTACACCATCCCTTGCTATACCACTAGTTGAAAGCATGGGCCCACAAAATCTTAGAGGGATGACGAGATAATGCCACCTTTCAATCTCTTGCATCATCTTACACTAGGACCAACTACTCAATGCACATCACAAGATGCATCTTAACATTTATCTTCACAACAATGACATGAAGTGACCTTGCGATATCCTGCCACATCTCTGACTTGTATCTTTAGGATCCACTTCTAACTTCATGCATCATCTATTCATAGCACTGTTTGATCTCCATTTTCCCCCACTCCCATGTGAGGTATAGACAATTTCCCACCACAGGTTCCATAGGATAATGAGCATTGTTGATATTCCTCGGCTTGATCATAGCCATTGATCAAACTCTATCACACATCATACAAACCAAAGTCAAACTTCAAACCTTAGCCACGATGCACAGGACCATAGCGATAGCCATCAAATGTGTAACCACTGAGCACACACCATCCGATCTTCAAAGAGGATACATAAGTGACACCAACCTAAAGACAAGGCAATGGGGCCAATCACTACATGGTTTTAATGATATAAGTTTATAACTTATGTGACCTACAACCTCCAATAAAAAATCAATGACAAAATAAAATATATGTTCGAGCACCGTGACTACAATAGCTAGGGTTTAATTGATAAATCCTAATTGTGTCTAAGATCATACATAAACAATTTCTAAGATCATCCTTTAGCCTCTAGACCTATAATTTATGCTTATGAGAAGCTCTTCGAAAACCCATATTGAATCTGTGAATAGATTCTCATTCAAATTCCTGGAAGCCATTGTTGCAAAAATTATGACAAAATTTGGTCAACTATGCAACATTTTCAAAATTTCCTCTTATGCATTTACAACAGCTTACACACTTCCAAAAGTGGATCCACATTTCTCATAAACATCTTCTGTTATCATGCCAACAATATTCCTTGCATGATTTCCCCTTTTGACATCAATGACAACAATATACCTACAATACTCAATCTAAGAAGCCTTATTTTGGCTCTATAGTTTTCCATGTTAGCCCTCTTTGATTGTTTCAATATTGATTCTATTCCTTTCCATTTATTCTTGATCCCTACTTTTTACCTTGGTTATGTTATTTTTCTAATAATATTTTAATGTGACCCAATGAAGAGTTATCTTATCCCTATTTGATATGTGTTCAACTTTGTTAGGTTCTTAATTTTATTTCATGTTCACCTAGTTTTAATTCCTTACCTTTGATTTTTTTTGGTGGTGAACCAATTTAGCTAGTGAGGGTCACATTGCATAATGCTATTAGTGAATTATGATAATTGATGTATGTAGGAGTATTTAATCTCTCAATGTATTATAGTCTTTGAAAACCCCTCTAAATAGTGGATGATATTAATCATTTTGAAACAATGGTTCATGTGGCATGATGTGATAGTTTGGTGATATTTTCCTATGGATACTTCAACACATCTCACATTATTGGATTGAATAGATTGGACTAAACACTATAGCTCAAGATATTTTATTGTAGTGATGTAAATTATCACCCTTGACAAATTCACACTAGAATTTTCTCCCTCCTATGTGATTGGACCTAATCATGCCCCTAATTTCATAATTATGCATTTTTTGGTCCATTTTAAATATTATTGAAAACCAAATATGGAAAACTATATTAGGAATTTAATATTTTTCTCTTGGTACTCCAAATCTTGAAAAAGTGGTTTTGGACAAGGGCACCCTTGTCCTCTTAATTTAGCTCCAAATTTTAATATGTCAAGGTTGGAAATTTATTATTTGAATTTCAAGTCCTAAATATTGGCTATCATGATTTAATTTTCTATAAATTAGAAGAATTGCATAAGAATATCTAGTCATTTCATCATTTGAAATATAAGAAGCAATTATGAGGAATTTTGGGTGAATTAAAGATCTTAAAAATAATCAAGGACTATCAAGAGTAGATTTATGAGAATTATTGCATCATTATTTTCAATCAGGCATCATGTCAATCCTTCATCATATTTTGATGTAAGTTTGTTAATTTTTTGTGATCACTTATTTTGTGAGTACTAACACTTGTAGGTCTTCAAATAAATTCAAGCCAAATTGTAATCAAGCCTTGAGGTGATGTGCATGACTCTAGTCCTTCAAGGAGATTATATTTAAGTGGAGATTTAAAAAAATATATTGATTCATCATTCATTTATCATTTAGCCTATATCACTCAAAATAATAATCTCTCTTTATAATCAATTTTTCCATTGTGAAGGTAGAAATACCAACATGGGGTTTAACCAAGGAAAGAACCTACAAAAAACAAGTCTTCCTCTCTCTTTGAATGTATAGGCTATAAATCTGAAGAATATTGGAGTAATATTGAACATAACTTATTCATTGATGTATTTGAACCTTGCAACTTGACAAGATATAGAAAATCAATCATCTTGGCAACTGAGGAATATCCAAAAATAAGATTTAAAAGGAAGAAGCCTTAGATCGGGGACTTGAGGACCGTGAAAGAAAGTTTATGTTTTAGATCTCTAGACAATGGAACCCTAGGTGCCATTGTATAACAAAATCAAGATCAAATTCATAGGTCAAGTACCTTTGAGTCTACCCTTTTCTTTTCTAGTCATCAAATTTAACTATCAATTTCTAGATTATCTACTTTCATGATAGATCATTGCATTTTCATAATTAGCTAGTGACATCATTGCATTTCATTAACAATACATTTCAAACCCCCAAAATAATGAGATCCAAGATTTTTTGACTCACCTTTTAGGTCGCAAGTTAATCTTGTACCCTTGTTGGCTTGAATTCTAATGTTTTGTGAGTGAAAAGCAGCTAATCCTAGTCAGAGCCTAGGATCACTTTTCTTACATTAAATTTTTGGTGAACATGACATATCTTACACTTGAAATTTTTTATATTTTTCAATTTAGAAAATCTAAAATTTGAATTTAAAACCTAGGCTATATTCAAATCTTGGTGATAATTTGCATCTATTTCAAAAAACTATCCATTTTCATCAGTTTTTCATCCTAAAAATTAAAAAAAATGGAAAAATTTACAAAAAAAATTAGATCTAACTTTTTGTGTTTAAGGCTTAGATATAAATTATTTTAACTAAAAAAATTAATTGCAAAATTATTTGACCATTTATGCATGCATATTCTAGTGAAAAACATTGAAAAAGTGATAAAATTACATATTATTTTCATTCGAAAAGATCAAAAAGCATTACTTTTCTATATATTTTTGGAAAAATCGGTCAATTAAAATATTTGATTTCTCTGAGAATATCCAAAATTGCATGTATGTATGTGATTCATATAGAAAAATTAGGTTTTGGTTCATTTCCATAAATCTGTCGACTTTTAAACCTGAACCTCTAAGACATAGGACCCTAAGACATTCTAGATCATTCCCAAATTTTAATTTTTATAATAACACCTGCCAAAATAGGGCACCTTGGGGCCCTTGTCCAGTCATTTGGCCTAAAATTTTATGTATGAATCCCTATCTATGGTCTCTATTCAAATCCAATTCTTGTTTGTAGCAATTTGTTTTGAAACTTTTAAATTTTGCTGAGCATAACCAATTTTCCTTAATTTAGTACAATACCCCCTAAAAAAGGACAATAATGTCAAGATTTTTTATTTTCAAAATTTTGGTTTTGATATAGAAAAATATGGCTTGTCTAAATTTTTTTTGGGGAGTTTCCCCAAACCACATTCCATTCCATAAAAATGGATATATGTCGGCCTTTGACCAACCAATATCTTTTTACATATGAGAACATTATGATGGAACAATTTAATTTTTTGACACATTCATTAATATCAATTTACCTTATCTTCATTCTTCTCCCAACATCTCCCCTAATTGAGAGATTTCTTTGGTGCAAGAGTACACAATGTAATCATGAAAATCATAGTTGTTCTTCTCTCAATATCTCACCTACTTGTGCAGAGGTATCTTGGTATTATAGAATCCAATCATTCAGCGTCATGAGAATCTTGTTTATTTCTCTCCCAATACCTCTTCTACTTGGGAAGATATAATGGTATAAGAGGATGAAATAATTGATGCATTTCTTTCAAAAGATATTAAGATGGATGGAATAAATGAAGATGCTAAGGTGACATTAGATCCCCCATCGATAGAAGATTACAAACAGTTAATTTACTCAGCTGAGGTTATAACAAAAAAATTGGCTATTCGATCTCGTTTAATTATTGGACCTCCTAAGTCACTTCTCATTATAGAACCTCCAAAACCTCCTAGCTATATCCTAAACTTTACAGAACAACTCACTAGTAATCATGTGTTGCAGTAACCAGATTATCATGTAGTTTCTCATACATATAACACTAGAAATAATAAGCAACAAAAGAAAACACCAACATCCCTTTCATTACCTCAACCATATCTTCCACCCCCACCTAATTATATTCCTCAACATAGTTAGTAGTAAATAATATCATCTTTTTGAGAAAATTCATAATACTCTTGCAAAGATTTCCCTTTGGGACTTGATTCAAACATTACCTACATACCACAAGATGCTCCAAGAGGCTTTACAAAAGTGATATCTCAAATTTTGTTAAATAAAATGATGTAGCCACCTTGTTTGATTATATTCAAGTGAAAATTTGGGTATTATATTCCCTCAACATGAATTAATCTCACTTGAGATCCGAAATAAACATGGAGCTTTAATGATAATGGCGGTCATCAATAAAACTAGAGTTATACATACTCTCATAGATAATGGATCGAGTCTTAATGTTTGTAGCATTGATCTTCTAGATAAAATTGGTATAGAAAAGAATCTTATAGAACCTAATGGTGTTAATATTCATGGCTTTGATATTGTTAATAAGAAACCATTAGGGATGATCAAACTACCCATTAAAGTAGGGCTCATGGTTTTTCCTACACCTATCCATATCATGCTAGGACCTCTTTCATATAATCTTCTCCTAGGTAGATGATGGATTCACACCATGAAGGGAGTCTTGTCTACTCTTCATTGTGAGATGAAGTATAAATATAATAACAAGATATACATGATCAATATAGATGAAAACTTTATAATTCACAAGGTCAAGATGAACATAGTACTTCCAACTCTCTTAATGATTCCAGCTTCAAAGGTAGAACCTATAAAATTTGATAATCCTAATTGTATTTAATATATAATAAAACTCTTAGATAATTATTATGGCTCATTATATTTGACAACATCCTTTATGAGAGAGTAAAAAATCTCACAATCTAAACCTAAAGAGTCTTGTATTTTAACTTGCTCTGCATCAATAGATTCAAAAAAATCACCCCATGATGGTGATGGAGTAACTCTAAATTCCATCTCCCATGAGTGGAAGATACCTAAATTTTAAAACTTAAAAAGGATTTATGTTCTTGTGAAAGAACTAATTCTTCTCATGAGTATGTAGATATTTTCAACCGAAAAAATGATATTTATCATAAAGGGTAATGAACTAACTACAATAACTGCTAAAAATATAATTCAATACCAAAATCAATCCAATTCAACCAATGAAGTACAATGTAAACAATGAAATCAAATAATAAAAAAATGAAATTACCTTCCTTATGTCAAAAATGATTTACCTCCATTATTTTTATTTTTCTTGCTTTGCTCTTAATTATGTGTGTACTACTTTTCTTCAAGATCAATATGAATGAATAAGATGAATAGATATAAAATGCCAAAGATTCGTGGTTAGCAATCAAAGTGATGTGAGGGCTGATTTTATAGAAAATATTGATTTGAATAGACTATCGAGATTAAGAGGTGGATGATAAAGATCAAGGGTCAATAATCCTTGAGAGGAATTGATGAATGAGTTAATTAACTACAAATGGATGTAGGATTTTAGTTAGTTGTTTACATGGAGAATTGATTTAAGAGTTATGAGATTTTATTGCTTCGTTAACTCTCACTGAGTGGAAGTGAACTGATTTGATTGATTAGTGGACTAAAATTGATTAGTCAGTGAAGTGGAATATTTTTTTTGTTACGAATGAGGTGGAAATACATGAGATAACAATTAATTAAATGAATTAATTATTCGAGGAATGTACAAGTGGGAATTAGACAAATAAATACAATGTTTTATTTATTATTAATGAGTGGATAATGTTGGGGTGGGGGCCCTAGCTCGGTTGGCTAAATATTTCTTGTTGTAGGAGGTTGGTCACGAGATCTAATCTCCCGACCCCCATGGTACTGGAGGGCATGTCGCACTAGCACCGTCAGTCACGTTAAAATTTTTACTAGGCACACTATAGTTTATAGGGGGGCATCCTACACGATTCTTGCAGTCTAAAAAAAAGAGTGGATAATTTGTTGAGAGGAAATATGATAGTTAAATAATTAAATTAATTATTAATTTTGGAAAGTGGGTGAATGCTAATTAAATAACTAATAATAATTATTTAATTAATTTAGAGGAATAAGATAATTAAAGACAATTAAATAAATAAGATTTATTTAATTAATTAGAAAGATTAATGATAAGGTGAATTAATTAAATAACATAAAGTCATTTAATTAATAGTGGAAATATGACATTAGATAATAATTAAATAATTGAACATTATTTAATCATTAGGGAAGAATGATAATTAGTGTTAAATATTACTTTACAGGCTAGGACACTTTCGGGTATCTACATTTTGCCCCTCTTTAATACAATGTGTTTTTATAGCATTGTATCAAAGAAAATTCAAAAATTCATGTTCAAGAGTTACCTCGGTATGCTCTAGTGATGGCAAGATAGCATAGTTTCCCCTTGGTAAATTTTGTAAATTTTCAAAAAATTCCAAAAAAACTGGGAAATTTTTTTGACAAGTTAATTTTATAGTTAGTAGGTGTGTAGACTGAAAGAAGAAATGTTAACTAGAAGAAAAGGTTGCTAAGAAGTGAAGAATGATCAGATGGATCATCCATCCAAATCAATATTGATGAGATCCATGAAGTGGATAATAATTGATGTATGATTGATAGATTTGAGCTTTAAATAGTGCATGATTATCATCATAGAACATTTTATTATGTGACAAGTAGATGCATGCACACAAAAGCATGAATTACGATGGTGGTGTTTATTTCCATTTGCCTAAAAGATTTTGATATATGGATAAGTTAATATATGTAAACCAAGTTGAGACAAACCTTGGTGATGTTATTATTTGCTATCAAGATTCAAACACAATAGACAAGGAGCTTGATTCAAATTTGTGACAATAGAACCTTGTTGGAATATGTGAGGAAATAGACATAGATCATGTTAATCTTGATGCAAGAAAGTGTTAGTTGACCTTTGAATTGCATAGGATGTTTTGATTATGCCAAATGGAACCCTAATCACAAACAAGGACCTTAGTTTCCCTGGTCATATTATCAAGAAAAACCACAAACATAAATCAATAGAAAGAAACATCATGATCCATCATCACTTCTCTAATCACTTATGGATATCATTGAGTAGCATAGGAAGATGACATAAGATAAATTAGATAAGATAAGAATTAACTAGACAAAATGAGTCCATATCCATTTAGATCTTATTGTCCACTGATATGTGTTTGATATGATTCAAAATATTATATCTAATTTAAGGAGTGAAACATCTCATGTAAGATCCCTGGTCCAGTTTCAATAATGCAACAATGTCTAGTAGATAAATTATTTTTGATAAGATAGGTAATGTTGATAGATACATAGACAATTGATAAAATAGGTTTAAGGCTAGTTTGGTAGTGTTGCCTATTATTCCATGATTTTTTAAGCTCAGTTTTTGTAAGATGTTCCATTTGTGTTTTACTGACATGGTAGTTCTTGACAAGGGATAGTTTTATTATGGAATTTGGATTTTCATAGATAAAAAGGTTTATTATCAAGGGACAAGGTAAGAGATATACCTAAGCCTTGGGGGATCATAAATGATGCCCTTACCCATTTATACATGTAGAGGCTGCGTAGTTCGATTATTTGGATTGAGACTAGCACATGATTGATGGTCAATGTTATTTTTGACTTTTTTGACATTTTATGATTGTTTTGGAATTTTCAAGGAGTATTTGGATTTTTTTGAATTTTATAAGATATTTTGATGTTTTTGGACTTAAATTTGATAATTTCATCTGATACCATGTCTAAGATCCTTTTGAAACTCTAGGTCGATAATTACCCCTAATCAGGTATAGGACCAGTTATTATGAAAGGGATGAATATGGTAAGTAGTTGATGATAAATTTCAATCATTCTTAGGTCATGAGGGGTGAGAAAGATTTTATTATGAAGGAGTGTATGATTGGGTTATTATGAATAAAATATGATAGAATAGTGATAGATGGTAGACCAAAGACCAGCTACATATGGCACCTATTTATCAGGTTTTCACCATGGTACTTATCCAAAGCATCACCGAAATGGTTTTCACTATAAGCTATTTCTCTTTGTCTTTTTATTTTTTTATTTTTTTATTTTTGATCACACAAGACGCCTATTTTCCAATTTTTGATCAGGGCAACATTTTATTGGAATTCAATGATGTTGCAATCATGATGGATTCTCTTTGGGAGATGCAAGATGATGATTGATAGATGGATAAAAAGTGTATGAAATGGAAGATGGGGAATGCGATATAGTTTTGGTAGGAGGAGCTAAAGTATGAGCAGTATAATTTGCACTAAATGGACCTTCATACTCCCCCTGAAGAGGAAATTGGACAACCAATGGATTAGAGCACATCAAGGGGTTGTTATTGAATATATGTTGAGTGACATCGCTAAGGGAATTATTATGAGATGGTAGATTCATGAATGTAGGTGGATCCAATAAATTATATAATTATTGAATAATTTAGTGGACAGAAATATTGGATCAATAAGCTCATATCTCGATGACCTTCTTTTGTATATGATTTGAATTATTGTGGGTATAAAGGAACAAATCAAGATCAATTTCTACTTATTTTTTATTTGGGATTTTAAATTTTTCATGTCCAAGTGCTTTTTATTTTCATTTTTCTTCTTTGACCTTGTATACTTTTTTATAAAAGGATTTCTCTTTCTTGACTTTTTACTTACAACCTTATTCTTGTACGTTGACATGTTTTGCTCAAAGTCTAGGAGGAAAATGCTACTAGATGAATTTGATGGCATGGTGAAGATGTATGATTTGTGTGTAGGGTGAGCATTGTCATCAATGTATTATTTGAAAAAATTAAACCCACTCACCATCAAAAAGTTGGTAGGAAAGCTGAGTAGAAACAACATCTATAGATGCATTCTCTAGCTTAGGATGCTTCAGAGAAAATGATGGTAGCTCATGCAATGGAATAGAAGGAATATGATCCTAGAATGAAAAAGGATGCCTGGGATATCCTCCATAGGATCATTATGGAAAAGTGGGCTATCATAGATGTCTTGATTTAACATGGGATTGTGAACCCCAATCCTATACCCGCACAAACAAAAGAAGAAAACACATAGTTAGGTTCATATGCAAGATAAAACAAGGATCCCCCATGAAATTGATTTGTAATGCTCAAAATAGGAAAAATGAAGAACACGACATAAAAAGCAATTAAATCCTAATTAAGTAAGAAAACTCTTGATACCATGGGGGAATTGGTGCCAATTGGTGTATTGAAATTGGCCCTTTCCCAACTCCTTTGTTGAAATGTTGATGATTTGATGAGTGATCCACCTTGATAAATATTCAATCAAGCTCCATGATGAAAAATCTGCATAACCTAGCTAAGAATTTGATAAAGAGAGATGAAAATGGCTATGCTTGAGGACGAAGTTGAGTATAGTAAGTTTACTCAATTTGTGGATGATAGAATGAGAGGAAGAGTCTCTCATTTATAGATTTCCAAGTTGGAAGAATGAGTGAGATTGAGCAATGTGGGATAATTCAACATCCAATGGCCAAGTGCCACTTGTCAAGATGTGAATGGTTGAATGTTGTACACATTTCGATCAATGTGCATGATAAATGCTATGAGATTCAAATTTGTAATTTGAATGTGACATATTGGAGGGAGAATGAAATGGAGTTAATGTCACTTGGCTCAAGGCCGAGGACATGTAAGATGCCTTAAATGCCTTGTTGGAAGTACCCATCTCTTTTGGAGGGATTTTTGAATTTGGAAGAATATTCCCTTTTTATGCCATGCAAGGGAAAATAGGAGATTTAATAAATCAAAGTAATTGATTTATTGTGCAAGTTGAATTATCTAGAGGATGTGACATAGATTAAGATTAAATTAATCAAATATTAATTAACTTAAAGAGAGATTAGGGGATGTGACAACTTTGACTTGAATTTATGAGTTAGTTTAAATCAAGAATTGTGGAGAAAGATTTAATTAAATAAATGATTTGATTTATTTAACTAAAGGGAACAATGTTAGATTAAATTAATAAGGTTTAAATTATTCAATTTAATAAGAAGACTTTAGGGATTTAGTCAAATAAGATGAATTATTTAATTAAAGAGGGATATGAAGGTTAATTAGACAAAATGATTTGTTTAATTAATAGAGGAGAATGACTTAATCAGATAAATTTGATTTATTTAATTAATAGAGGGAATATGATGAATTTAATCAAATAAAGATTATTTAATTAAATTGATTCTTAAAGGAGATGATTTAGGATAAACTGATGTTAGTAAGATTAGGATCAGGTGCATGTATATTCTCTATGTCTATAGGGATCATCATGAAAATCAAATGATTGGGATATAGATGGTAGTGGTTTGAGATGTGGACAGTAGGATTGCAACTCATATTATTTTACTTCAAGGTCTTTGACATTAAACTAGATTTCCAAGAGAGTAGGAGATGTGGGTACTATTGAAGGCTTAGCTACTACAAAAGAAGATGGTAAGGTAGTGTTGTTAAAACAATGCTATGGGAGGCCAAAACTACTTTATGAGTGTTTTTAATGCTCAAAAGGATTCAAATATTTTGGTATATTCACTTGAGATTTGTTGTATGGGAACTTGATGCATTGATGTAAGGTCGACAACACAAATTTCATGGCATGAATCCATGGACATCCTAGGAGAATGTTATAAGGGGTCTCTAGATCTAGGATTTGGAAAATGGTCTCAAGTATAATAAGTCCAACCTAGATAGGTAATATTATAGCACATGTATATTCTCATTCAACATCATCATATGCTTTGATTTTGATCTTTTTTTATGATCAACATCATCAAAATATCCCAATTGTTGGACAAGACATAAAATATAAATTTTTAGTCTCGCTCCACCATCTATCAACACTAATTTGATTCTATACTTTTGTACAAAGGATTAAATATGTATTGAATCAATATGGCAATGGTTTTGTTAGAAATATCCTTCTTGGAAAATGTAATGATACACTCAAAATTGTCACTTTCAATGGGTATAAATGAGGAGTTTTCATCAATTGGTTGGATGTTATTGACTATGTAATCATAATAGACATTGGTATAATTAGCTTCAAGATCCTTACCATCCGTTCTTGATGTGGATATTTTTCTCGACCCATGATTCTATAAGGGATATTTAAATATGGTATGATATTTGTCAAAGGATTGCTATGGGTTATCAAGTTTTATCGCTCCCTATTCAATGAGATCTTGGATGACATTCTTCAGTTTAAAATAGTAATAGGTTTTATGCCCTTTATTTCTATGGTACTCATATAAGTCATCATTGTTCCACCAATATGGTTTGAAGGTTTCTTGGTTCATAATGATTGATCCTAGGGAGTTGTATTGCATTTTGTTGTAGTATTTTCTTTAAAAATAACTCAATAGGTTCCCCTAAAGGAATGTATGATTTTTCTAGTTGGTTAGTCCTTGGAGGACCACATTGTTTAGTTTTTTGTACCACATTTGTTGTTTTCTTGTGTTTATGTCATGGATTATTGTTGTTCTTCATTGATGGTCCCTTTAGATTGATCATAGGTTGAGCTTTGTTAACAAACTTAGCATCTACCATGTCATCATTTGTCACATTTTTATTGAGTGAAAAAAAAATATTCATGTCATTTGAATTGTGTGAATAATTCATGTTGTCCTTAAAAAAAATGACTAGCCCTTTTCCAATAAGAGCTTTCTCGATGAAGAGACCCTTTTCAATGACCTCCTCAAATGTGTTCAAGAAGTGGATTTATAGATGAAACATCAAATCCTTATTAATATTTTCCATGAATACCTATACCAGTTTCTTCTCTGGTATATGGCATGGGCACTTACTAGCAAGGATTCTCCACATTTATAAGAATGTAGCGAATATTTTTCCATCCTTTTATTTTTCAATACATAGATTGATAAAATTGATATCATTTTAAATGTTACGTTCAGATTCCTAGAGGTAGATGTGCAATAAATTCAAGGGCTTGACCTCCAAGACATCACAGGAAAAGTCTCATTAGGTAGGTGTGATAAAAATCTATGTCCAAGGTGGTCATATGAAACTCTCTCATATATTCAAAAAGATCTCCCTTCCCTTTATATTTGTAATATTTTGGAATGTTGAAGCTTGTTAGAGAGGGAGGAAAATATATTCTCTTGTAAAATGGGTAAGGACATAAATCCTCTACCAAGTATGTTTTATTGTTTCCTATTACTTGCATATTTGACATCTATTGTTGCAGGGTTGAAGGTTTTGAGATATAAGATCCATAGGAAATGGTGCCATCATAAGAGTTGTTTTTGAATGCAGATATTGTGTCAAACCCTATGAAGTTTTTCCAAATGGGTTGGTGTTATAATGATGTGAAGTGGTAGTGTATCCATGCATGTTTTGTTTTGTTGTACCAAAATGAATTTGTTGCATGGGTGGGAAATTTTTTAAAAGTGTCTTGTGAAAGTTGGATTGGGATTGAATTGTGGTCGAGGTTGGTTGAAACCAAATGTGAAAGTGGAACTAGGATTAGCTATTTGTTGTTGTGGTGGTTGATTGAAATTGATATTTTGACTTGCTCTAAAAAATTATTTGGTCCTTTCTAGAGGCACATTTTTGTTTTATGAAGTGGATGTTGTGTTCACTTGCAGTCCTGAAAATGAAGGGTTTTTCCTTCATATTTTACTAGGTGAATTTTGGTTGGTGAAATTTTGTGTTGTAGGTGTAGTGTTACTTTGTTAAGCTATAGTATAAGAGGTGAAAGCATATGGATTTGTTATTTTTTTTCCAAATGTGGGTGTTGGTGGAATGTTAACAATTGATGTAAAGTGTGAAGTTTGACAAGGTGGAAAACCTATGTTCAACTGTGATGACGTGGTGTTAGATGATTGATTTGTGGTGCTAAGAAATACCTTATCCTTGAGGTGTGTGTTTGGTTCTTCCTATATGATATTGGATATTTTGAAGCTAGTGGGAAGCCAAGCTCCATTGTTTGCCAATGTGAAGAAATATTTATTAGGGTCTCCAGCTAGTAGTTCATCCATGATTCACAAGATCCTAGGATCTTGTGAAGCATTGTCTATTTATTTTTGTGTTAGCCCTTGTTCTAATTCATGTAAGGTATAGTTGTGAAATGAAGCTAGATCTTAAAAGTGTGAGTTTTTTTTATCATTAGAGGTTTCCCCGTTTTGCAAGAATGGAAAGAGGAATGAAAGTGTTGCCATTGATGTCAACCAGTCAGTTGGTTATCTATTGGTTACTAACTTATTGTTGATTGCATATGTTGAGGATATTGAGAAAATTGTATAAAAAGAAGATTGTAGGTTGTCAGTTGTTGAGGTTGTTGGTCTAGTGCTTGTGAACTATGTTTTATGTGTTCTAGTTGAGGTCCGAAAGAATTGTTGTTGGTTCAGATTTCTCTTTATGGTTTGAGAGTTGTGTTGCCCTGGTTTTATTGAAGATGTTTTTTGCATTTGGAAGCATTGAGCTTAATTGATCTATGTGTTTTACACTGGTTTGGTTGACCGTGTGTCAAGGACTACATTCAAATTTGATGAAGTATGTTGGATCTATTATGGGTCCCGATGAAGCATGTGTTTGGGTCTCCCTCATTCTAATTCCACCCTAGGATTTTTAGCACCTAACTAATTTGAATTTGATGTTGGATGGCCAATTTTGTATCTTTTCAAAGTTGGAGATGGTATAAATACATAATGGGCTAGCAATGAAAAAATTTGCATATGTGAAAGAGAAAACATGAATTTGATTCTATTCTATAAGTGTGTGAGTTATGTGTGTGGTTGATTAGTGTGAAGCTTAACGACGAGTTTCTAGATGTAGTGAGAAGAAGGTGAATTATATCATTCATGTAGGTGGATCAGTGATTGTGGTGGAATCCTTTGTTGCATTGGGAGTGTTCTCTCTCTATAACAAGTCTTGTTTGTATTCTTTGTATCTCTATGGCAGTGAGCCATCTGGGTTGTAGCCCTATGGACAATGAGTCATTACTTCAGGCAGTGGGCCTTATTCTAGGTAGTGATCAATTTTGTAATCGATTTTGATATTCTCTATAATATGAGCTAATCCTCACCATGGTTTTTCCCTCATTGGGTTTTCCATGTAAATATGGTGTTACTATGTTTGTGCATTGGAATTTGATGGATAATCACTTCATCATTTTATGTTAGTTCTAGTAATTGATTTTAAAGGTTTAAATTTGTGACAATTGATTCACCCCCCCCTTTCAATTGTTGTATCCAACAATCGGTATCAGAGCTTGGTTCCTTGGTTAAGATATTAACCTTTTGAGGAAGGTCTGAGATGATAGGAAAAATGATCTATGATTATCCAAAGTTTGATGGAAATAATTATGGTATCTGCAAAGTATTGATGGAAGAATATCTGGAGTATTGCATATATGATGTAGAGAAAGCTTATAAGGAACCCTACACTCCTCTTTCTAATGGTTTTAGTACACTTGAAGAAATCAAAGCACATGAAGTGAATAATAAGGCAAATTTCACTCTAAAGAATAGCTTGGCACATTCTGAGTTGATTAAGGTACAAAATTTGAAGACAAGTAAGCAAGTATGGGATACTTTAGAAAGAGCACATGATGGTGATGAAAGGGTAAAAGAGGAAAAATTATAGAATCTAGAAAGACAGTTTGATATTTTACACATGTCTAAAAATGATGATTTTAAAGACTATGTATAGAGATTGGATGAGGTTTTGGATGGAATACGATTCCTTGGTGCTACTGTAGATAAAAATGGAATTGTAAATAAAATTGTTAGAACTCTTCTTGATGCTTATAGTGAAAAGGTGAGTGTTATTGATCAGACTATAGATTACAAGAATTGTACTAAGGATCTATTGCTAGGATTTTTGACATCTTATGAGATGAGGAAGTTGAATCTAAGAAATGGAGGTAAAACTTAGACTTCTTTTAAAGCTACAAAAATTGAAGATCTGGATGAAGAAAACTTTGATAAAATCAAAACTAACTTTGTGAGGAGAATAAGAAAAGGCTCTCGTAAGTATGAAGGTAAACTTAACTTTAAGTGTTTTAGTTATGGATAAATTGGTCACTATGCTGCAAAGTGTTTGGAAAGAGCTAAAATGAATAAATAAATATATGAGGAAAATAAGAAAGGAAAGAAGATTAATAGAGCTTACTATGTGAATGAGAATACTAGTATTTTAGATGAAGATCCAGATGATAATGAATGATTTTTCTTAGCGATTAAGGATGAACCTACTTCTACTAAATTAGAAAGACAGTCAAAAGAAAGTCCTCTAGAGAAAGAGAAGGGGAAAGAAAAAGAGAAGGAGATAAATGAAGGTACGATTACCTCTGCCCTACATGCTAAATAGGAAAAGTATTTTTGGGTAGTTGATAGTGGTTGCTCATATCACATGACTAGTGACAAGAGTAAGTTTGTGAAACTTGAAAAATATGATGGAGGTCTGATTATGTTTGGAGATGATACTAGTGCTAAATGTTTTGGAATAGGTTCAATAAGTTTTGATGGCAAGCATCATACTGACGATGTTTAATATGTTAAGAGTTTAAGGCATAATTTTTTTAGCATTGGTCATATATGAAAAAAAGGATATGATCTTGTGTATAAGGATGAGAAATGTGAGATCCAAAATATTGATTGCTATAGGGAGGAAATTTGAAGGGAAAATTTATTAGCTTAAAGGTGCTGATGGATGATGTTTTATGACTTAGATAAATGATAATTGGCTATGGCATAGGAGAATGTTTCACATGAATTTTGATAACTTGGAAAGAATCGATTCTATCCGACCCATGAGAGATCTACCAAGAATTACAAAACCTATAAATACTATTTATAGGAATTTATAGTTTGGAAAGAAAACAAGAAGTCATTACAAATCAAGAGAACAATCTACTACTAGATTATTGGATTTGGTTCATACAAACCTTTGTGGTCCAATGAGAGTGATAAAACTACTTGGTGAAAGTTACTTTATGCTTTTAATTGATTATTATTCTAGATATACATGGGTTACATTTCTAAGAGAGAAATCAAATGCATTAGATAGATTCAAGACATTCAAGGATATGGTTGAAAATGAAGTGAATTTGAAAATTAAATTCTTGAGATCTGACAGAGGTGGAGAATTAACCTCCTATTAGCTCAATATGTTATGTGAAGTGCATGCTATAAAGAGACAACTATCAGCTATGTGAACTCCTCAGCAAAATGGAGTTATTGAAAGAAAAATAGAACAGTTCAAGAAGCTTCTAGGACAATGATCATTGAAGCCGAATTACTAGAACTTTACTGGAAATAAGCCATTCACACTGATGTATATGTATTCAATCGAGTTTAGGAAATATAAAAAAGTACAAAATCCCTATGAGCTATGACACAGAAGAATCCCTATAGTCAAATATTTCAAGGTATTCAAAAGAAAATGCTATATCATAAGAGATGAAGAAACTTTGGGTAAGTTTGATGCAAGAAGTGATTAAGGAATATTTCTTGGATACTTTACTAAGAGAAAGGCATATAGATGTTTCAACAAAAGACTAAGGAAAATTGTAGAAAGATAGAATGTGAAGTTTGATGAAATTGTAAAGAATTCTATTGATATTGATGGATATATGTCTAATGAAAATGATTGTGAAATAATAGAAAAAGTTGTGGAAGAAAAGGATAAAGATGAACAAGAAATTCAAAAGGAAAGTGAAGAAGATGCTTTAGCGATGTCCCCTAGGACACCAAAATATGTATAGAGGAATCATTCAAAAAGTTAGATTATTGGAGACAAGACAAGAGGTGTGTTAACTAGAAGCAAAGTTGTTGCTGAAGTGAATTTGTGCTTATTCTCTGAGATTGATCCGGATTTAGTAACTAAAGCCTATAAGGATGAAAATTAGAAGGAAGCAATGAAAGGACTTTTATAAATTGAGAAGAATCAAAATTGGGAATTGGTCCCAAAACTGGTAAACAAAAAAAATATTAGATCAAGATTGGAAAGTTGTTAGAAACAAAGCAAGACTTGTGTGCAAAGGATACTCGCAACAAGAAGGTATATATTTTTCAAGATATTTTTTCCCCAGTAGCAAGAATGGAAGCATAAGGATGGTCTTGGCATTGGCTGCTTACAAAGATTTCAAAGTCTATCAGATGGATGCCAAGGTAACATTTTTGAATGGTGAACTAGAAGAAGAGGTCTACATGGAACAACCAGAAGGATTTTAGTTAACAGATCAACCATATATGGTGTGCAAATTGAAGAAAGATTTATATGGATTGAAGCAAGTTCCTAGAGCTTGGTATGAAAGGCTAGATACGTACTTGAGTCAACAAATATTTAAAAAAGGTACAGTAGACAATAATTTATATTTCAAGACTAAAAACGACAGAATCCTTATTTTTGTTGTATATGTTGATAAAATTATAAATGGAGGGAATGAAAAGATATCCAAGATGTTTGGGAGAAATACAGAAAGAATTTGAAATGTCTATGTTTAGCGAGATGAATTTCTTTCTTGGGCTACAAATTAATCAATCAGAGGAAGGAATTTTCATTTCACAATCTAAGTATGTGAAGGAGATGTTGAAAAGATTTGGAATGGATAGTTCCAAACCAGTAAGTACCCCTATGGTGATTGGATGTAAATTGGGTAAAGATGATGATTCACCTAAGACTAATTAGAGCAAGTATAGATCTATGATTGGTGGATTGATGTATTTGACTATTGCTAGACTAGGTATTATACATGTCGTTTGTCTTGTGGTTAGATTTCAAGAAGATCCAAAGGAAACACGTTACTGTACAGTTAAAAGGATATTCAAATACTTGAATGGAACTATAGATTATGGGTTGTGGTATCCCAAAGATATTGATTTTAGACTTAGTGCTTATATAGATCCAGATTGGGTTGGAAGTATAGATGAAAAAAAGAGTACTAGTGATGGTGCATTCTTTCTTGGATGTAGATTAGTGGCATGGTTGAGTAAGAAGAAATATTCAGTCTCTTTGACTACTACTTGTCACATATAGATTTGATTGATTATTTTAAATGCAAATTATTAATCATGATATTGATTATTTATATTATATTAAAAGATTATTTAAACTGAAGTTAAATGATTATTTAAATTGAAGTTAAATTGAAATTTAAATTGAAGTGGAATTGAAATTGAAATGCAATTGCAATGATTTGAAATGCATTTATATTTAAATTTGGGGTTTGTCATTGTTGATGAAAACTTGAGTGCAAGTGAACGCAGGAATAGGTGAACATGATTAAAGGCGAGAACATCGATTAGGTAGAGTCGTTTTAGCCATTATACATTTATGAGGATGATGGAATCTCACACACTCACTTAGTTAATATTTTAATGCATTTTTGTGATTACTGTGTTTACAAATTTTAAATTAAGTTTTATTGATTTCTCCAAAATGTGGAAAAATATATGTTGCTTTAAATGACGATTTTATTGATTTGTGAGAAAATGGATCTTATTTAAATAACCAAATTATTTAAGTCAATATTTTATCATTGTTTGAAAATAATGATGCTTGTATTTTGAAATTTAATGAATTAGACTTTTTACTACGGAATTTATTAAAATGTAATAAATATTGTGTTGTAAATTTAATTGTTTTTATTTATTTCTTATTTAAAAATATGGAAGAAAAGATTTAGATGAAGAAATTAAACAAAGATCTAAAATTGAGTTATTGAAAAAAAAATTGGAAAACAAATCATGTGTGAATTGAAATTGATTTCAAACAACGAGTTGAACTGATTGAAGAAAATATCTTCAATCAATTAGAGGCAATTAAAATTTGAAAACTTGGAGTTTTAAATTGAACTGGAGATCACACTAAAATTGTGGATATGAGTTCTTGTTAACATCTATCATTGCATGGGAAAGAAAGAATAAGTCAGTGAATAATTTTGAAATTGCAATTGGGTGAAATCCATTTTTACATTAAAGAGAAGAAAAAGACACAAAATTGGAGATTTTTGATAGGGAATCAATCTAAAATCAAAGGAGACAAAGAAGGCAAAAATTGGGATGATTGTTCTTTGATTGCTAAGGAAAACGTTAGTCTTCTCATCCTCCATGAAGGCCAAAAATACATCTATCATCCTCACTCTCCAAGGCATGACCAGGAAGAGAAGGTACGTAGTAAGGCACATGCATACATTTCTGATTTTTAAATGGGAGTCTTTCTCCACTCTCCATGCATAGCAATAGACGAGAAGGGATGCACATAAGGCAAGGGAAGGAGAGGAGAAGGAGTGGGGGAGAAGGGAGGAAAGGGAACGCAAGAGAGGAGAAGGTGTGGGAAGCAGAAAACAGGAGGAGGGAAGTCTCCCCATTTCCCACACACATAACAAAAGAAGGACTGGTGAAGGTGCAGCCAGACAAGGAAGGTAGGAAAGGTGTGCCCAACACAGTAGGAAGATAGGAGATAAGGAAGAGGTTCTAGGGAGAAAGGAAGAGGGGACAATAGTATGGGAGAGAAGACTTAGGGAGCAACAAAGAAAAGATAAGGAAGTGGAACAATAGGAGAAAAAAAGAAAAGAAATAGAAGAATAGAGAATAGATGCAGCTAGGGATCAGATTGAGAAACTATAGGAAATTGACAGAGGTAGCACACATTCATCATTTCCAGAATTACCAAGTAGGATTTTATTTAGAAATTATTAAACAAAAACATGAACATAGTGAATTTAATGAAATAGTTAGTTTCTTGTTTTGATTTTTAAAAATATTAAAAAGTATTGTTGTTTACTTCAAATTTTGTAGAAATTTTCAACATTCAAACTGTGGTTTTTACTGAAACCATTGAAAATAACAACAAAAAATTGTAGGATAAATTTGATTAGAAAACAATGAGAAACAACTGATTTATAATTTAGGAGAAACTCAGATTTAGATTTGAAAAGATTTTTATTTAAAACAAAAAATGTTATTTAAATTTAATTTTAAAGAATTCAAAATAGGAAAGATTTTGATTAAATGCCTTTTAAATTTTTAACGTAATTTCGAAATAGAAGTTAAAATCAGTGAATTTAGCAAATAAAATTCAAAACATTCAAAACTGAAACTGAAACAATTTATTTAAATTTTGTTCATGGAAAAGTATTTATTTATTTAATTTCTCCAAGTATGGAAAACATAAAATAAATCAATCAAAATTAAAGATACGATTTACTTGAGAACTGAAGGAATTAGGATTATTTCACAAAGAAAACAAATTAAATGAGTAAATTGAACGAAATAACGTGTGCTCATTTATACTTGTTTTTATGTGTATTTAGTTTACATACTTGAGATACACATTCTTAATTTATTTTTGATTATTTAATTTATTTGATTTAAATATTAATTTAGTGTTGTTTATGGATTAAAACAAAGAAAATAACAACATTTAAAGTGTTTTTGCTTGAAACAAGATTTATGTTTGATTGTTTTTGAAAGATTGTATTTAATTGATTGGAACCATGCATGCTTGATAAATGAAAGTGCATGTCATGTTTCTGGAAAGTTACCTTTTGAGACGAGTGTGGAATATGGGTTATTAGAGAGTGTAGTTTTGCTTTTCCAAAACTGCTTTATTTTTCATGCATGACATTTTACTTGGCCAAGTAACATAAGGACCATTGAAATAGATGGAATTAATGAACTCTCTACCATATCCTAGTATTGAACTTGCTTGTTTCTTAAATGAATTAGAAAAATGAAAATGCTTGTGGTTTTACTAGTTATAGTAGGCACACACTAGATTCCATCTTGCTTGTCGACTGCTTTTTGCTAAGAAATTTGTGTAGGGTCGAGTATTCTTTAAATGGTTTAAGAATTTTGAGGAAGCGTAATCTTTGAGGTTGGGCGGAAAAAGTGCCTTATCCTTGTTCTCATCTTCATTATTGAAGATATGTTATTGGATTGAAGATCAAAGGATGTAATCTTCATTTATGTTTTATGTATTCTTGAATATGTATTGAAGAGCTTAAGGTGACTGAATACCTAAGTCTCGAACTGTAACTTATATTACAAATTCTTTTGTATTATTATCAATGTCTTATATTATGACATGTGTATGTATTTAAACTGGAATTGCATATTGAATCTATCTTATCAAATTTAAGTCGTTGTTTTGGAATCGACTGGTTTTTATGATGTCAAGATGAATGAAGTGTTGACTTTATTTTGAATATAAATAAAATTATTTAAAGTTTTGTCGATGTTTGATTTAAAGAGTTCCACTCATTACATTTGGTATTAGAGCCCTAGGTTTGAACACTAGGGTCCTTTATCCATTACGCTAAAGAAACATTCCTTGATGCAATAATTATGATACATAATGGGTACAAGAGGAAAAGGAGTTGCTGCAAGTAATGAGAATGATAGGTTGGATCAGATTCCCAGTCTCTTGAATTAGCAGGGTTCCAGAATGGATAATCTGGAACATGAAGTTCGAGGTGTCAGAGAAGGACAAACCCTCGAGTTGAAATTCCCCAAAATAAGGAACAACCCAATAATGAGAATCCAAGGGTTGAAGAACCAAAAAATCCTCAAGCTAGGATTAAGGGGAGCTAGTGAAAGATTTGAAAAGAGTAGCACAACCCAAGTTTCATTGTAATACCCCTCCGTTTTGTTTCTTGTTCAAGTTGCTTTATACTATGTTTGGTTGCAGTTACTTTGATACAGGATACATTTTTTTATGATGTTTTGATCGCTACTATTGAGCGACAACTATTATTGTGGGATGTAGTTATCTGATTATTGTTTCACATGTATTAGGGATTAATGATGTTGTAGAGTTAACATGAGATGTTATTATGAGATTACTGGATTATGATGGAAGTGTCAGTTTCGATGAGTGTATTGGTGAAGAGGACGGTTTCGCATCACTCGCTTGCGAGCGCCCTACGAATCTGTAATTCCTTCTTCATGGTGTGTATTATATGCTGGATATATTATATGATGTTTACTTGGTTGCAGGATTGCAGGTACATGACACCGACTCCACCTGGTTTCACAGGTTTGAGCGTGTCGATCCAACGGTTAAGTTGAACGGGAGATAGTAGCTAGGTAATATGTGTCAAGTTTACACCCTAGCCTTAGTGTGTCATCAACTGTGTGTGTCGAGTCATTGTCTGTCTTGCTTTAATGTTATTTAATTTTGAAGAATTCTTGATTTGGAAATAGATATTTAGAATAATTGCATTTAAATCATATTGATGGTTATTTAATTTAAATAATGCAATGTGGATAAAAGTTTATATTTAAATTAATTAATTACATTTAAATTATTTAATTAATTAAATTTAATCCAACGGGGTTGAGTTTAGTTATTAAATAATCAAATTAATTAATTAAACGTGATGCAAGAGAATGAAAGGAAATAAAAGAAAATTAAAATTAAATTTGGAATTTAATTTCAACGTGTGGGAATTAAATTAGAAATTGTAATTAAATGTTTATTTGGGAAATTAGTTGCAACTTTGGAAATTAATTTATTATTTGAAATTGCATTTTAAATTGAAAGTGGCTTTTCGAAAAGTGAAATTGAAATTGAAATTGAAATTTGAAATTGAAAGTGAAATTGAAATTGAAATATCTAATTTGCATGTAATGTGAAATAGGGTTGTAAAAATTGAAATTGAAATATCTAATTTGCATGTAATGTGAATTAGGGTTGTATAGGGTATTTTTGATTTATAAAGAATACATGTTTTAATTTTAGGGCAGAAAGTTTTTAGAAAAATACATTTTTACAGCAGGGAAGAAATTTTGGAAAATTTGCACAATGGTTTGAAGAAAGTTTGATTGTAGAATTGATTGAAGGAAATATTGTTTGCATTTGTTGGATTTTGGATTGGATTCATTGGAGGATTGAAGAAAATTCAGGAAATCCTTAGAGGAGGCTTGCATCAGAAATTCATCTCTTCCTATAGCTTCTTGTACCAGGTTTTCCTCTTTGTGTTTTATTGTTCTTGATTATTTTCTTTAAAATAGTAATGATTAAAGATTTGTTTGTTAAATCTGTTTTAGAAAAAAAAATTGATATTAGAAGAAAAGAATTAAACAAATTTACAGCCTTTGCTTGTAAAAATTCTTGAGTGAAAATTGTGAAAACTTTAGTTGAATTTAAACTATTTGGGGAAATCGGTTTTGTTGTTATTGAAATCAAACATAGAGATTGAACAATGCATGTAGAATGTTTTTAGAAAATGAAACCTTCTGTTTATTATTAAAAAACGGATTTTAAAATCTGCAGTATAGTTATATTTTCATGGTAAAATGGTCTGGTTGCGTTGCCTATAACTCCACTTTCACAAACTGGGTTGTCAGGAAATTTAAAGGGTTTTTGCATTTTGAAATTTTCTTATCCCTGTAAAAATATCGCAAATACCCAAATCGTAGTTTTTGAGTTATGCTTGAAACATGAGACTACTATTAAGTTATTTTCCCATGGTTGTTCTGAAAATAAAATAATAATAAATTGATATTTATAAATATTAATATTTTATGTATTGTTATTATAATATTAGAATATTATTTAATAATATTTTATATTATAATATATAATATTAAAGTATTATATTTATTTATATTATTTTAAATAAAAACTGTATATTAGATTAGTGGAATTAAAATTATAAACATATGGGAAATTATTGTTATTTTAAAATGGCATGTTAAAGTTTAATTGAAGGAGTTAAATATTTGATTTAAAGAATGCAATATATTATTAAATAGAGATTTAAAAATGGATTGATTAGTGTATATGGAAAATGGATAGAGAAACAGTATGTTATTATATTAAAGTGATTGAATGTTTTAAATAGAAAATTGAATGAGATGTAAGATTTGGTCAAGAAATGGAAAGAGTTTACTTGCATGGATTTGTGTCGATTTAAAAGTAAATTAAGAAATTGTTTTATTGATGAGACAATCAATTATGTTATTTAATTAATTTCTATGTGGATTAATTAAATCATTGTAATTGGATTATGAAAGAGATATGGATTTAGTATATCCAAAAGTAATATCTTCCTCATGATTATCTTAAAGGATTTAATTCTCTGTATTCAGTAAAGGGAAGTAAGTTTAATTATTTTAAATTTTCAGTAATGAAAAGGGAAATAGGGGTAATGATTATTTTAGATGATCTAGTTATCGTGTCTTTGACTTTGTCAACACTAGCTATTGAATGAGTATGGATTTAGGAAATCCAAATATTAGATTTGATTAATGACTTGAATGCTTTGGTTGCTATGTCGTTAAGTTGCATTGTTGGTTTTGGGATTTAGCGTTAGTCCTAAATTATAAGTCTTCCAGAAGAACTTAGAGGATAAGGGTTGTTGAATCTTTATGCCATCCAGTTGTTTTCTCTTGGGTAGTGCATAGCGTCTTTTCAGTTTTACCCGGTTTTCATGAACAGGGATGTTTGCACCTCCTTGGTTTAGGAGCGGATTATGGGATCCATGTCTCCTTGTATAGAGTGACCTTGTGATGTGGTTTCATCTTGTTGCCTCCTCTGAAAGGAGTGGACTATGTGTTTGTTTCTTCCAAGATGTTTGGAGTGAGTTCTATTATTTGTATCCTCCTTGTGTTGGAGTGGATTATGATGCCTAGTTGGTATGCACTTGTGTTTCCCTTGGTGATTGGTTGTGAATGCATTGTCCATTAGAAGAGTGGTTTTTGTTAGGGGCCGGAGCCCAAAGTGGTAAACCGGGTAACCTTCAAAAGTGAGTTAATCAAGTGATAATTAAATTAATGTACTTAGATGATTAGGATGCAGTTCACACTAATTAAGATAATTTAATCATCACTCATAGACACAAGGGCTTGTTTAGACTTGGGATAAGTGAGAAGGCCTGGAATGGAAAGATCAACTATCTTGTCCTTGTGAGAGGTAGTTGATTCCACATGAGTGAGTATGAGTGTCGGGATTCGGTTGAGGCCACCAAGATTACTTGTGCCGGAGCCTATGAAGAATGCCCAGAGGAGATCTCATGACAAACCTTGCGATGACACTCTATCTAGGAAAACTATTGTTAATTGTTTTATGTGTATGGTTATTTGAACATACTTGATCTACTTTATGTCTGGAAGCAATGTGGCCTATGTCAGTGATGTTGGAGTTGTACTTGTATTATACTTGATTTGTACTTGTATTGTACTTGATTCGTACTTGTATGGTAAATGAGTTGTACTTGTTAATTCATTTGGTTGGTTATAACAGTATGAGTCACTTTGAGTCTGCCTTTGGTTAGAGGTAGTAGAATCTTTTTCCATGTTACTTTGTTACTATCTCCTAGCATGGGGGGTGGGCCTTCGGGTACCACATTGGTAGGGTGGAACATGCACCAAAACCGTTGGGTCCCCATCGATTTTCAGTACTTGGTGGTGAGACATCCAGATGGACAACTCGTGATTCTTGTTGTTATTCTTGCATTGTAATATTTTTAACTTGTATAAGTTATTTTATCCCTCTTATGTTTATGAGGTGGAAGTTTGTAATTGTAACCTTGAGTACTATTGCCTCATTTTGGGAATGAGTGATGTAACTATTGGTTTAAGATAATGTTTATGAGATTGTATCTTAGTTGATTATCTTATTATGTTATGTGGTATTCTTGATGTATGATGTGCATTTCATAAGTTATAATGCTACGGTTATATGTAATATGTATGTGTGGGTTTAAGTAATCCTAACCTTGTAGCCTTAGAGGTTGTTGTTAATTATTAAGTGAATGTGTATGTTAAATGCATTTTATAAAAAAAAAATTGGTTCGCTTAAGATGTTAATTGCAACTTCCTTTAAGGTTACTTGGCAGGGCATTACATTCATGGTAAGACTATAGGTGATGGAGTTGAAGCCTAGGTTATTGAGATGGAAAATTACTTTGAGTTTAGGAATATGTCCAATGAGACCAAGGCAGTTTGGGTTGCATACCATCTTACTGGAGAAGTTTCTACTTGGTGGGATAATGAGAAGACTGAGAAGAAGTTACTACCAGGTGAGACTACTTGGGAAGTGTTCTTGCAACTTTTTAGGAAGAGGTGGCTTCCACAATTGTTCTTTGATAGGAAATGACAAAATTCTAGAATTTGACTCAGGGTGGTTTGATAGTTACTCAGTACTGGGAGAGGTTCACTAATCTCCTAAAGTATGTACCACAGTATCAGATGGATGAACAGTTCCATATTCAAAAATTCATCCTAGGATTGAGGCCACAGATTCGAGCTAATGTGGATATTCATAATCCATTGACTATGGATGAGGTCTTTGAGAAGGCTATAAAACAGGAACAAAAGATGCAATAGGTGCCAAACTATAGGAAGAGTGTGAATGCTAAATCTAGTTTTGGAAACAAGAAGTTCCAAAACAATAACAACAATAATCAAAAGGGTAATAAAAATCAATAGATCAAGAATTTGAAGAGAGGAACAAACACTCAGAATAAAGGAGAAGGAAGCAATGGTGGAAACAAGAAAGTAAATAATAATAATACCAACTTCTCCAATATCAGGAACAGGATGGGTGGTCACCCAGGGCCATGAGGTGGATGCTATAATTGTGGAGGAGATCACTATGCCTTCAATTGCACTCAGCATATAGGAGGTCAACGAGGTGGTAATGATCAGCAAGTACCGCAACACCAGATTCATGGAGTGGTTGACAACCATCAAGCAGACTTTCAGACTTCACCTATTCAAATGTCAGGTAAGCTCTTTGGTCAATCTGTTTCTATTTTGATAGATACGGGAGCTACTGAATGCTTTATTGATCCTAAAGTAGTTGCTAAATTATCTATTAGACCTAGTTTTATGTCACATTCATGGATGGTTCAATATGGAAATCGAGCAGAGAAGAGGGTAGATTCATGTTTATCATGCAGTGATTTAGAGCTACCTAATTTCCAAACCCAATTTAACCTATATGTAGCACCATTGGGTTCTTATGATGCGATCTTAGGGATCAACTGGTTAACTGAGCATAAAGCCATAGTGAACTGTGAGGATAAGGTTGTGAGTTGTTTGGATGATTTTGGACATCCAGCTGAGATTTTAGGATCTTGAGAGCCTCTAGAGTTGAGACATATCTCAGCTATGCAGCTAACGAAAGCACATCAAAAAGGATGTTCCATATATTCTATATTGGTGAGTGACTTGGATAATGTCCAACAAAGTCCAGAGGGCTATTCAATTCTTAGAGAGTTCTTGGATATCTTTCCTGAAGAACTTATTGAGTTACCACCGAAGTGAGAATTTGATTTCTCGATTGAACTTTTACCTAGAATGGAGCCTCAATCCAAATCTCCATACATAATGACTACTAATAAGTTATATGAACTGAAGGTTCAATTGCAGGAGTTACCGAAGCAGGGATTTATTAGAGCGAGTGTATCTCCATGGGGTGCACCGGTAATCTTTGTTAAGAAGAAGGATGGAACCTTGAGACTGTGTATTGATTATAGGACGATGAACAAGGTTACCATCAAGAAAAAATATCCTTTACCTAGGATAGATGAGTTGTTTGATCAAATAAAAGGGGCCACAGTTTTTTCTAAGATTGATCTTAGATCAGGTTACCACTAGTTCAGGATTAAGGATGAGGATATTTTGAAGATAGCTTTCAGAACTCGATATGGACACTACGAGTTCACCGTGGTACCTTTTGGTCTAACAAATGCTCCAACGACATTCATGAGCCTTATGAATAGTATATTTAGGGAATATTTAGATGATTTTGTGCTTATATTCACTGATGATATTCTGATTTACTCTAAAATAGAAGAGGAGCATGAGAAGCACTTGAGAATAGTCTTGCAACGACTAAGAGATTGAAAGATTTTTGGAAAGTTTTCGAAGTGTATTTTCTTTCAGAAGAAGGTTCACTATTTGGGGCATGTCATATATGTTGAGGGAATCTTAGTTGATCCTGTGAAGATAGAGGTAATTGTAGATTGGCCAACACCACAGAGTGTTACTGAAGTTTTTAGTTTCATGGGACTTGCAGGATACTACATGAAGTATGTGGAAGGGTTTTCTAGGATTTCAGCACCTATTACTTCTCTTCAGAAGAAGGGAAAGAAATATGAGTGGACTGAGAAGTGCGAGGAAGCATTTCAAATTCTTAAACAAAAGTTGACATCGGCACCAGTGTTGACTATACAAGATCCTAATGGGCACTTCATAGTGATTACAAATGCTTCAGGTGAAGGTGTAGGAGTTGTGTTGATGCAAGAAGGTAAGGTGGTTGCATATGAGTCTAGGAAACTAAAACAGTATGAGTTGAATTATGTGCCACATGATCTTGAGCTTATAGCTATTGTTTATGCATTGTAGATGTGGAGACATTATCTCCTAGGGAAGCCATTTGAGCTTAAGACAGATCGTTTATGACTTAAGTACACCTTCACACAACCGACCCTCAATGTGAGACAAAGGAGGTGGCTTGAGTTCCTAAGTGAGTATGATTTTGGTATTGAGTATATCAAGGGTAAGTAAAATAGAGTTGTTGATTCTCTTAGTAGGAGAAGACATCTCTCTGCTATGTTGAGCACAAGGTAAAATTTGAGACAACAAGTGTTACGATATCTTCCAGGAGATGAGCATTATGAAAGGGTTAGGCAAGCCTTAGAGGCAAATCCTTCATATCATAGATTTGATGGATATGTGATGGAGTATGATGGTATTGTCAGATATTAGGGAAGTATGTATATCCATGAGAGTGGAGATTTGAGGAAGTTGATTCTTGAGGAAGATCATGATGCACCTTATTCAGGGCATCCAAGAGTTACGAAGATGGTAGCATAGTTGAATGATTTGTATTATTGGCCTAAGCTCAAGAAAGATGTCATGGAGTATGTGGCTAGATGTTTGGAATTCCAGTGGGTTAAGGTTGAGCATGTGCATCTAGTAGGACTTTTGTATCCCCACGATATACCTGAGTATAAGTGGCAAGTAATCAGTATTGATTTTATCCAGGGATTACCTTTGAGCAGGAATAGGCATGATACCATCTTAGTAGTTGTTGATACGATGATGAAAGTTTCATATTTCATACTTGGAAATCTGAAAGATGGATCATTGACTCTTGCAAGGAAATTTATGCAAGAGATATTCAGATTGCATGGTGTAATAGAGACCATTATTTCTGATAGGGATACCAGGATGACATCTAGGTTTTGGACTACGTTGAATGCAACTTTGGGAACTAAATTAAATTTTAGTTCTACATATCACCCACAAATTGATGGCCAAACTGAAAGGGTCAATCAAGTTGTTGAGGATTTGTTGAGGATGTACTACATGGATCAACAGTACAAGTGGGAGGAATATTTTCCATTGGTTGAGTTTACCTACAACAACTCATTTCATGCATCATTGGGTGTGGCACCTTTTGAGGCACTTTATGGATGGAAACGTCGCACACCCATTAGTTGGGACAAGATGGAAGACAAGATCATCATTGGTCCATATATGTTCAAGGAAATGGATGAACAAATTAAGTTGATCAAGGGTAGGTTGAAAGAAGCAGCCGATAGACAGAAGAGCTATGCTGATAGGAACAGGAATTTTAGGCAGTTTGCTATAGGAGATAAGGTCTTTTTGAGGGTTAAGCCTCATAAGAGCTCTATCTCATTTGGGAAATCATCAAAGTTGGCACCGAGATTTGTGGGACCCTTTGATGTACTGGAAGTTATTAATCCAGTTGCTGATAGACTAGCATTACCACCTTCTCTAGCTCGACTCCATAATGTATTCCATGTTTATTTGTTGAAACCATATCATCGTGATGCATCTCACATTCTTGATTGGCGTTCATTACAGGCACATGATCCAGGGGTGGTTCTAGTGGAGCCCATCTGAATCCTAGACAAGTATAGCATTAAGCTATGTAACAGGGATAGTACTCAGTACAAGGTTCAGTGAGACCAACATATTGAGGATAGTGCTACATGGGAGGATTTTGAGACGATTGACCATCATTTTCCTCATTTTCTTTCATAGATTAGTACTTTCTTTATGCGGAGATACTTGATTCTCTGGTTTTGATTCACATGTTGTGGACTTTGATAGCATGGATGCTACTATGATTTTTTTATGCTTATGTTTGATAACTATGTTGTTAGGTATTATTTCATTATGATCGAGATACTATGTTTACCTATTGAGATACTATGTTTTTACTGATTGAGATAGTATGTTTTATTGATTGTGATTTTATGTTTATTGAATGATTAATAAGACATTGAGACGATGTCTCTTCCAAGAGGGGAAGGATGTCATGTATAGATTTTATTGATTATTTTAAATGCAAATCATTAATCATGATATTGATTAATTATATTATGTTAAAAGATTATTTAAACTGAAGTTAAATGATTATTTAAATTGAAGTTAAATTTAAATTTAAATTGAGGTGGAATTGAAATCGAAATGCAATTGCAATGATTTGAAATGCATTCATATTTAAATTTGAGGTTTTTCATTGTTGATGAAAACTCAAGTGCAAGTGAACACAAGAACAGGTGGATGTGATTGAAGGCGAGAACATCGATCAAGTAGAGTCCTTTTAGCCATTAGACATTTATGAGGATGATGAAATCTCACACACTCACTTAGTTAATATTTTAATGCATTTTTTTGATTACTGTGTTTGCAAATTTTAAATTAAGTTTTATTGATTTCTCCAAAATTTGGAAAAATATATGTTGCTTTAAATGACAATTTTATTAATTTGTGATAAAATAGATCTTATTTAAATAACTAAATTATTTAAGTCAATATTTTATCATTGTTTGAAAATAATGATGCTTGTATTTTGAAATTTAATGAAATAGCCTTTTTATTATGGAGTTTATTAAAATGTAATAAATATTGTGTTGTAAATTTAATATTATTTATTTATTTCTTATTTAAAAATATGGAAGAAAAGGTTTAGATGAAGAAATTAAAAAAAGATCTAAAATTGAGTTATTGAAAACAAAATTGGAAAACAAATCACGTGCAAATTGAAATTCATTTCAAACAAGCAGTTGAACAGATTGAAGAAAATATCTTCAATCAATTAGAGGCAATCAAAATTTGAAAACTTGGAGTTTTAAATTGAACTAGAGATCAAACTAAAATTGTGGATCTAAGTTCTTGTTAACATCTATCAATGCATGGGAAAGAAATAATCAGTCAATGAATAATTTTGAAATTACAATTGGGTGAAAATCCATTTTTACATTAAAGAGAAGAAAAAGACACAAAATTCGAGATTTTTGACAGGGAATCAATCTGAAATCAAAGGAGACGGAGAAGGAATAAATTGGGCTGACTGTTCTTTGATTGCTAAGGATTTAGATAGCCTTCTCATCCTCCATGCAGGCCAAATATACATCTATCATCCTCACTCTCCAAGGCGCGAATAGGAAGAGGAGGTACACAGTAAGGCACAAGTAGAAATTTCTGATTTTTAAATGGGAGTATTTCTCCACTCTCCATGTGCAGCAATAGACAAGAAGGAGCACGCATAAGGGAAGGGAAGGAGAGGAGAAGGAATGGGGGAGAAGGGAGGAAAGGGTGTGCAAGAGAGGAGAAGGTGTGAGAAGAAGCAAACAGGAAGAGGGAAGTCTCCCCATTTCCCACACACATAAAAAAAGGACTAGTGAAGGTAGGAAAGGTGAGCCCAACACAGTAGGAAGATAAGAGATAAGGAAGAGGCGCCAGGGAGAAAGGAAGAGGGAACAACAATATGGGAGAGAAGTCTTAGGGAGCAGCAAAGAAAAGATA
>CM021104.1:54915515-55363170 GCA_007115665.2 Sequoiadendron giganteum
TTTTGGATTTTTTGAAGAGATTTTGCAAATGCAAAGACCCTTTTTTTTTTGAATTTTTTTCCCTAAAAGGAGATTACTTAAAATTTTTGTGAAAGAATAATGTAATCTAATGAAAACACTAAACCTCGAAGAACGATAAATGATGGTGATTGGTGAGATACATTTTGCACAATACATAATTTCTAGACTTTTAAGAGATAAATCTAGACTAGTCACTAAATTTGTTTTATTTTCTTGATTTCAAGATACTAAGATGAATTTATAAGACTTAAGATGACACTAAGGATGCAATTTTAAATCTAGGCAAAACAAGAAAGTTTGCTAAAAATGTAGGATTAAATCTAGAAAAAGACTTTGTTCTGATATTGGTTTCTGTATAAATTAAGATAAGTATTTTATATGTTCCAAAATAGACTCTAATTTATCTATGTAATAGATGTGGTAGAGAATATAACATATGTGGTATATTGACTAACAAATGCAGTGCACAAAAATAGACAATTGTATCATAGACTAAAATAGATGCATTGCAGGTCTCTGTTGGGAAAGTATGCCTCAACTTTCTAGTCTTTTCCCTTGAAGAATTGGCACTTTTCTTCATGTATTTTGGCCTTTACTGCCATACCGCTACATTTTATTTCCTTGGTGGCATGGTTGTGCAGTTTACCATGGGCCACCTTGCTCAGTCTAGTGGTTTTACCACCTTACCGTGATAGTATTCTTCTTATCTGGCAGTGGCATGATATGCGGCGGCCATGGGCGTGGCAGTTACTGCCTTATCGCAGGGTAGTTCGGTTGGTGGCGAGGTAGCATGGTGAGCAACGTAGAGGTGGTTGGTGGTGTTCTATCACCTTACCACGGGCAGTGAGAAGACTCACCGTGATGGCCGCGGTAAGTGGCTAGCGGTCAGTGATGACTGTCACCGCCCCACTGTAGGCTGTGGAATGTCTAACTATGGTGGTCGCAGTGTGACTTTGGTGGTCTACCTGAGCGATCACCGCACTACCACGGTGAGACCTAGCGGTCTCCACGGTAGCGCGATGAGACCACTGGCGGTCAACCTATGCGGTCACTGCTCTACCGCGGTGAGACTTGGTGGTCTTTGCGATGGGACCGCTGACGACCTATCCAATGGATACCGCCACACGAGAGGAAGGGTGATCATGATCGGTGGTTGAGCATGGCAGTCAAAGATGGACGGCTCAGATGGTCTACTGCCATACCACGAGGTGAGTCTGACAAGGCAGTAGTAGCAAGGTAAAAGGTTGGGTGAGCTTGGGCGAGCTCACCGTTGTACCATGGCTGGGTCGTGTGAGCTCAGTGGTAATGTGGTAGGAGCTTGAGTGAGCCTAGAGCTCAGCCAACCGAGCTTGACCAGGTTTGACTATCTATCAGAAGTTGTGAACGAATGGCATTATGACATGTGGTAGATCTTTAAGATCTGATTGGATAGAAGTTTTATTTCCTAATTACGATAGAGTTGTATTATCAAAGCAAGATTGATGGACATGTCTGAGACTAATTTATTGCTGCGCAGATTGATGCATGTTAAATAAGTGGTGCACATTATCAGAAATGGAAAGATTGCAGGTGGATAATTTATTATCCCGATGACCGTTGTTGGCTGAGACAGGCTAAATAGTTAAGCTCATGGTGTGAGACTATAAAGTAATCTTGTGTGCAGTCATATCAAATTGGATGAGTGGAGAGAGAGAGGTTGAGAGTGTTCGAGTGGTATTTTATCATGAACACTTAGACTCTTAGATCTGCAAGGATGTGAACCTGTGGAGGCCAAGAGCCTGGTTGTGATAGTAATTTGTGAGGAGCTGAAGGGAATCTACATAGTATGTCATCATGAGGACATTGTAACTGTGTGAGGATTCTATTTTGTGTTGCCTACCTACTCCATATGGACAAGATGCAATCTCCTGAAGTGCATAGCTCTGGTTTTGTATTGTAACTATTTTTGTTACTGAATAATACATGTGAGCTAAGTGTTTTGGAGGGTGGGGTTTTTTACCTAAAAGGGTTTTGCCCATGTAAATATATGTGTCCATATTTTTTTGTCTTTCATGTTGTTTGATTTTGTAAACTGAATCTATGCTTGTGTTGAGTCTATTATTTTTCAAGCATTTACTTTTCTTAAAGTATTAATGGGGGATCAACTATGCCTGCTTTCACTTTATGGCATAGTTTTTTGTGTCTTTTTTATGATTTTAATGAAAATCACTAAGGTATTGTTGTCTTAGATGTATTCTATGATGACAGAATGATCTCGTATCCCCAACAAGTGGTATCAGATCTAGTTGAAGGAGGTCGAGGCTTGATGATACCAACAAGTGGTATCAATGTTGGTTGAAGGAGGTCAAGCCTTGATGATACCAACAAGTGGTTTCAAATCCTTCTCCTGGTTACTAAAGTTTAGGGTATTTCTCCTATGGTGATTTCTTAGCCTGGCAAGCTTGAGGAAATCTGGAGGAATTAGTTGGTGATTGATCCTTCGATGAGTGGAAGTTCATGCTTCTTTGATTCAACACAAAGGTTTGAAATATGTTGGAGAAGACTGGATTTGATCATATTGTGGCGATGTGGTTTGAGGCTTCTGTCTAGTAGCAAATGTTCCTGATGCAAAGGGTGTGAGATGTGCTTGTGGTTGTGTTGCAGTGAAGCGTGGTTTCATACTGGGTGTCTTTGTGAGAGGCTCCCTGGTGGTATGGAGTTTCTTTTGTTTTTGTTCAGCCATTGAGTATTGTGCTTGTGTTGGGTGTTCTGATTTAGCACTGAAGGCGGTTTCTCTATTGCTTTGATTGCATGGAGGCTATGAAGTTGATCCTGGTGGTCTACAAATCCTGAATATCTTGGCTCTCTTGTATGCTTATGCATGACTATGGTTTTTGGAATTAGTCTAAAATAGACTTGCTATTTTGTTCTTACCTGTGTCTTGTACTCACATGGTTCAGATTCATGTCTTTGGCTCAAGAGGTTTTCTGTAGATTGTCCTAAAAATTCTATCATGCATATTCATTTATTTTCATTGTTCTGGATAACCGTGATGATTGTGTGCAGACTCTTGAGTCATCCAAATGAGCAATGAATATGGAGATGCGTGGGTCTTTTATAAAAACTATAGTTTTGAAGGTTTTACACGATCAAGAAAAACTTGTGGTGTGTGGAGCTGTTGCTCAGCTATTTTCTAGACCCTAGCTTCTGGGGTGTGACTGGATGAGATAGTTGCAATTCAACATGGTTTGAGGAGGTTTGATGTCTTCTCTACATGGGAGTGTTGGTATGAGTTTCTCTTTCAACATTCTTGTGGTGTGCTTGTTGGTTTCCTAGACTGTGGTGCCTGAGTTGTGGATGTGATTGGAAAATCAGATCTGCTACTGATCTGGTGTTTAAGTCATGTTTGTCTGCTTTGGATATTCTCTTTGATTATCTCAGTTTTGTAGTTTCTAGTGTGATGATAGATTTGTAGGGGTTTCATTGGTTGCATCCACGAGTTGTGCAATGTTGTGGGATGTCCTTACCTACATGTTTGTTGTGAGACAACTCTAAAGTGGATTGAAAATATCCATGAGGTTGTAACAGTGTGGTATAGATCTATTAGCTGACCTTGTCTGTGGTCACTTGTGCATTGGCATGGTTGTTTTGTGATGAGAGGAGGAATGGCGTTTGAGTACCTAAATAGTTAGTTTTGGACCAGTAGCATGTGTGTATCATGATTTCATGGAAATATGTTACACTGATGAGTGTAAGCTATTGATAGTGATGGCATGGTTGGTCATGATGCTTGGAGAGATCGGTGTCATGTTTCAGTGGGAGCTTTAGTAGTGACTGTGGATTCATCACTTGGTGGTGGATGATATTCTTTGGTATTGCAGATGCTTCTTGAGGACTCTTAGATCCTGTTGTTACACATCTGTATGGTCACTATTTTAAGATGTACAACATCTTGGAGCCATGAAGGTCCTTGGTGGTCTTTGGTTGAGATGCTAGTGGTGCTTGACAGGTGATGTTGGTTTAAAGTTTGTTTGCTTTATGTCATGTGTACTCTTGGTTATGCATGAGAGTTTTTGCATGTTTATTTTATCTTGAGACCATGGATAGTTCACTTGAAGCATGGTATCTCCTAATGGATATGTGTAGATCATGATGTCATGATAATTTCTTGTCCAAGGTTTTGGAGCTTTGACAGTGGTCTGGGATTTCTCTTTGTTTTGAGTACAATGGTCATATGTTGGAGGACTTCATGTTTATTGTAGTGATGTAGTTTCGAGTTAGCATGAGATGAAAGGTTGTTGGTGCTCATGGATGCATGGAGAATAAGGTGAGACTATATTATTTTTGAGAATGTTGTTGTTACAGTTGAAATTGTGAGTAGCCTACACCTTGGTTGAATGTGAGTTCAACAGAGACCATGAAGGAGAATGCTCTTGGGTAAGTCACGGTGACTTGTATATCTTCAAGAAGAATTTTTCTATTTTCTCTCTTGGTCTGCTCAATAGTGAAGTTTATTTGAAAGGTATTCACCCATTATATCATTCAAATGTGTGCTATGATTTATTTTTCATTGATATGGATCTTGAGATGTTGTTTAAGTTTCTGGATGATCCAAAATGAAAGGTGGACAACATTGTGTATCTCCTTGTGCTTTTGAGGATTGATAGGAGATGGTAATATGGTTTAGTCTGATCTCTTTTGAGGTGATTACATCCATGGAGTTGTTGGGTGTTGTTGTGGCTTTTCCTTTTGGGGTGTGAAGAAGATCATTCTTGATATAGCTGGCTTTTAGAAGTGTATGTATGAGGATACTAAATGTTATGATTTGTTGTTTTCTCTCTATTATGGTCTTTTTATTCTTGAATTCTCATTTGAATTTAGATGTGTGTGGAGCCATGGTGTTTCCTTCTTCAGTCAGACATGGAACCTTGGAAGAATGTGGAAGATTGTTGAGAGAAATTTTTCTTGCAACAAGTCATTGCAAGTTGTGCATATCAGTGTGGATGTTCCTTGGAACTACATGGTTACATTTTTCTATGTGTAGTTTTGGTGGACTTAGTATTCCTGGATCAATTGTGGTGGTGCTCTTTTGCATTCCTCTAGACAATACCCTTGCAGTGGGAGTGTTGAGATGTGTTTGGTCTTTTTTGACTGGTTGACACATGGTGCTTGTTCTTGGCTGTTGATGGGTGGTTATGTGATGGTGTGAGTTTAATAATGTACATATCTTTGAGGTATGGGTGATTGGATGGTTTTACCATGAGTTATGGGTACTAGTTTTCAATCACGCGGGTTTAATCAATTGGATGAGGGCAGTTAGTTTTGTGGTTGTTGTTCTAGATGATGGTTTCTATGTTCGTGTTGTGCTTCGCTGCTATTGTTTCGGTGCCTTTCCCGCCTGAAGGATTACATGCTTGTGTTCCTGAGACTGGTTTTTTTTCCCCTTGGCATGTTTGTGTTTGGATTTTTTTCCTGAGATGGTGGAATTTTTTGAAGTCATTGCAGGTGTTGGTCCTTGTTCGGGTTTTCGAGGAAGCCTAAAAGTCTTCGGCAAGTGAGAGATTTTTGGGAAAGTATGCCTCAACTTTCTTGTCTTTTCCCTTGAAGACTTGGCACTTTTCTTCATGTCCTTTGGCCTTTACTTCCATATCGCTGCATGTTCTTTCCTTGGTGGCGCGGTTGCATGGTTTACCACTTTACCGTAGGCCACCTTGATCGGTTTGGTGGTTGGGCAATTTTACCGCCTTACCACAGTATTCTTCTTCTTGTCTAGTGGTGGTGCAATATGCAGTGAGTATGGGTGTGGTGGTTACCACCTTACTACAGGGTGGTTCAGTTGGTGGCGAGGTAGTGCGATGAGCAGCGTAGAGGTGGCAAGATGGTGGGTGGTGGTCTATCGCCTTACCGCAGGTAATGAGAAGACTCACCATGGTGACTGTGGTAAGTGGCTAGCGGTTGATGGTGAGCGTCACCAACCCACCGCAGGAAGTAGAACATCTAATTGTGGTGGCCATGGTGTGACTGTGGTGGTCTTCCTGAGCAGTCACCGGTCTACTGCGGTGAGACCTAGTGATCTCCACGGTAGTGCGGTGAGGCCTGGTGATCTCCACGGTAGCGTGGTGAGACCTGGTGATCTCCAAAGTAGCATGGTGAGACCTGGTGATCTCCACGGTAGTGCGGTGATACCTGGTTATATCCATGGTAGTGCGGTGAGACCTGGTGATCTCCACGATAGCGCGATGAGACCACTGGTGGTCAGCCTGAGTGGTCATCGCTCTACCATAGTGAGACCTGGCGGTCTCTGCGGTAGCACAGTGGTACTGTTGATGTCCTATCCAATGGCTACCACCACACCACGGTAAGGGTGATCATGACCGTCGGTTGTGCGGGGTGGTTAGAGATGGAGGGCTTGGATGGTCTACCGCCATACCGTGAAGCGAGTTTGATAGGGCAGCGATAGCGAGGTAGAAGGCTAGGTGAGCTCTGCAATAACGCAGTAGGAGCTCGGGTGAGCTCAAAGATCGGCCGAATGAGCTTGACCAGGTTTGACCATCTATCAAAAGCTACGAACGAATGGAATGGTGACACATGGAAAATCTTTAAGATCTAATTGGCCAGAAGTTTTATTTCTTGATTATGATAGAGCTACATTATTAAAGAAAGGTTGATGGACATGTTTGAGACTGATTTATTGCTGCGCGGCTTGATGCATGTTGAATAAGTGGTGCACATTATCAGAAATGGAAAACTTGTAGGTGGATAATTTATTATCCCGATGACCGTTGTTGGCTAGGACAAGTTGAACAAGTAAGTACACTGTGTGAGACTATAAAGTAATCCCGTGTGCAGTCAAATCGAATTGGATGAGCGAAGAGAGAGATGCTAAGAGTGTTTGAGCAGTATTTTACCATGAACACTTAGACTCTCATATCTGCAAGGATGTGAACTTGTGGAGGCCAAGAGGCTGGGCTAGCTGTGAGGCTGGCTATGACAATCATTTGTGAGGAGCTGAAAGGAATCTACATAGTATGTCATCAGGACATTGTAACTGTGTGAGGATTCTATTTTGTGTTGCCTACCTACTCCAGTTGGACAAGATGTAATCTCCTGAAGTGCATAGCTTTGGTTTTTTATTGTAACCATTTTAGTTACTGAATAATACATGTGAGCTGAGTGTTTTGGAGGGTGGGTTTTTTTACTCGAAAGGGTTTTCCCCACATAAATCTATGTCCATATTTTTTGTCTTTCATGTTGTTTGATTCTACAAACTGAATCTATGCTTGCATTGAATATGTTATTTTTCAAGCATTTACTTTTCTCAGAGTATCAATGGGGGATCAACTATGCTTGCTTCTACTTTATGGCATAGTTGTTTGCGTCTTTGTTGTGATTTTAATGAAAATCACTAAGGCATTGATGTCTTTGATGTATTCTATGATGATAGATTGATCTCGTATCCCTGACAGTCTCAACAATTATGAGACAAACACTTGAATGTGTTGCTATTTTAAAAAATTGTGGGTTTTTAACTGTGATAATTTTTATGATATATATGTGGTTTTGTTTTAGATAGTTACGTTGCAAATAGACACGATTGTAATTTTCTAATAGAGATAGATGTGTTGCAAGAATTAACAAACACATCACATAGTTTCTACATTACAAAAATATAGTTGTGGCATATAGGTTAACAATTAACATTGGATTTTTGGTGAATAACTATTTTCTAAGTGACTCTACAACTTTAATTTTCTCAAATTTTGAACTCCAAACACTTGCAAAAACATAGAAAATGGTATATAGCAGACATGAATAGCTATGAGTCTAACTTTTGGTGACAAGGATAGATTGTGTGTGTGTTCTTCCACAAGAGCATATTAATTGGTTTTATTGATCCTGAAAATAGAAACAAATCATTGATACATAGCCAATCTAGTGGTAGATCAGGTTTGACAACTTAAATCAAGCCCATTAGTGATATGACATTATTGTGTTGTTTAAAGATCAAGGTACTCTCCTTTAGTTATTGTCATATGACATTGAAAAACTTTGAAGCTTTACTAATACATGTAAATCATTTTTCATTTAATCCATAGGGTGTGTACAAGATACTAGTTGAGCATTAATTGTGATATCTTTGATTTGAGTCTTATTTATTTAAAAAATAAAGAAAGTTTAGCAATGATTTTTTTCCCAAAATTCCTTTAGAAAAAACTATCGAGGATTCTTACCAGATGTGGAAGTGATGAATTATCACCAACTGGTTGTACACGGAAAAAATATCCCAACAAGTATTAACTATTGGTTAAAAATGAGTTATTATGATAACAATGCCTAATATTAGGTTTAAGCACTGAAATGCTAGTAGTAAAAAATCAGTTTTAATAAATGTTCCCATTGTGGGGAAATTACCCATTGTTGAACCTCTATTTGGATCAAGATTTGGATAGAGAAGTTTTTCATTCGATTTAATAACACTTTCAATTGATAATTTTATAATAATGTTGATTAATTAATATTTTTGGTCTATGTTATGGAATTTCCTATTTCACCAAGGATGAAAGTCAGATTATGAAAGAAGAACTTAAGGATCTATGGTTCAATACCTTGATATTTAAATCCCTTGACTATTGTATATGCAACCTTACTGGATATGGGACTCATGAGAGAAATATCTCATTCTACATGGCCCAAAATTCTAAAAAAAAAATTCACTCATTTCAAATAGTTTTGAATGACTCCAATAGATACACAATGATATTTAAAATAAACTTTCCATTTCCTCTAGAAATAACACATAAAAAGACAAATAACCTATGACCTATGAATATGCCTCAATTTACCACTTCCCCCCAAACCATACAAAGCTAAAAAAAATGGGTCTTCATTTTGGAGAAGTGAAATGGGGCATGTTATGAGACCACACAACACCAATTATCATGATTAGAATTAAAAAATTATATTGGTTTAAAAAGGAATCCCTACCTTAAATTTATCATGGTATTCCACTCTTTTTGAGAGGGCATGAGTATTTTTTGAGATAATGTAGTCTCTTCTATTCATTGGAAACTTTCCTCTTAGAAGATTAGTTGGATTACATTTTCTTACAAAATTATTCTTATTAAAGTAGAGTTATCTATTGTTCCTATTTATATGATGTTTCATCTTTTAATATTTTCTAAGGTCCTAAATGTTGTCAAAAGAGGGGGAATTCTAAATTATCCTTGATGTCGTTGGATAAGTTTGTGAACCAAAAATAGTTGAGGGAGTGGGGATAAGAAACATGCAATTCAAAATATAAATTTGGGAGAAAAATTAGCTTGGAAATTATACTTTTCCAAATATTACAACACAAATATTTGGACTTTTAGGATAATACTCATGTTTTCATTATTTATATTCCATAACTCATTATTTTATGTGTAATTTTACTATCAAATGTAGGAATATTGTTTCCTCAAACCTATCCTAGATAATTTGGAATTAGAAGAAAGCCCATTTTTTGCATGATTCTTGGAACGAGTATGAATGTCTTGATAAAAAGAGTAGATATTAATGAGACAACTAATTTATTGTTAATGAATAGGGAAACTGAGTTGAAAATTACTTTTAGGTTTCTTGGTCCTATTGAACAAGACAAATGAGAGGGGGTGAATCAGTTGTAAAAATAATTAACCTTTAAGAACTTCCAACATAAATTAGATCAACTATCATTCATAAATCCTTTACTCTGATAATGTGATTAATCATTAAGTGCAAAAGAAGAAACTAAAAAACACCACACACACACACAAAATAACACTATATTTACATGGAAAACCCAATAAGGGAAAAACCATGATGAGGATTAGCTCACAATATAGAGAATATCAAAATTGAATACAAAGTCGCATTGCCAGAGAAGGCTCACTACCAAAATAGGACTTACTATCTGAATAAGGATTCACTATTCAAAAAGAGTTAACCACCCGAAGGGTTCACTACCACAAAATTACAAAGAATAGATTTGTTACAGAGAGAAAACAATCTCAATGTAGTAGATATTTCCACCACAACACTCTCAAACACTTGCAAACATGCATGGATGATACAATACACCTTTGGCTCATTGCTTTCTGAAACTGACAGTTAGGTTTCACATTGCTCTGCTCAAACTCACATCACATACACACTATTTCAAATCTATCTCACATCTATCTAATTTCCTTCATCTATCTTGTTCTTCCACACACATCTCACCTTATATTTATATTGTCATCAACCTCAAAACTCATCCAAGGTCAGCTATACATCATTTTCATTACAAATTTAAATTAGGTCAGTGCCAAATAATTCTATGATGGAATTAGAATTAAGGCAACCCAAACACATGCTTCCACAATAATTGTAAGTAGTGTTAAACACAAGGTTGGCCAAACTAGTGTAAAACACATAAATCAATTAAGCACACACAACCTTAGCATGATCCAATCTTTCAAGATAAAAATAATAATTTGAACACAACCTCAAAAAATTATCTTGAGAACTGCAAGTCATTAGACTTGAACAAGAAGAAATCTAGAGCAACAACATTTCTTCTGAACCTTAGCTAGATACATACAAAAACTGTTGGAAAAAAAAGAATAGACAACTAAGAGGGGGGGTGAATCACTTGTCATATAATTTAAACTTAGTTAACCTTTATCAACCTTTAATCTCAGATTTGATAATTAACAGTGAAATCATGAATCAATAACACATCAGAAACACCAAACACCAGGATTTTTGTATGGAAACCCTGTTAGGGGAAAAACCATGGTGGAGGTTAATCCATAATTTATACCCTATTAAAAGTATAAAATAAATGAATAAGGAATGCACATGCAGTTAGGCACACTACCTAGAGCTCACTGATCAAATCGGAAGGCTCACTACCTTACATAAAAAAATCAGATTAAATCCATCTGATGAGGTTGAACTGAGAAATTAGCTTCTTCAAAAGCATGATGACAGTTCCCGTTAGGTACAAGAATACTTCTTCACACTTTGCTCAATCTTCTTCACTCCCTGCTTTGAAATCGAATGATCTGATCTTTATTCACACATTTCACATTCACACTTCATATATATTCATTGAGCACATCTTTCACACCTCAAAATGAAGAAACAATCACTCTTATATATTCGCTAAATGGAATTACATTAACAACTTTGTCGGTCAAAGATAAAAGAATAAATTACAAATTGTCAACCCAATTCATGAAAAAATCTCAATGCACACCAACTGTAGTCGGTCACAACATAATGAGGTCCTAAATAAACTTTCTTGAACACACCAAATATAAAATGATTAATCCACAAGGATCTGCAACACGCTACAACCATCATGTCGATTAAGAACATGAAAACTCAAACACACAAAGGAAAAATCTATGATCATGATCACACCAATCAACACGAACGTACACCGATGATAGAGTATGATCTAGAACCATTACTAAAAATTACAATATCAAATGAAATAATTTAATTTACCATAATTGCATTATCTTCTTCCAAAAACACCTGCTAAAATAACAAAATAAATGTAGGAACTCAGAAACTCATAACTTGCTCCAATCTTGATACACACCACTGAAACTCTTGAAGAACATACTAGATAGGCTCAACAACAAACCCTTTAATGTGTGACTTCTAATTACCAACTTACAAAACTTTCCACTACTTTGATCTCCGCAGCTTCGCAAACTTCCTATAACATATTTATTATAATTATCTCAATATCCTTAACATATATAGCCTTCAGAATCATCAATGCTAATAGTGTTGACATCAATGAAAACCACATATCAAAAACACAACCACAACATCCAACACTCTCCCCCTTTGGAATTGATGGAAACACATGATGTGAAGAAAAATACCATCAACACAACTAACTCTTCTCAAACTATTTTACTCTTCTCCTCCTTTCTTCTACAAATTTTTTTCACATTAATCTTCTCCCCTTTTGACATCAATGCAAAAGGCACACAAGCTTTGAACTGCATATTTGAATCATCTGACTACTCCCCCTGAGTAGCAGCCACCACAACATCAATTTGAAATAGGATATGACTATGAGTGCACAAATTGATGCAAAGACTTGCATCTTAGTTCTGATTAGGAGGGGAAATCACCCCTAACTTGCCTCTGAGATAGTCAAAATTATCCTTAGGCAATGGTTTTGTGAAGATATCTACAATTTGTTCCTTAGTGGGCATATACTCCAGTCTAACTTTTTTATTACTCACTTTGTCTCTCAAAAAGAGATACTTGATAGATATATGTTTTTTTTTAATGTAGCACCCAATTCTTAGAAATGTTTATGGAACTCGAGTTATCACCAAATATAGAAATAGGCTCATTATACTCAATTTTGATATCTCTTAGCATCTACTTCATCCATATTACTTGAGTGCAATTGTTTGCAGCAACAATATATTATGCCTTAGTAGTAGATAAGGAAATGGAATTCTACTTTTTACTTAACCAAGACACCAACTTCTTCCCCAAAAATAATGCACCACCACTAGTAATTTTCCTATCATCCACATCTCCTGCCCAATCTACATCTATAAAGGCATTCAAAGTAACATCATCATCCTTAGGATACCAAAGACCAAAATCAACTATCCCTTTCAAATATCTAAAAATTCTCTTTATTGTAGTCACATGTGATTCCTTCGGATCAACTTGATATCTAGAAACCATACATACAACATTCATAATATCTGGTTTGGTCTGAGTCAAATAGAGCAATCTACCAATCATTGACCTATACCTTGTTTGATTGGCCTTAAGATAATCATCATTCTGTGTTAACTTGCATCCAATTATCATGGGTGTACCTATAAGTTTTGAGTCTTCCATGCCAAAAAAATTTAGTAACTCTCTTACATATTTGGATTGAGATATAAAGATTCCATCATCTAACTAAGTAATTTGTAATCCATAAAGAATTTCATCTCTCCAATAATTGATATCTCAAACTCACTTTTCATTTTATCAGCAAATTTCATACATAAGTCATCATCACCTTAAAGAATAATGTAATAAAAAATGACCTCAATAATCAACTCTTTATCGTGATCCATCTTGAAATACAAATTGTTGTGAGTAGTAAATTTATTGAATCCAAGCTTCAACAAGTATTTATCTAGTCTAGCATACCCGACTCTGGGGGCTTGTTTGAGTTCATACAGTGCTTTCTTCAATCGATAAACCATGCCTTTTTCATTAGTTAGTTGAAATCCATTTGGTTTCTAAACATAAACTTCTTCTTCTAATTCACATCCATTCAATAGACTGTAATTCTTGAAAGTAGCATAAGAAAGAAACAACCTTACCAATTCAATTCTAGCAATAGGGCAAAGGTTTCTTCAAAATCAATACCTTCCATATGTGAGTACCCTTTACATACCAGTCTTTCTTTATTTCTGACCACTTCACCTTGTTCATTCAACTTATTCTGAAAGACCCATTTGGTTTCAATCACATTTTTATCCTGAGGTCTGGGAACAAGAATCTATGTATCATTTTTCTCTATCTGCATCAGTTCTTCCTTCATTTCTTCCATCCAATATTGATGCAGGAGTATCCAGTGGTGTAAGGGCAATCCTACATCACCCAAAAGTATATTTACTTTCATTTAGAGTTTTGTATATGTTTTTGCATTTCTGGATACCCTTTTCGTCGAAGAAGAATTCCCAACTTACAGAACTGCTTTTCTGCTTTTTCTGCTCGACTGTTATTTTTAGCAGGTATGATTTTGAAGGCGTGAGAAGACATAAATTTAAGGGAAGCTTCAGGACAAAATAATAAACACTTTGGTGAAAGAATCAGGTGAAGATCATTCCCGGTTCAAAAGTTATTCAAGTTTCAGTTTCTGCTTTTTGCTCTACAAAATCTTCAGAGCTAATTTTGAGGGACTTAAAGGCTCTGGATGGGCCCGAAAATTGGCGGAAAACAAAAATAGTTAGCTTTTAGGCCCCACTTTTTGGCACTTCATTTTCGCAAGACCTTTCTGAAAACGTATTATCATTGAAGATCGGATGGTTAGATCTTGAGTTAGGGCTTCCGGAAGTTTGTGCATAATTAGAATGTTGTTTTTGGCTCCAAACGGAGAATTGGGCTATTTATGGGATAGTTTCTGATTTTTGTGGGTAGTTTTTGGGAAAGAAGATCGCATGTTGCGAATAGGGGAATTTCTATAATTTCTTTTCTGTAATTTGCATGTATTGCAGAACTCGAGGATTGGAGATCTTCTGCATGTAAGAATTTCATACTTTGAAAATAATAAGACACAGAAAATCACACAGAAAAAAAAAAAACTAACAAATCTTATTATTTTCAAAGTATGAAATTCTTACATGCAGAAGATCTCCAATCCTCGAGTTCTGCAATACATGCAAATTACAGAAAAGAAATTACAGAAATTCCCCTATTCACAACATGCGATCTTCTTTCCCAAAAACTATCCCATAAATAGCCCAATTCTCCGTTTGGAGCCAAAAACAACATTTTAATTATGCACAAACTTCTGGAAGCCCTAACTCAAGATCTAACCGTCAGATCTTCAATGATAATACCTTTTTGGAAAGGTCTTGCGAAAATGAAGTGCCGAAAAGTGAGGCCTAAAGGCTAACCACTTTCGTTTTCCGCCAATTTTCGGGCCCATATGGAGCCTTTAAGTCCCTCAAAATTAGCTCCGAAGATTTTGTAGGGCAAAAAGCAGAAACTGAAACTTGAATAACTTTTGAACCGGGAATGATCTTCGCCTGATTCTTTCACCAAAGTGTTTATTATTCTATCCCGAAGCTTCCCTTAAATTTCTGTCTCCTCACGCCTTCAAAATCATATCTGCTAAAAATAGCAGTCGAGCAGAAAAAGCAGAAAAGCAGTTCTGAAAGTTGGGAATTCTTCTTCAACGAAAAGGGTATCTAGAAATGCAAAAACATATACAAAACTCTAAATGAAAGTAAATATATTTTTGGGTGATGTAGGATTTCCCTTACACCACTGGATGCTCCTGCATCAAATATTCATCTTTACATGCATCATTGACATTTTTGGGCTCAATTTTGGAAATCAGACAATACTCTTATGCAATTCTTCTTCTAGTTTGCACACCTTTGTTCTTGTCTCCTATAATCTGATTTTTAGAATGATTTATCTTAACATACCATGGGACTTTGGGATTCTCTCTAAATTTTGGTTCTTCTTTTCTCTCTTCTGCATTTCCACTAGCTTCTCCTTCATAATTCTCTTGATTCACTAGAACAATTTGAACTTGATTTTGTGTCTGTGTAATATTTCCATTATCAGTACTATCATGTTGGTCATCTAAATCATATCCACAATATTTGGATGATCTGTGGTATCCTCATCAACTTTGATATTTGCACTTTCAACCATTTTCTTTAGTCTTCTATTGTAGCACCAATAGGCTTTTCTCTTAGTAGAGTAACCTAGAAATATTCCTTCATCACTTCTAGCATCAAACTTTCCAGTATCTTCATCTCTCTTGATATAACATCTACTTCCAAATATTTTGAAATATTTAATAGTAGACTTAGAACCAAACTACAGCTCAAAATGAGTCTTACTAGAATTACCATTAACATTTTCCCAGTTGATAGTATATCCAACAGTGCTTACAACTTATCTCCAATAGATATAAGGAAAATTACCTTCCAACATCATATTTATAGCAACATCTAGAATTGTTTTGTTCTTTCTCTCAACAACTTCGTTCTATTGAGGGGTTCGAGGAGCAGATAACTGTATTTTGATTATATGTTCTTCATAGAAGAAACTGAACTCTCGAGAAGTGAATTCACCACCTCTGTCTGACCTTGAGCATTTAATCTTCAATCCTATCTCATTCTCTGCCATAGCTTTGAAACATTTGAACTTTTCTAGTGCTTCATGTTTTTCTCTCAAGAAAGCAACCCATATCATCCTAGAGTAATCATCAATAATAAACATAAAGTACCTTTCTCGTTGTAAACTTCTGATTCTAGAGGGACCACATAGATCAACATGCACCAGCTCTAGTACACCATTAGAATGATGTTGTTTTCTCTAAAAATAAATTCTTGTTTGCTTTCCCATTTGACATTCTTTGCATATAGTGTTAGTAGGCTTTACTAACTTAGGTAGATCTCTGACTGCTTGTGTGGAGCTTACTTTGACAATGTTATCAAAATTCACATGACATAGCCTCCTATTCCATAACCAACTTACATCAACTTGAGCAATTAAACAAATTTCACTAGAAGCACTTAGATGAAAAATATTACCTCTTGTCTTTGTACCTGAAGAAATTACATTTCCAGAACTTCCCAATATCCTACACTTACCATCTTTGAATTGAAGATTGTATCCCTTATCTACCATTTGTCCAAGACTCAAGAAGTTATGCTTCAATACTTCAATATAAAGGACATCATTAGTATTATATTTACCACCAAGAGAAATAGTGTCTCTTCCACAAATCACACCAAGGTTGTTATCTCCAAATCTTACAACACCACCATCATATTTTTCCAAGCTTAGAAACTTTATTTTGTCACCAGTCATATAATGTGAGCATTTTTTTCCAATCACCCACACATCCTTTTCATCAATTCTGGTTGCAATAGATTTCTCAATATTCTTATCACTAGCAGATTCAGTGGACACCGTACCATTTTCCTTGATAGCAATGAATACCCATCCATCTTCATTTCTAGTTTCTTTATCAAATTCATCATCAGTAACACCTTCTTCAGCATAATAACATTTCTTTTGAAATCTAGAATTTTCAGGTTTGTACTTAGAAACTCTTTTAGGACACCTTGATGCAAGATGGCCTATCTTACTACAAGAGAAACATTTAATAGGAAGCTTTCCTTTATACTTAACTTGTCCTCTGGATTCTCTTTTCATAATCAATGCTTCCAACTCTTCTAGATCTCTTTCTTCATCTTCAATCTATTTCATCTCATCTTCTTATTTGAATGTTTTTCTAGAAATTTCTCCCAGATCATATCTTTGTTGGCTTTTTTTGGATACAGTAGCTTTAAATGCAGATTCTATTTTAGGAGTAGATTCACCAAATTCACTCAACTCAAAGGCAACTATTTTACCAATCAACATGTCTCTTGTCACATTTTGTATTGTCCTGAGCTCTTCAATAGAACGATCTTTCATTTTGTAAGAAGTATGCACTGATTTGAGCACTTTATCCATAATCTCATCTTCATCCATAATTCCATCGGCACATCTAATACTCATCACTAGTTCATTTACCTTGTATATAAAAGCAACAATTTTTTCATCTTCACTCATCTTCATGTTTTCCCATTTTCCTTTTAGAATTTGTAGCTTAGCAACTTTCACTTGTGCATCTCCTTCATACAATATCTCCAACATTCTTCCAGATTTCATGTGTTGTTTTTAGACCTATCACTTTTTTCATCTTTGAATCATTCAAAACACTCAGTAATGCTTTAATAGCTCTGGTATTTGTTTCAAATTCTTTGATCTCATAAGGAGTAGAGGGACCATTCTAAGGAATATTATATTTGTTCTTTGTAATCTTCTAGAAGGGTTCACCAATGCACTTCAAATGAAACTCCATTTTGACCTTCCATAGAGAGTAGTTTATACCATTGAATCTAGGACTATCCTTCTTATATGATGCCATATCGGATCACCTCAAGCTATTAAAATTCTTCAGAGGAACTTGCTTTGATACCAATTGTTGGAAAACCAAGAATAGACAACTGAGAGGAGGGGGTTGAATTAGTTGTCACATAATTTAAAATTAGTTAACCTTTATCAACCTTTAATCTCAAATATGATAATTAACAATGAAATCATGAATCAACAACACATTAGAAACACACAAAACCAAAAATTTTGCATGGAAACCCTATTAGGGGAAAACACATGGTGGAGGTTAATCCATAATTTATACCCTGTTAAAAGTATAAAATAAATGAATAAGGAATTCACATGCATTCAAGCACACTACCTAGAGCTCACTTCTCAAATGGGAAGGCTCATTGCCTTATATAAAACAATCAGATTAAATTGATCTGATGAGGTTGAATTGAGAAATTAGCTTCTTCAAAAGCCTAATGACAGTTTCGGTTAGGAGCAGGAATACTTCTTCACACTCTACTCTAAAATTGAATGATATGATCTTTATTTACACATTGCACATTAACACTTCATATATATTCATTGAGCACATCTCACACACCTCAAAATGAAGAAACGATCACTCTTATATATCTACTAAATGGAATTACATTAACAACTCTGTCAGCCAAAGATAAAAGAATAAATTACAAACTGTCAGCCCAATTCATGAACAAATCCCAATGTGTACCAACCGTAGTCAGACACAACATAATGAGGTCCTAAATAAACTTCCTAGAACACGCCAAAAATAAAAATATTAATCTAGAAGGATCTGCAACATGCTACAACCATCATGTCGGCTAAGAACATGAAAAATTGAACACTTAAAGGAAATATCTTTGATCACAATCAGACCAATCAACTCAGGCATACAACAATGATAGAGTATGATCTAGAACCATCACTGAACATCACAAGATCATACACAATAATTTAATTTATTAGAATTGCATTCTCTTCTTCCAAAAACACCTGCTACAGTAACACAATAATTGAAGGAACTTAGAAACTCATAACTCACTCCAATCTTGATGCAAACAGATGAAACTTCCAGAGAACATACTAGATAGGCTGAGCAAAAAAACCTTTAATGCAAGAATTTTGATTACCATATTACAAAATTTTCCACTACTCCAATCTTCACAGCTTCATAGACTTCTTGTAACATATTTATTTTAATTTTCTCGATATCCTCGACATATATAGCCTTTAGAATTAAAAAATGCTAATAGTTTTCGCATCAATGACAACCACGAATTCCAACAAAAACATGGTTCACAATTGGGAAACATAACTCACACTATACAATGATCCAAAAACCCAAAATTTGGATAAAGAAAATTTGAAAAACCTTTATTAACATATTTGAACCGCATGAACTTAGGAGAAAATATTTGAGAAAAACTAGAAGAAAACAATGAATACTTGCAACCTTTGTTCATTACAATTTTATCAATATCCTCAACATATACAACCAATAATCATCATTCATGACCTCAATGACAACAACAACCAGTAGAAAACTAGTTAACTAGTTGACATCCATGACAACATGATCATACTTACAACAATCTCCCCCTTTGTCATTGATGGCAACACATGATGTGAAAAACCATCAAAGACAAAACAAAAAATTTGAACACACTTTCCATGATTTTACTTTCTCCCCCTAAGTAGAAAAACTTTTTCACATGATACTCTCTCCCCCTTTGACATCAAAGACAAGGGAAAAATATGTTTTAAATTTGAATTCCCCTTTGACATTAAGAATAAAATACTCTTTCAATGAAAACACATGAAACTACCTACTCACCCTGAGAGGTAGCCACCAAAACATCATTCTAGTAGAAGGATAGATCCACAGACCCACCGAAATGATGCATCTCCATGTGCATCTAGTTCAAGAAAGGAGGGGAAATAACCCCTAACTTCTCCCAAAGATACTCAAAAGTATCTTTAGGAAGAGCCTTCGTAAATATTTCAGCAGCTTGATCCTTTGTATGTACATACTCAAACTTTACTTCATTCTCCACAACCTTCTCTCTCAAAAAGTGATACCTAATAGATTTATGCTTTGTCCTTGAGTGCATCACTAGATTATTTTAAGTATTAATTGCACCTATATTATCACAAAAGATAGAAATAGGATCATAACATATTACTCTGATATATTTCAATGCCTGTTTCATCTACAACACTTATGTATAGAAAGATGATGCAGCAATATATTCAACTTCAGCAATTGATAAGGAAACTAAATATTTATTTTTACTTAACCAAGCCACCAATCTATAATTACAAAAGAATGCACCACTACTTGTACTTTTTTTATCATCTACATCTATATAAGCACTTAATGTAAAATTAGTATCCCTAGGATACCACAAGTCATAATCTAGAGTGAGATTGAAATATCTAAATATCCTTTTAACAAAAGAAAAATGTGTTTCTCTAGGATCTTCTTGAAATCTATCCACAAGACAAACTACATGCATAATATCTGGTCTAGTAGTAGTTAAATACAATAGTCCTCCAATCATACATCTATATTTTCTCTTATCAACCTTAGGTGAATCATCATATTTACTCAATTTTCAACCAATCACCATAGGAGTGCATACTAGTTTTGATGCAGAGCTCGGTGGGTCCTTAATTGGTGTGGACAATGGAATCATAACTTGGTTCTCAAATGGCTTCTCAAAACACTCAAAAAATCTTCAATAGAGTAGGTCCCCAATGGCTCCAACTCACACCAAGGGTCTCATACCTTCACATGAACTTAAAGATTCATCTAACAAGATTAAAATCATCATTCAAACTCAACCTAATCACTCACCAACTACAAAGAACAACAATTGAACCAACTCCACTCCAACCTCTTATCCTAAAACCACCAAATAGCCCTCATTTACAAAGGAGATACCTCCCTAACACCTATTTTTCACTAGAACTCACTTGAAAGTCACTAATTTTGTATCAAACAATAGATTACACCATTATTTCTCAGGTTCAAGACCTCTAAGTCATTGATCCATGAAACCCTCACTCTACATGCAAAAAACCAAGGGTTTATTGAAACTCCTATATCCCAGTCTTATAGAACTCAAAAAATTACTTCAACATATCACAATTAATATGCAAAAACTCAAACTACCATTACATGGAATGTTCCATCAACATTTTATTGAAACCCTTCACTAGAATCTCATTTTCACAAGGAAAACTCACTTGTCCAGCCTTAGAGAACCAAGGGTTTATTGAAACTCCTATACCCCGGGCTTATAGAACTCAAAAAATTCCTTCAACACATCATAATGACTATGCAAAAACTCAAACTACCATTGCATGAAATATTCCATCAACATTTTATTAAAACCCTTCACTAGAATCTCATTTTCACAAGGAAAACTCACTTGTCCAGCCTTAGAGAATCACCCAATTTTAAACAACTTGTCACCCCTACTTTCAAAACCATAAAAAAATCCATCCTAGCATGTGACAAGTCATTCCACCAAGGTGAAAACCATAATAGAAGGTGGAATGACTTATTTCATTATTTAAACTTCAAACAAAGCCCTCACTAGCCTATTACAGGTAGTTTCAAAAAACTAAAGAGATCTCCCTCAAAACTTAATGGAAGACCCTCAAACTAAATTCAAATTAGATTTAAAACATATTTCTACAAAATAAAAATATTTTCCAAGCAATTGTAGATAGGAAAGGACTGTAAAATGCTTGTAAAGTTTAGAAAACAATGAAAATTACATAATATAATGTTGTATTTGATTTGGAATTATTAGTACATTATTCAACAAATGATGCTCGAGCCCTTTTGAGGATTTTATACGAATTCCATTAAAATCCCAACCAACACAATGCCTATAAATTAATTTTTAAATACCATGACCCTTCAACTTCCTAAAAGTTGCAATTTTGCAATTTTTGTTTTGACAAATTTTACACATTTTTGCAAATTTTATTATCTTGACACCTGTGACTCCAAAACCACCCAATTACATAATAAATGGTCTTAATAGACCTTATTTAGTGTAAATATCCCTTATTTACTCCAAACCCCCTAGACTTACCTAATAACCAACATATCAAAACCTTCAAGTGTTCAATCTTGCAAATGGCGGCTATGGTGCTCCTACACCATACAACCCTACTGGAAAAGAACTCATGTCACATTAGTTATGCCTTGCCTCTATTCCTCCAAGATTTACACATGATCTCTGATCTGCAAACACCTTCCATTGGTCCATATACTGAGATCTTTTAATCTACCTTGCATGCCTAACCTTTTTTGTAATTGAATGTGTTTCCATCTTTGCATTCAGACCTAGTAATGGTCTTCTACCTTTCCCTTGATAAAAAACAAATGATGTGTCTACCTTTATGCCTGCATAAAAACTCTTACCAAAGGTTCTTTTAACTTTCTTCCCCTCTATCTTACTTTTAAGCTTATGACTATCCTTAATGTCTTGTCCACTCTGTCCTCTTACCTCTATCACCAGTCCTTTTGTCCCATCATACTATCTTTGTAACCCATGGTACTCACTATATCGAAAAATACTACTTGTTTTTCACCCTCACTTCCAACCAAAGGACACACCATGGTTCCTATCATAACATTATTATTCCAATTCACTATCAACAAACCTGAATAAAACTTTTACCTATTGTCCCAACATTCACAAGCCTTGAACTAACTGTAGTACTCACCTTTTTGTCTTCTTTCACAACCCCTGCAAGTACTTTATTCGCACACATGATTACCTTATCCTTACCTTTATTTTCTTTCACAAGTGGATTCAAAACAAATGTACATCCATCTTTATCTATGGTATAAGTGTTTTCTCTTCCATCATACAATGCATGCATATCAAACTATTAGGGCCTACCTAGGAGTAAGTGGCAACAATCCATGGGAAATATATCACAAACTACCTTGTCTTTATAGCCACCAATTTTAAATTCTACAATAGCTTGTTCTTTAACCAAAAGTTATTTCCCATCACTCAACCAAGACACCTTATATGGCAATTCATGAGGAATATTTTGCAAATTCAGTTTAATAGCCATCTCACTTAACACCATATTCTTAGTCTAGAACTTGAATCAATGACAATTTTGCATACCTTGTTCTTACACTTACATGTTGTTTTGAAGAGATTATTTATTTGCAATGGTTCCATCTCCTTTTCTACCTTCAGTATGATCTTCCTCATCATCAAAGCTTCATCTATTTCAGCAGCAACATGATAACTTGCAGAATTAGTACTCTCACACTCCTCTTCTTATACTATTTGATCCCTTCTTTCAATCCTCTTTTCACCTCCACCAGATGAAGTACCAAATTTTTTAGGACATTTCCAAGAAGGATGAACAAATTCATTGTAGTTGTAGCATCTTCCTGAGAAAAACATTAGAATTTTTGCCATCACTAAATCTACCTCTAGAACCCCTAAAACCTCCTCTTGAATCAAACCTTGCCCTTTACTTTTATTTGTTTATTCTTGCTCCTCAAATGGTTTCCTTGATGTAGGGATTGAACCTCTGCCTCTAACATATTTCTCTTGCCTTCTTTTTATCTTTTCCTCCACCCTAATAGCTAATTGAAAACACTTCTCAACATTCTTTGGGTTAGCAACCACCAATTCATCTTGTATATTGAATCTAAGGCCACCTATATATCTAGCCACTTTTTCAACATCCTCATTTCTTCTTGACCTTATACTTAGTTTTTATAATTCGTCAGTATAGGTCTTGACATCTAATTTTTTTTGCTTCAACCTTTGTAATCTCTTATACAATTAAAATTCATAATCTTTAGGAAGAAATTTACCTTTAATTTTTTCTGCCATCTTGTCCCAAGAAACTATCCTTGACTTACCTTGATTTATCCTTTATGCTTGCTCGTAGTCCCACCATAGAAGTGCATGACCTTTGAGTTATGTAATTGCCACCTTGACCTCTTGCTCATCAGAAATATCTTCACTTTCAAAGTGGTTCTCCATGGCTGCAATCCAATAAATCAACTCTTCCTCATTCAAATTTATACCATACATAGGTAAATCAACCTTTACCTTATGTGAATCACCTTTGACTTCCTTGAGCAACTTTTCCATTCTCTGATCTTCAAGTTCTAATTCTTCATCTACATATTCATACTCTTCATCTTCTTCCTCTTAGTCACTTTCATCATTCTGATCTCTTCTCTTCTTTGTCTAAAAGGCAACAAGCCTTTCCAACACAACATTGTGTGACTCCAAAATTTTAGCATGTTTCTCCTTCAATTCCTGCAACTCTCTAGCAACACCAACATTCTTCGAAGGCATCTTTACAAGTTTGTATTTTCACCTTCCAACCTGCAAAAATTCATCAAATCACCTTCAAAAGACCTAATAACTAAACTTTGATACCAAATGATGTAGAGCTAGGTGGGCCCTTAATTGGTCTAGACAATAGAATCATAACTTGGTTCTCAAATGGCTTCTCAAAACACTCAAAAAATCTTCAACATAGTAGGTCCCCAATGGTCCCAAATCACACCAAGGGTCGCAAACCTTCACATGAACTTAAAGAGCACCTAACAAAATTAAAATCATCATTCAAACTTGACCTAATCACTCACCAACCACAAAGAACAACAATTGCAACAACTCCACTCCAAGCCCTTGTCCTAAAACCACCAAATAACCCTCATTTACAAAGGAGATACCTCCCTAACACCTAGTTTTCATTAGAAATCACTTGAAAGTCACTAATTGTGTATCAAAACAATAGATTCCATCATTATTTATTAGATTCAAGACCTCTAAGTCATTGATCCATGAAACCCTCACTCTACATGCAAAATACCAAGGGTTTATTGAAAATCCTATACCCCAGGTTTATAGAATTCAAAACATTCCTTCAACACATCAAAATGACTATGAAAAAACTCAAAATATCATTACATGGAAGGTTCCATCAAAATTTTATCAAAACCCTTCACTAGCATCTCATTTTCATAGGGAAAACTCACTGTGCAGCCCTAGGGCATCACCCAATTTTAAACAACTTGTCACGCCTTCTTTCAAAACCATAAAAAAATCTATCCTAGCATGTGATAAGTCATTCCACTGAGGTATAGCATGTGAAAAGTCATTCCACCAAGGTACAAACCATAACAATAGGTGGAATGACTTATTTCATTATTTAAACTTCAAACATAACCCTCACTGGCCTATTATAGGAAGTTTAAAAAAACTAAAGAGATCCCTCAAAACTTAATGGAAGAACCTCAAAATTGATTCAAATGAGAGTTAAAAACCATATTTCTATAGAATACAAATATTTTCCAAGCAATTGCAGATAGTACAAGACCGTACAATGCTTGTAAAGTTCAAAAAAAGGTGAAAATTACAAAATATAATGTTGTATTTGATTTGGAATTCTCATTACATTCTTCAACAAATGATGCTCGAGCCCTTTTGAGTATTTTATACAAATTTGATTTAAATACCAACCAACCCAATTCCTATAACTGAATTTTGAAATACCATAACCCTTCAACTTCCTAAAAGTTGCAATTTTGCAATTTTTGTTTTGACAACTTTTACACATTTTTTCAACTTTTACTATCTTGACACCTATGACTCCAAAACCACCCAATTACATAATAAATGGTCTCAATGGACCTTATTTAGTGTAAATATCCCTTATTTAATCCAAACCCCCTAGAATTACCTAATAACCAACATATCAAAACCTTCAAGTCTTCTATATTGCAAATGGTGGCTACAGTGCTCTTGCACTAGGTTTGGACCATCCATCCCAAAAATTTTCAAAATTTATCTTACATACTTTGACTATGAGATGAAAATTTATTTTTATGTTTGATTAATTTTCAGCCCAAGAAATAAATTCATCTCACTAAACATAGATATCTCAAAATATTTTTGCATCTCTTCAGCAAACATCTTGCACATTGTTTCATTTCCTCCAAAGATTATGTCATCAACATATACAACCACTATCAAGATCTTGTCATTTTCAATTTTAAAGTACAAATTACTATCTATCATACCTTTATTAAAACCTTTTTGAATTAAATATTTGTTTAACCTTGCATACCAAGCTCTAAGAGCTTACTTCAATATGTATAAATCTTTCTTCAATCTACAAACCATATCTAGTCGATTTGATAACTGCAATCCTTCTGGTTGTTCCATGTAGACCTCTTCCTCTAACTCATCATTCAGAAATATAGACTTAACATCCATCTGATAAAATTAAAATATTTATGAGCTGAAAACACTAAAAACATTTTGATAGCTTCCATTCTTACCATATTATCAAAATTCATGTGACACATCATACGATGCCATAACCAACTATCATTAATATGAGACATAAATAATTTTCCATTAACACCCTTAACTTGATATATATTTCCTTCAGACTTATTTCTTGCAACAATCAATATTCTAGATCCTTTCCTGATTTCACATCGCTCATTATCAAATACAAGATTATATCCTTTACTGCACATCTATCCAACACTTAAGAGATTATGCCTTAAAACCTTAACATAGTAGACATCATTAATATTATGATTTCCATCAAAACTTACTAAACCAATTCCATAAATATTAGCACCACTATCATCTCCAAAAATAACTAAGTCTTCATCATATTTATCAAGTTTAATAAACTTACTCTTGTCACTGGCCATGTGATGTGAACAACCACTGTCAACCATCTAGTAGTTATTTTCTTGTTTAGCATGAAGAGAAAAAATTACAGTATCTTCAACTTTCTTCGGAGAACTTTTCTTTACCTATATTTTAGTATTAGAAGAAGTAGATTCATCTTTTATAGCGAAGAACAATCATTCATTGTCATCAAAATCTCCAAAATTAGATTCTTCATCAGAAATACCAATATCCTCATTCACATATTATGCTCTCTTAATCGCATTTCCTTTGTTTTCTTTGTTAAATCTATTTATTCTTCTTAGCTCTTTCCAAAAATTTTGAAGCATAATGATCTATTGCTCCACAACTAAATTATTTAAAGGGTAACTTACCTTCATACTTATCAAAACCTTTCTTCATCCTTCTCAAAAATCTAGCTACTACTTCATCGAGGTTCTCTTCATCCAGATCTTTAGCTCTTAGATCCTTGAAAGAATTTTGTCTTCAATCTATTTCTCAAGCTAGGATTTCTCATTTCATAAGATGTTAGAGTTCCCAGTAACTGATCTTTAGTATAAGTCTTGTAATATATGAATTCTTCAATAGAAGATACCTTTTCACTGTATACATAACTGATACTTAGTAAAAGTCTTTATTATAACTAATATTTAGTATAAGTCTTGTAATATATGAATCCCTCAATAATAGATACATTTTCACTGTATGCACCAGGAAGAGTTTTGATAATCTTCTTAACAATTCTTGATTCTTCCACTATAGCACCTATTAAATATCCAATATATAAAGAGGGGGGGTGAATCGGTATATTCTTAAACTTATTGAACAAATACCATCCAATCAATCCAAAGCATATAATAATTAAGATAAGTAGAATCATTAACAAAACATGAAACACATAACACAAGATACACCTGAATTTTTATGTGGAAAACTAAGATTGGGAAAAACCATAGTGAGGATCAAATCACAATATAATGTTGGCTCACTGCTAGGACTCGTTGTCCAAAATGGGAGGCTCACTACCTACAAAAATGAATTAACAAAAATGGCTAACCGCTAGAATTGAACTGATAGAAGTACACCTCAAGTACAGATTCATTTCCTTTGTATTTGAAATGAATTTGCATGCCAACAGATTACAGTTCAAATTTTTTCTCCCATATGTAGTCTGCTAATATTCACTCAATCCGACACACATATCTCCTTTTTCAACTCTACAAAAATATCTTATATATATTTGATTGTAAAGGATAACAATCAGGTCATCTTGAAAAACTTCTTAACAATATTTCAAATGTGTGGCACTATAGTTGTTGGCATGGATTATACAAACAAAATTTAATCCATTAAATCTTTATCTGTTTGATAGGTCAGCCAAAAATAGACCTAATAGAAAAATTGTATACAACAAAAGATGATACACGAGATGACCACGAACAACTATGCTCACAATTTCATGTCCATGTATTCATTTCTCAGTCACATACCATTTCCTAAAGACTGAATTAGTAGCTATTTATCAGAGAGGATTCCAAAGCAAAATACCAGACACTGATTTTGTATTACCGATTCAAAATATCGATTTTATGTGACTCAGTTGCAACTCATATATCATGGTGACATCAATGAAAAAAAAATTGTTAACAAGGGATATGATCTTCTTCATTCTTCCAAAAATATCCCCCTTTGTCATTGATGGCAACACATGCCAAAAAGGATATACAAAAACTGTACAAAATATACTCTATTTCTCATTCCTCTTCTCCCCCTTTGACATCAAGGACAAAGGTCAAATAATAGAAAAACATGAAAGATGTGTAACATGATCCAAAATGTTCAAAAACATGGAGTCAAACTTCTTAACTCCCCTTGAGGAGTTATCTCATGCAATTTTAAGAAAAATAAATATTTTATCTAGAGGAGGGAGCATTTTGTAGTTCTTGTAGAATTCCTTGCTAGGTCATTTTTCCATCCTCCCAAATCTTCTTAGCAGATACCGACAGCTTGTTCAAAGATTCTAAAGCAATAAAAATTTCTTCAGCTTCATCTAGAGTATCTGGAGTTAGATTGATCTTGTCTGAATTCTCAGCATTAGCCAAAGCATTGGCTACCGAAGCATACTCCATCCTAATGTTATCACCAAGCAAGCCAAATTTTTTGATTATCTCTTCCTTATGCTTCTATAACATAAATAAATTTTCTCTATACATAGAAATAACATTCCAACTTTATCTATCTCTATCAATTGATGCATTATAGGTGCTAGAGACAGTGGTCAACTAGGACTCAATGGATTCCATGAGATATTTTATGCTTTGAGTGGCATCAAGCCACCTTATACAATATGTAAACACAAAATTAGCTTTAGCTTCACAAGCCTTCACAACTTCAAGGATCTTCTCTACATTGGCATGTGTTGAGGCACATTTTTCATGAAGAATCAACAACCTTCTCTCATTCAGATTCTCCTCTACATCTTTTTTTGTTTTGTCAATAAGTCTTGTAGCATGCTCCTTGAAGGAGTCCAATAGAAGCTTCAAGTTCTCAACTAGAGAGAGATATGTATCAACAAATGTATTTGTAGTAACATCCGGTAGGGCCTTAATGGCATCTTCAATAAGCTTAGTCCCTTTCTAATGCATTTCTAATATTTATCTCCTACCAGATGCATCAAATACATCACCTAACACCAATTTATGTACCATAGAAATCTTGTTTAGATCTGCATAACCTTGATTCATTGGAAGTTGCAAGATTTTTAGAGGAATTACCGGTTGGAATCTAATCTACTTTGAAAATATTCCCTTTAAAACATCATCAACAAAAGAGGGTTCTCCAGTGGGCTTATGTGATTCTACAAATTTATGAGATACTTCTTCATTCTTTCTAGCGATAACATCAAATTCCATATTTCTATTTTCTACTTCCTCCTCTTCTTTTTCTTCATTTTCATCTTCTGTATTCTTCTCTTCCATTTCCTTTTCTTCTATTTTTTCATCTTCTACCTTATCTTCATTTTCCTCTTCTTCTTTTTCTTCTTCCCTTTTCTCTTCTTCTTCCTTATCTTTATCTTCTTCACCAAGGCGTACTGGAGGGGTAGCAACATGAACTTCTACTTCAACATTTTATTTAACAAGTTTTTTTTCAATTTTTGGATTCTCATTGGCAACATTGATTTTTGGTAGAACATCTATACTACCTATTTCCGAAGGGACATTATTTTCATTCACTTTCAGAGGCATATTATCATCAAAAACATCGAAAGGAGGTTCTTCCACAAATTCTATAGAAGTTTCTTTTCTAGGTTCAGAGGCCGAAACAGATGCACCAATCATGCCATAATTTTGTGTAGTGTCTCTGATAGTGCTTATTATTTCCTTCCTTATTCCTCTGATTTATTTCTTATCTTTTGTCATCAAGATATTGACTCTTCTTTACTCCCTGAACATTTTAGCACAAATATTTTTCAAAGATTCTAAATTATCCAGAGACAAAGAGGGTGTAATATCTTTATCTTCTTTGTTTCTTATTTTCTCCTATAGCTCAACTGCCTCTACTCTTCTTTTCATCAGTCTTTCCCAAAAAAATTTAGGAACATCATGTACCTAATGTTATCCCATTTGGTTTCCAAAATAATGACATATTTGATGATGACCATAATTATTGTTTCTTTATCCTTTTCTCCTACTAAATTATATACTTTCGTAGTGGACTTCATCATATAATCTTGATTCACCAAATTATTTACCAAAGCATCTAGTTTAAGAGGGGAAGTAGGTCTTATCGGAGAGGTGTTTTTCTCTTCCTATTACAATGGAACTTATTCTGTAATTTTGGCCTTCATTGCATCATGATCATCTTGCTCATCAAAATCATTTGAAGATGACACATATTGAACTTTCCTCGAGCCAATGTTGGTTTCCTATGATGCACCTTCACTAGAGGAAGCACTCACCCTTCTCTTTCTTATTAATTTTGCAAGAGGTTCTTCTTCCTAGATTCTTTTTTTCTTTCCTTTATCTTGAGTCTTTTGATATTTTATGGCTTTAGAGCTTTCACCTATTTATAATCCCAATCCTCCTTTGTCTTTAGACGGTTTCTATCTAGCAATCAATTCATCAAGCTTGGTGGAGATTTTCTTGAAACTATCCTCACATAATTTTTCCTTTTCCAGTTCTGCTCTCAGATTTACCACTTCTTGCTCAATTTTGGAACATTCATCATACTTGATTTTTATCTCTGTATTCATGCATTCTTCAATCCTCTTCTTTTCTTCCACTTGTAGCTTCAGTCTGACAATGTCTTCATTTGCTTGTTTCAATTGGTCACCGACTTCTCTATGTCTCTCTTTGAACTTCTTCAATTTTTGAACACATTCATTTGCTTCATCGAGATTATCTTTCAGATCTTTATTCTCATTTATAGCTTTGTCAATATCATCAAGAGTAGTCTGGATTTCTGCATTATCCTCCATTTGTTCAATCTTCTGGATCTCCCTCAAGCTGTTAGACTTTTCCAGAGGAACCGGGCTCTAATACCAATTGTTAAATATCCAATATACTGAGAGAGGGAGTGAATTAGTATATTCTTAAACTTATTGAACAAATACCATCCAATCAATATAAAGCATATAATAATTAAGATAAGAAGAATCATCAATAGAACATGAAACATAGGGGTATGTGCAGGATCATCATGCAAAAAATAGGCCCTTAAGTGGCAATAAAATTCAGAAAATCAGAGTTACGTAGCTTGATGTAAAAATTTGAATAAGTTATCTATATTATTTTTAAAATATGTAAGAATAGAATCTGTAGCAAATTGAATGTAGTTTCTAAACTACTAGGTTTATTTTATAAAATAAAAATCTATTTGGTGAAACTTTGAAATTTCAATGTAGTAGTACTTAAATTTCAGGGAAAAAATAAGAAGTAGGTGTTTGTCTGATCACCTTAACTGCAATAAAATGATAATATTCTTTTATAAGACTTTACATATAATTAGGGGACTCATGTCCCAATGTGATGCATATTTTTTTGTACTATTTTTCCAAGTAAATAATTAATTATGAATTTTTTATTACAAATTTTAAAAAATATAAAAACTCATATGTCTAACCATCTTAACTTGGTCAAAACTTCATGAAATTCATTTTTTTTTTTAATCCTATAGTATGTGAAGCATAGAATGTGATGCATGTTTTGAATTCAAAAAATGTGATATCGTTTGAAAGCTATAGATTTTTTTCAATTGGGACTTTAGTCGTAATTCAAATAGAAAATGAATAATAATTATTTATTAAATTCAAAGTAAAACATAATTTATATTGGTGGAAAGTTGAGAATATCCTTTAAAAACCCTTTTCATTTCATCAATTTTGGGTAAAAAAAAATTCGTTAGCCACATGGACCATCATATCACTTAGATATTGCCATTTTTTGGCCCATCATGATCCTGCACATACCCATGGAACACAAGAGGCACCATAATTTTTACGTAGAAAACCGAGAGTGGGAAAAACCACGGTGAGGGTCAACTCACAATATAGTATAACCGGTTATAAGATATTACAAAATTTATCTCCCAAGGGGGCATATAGTATCATCAGTCAATTTTCAAAGCCATGGGCAAAATTTTGAAATCTGAATTATCTGAATTATTCTTTGAAGCAATGTGTAAAATACATCACTTCAAAGAGGGGCAAAATGTATACATCTAAAAATGATCACAGTTAATCAATTCTTAATTAATTAAATATGAATTATTTAATTAATATTCTAAAAATCATCCACATATAAATAAATTTAACTATTTATTTATATCGTTCATTTTCCTAATTCTTCTAGTTTAATTAAATAAGTTTATTTAATTATTGTTATCTTCCTCTTAATTAAGTTAAATAAATTTCATTATTTATTTATATTAATTATCATGATTCTAAATTTGAATTTTCAAATAATGAAATATTCTTCTAACTCATCCTTCACTCCATATTTAAATTAAATATTGTAAATATTTAATATAATACATTTTTCATCTCACATAATTAAATATTGTATATTTACACACGTTTTTCATCCCTCACATAATTAAATATTAATTATTTGATAATGGAAGCTTCTAAAATCCACGTCAGATGAAATTAAATAAATTTATTTATTTAATTAGGAATTATCCTCAACTTTCAACCAACTTTCATAAATGAAATGACAAATGACAATTTCTCTCCATTTTTTAATGAGGATGGTTTTGTGGGTTGAAAACATTATTCCATTATTCTCTCAACCTTCCACCTTTCTCTCAACCTCCAGAATCTCTCACCGTTCATCTTGACAAGTTTGAATTTAACCGTTGATCTTTGCCAACTGGATTATTGCCTCCAAAAATCTATAAATACAACCCTTTAGTGAGTTGAATTCATCCTAGATTTTGTGAATTTAGCACAATTACTATAGTTGCATTTGAATCAACATTTTAGCATACCATCTCATAGTTAATAGAATTTTAGTTTTAAACTTCATAGCTTCAATTATTTAGCAATGGGCATGCATGTTGCATGAACTCATTCTCTAAGTTGTCATTCTGCCAAAGCCGGTGCATACACCAACTGAGAGCTGGAATTTAAAACAGATCCTTAGAGATAGAGGATAATGAAACACTTTTGAAGGAACTGTTGTTTAGAGTTCATTTTACTTTTAATTAGTTTCCTTTAATCTAATGTTTCATTGGTGTGTTAGTTTAGCTTATTAGTTGTTCTACATATTCTCACACACAATTAGAAAGATGCTAACCTCTCTAACATTGCTTTGAAAGAGGTGGAACTTGACTCTACCATGGGAGAAGACAAAGTGTAAACTGGTAGAGTTCATATTGGACTCATCGTTTTTGTTTGGGTTTGAAAATAGGAATTGAGTTCATCTTTGATTTGGGAGAGCATGCTTACAATAATTTGGAGAGATTTGGTCCTAATTTTTGAGTGTTATTGGTTTACTTATTTACTAAGGTGGAAGTTGTAGGCATTTTAATTTGTAGATTCTATATTTGGTGGTAACTTGAATCATGATGTCTATAACTTACGTTGGCAATGGTGATGCCATCCAAATCAAATTATCATATACTTCCTAATGGATTTATTTGTTGTTTCCATACACACCAATATTCTTGTTTGTGTACTGCAATTGTTCTGTATAATCAAAGTGAGTATGTTCATGTTCCTTTCATGATTGGCATCATGTTTTGCAACTACCTTCTTTGGTCATGGTCTTGTGGTTTTACTTTTTTATGATATCCCATTCCCTTTGACATATATCTTTAGGATCACATATTTTTTAATAAATGATATATTTTTACTCCCAAATTGCTTCTAGTTTAAAAAAGTAATAATCATCCCTTTGATAGGAAAAATCTAGAGTGGGATTTTTTTTGCAAGGTGTCACCTTGGTCTCCTTGGGGTGGGCTAGCATGGTGCTTGGGCTTCGTGACATGGTTTAACTGCCTCCTATGGATCTTGGATCTTGTATAAATGTAGTGGTTGTATTAGGTATTAACATGTCAATCTTTTGGTGCAATGACAACTGCCTTTGCAAAAATTGGTATCAAAGCCGAGGTCATAGGTTTGAACCCCTCGCTTGTGCTAGGGTGGGATTGTTGTAAGGTGTCACCCTTGGTCTCCTTGGCATGGGCCGACATAGGATTGGGCTTCATGGCATGGTTTAACTGTCTCTTTTGGATCTTGGATCTTGTATAAATCTAGTGGTTGTATCAAGCATTAACAAGTGTTGTTTGAATGGTGATTGGTAAAAATATCCTATAAAATTCATATTGTACATTCTTCATAGATATTGTGTTTATATTTCTCTTCAATGCACGATGGATATCATTTTTGACTTGGAAATGATGAATTATCTTGTGGTAAACTATATCTAGGCATCTATTTGCTCTCCTAGTTTGGAGGTGGCATGGAAATCTTATGATGCATCGAGTGGTGCTATAAATATAAGAGGTATTTTCCCATTAGCCTTGCTTCTAGAATCTACATCACTTTATTGCATACTATTAACCATGAGTTCTTCATTACTAACTAACAATTCAAAATATATTCCCTTTCCATTTTGACTTATTCCACATAGATATTGGTGACAATTTGTATCATTGGGTAAAGAAGGTCTTTGAGGCTCTACATTTTTTGATTATGCACTCTTGGAGAAGGTACATAGAGATATTCTCCCTTTACAATCTTTGTTTCATGATGTGGCTGCTCTAGTAGAATTTGTCTAGACTAAGCTTGACTTTCTTCATATTGATTTTGGGTAATACTATAATAGTTTTTAAACATTATTACCTTTGACTTTTGATTGTGTTAGTTAATGTTTGTCCTTGAAATCTACTTTATCTACTTTGTTCCTTTATCTTAATTAAACTTTTTTTATTAATAATATATTTTTATTATAAACAACTCCTAGCACTTTTTGATTGAAAAATAAATAAAAATTTTTACAACCATCTAATCAACTAAAAATATTTATTTCTATAATTTATAAATTTCAAGACTTTATTAAATTGTGAATGCAATAAATATTTGAGTAAATCAAATAAAGTCAAATGAGAGAGAATCTATATAAACAGAAGGGATGAAAGATGGGAGAATAAGCTTAGCTTTTCAAAATATGGCAATTGTATTATAGTGGTTCTGAACTGTTTTTCTTTGATTACAGCTCATTGTTTATACATTTATAATCTAGTTTATATCAATATAGTAATCAAGGTACAATTATATTAAGTGATCATCTCAAAATAGAATTGATGTGTGTGAAAATTTCACCATTACAAATATATTAGAATATATTACACTTCGCACAGATAAGACTGATTGACGAAACGAAATGGCCAGGTTACAAACAGGGAGTGTTATGTGTAAAATCATTTCAGCCGATAGCTTTGGCAAATCAAATGATTGTTTTCTCATACACTGTTTGTAATTCCTTAGAATACTCAGGGAGTTTGCTTTAGCTTTTTATCTGTTACTCATTGAAAGGAACAAGACATCCTGTTCCTCGTTCGTTTCAACAACATCATCATTATAGTTTGTTGAAATATTGATTTCTGTTGATAAAAGTGTTGCCAAAAGGACATTATAATTTTTTACGGAATGCCCAGATTGAAAAAAATGAGCTTCAAGCATGCCCTGTGTCGATTGGAATGCACACCGGGTAGACTCGCACTTTGAGTGGATTATTGAATACTGTCTTTTCATGCTTTGAACGTCATCATACAATTCTAAATCAAGAGTGGGAATGTGCTACTTCCCACTATGGATTGAATATTGTCCAATGCAAAATGTGATGTCAGTTGCATGTGTAGGAAGCACTTGCATGTGTATGAGTTATGGTACGTGGCTCTCCAGCTTATGTGAATGGTGACAACAAATCTATATTTTGATCCTATGAATACGCAACTGCAACATATAGCCGCAATCTTAGGAAATGGATATGGTAAGCACTATCTACCATCGAGCACAAAAAAACCCACTTCAATTAAGATATAATTTGTTAAAGTTCCTCTTATTGGAGAACCAGATGAGTAGGTCTTATCATTGAGGCTGTTTGGGAGCTCCACATACTTATTAAGGGGGGAAGATAAATGGTTTCTTTATAATTGTATAGAGGACTAAAAAGCTTCCCCATTAATCAAACAACAATAAATAAAGAATCTTGGATTATTAGAGACAGTGAATATCTCATTAGTGTTTTGAAAATAACAAATGTATCTAGTTGTACGGTTAGTGTATATATTGTGGTAAATTGTATTTTGTGATTTGTCTTTGTGTTAGAATTCAGTTTTGCAAGTCTTAAAATTTATAGTATTCGATATGTGTGCTTTTCTTCCACAATGACATTGTTTTGGCTTAGTTGAATCACCGATGTAGTTTGGAGGACTATCAAAGCACCAACAAAATGCAAAAAGATATGCAACTAAGGAAAGGGCGAAGATTTTGAAGGTTTTTGAAGTGTTCTAGAACATTTGACAAGTTCAAGGTGTCAAGAAAGCTCTGATAAAAGGATTAGGGCAAAGAACTAAGGAATGAAGGTTGGCAAGTTCTAAAGTTCTTGAGCTCATTGACTCATTGAAAGAAATGAAAAAGAAAAGAATAGATGAAAGAGGAGGTCGTACTTTTTAGAGATTTAAGAACCTCTTGAACCTTCAAGAAGGTTCGAAGACTCTCCAAAGGGTCAACAAGAATAAAGAAAAAAATTGGTTAAGGGAGAGATCGATGAGTTCAAAATTTCTTGAGCTCGTCAACATTAAAGAGGGAATGAAGAATAATAAAAAGACTAAGTCATGTGTTGAAGACATTGGATGTTTAAGAATTGTTTGAAACTTTGATATAGTTTGAGATTGAGGAAAATCTCTAACATTACAAAGTGATATAGGGACTTCCAGAGGTCATAAATTTTGACTTGAGAGTTTGTTTGAGCTGAAATTTTATGTGGAGAAGTGTCTCATCGAGTTGAATCCAATTTCAATCAAATATATTCAATTAGACAATGTTTGACACTTTTTTGGAGCCAAATTCCTTCATCTGAGACCTCAAATTAGATTTTTAGTGTTTTTTCAAGATTTTCCCAATTTATAATTTTTTATTATTATTTAATTCTTGATTGTAATTAGATTAATTAGTTGAAAAATAGTGTCACTCTTAATAGATTTGAATAATTAGTAACTTTGGTAGCCTTGTGGATAAGCATACAAAATTATCAAAAATTAAAAATTAAAAATCTTATAAAAGCCTACCAAAATTTGTATTTTTTGGATTGTACCTATAAGAGGTTTTACTTTTAGTTGTAGAATCAAAGGGAAGATAGATAATTAAGGAGAATTAATTCAAGTATTTATCCTTCTGTGTTTTTTTTCTAACATTAATCTTGATTATTATGATGTGAATTGGCTGCATCATCTAGTATCAAAGCAAGAAGATGATTGGGAGATGAAAAAGAAGAGTAGGTATTGCTCAAATGCATAGAGATATATAACCAATTAAGGAAAGTAGAAAAACTTATAAAAGTAATGAAAAATTAGATAATGACACAAGGAGGAGGGGTAAAAGTACAAAGTTGTGTCACACTTTTATAAAGAAAATGGCCAACACTAATCTAACTTTTAAACTTCAATCACTAGAAAGTGGCATAAATGTTTTGAATTTTGAAATTATGTAAACTAATAAAATGTGTATTTTTTAGTATATTTTATGTTTGTATTTTTTTAAAAAATTAAAAAATTATTTGAATCTATTTTTTTATAAATTAACACTATAATTTAGTCATTGATAAAATGCTAAAAAATGATGTTACATGAGACATCAAGCTTTATATCATAAATTTTCTTTTTTTTCCTTCATTTTTTATGTATATATTTATAAATGGAAACTTTAGGGCATGGATATATGTTTTTGCAATTTTAATAAATATATATTTTTAAATAAATATTTAAATGTTTGTGCATTAAAACATGGTTGTTTCTAGTCGACGTCAACTTTTATATTAAATATTTATCTAAAATAAAAACCAAATTATGCTATCTCAATCTTGATTCTTTTATTTAGGGCATCATATTTTTTTATATATTTTTAATAAGTTTTAGTATTTTTCTTGGCCATGTGATAATCAACCTAATTTTTTTTATGTTGATAACCTACTTTTAGTAAAAAATTAAAACAAAATATAAATAATAATTAAACTATTAAAATAAATATATATATTTAAAACTACGCTTATGAATCTACAAAAGGGTATTTTTACATTTTTTAAAAAGTGTTATTTATATGAGTAGGAGTTGTTGAAACATTAAATTTTTCAAATAATTTCATTTTTTAAGTAAATTGTCCTCAAAGTGGTGCTACATATGTATTTAGCTAACAATTTTGGTTGCAAAAGTTGCGGAAGTATTTAACTTATGTAGTACGAATCTTACTAAATCTTATGTTTAACCAAAATTGATTTTTTGGTATAAATACTAAAATTCACTTGTGTTGATAAGTTGGCCAGAAGTGTGACACAACTTTCTACTTTTACTTGGAAATGATCTAGATGGAGAAATAGGCCAAAGAGGTGCATATAACATGTGGAATTTGAAGAAGAAAAATTAGATTGTGCATGAGTTTTGAAGAGAGAATGCTCAAGGAATTGGAAGCAAAAATGAAGGAATCAAGATCAAATTTTTAAGGTATGCAAGTAGTCTTAAACTAGATTATTTGAGATATTGTCTGAACAATATGGGGAATTTTTTTGAATGGAAGTCTGTGATAGAGGAAAAGAAGATGAAATTTCCATGCACCAAGTTAAAGGGTCATGCAATGATTTGGTGGGATCATTTACAAAAAGAACAAACTGGGAAGAGAAAGCCTAGAAAAAAATGGAAAAGAAGCTAAGAGAATTTTCTTTTCCTAGAGACTATGTAAAAATCCTTTTTCACAGATTTCAAAATTTACAGTAAAAATTTACTTATGTGCAAGATTTTATAGATGAATTTTATAAGTTTTCTATTTTAGTAGAGCACCAATAAATTGATGGTAGATGGATGCTAGATATGTAAATGGATTGAATTTTTTTATTCAAGATGAGTTGAGCATGCATCAGGTTAGCAGTATGAAAGAGGTATGCTATTTGGCTCTAAAGGTGGAAGAAACAAAAGAAGGAAACATCTTCAAATGAATAGAGTAGGAAGAACCTGGGTACATCATCCCTATTTTGGGTGGTTTGAATTATAGCAAGAGAGAGTCATCCCAAAGAGAAGATAAATAAGTAGATACTCAGTATGATCCTCAAAATAAAAAAAGATTCCAAGGGGTTTGCTAAGGGGTCGAGGTTATAGTGGAGGTAGAGGATGGAAAAAAAAGGGTCTTTCACTTGTTTTAGATGTGGAGAAAAGGGTCAGAGATCATTTGAATGTTCAGATTATTACATGCAAGAAAGAAATCAAGGAGGACAACCTAGGGTGAACCTGGTTCAAGCTGCAAATGAAAAATAAGGATAAAAACTAGAGGTTTCACTAGATGTAGGAGAAAGTCTCATGATGAGAAGAGTGATGGAAATCCCAAAGAAGGAGAAAGTGTAGACTAAAACTTTTGATGGATCATGGATTCAAACCAATATCTTCTATACTAGAAACACTTTAGGAGGAAATTTATGTCAAGTTATTGTTGATGGAGGTAGTTGTGAGAATATAGGTTCTAGGGAATTGATAGAAAAACTAAACTTACACTGTGAAAAAAATCCACATCCCTACCATATTGCATGGTTTTAAAAGGGATTTATGAAGTACAACTGTTCATAAAATATATTAAATTAAGTTTAACATAGGAAAGATCTATAAGGATGAATTATGGTGTGATTTAATTCCAATGGATGCATGCCATGTATTTTTGCGAATTCCATGATAGTATGATAGGAAATTTATGCATGTTGGAGAGAAAAACACATACACCTTTTGCAAGGATGAATCTAAAGTAATTTTGTTACTCCTTAAGGATGAAGGAAAAGGTGAGACCACACTATCTAAAAGATAAATTTTCAAAGAAATGAAGGTAACAAGGTGTTGTTATGCATTGATAGTACAAAGAGGAGAAGAGAAATACATATCAATAACATCAAAATATGCAAATTTATTGGGAGAGTTTGTTGACATTGTGTCAAAAGAGTTAGTTGGAGGTCTAATACCAAAGATAGATATTCAATTTCATATTGATTTAATTCTAAGAGAAACTCTACCTAATCAAGAAGCTTATAGGATGAGTCTAACACAACATGTAGAGCTGAATAAACAAGTGACAAAAGTTATAAGGAAATGTCTGGTGAGAGAGTGAATGATCCCACATGTTGTACATACATAGTTAGCTCCAAAGAAGGATGGCATGGTGGATGTGTTTGCATGAGCCACATATTTTAGCAAGATTAATCTATGAAGTGGTTATCACTAGATCCAAACATGAGAAGAGGATGAGTATAAGGTAACCTTCAAAACTATATATGGCTTATATGATTGGTTGGTTATGAAATTTAAATTATCTAATGCACCTAGTAATTTTATGAGGCTAAGGAATACTATACTATGATCTTACATTGGTAAGTTTTCATTAGTTTATTTTGATGTTATTTTGGTTTTTAGTAAAAACCAAGAAGAGAACCTACAACACTTGAGGATCATCTTAGGTGCGTTGAGGAAGGATAAAATTTATGCAAATTTGAATAATTATAATTTCATGCAACACAATATGGTATTTTTGGGTTTTTTCATCTTTGTAGATGGTGTTAGAATGGATGTAGAAAACATAAAGGAAATTCTAGAATGTCCTAGTCCAAGAAGCATAATAGAGGTAATAATTTTTCATGGGTTGGCCACTTTCTATCAAAATCTTGTTCAAAATTTAAGTAGTATTGTGGCACCTATAACATATTACACCAAAGGAAAATTTATGTAGACTAAGGAAGCTGATGAGAGTTTCACGTACTTCAAGAAGAAGGTAACATAAGCTCCTATATATTAGCATAATAAAAAATTTATAAGATATTTTAAGTGGAATGTGATGTCTCACATGTGGGCATGTGAGTTGTTCTTAGTCAAGAAGGTAAACCCATATCCTTATTTAGTGAAAATTTGAATGAGGTGACTAAGAATTAATCTACTTATGATGTGGAATTTTATGCAACTGTTTAAGCCTTGAGACATTGGAGGCATTATCTAGTTCTCAAGGAGTTTGTGTTGTTTATAGACAATATTGCATTGAAATACTTGAACACAAAAAAAAAAAATTGAATATTAGGCATGTCAAATGTGTCTCTTTCTTACAAGGATACACCTTTGTTTTGAAGCACAAGTTAGGGAAATAAAACTAGGTAATAGATGCCTTGAGTATGTATGTTGTAATTTTGACCACAATAAAAAGTGAAGTAGTTAGTTTTGATACCATCAATTATTTATATGAATTTGATGATGACTTCTTGGATATTTTGAAAAAACTAACTGCTCTAGTAGCTAGAAACATGGATCATATTAGGGGTGAATATTTTATGCAATATTGTTACCCTTTTAAAGGAAAACAATTATGTATTCCAGTTGGCTCTATGAGAGAAAATATTATTTCAGAACTTCATAGTAGTGGTTTGGCTAGAAATTTTGGAAAGGATAAAGCAATAGCATTGGTAGAAGAAAAATACTATTGGCCAAAGATGAAAAGTGATATAACTAAGTATGTGACAACGTGTAGAGTTTGTCAAGTAGTTATAGGAAATTCACATAATACACTTGGTTGTATATGCCATTACTAGTACCCACAAAAACCATTGATAGATTTGAGTATGGGTTTTGTGTTGGGGCTACCAAACATGCAATGAGGTAATGATTCCATTTGTATGGTTATTTATAGGTTCTCTAAGATGGTTCATTTCATTTATTGCAAGAAAACTAGTGATGAAATGAGGGTAGTAGTATTATTTTTTTCAGAAGTTGTTAGATTGCATGGTTTTCCAAAGACTATTACATTTGATAGAGATACCAAGTTTTTGAGTCATTTTTGGAGAACTTCATGCAAGATGGGGACTAAGTTATAGTTCAATAATGTCTATGACCCTCAAAAATATGGGCAAACAAATATATTCAATCAAAGCTTGGGAAACTTGTTAAGTTGCATTATTGGAGAGAAGCCCAAATGACATGACTTGGTATTGCCTTAGAAAAATAAAATCCTATAATAGTTTAGTGAAAATTTCAACAAGTAAATCAGCATTTCAAATAATTTATGGCAAGAATCCCAAGGGTGTTTTAGCTTTGGTGGAGCTACTAGAAAGGGTTATAATTAGTGATGGTGGGGAAGCATTTGTAGGACAACTTCAACAACTACAAAATGATGTGAGAAAATTTTTGCAAGAAAGTAATGAGAGGTAAAAACTATAGTAGGTGTTGATAGGTGACATCAAATATTCAATAAAAGTGATCTATTGGTGGTATATTTTAGAAGAGAAAAATTTACTATAGGAACATACCACAAATTGAAGTACAAGAAAATTGAACCTTGCAAGGTTATATAGAAGATTAATGGCAATGCTTATGAGGTAAATCTATCAGCTCATTTAGATATTTCCCTTGTGTTTAATTTTTATAATTTGTATTACTTCGATGGAGAGGAACATAATAATGATAGTGAGAAGGGAGTGGATTGCCAACAATAAATTCCGAGAAGGAAAAGGGAAAAGATTGCACAGATTATAGATAAGAAGACCATTCACACTTGAAAAGGTCAATATAACTGGTATCTAGTCTAGTGGGAAGGATTAGACTTAACACATGGGTTACAGAGTGGGAATTGAAGAATTTGGATCAATACAAGTGGCAATAGTTAGAGGATAGCCATTTGTAGGAGTTGCATCCTTTTCAACCAATGGTTAGTGATGTAGGGACTTTTGAATGTCATAAATTTTGACTCAAGAGTCCATTTGAGCTAAAAAATTATGTTGAGAAGTGTTGCATTGATTTGAATCCAATTCCTTAAAATTTATTTGATTGGACCACACCTCAACACTTTTATGGAGCCAAATTCCTTCATCTAGGGCCTCAAATTACACTTTTAGTGTTTTTTTAGATTTTCTTAATTTGAAAATTTTATTTAATTTTTAATTCCTTGTTGTAATTAGATTAATCAATTGACAAATAGTTTCACTCTTTTTATCTTTGAAAAATTAGTAACTTCCATAGTCATGTAGATAAGCATGAAAAATTGCCAAAAATGAAAAATTAAATTTCTTGTAAAAATATGCCAAAAAGGTAATTTTTGGATTGTATCTATAAAAGGTTTATTTTTAGTTGTCCAGGATAAGGGGAAGCATAATAGTGAAGGAAAATTAATTCAATTCTTTGTGATTTTGTATTTTTTTCCAACTTTAATATTGAATATTATGTTGTGAATTGGATTCATCACAAAGGAAGAGATAAAAGATGAATAGGAGAAGGCATAAGAGATTTTATAAGTTCAAAATACTCTTGACCATTTGATGTGGTTCAAAAAGTGGAAAAAAAAATTCCATGGAAAATGTGTGAAGGAAAATGGTTAAGTAGGGAGAAGTCTGAGAATTGAATAGTTCTTGAACTCACTAAATTGTTGATTAAATGAAGAAAAAAGGAAGAGGTAAGTCATTATTGAACATATTTTTCATTGATGTCAAAAGCACATGTGATTTCAAAGATGATCACTAATGGAAAAGGAGTGATGTTATTAGATCACTGAGAATTAAATGTATTTACTTTTTTCATGATCATGTCATGTCGGAGATTTTGAGAACAACATGCTATTATGATCTACATAATGAAGAAGAATACCTATAGTATGCTTGAAATATCATGCTTGTACCTATTCTAGTTGTTGGAAGTGGTCTGGAAATGTTTGGAAAAGTATTATGTGGATTTCTACTGATGCACTGTGTTACACTATCATAGTGTTTTTCTTTGTATTCTATCGTAGTTGAATGATATGGCTTGTAGTTTGGACCTAAAGGAATGTTACTCAAGTTGTATCAAATTAAAAAAAATTAGAGGCTGAGCTTTAGAAAATAAAAAGCTATAAGTAATAGAGTGTGGTCTGTTTTGGTTGGCTAACTAGGGATAATGTTTGAGTGTTTGTAAAAGCAAAGAGTGCACCAATTAGAGGAGGTATGTGACGAAGAATAGGTTCAGTTGAATATTTCTAAAGGAAGAACATAACACCATCTATTATTAGTGGAAAAAAATATAACTTAGGACCGATCCATTACATGTTTCATATCAATTTGAATTTAGGTATACCCTTATCTAACTTAGCTAATTGTGGATAGTGTTATGAGATTCTTGGATGACATAAAAAATATTGTCAATGTATTAGGATGTATATATTTATGACTAGGACTCATTCAATGGTGTGTAGAATGGATGTGTGAGTGAGTGAGTGATATATTTAGATGATGTAATGGGAGTTGCATCCTAATAATTGTGTGCCATTATCAAAAGATCATATACTATTTAGGAGAGTATCTGAAGGTAGATCAAATCATGTGCAAGCTATGTGGCTAGCATTGAAGATTTGAAAATCATATATGTAATCCGGTTGGACTAGTGTCCTACCTATTGAGTTGATGTTCGAAGATTTTTATTGGGGATTGGTGTCTCTGGTAGGTTGCTACCTACTAAATGATTATAAGTGATTCATTATTTTTGTGAAGCTATATTTAGATAGTAGCTCCAAGTAGCTCTTCTCAATTTGGTTTTTCCCTTTCTAGGTTTTCACATATATTTGGTGTTCATTGTGTGAATGTGTGCATCGATGTTGCTTGTGTTAGGAAAATTGGGTCATCTCAAAAAGAAATATCTAAGAACAATAGTAGCTTCAATGATTTTAATTTCTTCAAATTGCCTCAAAGACACAACTAATATGCCATAAAGCAGAAACTAGCATAGTTGATTTACCACATTGACCCTTCTGAGAAAAGCACATGTAAACATTACCAGATTCAACACTATGCAAATATTTAAATTACACAATCAACCAACATGAAAGACAAACATAAATGAACACATATATTTATGTGGGGAAAACCCTTTCGGGTAAAAAACCCACACTCCAAAATATCAAGCCATTGTATTATTTAGCAACAAACAAAGTTACAATACAATCTCAGGCTCATAGCCTTTACAAGAATTACATCTTGTTTCATCTGGAGAATACAGGCACCACCATTGATTAGAATCCTTACATTGTTAAAGTACCCTCACATAGCACATAATGCAAATTCATTTCATCTCACCAGTCCACTCACTCAGCCAACCTTTCAGCCAACAAAACCTCATAGCCTCTCAGGTTCACATTCTTCTTCATTCTATCTCACACCAAAATTATCCCTATTATAATTCTATGTACAACATACAGTTTTAACACACATTTTTTGAAACTTCCATATCGAACCTTTTCTTTACCCAAGTCATCAATCTGTTCATTTCCTGTACACATGATTTGTTCTGTTTCCTTGTAGTTCAACCGTGAAACAACAGTTTCCATATCAAAGAGGAAAGTGCTCCATTCACTTCACAAAAATGATGTGAAGCGATCAAGTCACCGCTCCATCGTACAACTTAATAGTCTGCAATGGTCAACCTTCATTCATTATCACATCCATCAGCAAGACAAACACTATTGGTGATAGACTAGAAAGTCCAACCAACATATCAAGTTTCCCCGATGTCCCAAGAGAACCATCATGACCACGAACTTCACCAAGAGTCACACCGAAGACCAACTAGAATAAATCATTAGAAAGAGCAACACTGTTAGACAAGAATCAGAAAGTTCCATTAAGATCCCAAGTCATCTCGACGACCTTCAGGTCACTGCAGTTCAAAACCTTTCATTGAAAAGACTCAAGCTGATCCCAATCCCTTGGTTGGAATTTAACCATTGGAAGAGGATCTCAAATCTAGGCCAAAGTCATACTTCATACCGATGAAGAACCATTGACAAGACTTACACCGACCATAACCCATTGGCCGAACTTCTACTATCGGTCCAAACTTCCCAGGTCTAACCAAAGACCAAAGTTAGCTCTACCACCTGTTCATCGAGAAGACTCATACCAACAAAGTACATCGGCATGAACAACACCATCAGACCAATCCTGAGAACTCATCCTAATGGACCATGCCACACCAACCTAGCACCATCGGCTAGACACACACCAAAACTCATCCAAGCTACTTTACATACATTCCTCAGATCAACAAGAGTCTCACCGATGAACCTCATTGGCTAGATAACTAATGTCAATATGAAACAAGGAAATCACGCCGATATTTCAAGTCACTCTGATAGTTCTCTTTGGCAAGAATGATCACATGTGACACTGATCTGAACACTTCAAGCCTTCACGACTAAAAATCTCATCGGCAAGATATCTCAGGTGTCTCACCGATTTTCTCTTATAGGAGGTTCAGGTTAGTAAGATTGAGGCACATGTTTCCAACAATATATCACTTGATGAAGATCTTACTGAACACTCTAGAGAAACAACAAAAAACCATACAGAAGTACAAACAACATCAACTTCCAAGGCCCAAACCAGAACACAACTATGAAAACATTCTCTAGAAATAAGATAGAATATCAGCTAGAACAGTAACCAGAAACATGACTGCTTCCATCCAACTGATCAATCCACGCAACTAAAAATAGCACCCACAACTCATTCTATTCCATCCAATCTCACATACCTTCAAGTTATCCACATTAGTAAATGCATGCCAATAGCACAACCAACCCATCAATTGTAGATACAAACACCATGTACAAACCAGTCGAAGAAGACCAAACACATCCAGGTACTCCCACTACATGGGTAATGTAAATCTAAAAGATCAAATGCATAAAAATTATACCAATAACAACACATAGAAAGTGTAACCATGTAGTATCGAGGAAATATCCACAATGATATGCATAACCTACAACCAACTACTACAAGAATCATTTCTCTCAATAGTCTTCTAGATCTCTTCCAAGTTATTCAACACCCAACATAGGAAAGAGATAAAGAACCTCCAAGTTACCACTCAAAAACTTGAGTGAAAACAAAAGCTCCAACCAAATCTCAAACCAATTTAAAATTCATTGGCCTTGTCATTGTGAACCCGAAGGGAGATGCTAGCGGTTAGTCCAACAAAATGAAATCAAACTTCCAGGAAGACAACCAAGACCAAAGAGAGAAACTTTGCACAACATATACTTGTAGAACATCCACCTACATACACCTCTAAAATCTAGTTGTGTCAATTATGATCTCCTTCACATCCCAAAGGAAAAGCCATAACAACACCCAACCGTTCAATCACCAAGATCAAACTTAACATATGTAACCTGTAACCAATCATGGATGTAAGCCTCTCAAAGAGGATCAAACTACTTCATTTCCCATTTTAAGAAATCAACCCATAAAGAATCTCCTACCAGTTCTCATAAAAAAATATGATATAACACAAAATCTCAAGGAGATGAACCATGTTGTCCATCTTCCACTATGAATCCTCCAAAACCATTAAACATCAAACACATCTAAAAGATACAATGGGAAAATATCTCTCAAATAGACTTCATTGCTGAGAAGACCAAGAGTGGGAAAAGAAAATGCTCCTCCAAGATATACAAGCCACCATGACTCATCCAAGAGAAATATCCTCATTGGTCTCTATTGAAGTCATGTTCAACCAAGGTGTAGGCTACTTAGACTTTCTACTGAAATCAACACCTTTCTCATCTCAAGAGAATTACAACCTCACCTTATTTTTTGTGTATCCATGAACACTAGCAACCGATCATCTCATGCTAAACTCCAATTTGTATTACTGCACTTAACATGAAGTTCTCAAGCATATGACCAATGTACCCAAAACACAGAGAAATACAGACCACTTTCAAAGCTCCAAACATCTAAAATAGGAACTTATCATGACACCATGATCTACACATCCCCCTTAGGAGATACCATGCTCCAAGTGACTTCACCATGGTCTCAAGAGCAATGCCTCATGCCAAAAGTCTAATGCACAAGCAAGAGTATAACATGAAATCAAGAAAACAAAGTCCAAACTAACATCACCTGTGAAGCACCACCAACACCTCAGCCAAAGAATCTAAACATCCTACATGGTTCCAAGATGTTGCACATCCTCAAATAGTGTCCATGCAAATGTGAAATAAACCTTCTACAACAACAGGATCTAAGAGTCCCTCTTAGTAACATCTGCAACACTAAAGAAGATCATTCACCACCAAGTGATGAACCCATAGTCACTGCTAAAGCTCCCACTAAACTGTGACATCAGAGCTTTTCAAGAATCATGATCAAACATCTGCTGATATGAAAAACCTCCAGGTACAATCAACAACATGTCCATATGACAACAATGCCAAGCAACACCAAGATATCCAAACCACATAGACCACACCGTTACTATGAAAATATTACACTATAATGTGTATCAAGCTCTCCATGATATCGTGATACACATGCTACAGGTCCCCATAATTGACTATTCAGGTATTCAACACCATCCTTCCTCTCATCTAAAAGAAACCACGCCAATGCACAAGTGACCAAAAACAAGGCCAACTAACATATTTGCACCAACACTGAAGCAACCTCATGGATATAGATAGTCTACTTCCGAGTTATCTCACTTTGGCCAATGGGTAGCTAATGCACCAACCATATAACTTGAAGATCAATCACAACAAAAGTGCAAACTCATCATTAGAATGGAAATTGCAAAATTAAGATCTCAAAGAGAACCCAGTCATGTCCACAACTAGAGAACCATAGTCTAGGAAACCAACAAGCAACACTTGCATGTAGAACTACAACTATCTCATCCAACAACGCCCCAAACAACCAGGGTCTAGAAAATAGATTTTACTAGCAGCTCCACAAAACCATTTTTTCTTGACCGCGCAAAACCTTCAAAACCACTGTGTTTATAAAACACCCATACACATCCATATCCACTGAAAATCTGGACAACTCAAGAGTTTGCACACAACCATCACAGTTAACCATAACAATGAACTAACATGAATATGCATCATAGAATTTTTAGGAAATCTATAAAAAACCTTCAGAACTAAAGAACATGAATATGAGCAATGCAAGTACAAGGAATAGGTAGTACAGGAACTCTAGTCCCATTCCAGACCAATTCCAAAACCACAAGCATGCACATGCATTCAAGAGAGTCGGGCTATTCAAAAGTTTTTAGACCACCTAGAGATCAATCTTCATAGCATTTATGCAATCAGGGTAACAAAGAACAATGCCTTCAATACCAATTCAAAGCACCCAACACAAGAACAATACTCCATGGTTGAATAACAACCCAAGAATCTTCATACCATCAGGGAGCTTCTCACACTAACACCCAATATGAACCATGCTCTACTACAACACAACCATAAGCATAAACTCACACCCCTTACATCAAGATCATTCACTTCCAACCAGGAGCCTCTAACCACATCATTACAATATGATCAACTCCAATTTCTCCATCTTTAATTTCTTTCACATTGCATGTTGTCTCAAAAGAGCAAGAAATTTTACTCACCAAAGGATCAATCATCAGTCGATTCCTCCAGATTTGTTCAAGCCTGATAGACTAAGAAATCTTCACAGGAGAAATACCCAAAATCAACAACCAGAAGAAGGATCTAATACCACTTGTTAGGAAAATCGATCCATCTCAAAAAGAATATCTAAGAACAACAGTGCCTTCAGTGATTTTAATTTCTTCAAATTGCCTCAAAGACAAGACTACTATGCCATATAGCAGAAACTGGAATAGTTGATTTCCCATATTGACCCTTCTAATAAAAGCACATGCAAACATTACTAGATTCAACACTATGCATAGATTCAAATTATAGAATCAACCAACATGAAAGAAAAACATAAATAAACACATAGATTTACATAGGGAAAACCCTTTCAAGTAAAAAACCCCACACTCCAAAAGATTGATCCATTATATTATTCTGTAACAAACAAAGTTACAATACAATCTCAGGCTCATAGCCTTTATAGGAGTTACATCTTGTTTCATTTAGAGAATACAGACAACACCATTGATCAAAATATTTGCATTGTTATAACACCCTCACACAACACACAATGCAGATTCATTTCATCTCACCGGTCCACTCAATCAGCCAACCTTTCAGCTAGCATAGCCTCATGACCTCTCAAGTTCACATTCTTCTTCGTTCTATCTCACACTAGCATTCTCCTGATTACAATGCTATGTAAAAAATACAATTCGAACATAATTTTTTTGCAACTTCCATATTGAACCCCTTTTCTTTCCCCAAGCCACCAATCTATTCATTTCTTGTACACACGGTTTGTTCAGTTTCCCTGCAGTCCAATCATTAAACAATAGTTTCCATATCGAAGAGGCAACTGCTCCATTCACTTCACAACAATGATGTGAAGCAAGAAATTCACCACTCCATTGTACAACTAAGTAATTCACAATGATCAACCTTTGTTCATTATCATGTCCATCAGCAAGATAGGTGACAAACTAGAAATTTCAATTGACAGATCAATTTTCCCCGATGTCCCAAGAGAACCATCATGACCACGAATTTTTCCAAGAGTCACACTGAAGACGAACTGGAACAGACCATCGAAAAGAACAACACTATCGGACAAGAATCAGAAAGTTCCACCGAGATCCCAAGTCATCCCAATGACCTTCAACTCACTACAGTTCAAAACCTTTCATCAACAAGAATCACACCAATCCCAATCCATCAGTCAGAATTTAGCCATCGGACAAAGATCTCAAAGCTGGGCCGAAGTCAAACTTTATACCGATGAAGAACCATCGGCAAGAGTTACATCGACCATATCCCATCAATTGAACTTCTACTATTAGTCCAAACTTCCTAGGTCTAATCGAAGACCAAAGTTAGCCGGACCACCTTTTCATCGGAAAGACTCATACCGATGAAGTACAGCAGCATGACCAACACCATCAGACCAATCTTGAGAAATCATCTCGACTAACCATGACACGCCGACCAAGTACCATCGGCTAGACACACACCAAAACTCATCTAGGCTACTTTGCATACATTCCTTAGATCGACAAGAGTCTCACTAACAAACCTCATCGGCCAAATAACTACTATCAATATGAAAGAGGTAACTCACATCGATAGTTCAAGTCACTTTGATAGTTCTCTTCGGAAAAACCGATCACATATCACACCAATCTAAACACTTCAAGCCTTCAAGACTAAACAACTCCTCGACAAGATATCTCAGGTGTCTCACCAATTTTCTCTTATAGGAGGTTCAGATTAGCAAGATTGAGGCACATTTTTCCAACAACTTGATTAATATTAGCTTCTTAATGATTTAATATTCATGGTAATTCATATTTAATTAAAAAAAATTAAATAGATTTGTATACTCTAATTCACCCCCCTCTCAGTATACTATGTACCCTTCAATTGGTATCAGAGCTAAGTTCCTCTATAAAGGTTTAATAGGTTGATAAATATTTTGGATGACACACTCAATGGCTCAAGAAGGATTTTCTTCAAATAAGGCACAATTTTTTGATGGATTAAATTGTGCCTTTTGGAAAGTAAGGATGGAAGCATACTTGATGGCCCTAGGATTTAAGGTTTTGCAATCAGTTGTGGATGGATATGAGATTCTTGAAAGTCTTGCAAGAGATCAAGCAAGAAATAAGGCTTGTGAGAATAATGACAAAGCAATAAATACTATTTTATGTGGTTTATCTAACTCTAAGATTGTAAAGATCATGCACTATAGGACAAAAAAGGAAGTATGGGCTAAGTTACACAATATCTATAAAGGTGATGACAAGGTCAAACAAGAAAATCTTCAAACTCACCAAGGTCAATTTGAAAATCTAAAAATGAAGGAAGAGGAAAACATTTCCACATTCCTGATTTGGGTTGATGAGGCTGTCAAATCTATCAGAGGTCTTGGTGAAGAACTAAAAGAAGGTATCATTTTGAAAAAGGTACTCAAATCCTTTCCCCAAAATTTTGATGCAAAATTTTATTATTTTGAAGAAGCTAAGGATTTGAATGCTCAAACTATTAATGAGTTACATGGAATTTTGACTGCCTATGAAATGTGAATTGAGAATGAATTTTTTTTAAGGAAAGAAGATGGATTGGATTTGGAGGAGGAAAACTTAGTCAGAAAGTTACAAAGAGGTTCTAGAAAGTATAAAAGTAAGTTTCCTTTCAAATTTTTTAATTATGGTGAAGTGGGTCATTTCATGTCTAAAAGTCCATACAAGGATTCTAGCAATGACGAGACGTCATTTTGAAAAGGAAAAAAGGCTAAAATAAAAAGAGTTTATTTATCAATGAGAAAGGCTACTCATATAATTATGATGATCAAGCCACTTTTGTAAATGAAGGAGAAAAGGCTCTTTTCATGGCTATGGAAACCTCTAAAGAAGATGTAGAAATGAAGTAGACCTTGTGGAATAATTAATCTTCATTGGCAAGGAAATTAAAAGGCTGAAGAAAATAATTGTTGAAGAAGTAAAAGCTAAATATATGTTATCCTAGAATCTAAAAAGGAAAAGAAGATGGTCATTGACTTGAATATTCAAGTGGAAGAGGAAAAGAGTATTGAAGAAGTTTTGATAGAAAGGTTGTTAACAAGAGATAAGGATTGTGGAAATATTGAAGTAGAGATTGTTTCATTAAAGAAAGATATTGGAAAGGTAAATCATCAACTAAAGTTGAAGTTCAGAAAGAGAATTGAGATCTTGGATAAGATATTAGAATATCAAATATCACCATATATTAAAATTGACATTGCTTTTACTAATATACAGAAAAATAAAGTGGTTGAGTCGAAGTCAATTGTTGAGAGTCCAAATAAAATGGCTCTAGAAGTTCAAAATCTAAACAAGTTGTGGAAATCAATGGAAGAAAGGTATTGAATGATGGATTCATCCTAATGGACAGACAAAATAGAAGATACAAAATAAAAGATTCAAGAGGACAAGGATACAATACCAAGTTCAATCATTATTTTTCTAGTTACTATTTTTTTTTCAATAATTTTGGTCATAAGGCTTTGAATTGTAGAAAGACTCAAGAATACACAATTTTTTTAGCAAAAAATAATTTGTACCTTTGTACAGTTTAATATTATTTTTCATAGATGCAAAGAAATTGGACATATTTCTAGAAATTGTAGAAGTAATTTTGTGATTCCTCCTATACTAGACACAAAAGTAAATAAGCCTCTACATTAGAATGGTGAAATAGATAAGGTTTGGAAGAAGAACCTAGACCTGAGAAAAGGTCTAGGTTCATGGTGGCTTGGACTAATTTACATGCACAAAAGAAGAATAATTTATGGATCACTGACAATAGATGTTCAAGTCATATGATTGGAGACAAAAGAAAGTCCATTAACATCAAGAAGTTTCATGGAGGAGTTGTAACAATTGGTAAAAATTATATTGCTAAGATTATTGGTAAGGGTATTTTGAGTCTTGATGGTGGAAATACAAAAACTCATGATGTCTTGTATGTAGAAGGATTGAAGCATAATATTTTTAGTATAATTCAAATGTGTGATAAAGGCTACAAAATATCATTCAATGTTAAAGGTTGTGAAATTAGAAAGTCCGGTAGATCAATGAACTAGTTGTGGAAGGAAGCGGGGCTGATAGTAATGTGTATCACCTTAATGAGATTAATGGGAAAAAATAATTTTCCACACAAAGGGAAGAGAGTTGGCTCTAGCACAAAATATTGGGACACAAAATTTTTTATGACCTTGTAAGGATTAGTTCAAAAGGAATGGTAAGATAAATTCCAAAGATTAAGAAGCCTTAATCTACAAGTTGAAAACCATGCCATGAGGGAAAATAAAAAAGGATCATATTTCCTACTAAGTAATATTTTACATCAACACCATTAGATTTGATTCACATTGATCTATGTAGAACAATGAGGACAAAGAGAATTCAAGGTGACAAGTATTTTATGATGCTTAGTGATGATTATTCTAGAATGACTTGGATTACTTCCCTAAAAGAAAAACTATAAGCTTTTGAGACTTTTAAAGCATTTAAGGAAATGGTTGAGAATGACACCAAAAGAACAATCAATTTTATGAGATCAAAAAGAGGTGGAGAGTTCACTTCTAACAAGTATGATGAATTTTGTGAGATGCATGGGATCTAAAGACAATTTTTTGCTCCTAGAACTCCACAACAAAATGGAGTAGCTAAGAGGAAGAACTAGGTTGTATGGGAGATGGCCAGAACAATGTTAAGTCAAGAGAAGTTGCTAGATATGTATTGGAGAGAAGAAATTCAGATAGAAATTTATATTTTGAATAGAGCTCAAATCAGACCAAAGACTACCAAAAAACCATATGAATTGTTGAAAGGAAGATGATCTTTACTCAGACATCTTAGAATATTTAGAAGAAAATGCTATATCAAGAGGGATGAATAAAAATTGTGTATTTTTCTTCATTATTATATGACAAGAAAATTTTATAACAAAAGGTTAAAGAGGATTGTGGAAAGTATCAATGTAAGTATTGATGAAATTATACAGCCTACTGATATTCTGAATGAAGAAGATAATAGTTTTGTTGCATCTACCAATAAGAAGATAATGGTTTTGTTGGAAAATAATCCTACATATTAGCAAACCTAATTAAAATATTATTTGTGATATGATAGAACAAAGGTAAAGGCTGCCTTGTAAATATCCACCTATTAGCTAGTTTATGATCTTAACCCCTATTTTCCTATAAATATAAGAATTATAACCTTATATTTCATGAATGACTATCTAGAATTAGATAATAGTGTTGAGGTTAAGTTAAAGAATTTTGTAAACCTAAAAAAGAAGAGAAATACTACCTTTTAACATATAGAAAAAATAAAAATCATGTAGTAGCAAAGAGGTGGTTTGACAAAAGAAATAAAGAAAAATATTTTAGAATATATCTAACATTGTCCTTTTATAGGATGAAGTGAAGTAAAATAAATGGGACCTTCTTATATTAAAAATCTATGACTAGGTCCTTATCATGATTTAGAAATCTTAAGAGACAACACCTTTAATTGACTAGAGATCCTATTTTATTACTAATTAATAGTCAATATCTTAAATATTACTTCAGTTTCTAAAGTTCCTAGGGGTCTTATTTTATATATTATAGGTTTCTATTGATTTATGTTTCTTTGGTCTATTTCTTTTTATTTCTACATTTATTTTATATTCATTTTAATTTTGATTTAGTTTTATTATTTTTTTAGTTTCCTTTCTATAATAGTTATTTTTGTTCTTTTATTTTCTTTTCCTTTACTTATATTTTTTTTCCTTGGGTGAGTATACAAAGTTGAATCCACTTTCTGACTGAAAAGTAAGTCTTTTTTCTTAAAATTAAATTTTATCATTGTTGAAGTAAAAATTTGAAGCACTTACATATAAAATATTAACGTGGTGTAAAAATATGAAATTGAAAATTTTGTTTCTAAATTTATGTAATTTATTCTAATGACTAGATAATAAAAGTGAATTTTGTATAGGATGAACAAAAGTAAAAAAAAATTAATTGTAATTTTTGGGCTAAAATATGCAGATATATAGATAATATAATATAACCTAAATGAATGTTTTTATAATTGTTTTGCACAAAAATATTTGTATGATGATGTATTCTAGTTAGGATAATGTTTTAGTTATTATTAAGTTAACTTTTTATTAATTATATACTAGCCTTCATTTTTTTTTTAAACCTCCCATTTATGGATAGAATAATTAAAACATTATTTTTTATCTTGTAGATAATGACATCTATATTGGTCAACCATATTTCTTTTTTAAATTAAAATTAAAAAAAATATTTAAAAATAGTAATATATTTTTATTTCAAGTTAATGAGTTCTTTTGTTTAAAAACTAATCAAAAAATAGAATAATATAATCAACAATAAAAAAAATACATCTTCAATATTTTTTATAAAAATCATATATAATGTCTTTTAATTTGGTCCATTTTTTTTGAGAAAAAGATTGTTAGCCTATTTTACTAACGCTAATTTTTATAGTACTATTAACATGACATTGTAATTGTAGTTCCAAGGCTAAGGGTTGGGTTTCAAAGCCTCTTAAAAGCCTTTAAAAAATTAAACTTATGGGTTTTCAATTTTATGGAATGTGTAACTACTCCAAAAGTCATAAAGTGGTGAAATTGTGAGTTAGTTGGTTGGGAAGTTGGAGAAGAAGTTGATTTTCTATTTTATTTAAAGGCCTATTTAATAGAATGTGGAGGCTTTTAATTTAATTGTCTATTTTTCCTTTTCTTTGAAGAAATTTCATCTTGTTAGAATGTAAAAGGTTAGATGAAGAAAGGAAAGGAGTGAAGGGTGTGAGGAAGAGAGCGTTTGGGAGAAGAAATCTTGATTATTTTATATCAATTTTATGTTGGAGTAATTAAGACATCACCTGATGATTAATTAACTATTAGGTCGCTTATCACTTGATGATCAATTATGGTTGTTTCATTTATAAAAGTGTGACAAAAATCTATACTTTTAATACCTTGATGCTACAAGTTGATAATCGTTTAAGAATTTTCAAGTGGATGTTTAGTGCACTAATTTATTTTAGACAACTTTATGAAAATTAGAGTAATTGAAAAATTAAATAAATAAGGCATATTTATTTATTTCTGGATGAGGATGAGGGACTTAGATATTAAGTATTTGGATTTATTTAAGGTGGGACTATTATAGAGCTATTACTAATGATTTAATGCTAGGAATAGGGTAAAGTGCATAGTCATAAATAGTAAACAAATAGTAATTTTATTAATTAAATACTAATATAATTTAATTAATAATGGGATGCAAAATTGGATTATTATTCAAATAAATAAGGATTTATTCAATCAATTATAAGCTAGGATGATTTTGGATTTAGGATAGGGAATATGAAAGTTTATAGATGGCTGTCTAGAGAAAGCATGATTATAGAGAATATCTTTAACATGGATGGATAAGATTAAAGGATTATAGGGGATGGAGGATGGACTACCCCTAGTGCTTTGTGATGTTATTGGCGATATTTTCCAAAAGTTTATAATAAAATAGGTTGTGGGTGAGATAGGGAGTAGGTGAGAGGGGGATAATTTAATGGTTGATGGTAGTAAAAGATTAAGGAATGGAGGATAAAAGGATGTTTGTAAAGAGTGGATGTATGCCAAGAGGTGTCCAAAGAACATGTGAAAAGTTTTACCCTATCCTTACCAAGATGAAAAGGATGGTGGAGGGATTAAAAATAATGGGATATGATAGGGATACATGGATATAAAGGATAGGTAGATGGGATGTAGGTGATAGGGGAAGGATAGAGGATAGAAAGTATATGTTAGATAAGAGGTGTATGTTAGATATTGTTGCACTATGTTGTCATTAGTGTTGTTATTGATGTCAATCTATAGTGTGGTCATATTGAGAAGTATTTGTAGTATTGAGCATGTGTTGTTGATGTAGTTGGTTCACTTGGTTTTCAAGTGCTTTTGAGAAAAATTGAATAGAGAGTGTACAAGGTGACAAAGGTGTGTTATGTGTTGTTCTTTGAATTTCTTCCTATTTGGAGATTTTCTTATGCAAGTAGGATATGATTATTTGATGTGTTCAAATGTGTTATATCCATAATTTTAGGTTCTAGATCGTGTGGTAGTGAAAGTTGTGTTTGACAGTGTGTTTCCTATAAAGAAGGTTATTTGGGAGAAATGGATTTGCTCTGCATTTCTCTATGTTGAAGTTTCTTATCTTGCAGATTTGGGGTGATAATATAATTTTTTCCTACCTTCCCCTATAGTATTTGGCGTTTAGTTGTTCCACAAGGTTGGTTAGTGAGTTTTATGTCTGTGGTAGTGTGGTTGGGTACACATGATGATAGTATTCTCAGTTTCAAGTGGTTGTGGTAGTGTTGCTGAATATTCTGATGATGTGGGAATATTCTAGGATGTTATGTGTTTTTTTCATGTGGTTTATAGGTTTTTTCTAAACTTGGTGATGTGTGAAATTGGTTTTTTGATAGTGCTAGTGTAGGGTTGGCCAACTTTTTGTGCTAACACTATTTTCAGAGGTGTTTTATTATTTTTGGAAGCATGGCATAGTTTTTCGATGCATATTTAGGTCTTGGTTAAGCCTTGGTGTGGTCTATCTTCACTTATTTCCACTACATAAGTGTCTGGTTCTGACCTATTTATCGGTTACACATTTGAGGTGCATACATTTCATTGAGGCCAACATGGAGAAGGTTTTCGAGGTCGCAAAGGTTATATAAGTAAGGTTAGTTGTTGGAGATGTGTGTGGTGAGTAGTGGTGTGAAGGATGATGTGAATGTAATCAAGTGTTGTTATCTAAGTGAGATCTTAAATGCATAAGGCTACCAGAAGTAGTGAGAAGAAGGTGTCTACATTTCTAGTGTACCTAAAGTTGCTAGAGGCATTGTGCCAAAGGTTTTGAATGGTGTAGAGTTGTTGTGGTGGATTCTATTTTTGATCTGAGGTAGTGAACGTCCTTGTACCAATTCCTTCTATTCTCTTTGTATTTCAAATAGTGAGATATCTGAGTAGTGGGCCTTTCTTTTCTTTGTTAAATATCCAATATATTGAGAGGGGGGTGAATTAGTATAATCTTAAACTTATCGAGAAAATACCATCCAATAAATCCAAAGAATATGATAATTATGATAAGAAGAATCACCAACAAAACATGAGACACAAAACATAAGAGACACCAAAAAAATTACATGGAAAACCCAAAGTGGGAAAAACCACGGTGAGGATTATCTCACAATATAGTATAATTGATTATAATATATTACAAAGGGTGGCTCACTATCAAGACTAACTGTCCAAAAATGGGAGGTTCACTACTTACATAAATGAAGTAACAAAAATGGATAACTACCAAAATTGAGCTGATGAAAGTACACCTCAAGTATAGATTCAATTCCTTTGTAGCTCATGAAATTTGCATGCCAACAAATCACTCTTTCTCTTTTTTCCTCCACATAAAATCTGCTAATATTCACTCACACCCACTCTCCTATCCATATCCTCAAAAAAATCTTGTATATATATTTGATTGTCCATAGATAACAATCAGGTCAGCTTGAAAAATCTTCTCGACAATAATTCAAACATGTGGTACGTGACAACATGTCGACATGGATTATAAATAAAATTTAGTCCATTACATCTTCAATCACTTGATAGGTCAGCTAGAAAATAGAGCTAATAGAAAAATTATAATCAACAAAATGATACCAGTGATAACCATGAGCAACTGTATGCATTTTTCAATCATAGACCATTTCCCAAAAACTAAATTAGTATCTATTTACCAGAGGGTATTCCAAAGCAAAATAACATAAGTTAATCTTGCATTATCAATTCATAATACCAGATTAATATGACCTTGAGGCTTGCAGATGTAGCTCATATATCATGGAGACACCAATGACAACAAAAATATTAACAAGAGATATGATCTTCTTCATTCTTCCAACAATCTCTCCCTTTGTCATTGATGGAAACATGTGCCACAAAAATGGAATTTACATACATCCTATGTACAAAATATGTTCTATATCTCTTTCCTCTTCCCCCGCTTTAACATCAAGGACAAAGGTCAAACAAAAAACATGAAAGATAGGTACATAGGGACCATAACACAAAGGATCATACTTTTGAACTCCCCCTGAGGAGTTATCCCAACCAATATAAAAACAACAAATATTTTACCCAGAGGAGGGACCACTTTGCAATTCCTGAAGAATGCCTTGCCAGGCCACTTTTCCATTCTCCCAACTCTGCTTAGCAAATACCAAAATTTTGTTCAAAGATTCTAAAGCAATAAAATTTTCTTCAGCTTCATCCAGAGTGTCTAAAGTCAAATTGATCTTATCCAAATTCTAAGCATTAGTCAGAGCATTAGCTACTGAAGCATACTCCATTCTCGCATTATCACCGAGCAGGTCAAACTTTTTGGTTATCTCTTCCTTCTACTTTTGTAACATAAAGAACTTTTCTCTTTGCACATAAATATAATTCCAAGTTGATCTATTTCTGTCCATTGATACATTATAGGTGCTAGAGACAGTAGTCAACTAGGACTCAATGGATTCTATAAGATATTTTATGCTTTGAGTGGCATCAAGCCACTTTATACAATATGAAAACACAAAGTTAGTTTCATATTCACAAGCCTTTATAGATTCAAGGCTCTTCTCTACATTGGTATATGTCGAGGCACATTTATCGTGAAGGATCAACAACATTTTCTCATTCAGTTTCTCTTCTGCATCCTTTTTTTTTTTTTCTCAACAAGTCATGTGGCATGCTCCTTGAAGGAGTCCAATAGAAGATTTAGGTTCTCAACTGGAAAGAGATGTATCTACAGATGTATTTCATGTGACATCCTGCAAAGCCTTAATAGAATCTTCAATGAGCTCAGTTCCCTTCTAATGCATTTCTAAGATTTCTCTTCTACTAGATGCATAAAATACATCTCCTAACACCAATTTATGTATCAGAGAAATCTTATTCATATCTACATAACCTTAATTCATTGGAAGTTGCAGGAGTTTCAGAGGAATGACTTGTTGGAATCTGATTTTTTTATCTATAGTAGATCTTTCAAGACAACATCACTAGAGGAAGATTCTCCAGTGGAATTTTGTGATTCTACAACTTGCTGGGATACTTCTTCATTCTTTTCAGCAATATCATCTAATTCCTTATTTTTGTCTTCTCCTTCTTCCTTTGCATTCCCTTTTTCTTCTATTTTTTCTTCTTCTACCTTTTCTTCTACAAATTTCTCTTCTTCTTTTTCTTCTTCCCTCTTCTCTTCTTCTCCCTTATCTCTATCTTCTTCTTCGAGGTGTATCAGAGGGGTAGCAACATAAACAAATTCTTCAAAATTTTCTTCAACATGTTTTTCACTTTCTAAATTCTCATTAGTAGCATTGATTTTTGGTAGAACATCTATACTACCTATTTTAGGAAGGGTATTGGTGTCATTTATTTCCAAGGGTACATTATCATTAGCAACACCAGAAGGAGGTTCTTCCATAATTTCCATAGAATTTTCTTTTCTAGGTTCAAGTGTTGAATCAAATGCACCAATCATGCCATAATTTACCGCAGTATTCTTGATAGTACTTATTGTTTCCTTCCTTATTCCTTTGATTTCTTTCTTGTCTTTTTCCATCAGAGTATTAACTCTTCTCTTCACCTTGAACATATTAGCACAAATCTTCTTCAAAGATTCTAAATTATCTCGAGACAGAGAGGATGCAATTTCTTTATATGCTTTATTTCTTATTTTCTCTTCCAGCTCAACTACCTCTGCTCTTCTTTTTATCAGAATTTCCCACAAATTTTTAGGAACATCACACCTAATTTTATCCCATTTAGATCCCAAATTAATGACATATTTGATGATGTCCAGTATTATTGTTTCTTCATCTTCTTCTCCTATTGAATCATACACTTTCATTGTGGAATTAACCATATTATTCACTGAAACATCCAGTTTGAGAGGGGAACCAGGTCTTACTAGAGATATGTTCTATTCTTCCTAGTCTAGTGAGATTTCTTTTGTAGTTTTGGTCTTCTTTGCAACATTAAAATTCTTCTCATCAACATTGTCTAAGGATGACACATAGTGAAATTTACTTGAACCAACACAGGTTTCTTGTGATGCACCTTCACCAGAGGAAACACTCACCCCTCTCTTTCTTGTCAATTTTGTAGTTGGATCTTCTTCCTCTTCCTCTTGATAATTAGTGACACTCATATTATCCTCCCTAGTAACATTTTATTTTATTAATTTGACAAGGGTTACCAAAGGAACACCTTTCCTTTTTCCTAATCTGGTAGTAGGCTCGAAAGGAGTTGGACCTTTGTCTTTGTCAACAGTGTTGGGCACAGTCTTCACTGCAGCTGATCCAGAAGCTAGTATGGAAGGAGAGGCCCTACCAGATCTCCTCACACTCAGTAATTCTTCCTGGGCTTTTGTCCTTTAATATCTCTTCCTAGAGTTATTTCTTTAGCTATGAACCCGGACTTCTTGAGCATTTTCGTTACATTTTTCTTCCTTGTAGCTTTGTTGTGCTCCAAATGGACTTCCATGGATTTTTTGCATACATTCCAATATGAGGTTCATTTGGATCTTTTGGACTCTTCAACAAGAGTTGCACATAACCTTTAGCAACATCTTCTGAGACCTCATAACCCAGAGGTTGAATCCGGATGGTCTAGGGTTCAATTGCTTCTATCATACACTCATCAAAATTATGTCTCTCTTCCTCGGAATATGATCTCATTTTTAATATTTTTCAACAATAAATCCTCATAATTTTGTTTCTCTCATTCATATTTTTCTTAAACATAAAAAATAATTCCATCAAGGTATTTTTTGCATTGTTCACATCACCCAAACTATGCATGTGATAAAAAATTGGATGTGCAACCAGTCGAGATGGATCCCAATACACTGTTCCAGATTTTCCTGGAAGCATTTTGAGAAAATAGAATAACATACACACAATTAGAGAACCAAACTTGAATGATTACTTCTCTTTTTTCATTCTCAAATTATCAAGTAGCTATTGTCTGAGAAGCTCACATAAATCATAGCTTGCACCATTTACATTCATATAGATAGTTGTGGCAGACACTGAATTCTCTTTGTTGGTGAAGTATATTTTGTGACCAATCATTATGGATGCATACTTTCATGGTTGGATTAATGATAGGTTTTGTTGCAAGAGACTTTTTTGCATAGGTAGCACCAGTGGCATTTGTTACCATTTCATTTTTCACTACTTTTAGCACATGTACTGGTCTGATGTTGTAGAGTTTGGTAATGAATTTGATTTCTTCCTTGGTTATCAAGTAGGCTCATGGGTCCATAATAATTGATCATGCATTCTTCTAAGGACCAATTTTACATAGTAATCATCTACTATAGAACAAAAATTTGGAAAGTTGTTCCAACAGTCCAAATTCTTCGTCACAAGATTCGAGTACTCAAGTTTCACCAAGAAATAATCTCTAGTGAGTTTATTTATCCACATATCAATCAATTTTATGTGATTTAATTCCTCTATCTTAATCCTAATGTACATTCTTGTGTCCTCTGTTGGCATGATGCCATGAGGAACCGAAGAGAAAGTACCCATAGGGTCATCCTCGAAAACCTTCATTGAATATTTTCTATAAGAGGGATTAGGTCTTTTTGTTGTGTTTATGACTATAGGATTTTCCATTTTCTATTTACTAATCTTTTAAAGGATTCAATAAATTATTTTCACAAGCTCACAAAAACACAGAATCAAAAAATATCTATTTCTTCACAAATAGCCGAAACTAGGCAAATAGCTAAAACTAGGGTTTGCACCAGTCGCACTTCAATTCACTCCAAATTGCTCCAAGTCATTCGTCACCTCTTTTGAATGCACAAATGATCAAGATGCCTTTATGATTTCTCTTTATAGATTAATGTGATGCCCTAATTCACATTTAATGCTCTTCAAATTCGAAAAGCTGGAAAATTTCCTTAGTTGCACTAAAAAAACCTAATTTTCTCCATAAACAAGCATATATGCCTCTTTTCTTTTGGTTACTTTTTGAAAGTCTCTACATACTTATTTCTTATGACCTCACTTCGTGCCAAGGATTGACATGCTCGAAATCAGGGGGTTTAAATGATTTTCTACTAAAACTCCCCCTAAGACCATGCTAGGTGTAGTCCTTGGAGGAATCATCTGTACCAGATGAGGGTACAAATGCATTGATATTCCTCGAATCATATTTATTTTTCCATATATTACTCATTTCTTTCTTAACTTCTTTGTCAACCTTTTTCATAGGTTCATTCTTCTTTACTATAGCATATTGTTTTCCCTTTTTACTTTTGCATACCTTTGAAATATGTCTTGGTTTTTGGTAGTTATAAGAAACAATATTCCTTTGGTTTGATTGAATTCTATTAAACCTTGTTTTGTACTGATTCGCTTCATGCTAATATTTGTTGCATGCATAGTAATAACCAACAAAGGATTGATTCATCCTTCCTCCATTAAACTAGTTCATCATCTGAGTTTTGTGTTCACTGGCTCTATGTCCAAACTTAATATAGGCATAATATTATCCAGGGAATGAACCAGAGAACTGATTCATCCTGATTTTGCATTCAATTGCATTATGCCCAAACTTGTTACAAGAGAAACAAGTGCCTTTGAAAGATGGGTGCCTTTGTGCATTTGGCTATCTAATAGGTGGTTTCCTTCCTGGATTTCTTTTTTGCTTCCCTTTATCTTGAGACTTTTTATTATTTGTTGCTTTTGAGATTTCACCTGCTTCTAATGCCAAACCTCCTTGTCTTTAAAGGGTTTATGTCCTACCATTAGCTCATCAATCTTTGTAGAGATTGTTTTGAAACTATCTTCACATAATTTTTCTTTTTCTAGTTCTGCTCTCAGATTTACCACTTCTTGTTCAAGCTTGGAACATTCATTAGAATTTTTATTTATTTATGTATTCAAGCACTCTTCAATCCTATTCTTTTCTTCCACTTGCAAATTTAGTTCAGTAACATCTTCATTTGCTTGCTTCAATTTGTCATTGACTTCTCTATGTCTCTCTTTGAATTTCTTTAATTGATCCTTCCATTTTTGGATGCATTCATTTTCTTCATCAATATTTTCTTTCAAATCTCTATTCTCATTTTCAGCCTTGTCAAGATCATCAAGAATAGTCTGAAGTTTTGCATTATCCTCCATTTGTTCAATCTCCAAGATCTCCCTCAAGATATTAGACTTCTCCAAAGGAACCAAGCCCTGATACCAATTGTTAAATATCCAATATACTGAGAAGGTGGCGTGAATCAATATATTCTTAAAAGTTATTGAAAAAATACCATGAAATCAATGCAAAGCATATGATAATTATGATAAGAAGAATCATCAATAGAACATGAGACACAAAACACAAAAGACACTAGAATTTTTACATGGAAAACCCAGAGTGAGAAAAACCCCAGTGAGGATTAACTCACAATGTAGTATAACTAGTTATAATATATTAAAAATGGTGGCTCACTGCCAAGACTCATTGTCCAAAAATGGGAGGCTCAATGCCTATAGAAATGAAGTAACAAAAATGGCTAACCGCCAGAATTGAATTGATGAAACTACACCTCAAGTGCAGATTCAGTTCCTTTGTAGCTCACAAAATTTGCATCCTAATAGATCACTCTTCACTCTTTTTGGTTCCATATACAATCCGCTAATATTCACTCACACCCACTCTCCTATCCATATCCTCAAAAACATCTTGTATATATATCTGATTGTCCATAGATAATAATCAGGTTGGCTTGACAAATCTTCTCGACAATAATTCAAATGTGTGGTACACGACAACATGTTGGCATGGATCACACAAACAAAATTTAATACATTACATCTTCAACTGGTTGATAGATCAGCCAATAAATAGACCTAATAGAAAAATTTTAATCAATGAAATGACACCGATGATAACCACAAGCAACTGTACACACAAGTTCCTTTCCATGTATGCATTTCTCAGCCATGGACCATTTCCCAAAGAAATAAGGAGTAGCTATTTACCGAAGGGGATTCCAAAGAAAAATATCAGAGGTTAATCTTGCATTACCGGTTCAGAATACTGGATTAATGTGACCTTAAGTCTTGTAGATGCAACTCATATATCATGGATACATAATTCTTCCAACATTATTTTGGGTAGTGTTCCCTTCCACAATTAGCCTTTTGTAATTATTGTTATTATTCATATATATGTGAGTTAATCCTTAGTGGTTTTTCCTTGATTAGGGTTTTCCACATAAATATAGTGTTCTCTTGTGTATGGTTGTGAATGTGTTTATGTTTTATGTATTTACATTCATTTTGATGATTAATAAGGGTTTGAAATTTAATAAAGGTTTGAAGGTTTTAATGCACAATTGATTCACCCCCCCTCTTAGTTTTCCTATGTGTCTACTAATTTGTATTATATTTGTGGTTCCTTGGAAGAATATTAACCACTTAAGGTAGATCTGGATGGCGCATATGAATGGTGGAAAAGTTCTTATGATTGATGAATCAAACTATGCTTTCTGGAAAGCCAAGATGGAATCCTTTCTTGTCTCATCAAGGTTTGGTGTATGGAAATCAGTTGAAAATGGATACACTATGTGTATTTGTACACATGATAAATATACAATTCAATCCTACACACCCGATCCTGATCTTACTAACATCGTTTCTTCCTAAATAATCCATTTTTCTAATTAATTTAATTAAATAATCCTTATTTGATTAAATTCATCACAATTCCTCTATTATCTGATTAAGCGACTCTCTTCCTTTAATTAAATAAATCATTTTGTTTAATTAATCCCAGTCTATCTTTTAATTAAATAATTCACTTTATTTAATTAACCTCTAAGATCACATCATTTAAATTAAATATATTAATCTTTATTTGATTTAATCTAACACCACATTCTTTAATTAAATAAATCAATCTTTATCATTATTCCTCTCAACTTTGATTTATTTAAATCTTAAAATTTAAGTCAAAATTGTCAAATCATCTAATTTCTCATTAAATTGATCAAATAATGATTAAATATAATCCTAATCACTTAAATCCTCTAGATTTTGCAACTTGCACAATAAATCAATTTATTTGATTTATTAAATCATTAATTTCCATTCAAAATGGCATCTATTGTGGAATATTCTTCCAATTCAAAAATCCCTCCAAAAGGGATGGGTACTTCCAACAAGTCATCTAATATCTCTTACATGTCCTTATCCTTGAGCCAAGTGACATTAATTTCAAATTTGAATCTCATAGAATTTATCATGCACATTGACCAAAATGTGGTCATTCCTCCTCCAATCACATGTGGACAAGTGGCCTTCTCTCATTGGTTGAAATTTTTTCCCACATTCACCCAAATCTTTCAATCTTAATAGAGGCCTCCTCTATTGCAATATCATCCACAATTTGAGAAAAAATATTATACTCAATTTCATCTTCAAGCACATCCATTTTCATCTATTTTAATAAAGTTCTTAGCTAGGTTATGCAGGAATTCAACCAAAGTGGATCAAATTTTCATCAAATCATCACAAAGTTTTCATAGGAGTTGGGAAAGGGCCAATTTCTACACATAATTGGCACCAAATACCCAATGGGATTGAGTGTTTTCATTGCTTTCTTTGTTTATTTCTTCATTTTGTTTCCTATTTGAGTATTGCAAATGGATTTTGTGGGGAATCTTAGTTATAACTTGTATTTCAATCTAATAATGTGTTTTTTTCTCATGTTTGTGCAAGTCTAGGATTCAGGTTCACATTTTGGTGCTAGAAGGAGAGCATAAATCACAAATCTAACATCTATTTTTTTAAAAAAATTTCATTGTTTTTCGATAGTTATGTTCGTTAATCCCCGTTATAGCGCATCCGTGGTATCTTTTAACGCATCCGACCTTTGTTTTAGCACATCTAACAATTGTTTTAGCACATTTGATCATTATTTTAGCACATCTAAGCATTCTTTTAGTACATATGAGCACTGTTTTAGCAAATAGATATTTGTTTTAGTGCTATTATAGTCAGTTTTAAAATGATAATATCTTTGTCATACGAAGGTCTTTTTTGAAGCTTTTGTTTTTGAAATAGGGTATAATTTCATAAGTTATGCAATGGTGTAGGTGTTTCTCAGTTTTATTAGAGTTAAAATTTTCAATTTTACATCTAAAGTCAAACCACTCTATAACTTGGTCTAAGTTTTAGAATTTTTATGCTTAATGATTCATCTAACCCTTATATCGTCTTGTTTCTTGATCTCATCTAACATTTTGAGCACATTTGCAAGTTAGGAAATCAAAAAGGGGAGGAGGAAACAAAATAAAAGCTTCTTATGACATCATTCTCATCTTATACCAAGTGTTTTTAAACACTTTAGTGTTGTTTAACAATCTTAGAGAATTCTCAATCTCTCTTAAAGAATTTGTTATCTTTCATGCTTTAGGGAAGACTAAATTTCCTTTTGGGCTCTAAAAAAGAATAATACAAATTTTCTTTCAATTTTGCAAACAAATGGATTAAAAATAAATTTTGGGAAAACTTACTAGAGTTGGTTTAAGGATTAACAATTGAACAAGGCCAATCCCACATTTGATTTGGTGCTATAAAAAGAATTCACTTTTGCTTTGTGGACTTAAAATGAATAAGTGTTTTTTTTTGTAATTGCTTACTCAAAGTAATACCATCAGAAGGATGTATGCACTTCTCTCGTGCCTCACGACGATCTTGAGAATCAAAAGACCTTTTTGTGATCTTAAGCTGAGTAAAGTAATTACCTCCACATTTCATTTTGGGATTAAAATTGAACCAATCTTGTGAGTGTGAGTGTGGCATATTGCGAGTGTTCTCCCTTTGTTTTTCAATGAAGGTCTATTGAACTACAGGATATGTTTTTTTGCTTTTTTTTATCTTAACGGGTCTTCCTTGTGGGAAAAAGTAATCACCCAAGGGAACAACCCAACCGGACACATGCTAAACCCAAGTGAATTCCACTTGAGATATAAGTGTGGATATTGGAACAAAGGCCAATATCACAAGGATTATTCTGATGAGAAGGGCAGCAGTGGTCTCTCACCGTACTAGATAGTCCCTCACAAATGAAATGCCTACATTAAAACCTCTTATTTATCAAAGACCAAAATCCTTAACTATTTTTTGGTGCAAAAGGTCATGTCCTTTGAAGCTGCCCCATGTATACATGCGGTTTTGTTGTAGAGATGAAAAGTATGCCATGGGAGATTCATGGGTACTGCTACTTGATTGACCCAAGAAACGAGTGCACTATAAGGGGGAGACTGTGTGGTCAAGAATCTAATCATCTGCACTAAATATACACAGCTAGATTTATCCAGGTGGGATCCCAACAAATATTGTCTCTTCATCCTAGGGTTGTGCATGTTCTTGGAATCAAAACACTTTGCTTGGATCTAAAACAATGGAAAACAAACATTCAATGAATCATCATAATTTCAAACCCTTTGGAAGAAAAAATACCTTGGAGGTGTGCACATGTTACTTCTTGTCCCTAGGGGTTCTTATCTCTAGAAGGCTTCTAAACATTCAGACATCTCAATTTGTTTCTCCCAAAGTCAACACTAGGAAACCTTTTCCTTGATTTCCTCGATTTCCACATAATGCACTTTTTGGGATGAAATAAAATTAAGACATTGGAAATTTAGTTTGGAAAGCTAATCAAGAGATTTTTTGTGGTAAAAAGAGCTCATTAAGAAAAGTTAAATCAATTTAACCCCACACATGTGCTTGTCATCTTTTGTTCATATGGTTTTCCATGCAAACATTGGTCTTTTGGTTTGAACCATTTTTAGGGAAAAGAATGTTCTTCATTACCTTGGTCTTGTAAGTAGGTCCTTTTAGGGTCATTTGGGATAAAAATCAAACACTTCATCCATCTCAAATATCAATCCAATCCCATTTCACCAAAAAACTCTTGGAAACTTTGAAAACATCACTTATGCTAGACTTTTAGGAAAAATCAACATCACCTTGTTTGGCTTAACACACCTAGCCAAATTATCCTTTTGTGTACAAGTTTACTCTAGGATAACATAACTTTCTAGCATTTACAAGTTCATTATCACTTTTTTTGGATTAACACACTTAGTCAAATTATCCAATCCATTATCACTTTGTTTGGCTTAACACACTTAGTCAAATTATCCAATCCATTATCACCTTGTTTGAATTAACACACTTAGTCAAATTATCCTCTAGTGTACAAGTTTACTCTAGGATAACACAACTTCCTAGAGTTTAAAAGTTCATCATCCAAAATCACCTTGTTTGACTTAACACACTTATTCAAATTATCCTCAATCAAAATCAAATCAAACCAAGTCCTAAAGCCTAGCATTGATCCAAAGTTCCTAAAAGTTCAAACACCCATATTATTCACCCCTTTCATCCTTCATCTCACCATTGGTCCTAAACCCCTCAAAGGTTGACAAGTTGAAAACACAAGAAAAACATGGAGTTTAAACTCAACTCATACATCATGAGTAATCCAAGTCAACCAAACTATCCGAGTGGAGCGATGCCAATTGATTTGTAAAAATTTCATTTGTACAAACCATACATGGGATCATTATCTCCTCCAAACCTCAATGGTACAAAAAAAGTGAGCATTTCCAATCTAAATTTTGGAACACCTTTCCCTTTGGTAGATTTAAATCAAAGTAAAAACTTACAAATCTATCAACCAAACAATCAAGGCATGAGACTTCCCCCTTTACCAACCATCAATCAACCAAATCCGAGCAACACCCCCTTCATAAGTCAAAGCATCATATCAAACCCTCCATTTTTTCCATTGATATCGCAACAAAAGATGGAAACCATCCAAGCAACCCCAATGGTCAACACAACCACCATCCCTCAAATGTCTCAAGGACCAAACACCTCAATCACAACATTCAACACTCAAACCCTGGCAATCAATGCGACTATTCCGCTCATCACAATAGTCAACACCATTCCCAATCCACCTCCACCACCACAAAAAAACATGGAAAATTCATTATCCATCATGTCGCAAGTTGCTTGACAAGCTACCCACCAAAATGTACTCCAAAACTAACAAGCTACACAAATAGTTGCTCAACAAGCGCAAGCGCAATTAGCTTCCCAACAAGCTACACAAGCTGCACAAGCAACACAAGCTGCACAAGCAACACAAGCTGCACAAGCAACACAAGCAGCCCAACACCAAGCTCGAAATGTACAAGCACAATATTGGGCACAATTGTAAGCAGTCCATCAACAAGTGTATCAACAAGTCCTACAAGATTTTTAGGCATAACAAGTAGCTCAACAACAATCCCAACAACAAGCATTGTTGGCATAACAACAACATGACCAAAAACAAGCATTGTTGGCTTAGCAGCAAACGTAGGCATTACTCCCTCAAAAAAGCTTACAATAGATTCTCACCACAATCATTGAAAATGATGATCAAGATCCTTCGACCAATGATCATCTTGAAAATGTCTCTACATCACCTAATGAGTTAGAGGACATATCTCAAGAATTTATTCCAAAGCATGATCAACATGTTTTACCAAGGTCTGACAATGATCCTTTCCAAAAAATATGGACATCCTTTGAACTCATGACATTTGAGAAACTTCCTATTCCTAATGAATATATCCAAGAACCCTTTATAATAAATCCATTATTTGAAATTGACCCATGCCAAGAACTTGATCCAAAGCATGTCGAAAGTGATTCTAAAATCACTCAAGATTGACAATTTGTATCTCTGAGATACTACAATGATCTAATGGACACTCTCCTATCTATACAAGATGTCACAAAAGATAATCATATCCATATAGCACATACTCCTCCATCTACCCATGAGATGCTTTCTTTGGATGGACACACAGATGATCTTCATCCAAAACAAGAGTCTCATACTCTTAACATCATTACCAAGAAACAAGAATCTCCTACTCTTAACATTTGTACACATGATCAGGGTATAGAAAAATATAAAGACATACCAAAAGTGGATCATGAAGAAGGCTTCTATAGAAGTGGTGAATCAGAACCATCTTGTGAATAAATATCATAAATAGATCATGAAGAAGGCTCCTACAGAAGTCATGAAACATCTTGTGAAATGAAGCATGAGGAAGACTTTTTATGGATAGTGAATCATCAAAACTTATTGAAGAAGCATTAAAATATGATATTTGACAAGCTCAAAGAAAAGATATCAATTATGAATTTATCCCACATATGGAGGATCCTATCACTTATAAACTAGGATCACTTACCTTTTTTAGGGCAAGCTATCTCATCAATAAAGAAGTTGTCACCTTTGAAGATCCAACACAGAGCAGAGAAGGATTAGCACCTTGTTTCCAACGTAAATCATATCCTATTACAAATAAAAAATTCAACAAATTAATTATCAAGGCAGAGGATTAGGCCTACATGAACATGGTATCATGGAATCAATGCAAATTATTGGCAATCATAAACATAAAGGTCTTGGTTATTCAACAATTAAGGGATCTAAACATATCATTGATACCTTTATAAAATTTGGGGCAACTTCGTCTCAAATAAATGTCAAATAGGGAGCACGAAGGATCCTTATGATGAAACTGATGCCAATACTACAACCCGCCACGTCACGAATCTTCATCCACCCATCACCCCATCCATGAATTGGGACCAAAATCAAAATAAATATTTGAATCAAAGCATGAAAAATGTCATCAAATAAAAAGTAGTGAAGCATGAAAGACAAATCAAATACAAGTGGATACGAAAGAATACAAAGAAATATTATCCCTATCAAACTCCATTAGTCAAAGAAACTATGGGGAAAAATAAAAAAGGGAAAATTATCCATCCAAGATGTCCACGAAGGAAAAAGAAGGCTTCTCAAGTGATGTACAAGGTATATGAAGTTGTTGGTCCTAATTCTATGCAAAATTTCATATCCATCCATCATTGCTCATCTTCCAAAGTTTGGAGAGTCAAAGGTTCCAAACTGTCAACCAATCCATCTTTTATTCCTAAATACACTCCATCCACACCTCCATGCATGATATCTAATTCTCACATTGACCATGTGCTGGCAAAAACCCTTCATCATAAGGATTTAGAAGGCACTCTATCATGATGTGCGCACAAATACAAAGTTAACTCCAGTATCAGCAAAACAGATCAAAAATATCAAAAGTTTCTTTCAAGTTCACGTATCTTGGAAAATAAACTTCTTCAAGAAGGATATATATGGAAAATTATGACAAAGACATCTACATTAGGATCACCAAGTGATTCAACATGAGCTTAAATCTTTCAGCAAAAAAAAAAATCCAAAAAAGGATTGAAAGCAGTAAAGAAATAAATCATCCTCTAGTGAAAACCACTTCGGTGGTGCTTTGGACAGGTACCATGATGAAAAACTAGAAAATAGGAATCATGTGTAGAATCAAGCATCTACGTGTTTCAGTTTAGTTGGAAGCATCTCATCACATCCATAATAAATCCAACATTCCCCCCATTCCATCCATAATAAATTTTTTCATCCATGAACCATTTATCCAATCCATCTTCATCTATCTACATCCATCTTCCAAATTATCTTGATCTTGAAAAAAAATTGTGCACACTTTACACTTGCTTATGGTAAACATCTTGACATGGGTCATTTTCATTGATACTATCCTAGCCAACACTATCTAAGCCTTAAAGCATTATCCAAATGAACATCCTCTGTTCAGACACCTTATCTTGTCACAAGATAATCCTTGGCATATTTTGCATGCTTACCATATCCATCCATCCACACACCTATCCCAACATCCACCCATGGAATTCCATACATTGCTAGACACTTGGGGCAGATAGGTACACCTTGCTTTGGGAATAAACCCTGATCTATATCTTCCCACTTATGTGGTGATCCGAACATTGGAAAATGTGAAATCAAATTGGTCAAAGAATTTGTGAGCCAAAATCCAAATCACTAGCCCATGGAATATTTTGACAAGAAGATGTTCCTTATCAAGATTTATCTTTCATTGAACATCAATCCAAACAATCAATATCAATCACTTCAGTGTCACATCAAATCATCAAAAAAAAATTGTTCCAAATCAAGCTTCAAAATCCTGATAAATCAAATCCAACCAATCCATCTCAGGATGTCCTTCTCAATCCTTGTGTTTCTTAACACTATACTTGCATTGTTGTGTATCCTCAATAATGCTATCATCATTAATTCATCATCATCTTGGGATATCCTTCCAAATCCTCATGTTGCTTAACACTATCCTTGCATTGTTGTGTATCCTCAATAATGTTATCATCATCAATCCATTGATTCGATCAATCAACCTTAGATTGGTTTCCAAAAAAATCCCAAAATAGAGCACTGATATCATCACATATCCATATCCAAATCGTCAAAACATCAGAAAAAGTTAAAAACATTAAGTCCGAACTACGTCATCTCTGAGCTTGAACATAGGCAAGGTTGATCTTTGATCATCCCCTAAGACATTTTAGGTCAATCATTTAGGCGTTTGTCGCAGCAATCTGGCAATTTGTTTTCTCATCCATCTCATCGGTAATCAAGTTTTTTGTCAGTTGAGCTACATCATCTCTGAGTTTAAACGTAGGCAAGGCCATCCTTGATCAACCCCCGAGACAGAAAATCCAAAAATATTCATAAAATCTTGAAAATCTAAAAATATATATATTTTTTTTAAATACCAAAAACAACCTCAAAACATTTGAAAAAACCCAAAATGGTGCACCCATCTCATCTTTCTTTCACTCGTAATTACCAGCATTCCTAATAAATCAATCATCACCTTCATCCTTCGGTGAGTCAATCAGAAGCAAGTCTAATAGGCTCAAAAGTAAATGCCCAATTTTCAAAGTCTCAAGTCTAGGTTAGTAAGCAAGCAAATTGATCAACTCAGAGTATCAATAGCTTATTATCCAATCAATCTCATCAAAACCCCGATCACAACATGTCCTAGGATGCATCCTTCCCACGATGGACATCAATATCAGGTATCACCTTAGTTTAGCCTTGGCTAGTCGTATGAAGAACATTAGCTTGTTTGTTTATTTTATTGTGGTCTTTTTAAATTTTCTTATTTTGGCACTCATTCCAAGGACCTCTCAATGATTCCTAATCAAAAACATGTTTAGAGAGAAAGGAATGGGGCAATGATCATTATCTTTTTTATCTATTGTGCTTGTTGGATATTCTTGTAAAATATCTTGGAAAATACTTGCTTTGTTAGGTGCATCCTATCAAGGTTTATGTATGTCAAGTGTGAACAAGAATACTCCTATTTGATTATCAAGTCAAAGTTCATCACACTAGGTGCAACACCATCCTGGTTCTTTATATCTTGATGCATTGTACCTATTTGTATTATCAAACATAAAATAATCAGCCCTTTGAAAATCCCAACTCCTGGTAAGCAAATCATCATCATCAACATCATTCATAATGTAGCCTTGTTGGATATCCTTTCTTCTATCTTTACTAACATTTCTATCCAAAATCGGTGTGTTGTATCAAAATATACACAAGGCTACCCATGGCCTATGACTGTCTATACATCATCAAAATTGTCTACTCAAATGTATGATCTTTCTAAAGAATTATCTTTCATCCTCTGATTAGTAGAACCACTCCTCTCACATTTTATCACCATCTCGATCTAAAAATTGAACATTTTTGCTCGATCTCTTGAGGGGGCAATATACCAGCATAATCCTTCTCACTGGGGCAACAATTGGGCATTTAGAAAATCGAGAATTTTTTGAAATTTTGATCACAACAGATTATTCTTTGAACCAATGCAACAAGTACATTGCTACAAAGAGGGGGAAAATGTAGACATGAAAAATATACAATTCAATCCTACACACCTGATCCTAATCTTACTAACATTGTTTCTTCCTAAATCATCCATTTTTCTAATTAATTTAATTAAATAATCCTTATTTGATTAAATTCATCACAATTTCTCTCTTATCTAATTAAGTCATTCTCTTCCATTAATTAAATAAATCATTTTTTTTAATTAATCTTAGTCTATCTTTTAATTAAATAATTCACTTTATTTAATTAACCTCTAAAAGGGATGGGTACTTCCAACAAGGCATTTAATGCCTCTTACATGTCCTTAACCTTGAGCTAAGTGACATTAACTCCATTTCCCTTCCCTCTAAACATGTCACTTTCAAATTTCAAATTTGAATCTCATAGAATTTATCATGCACATTGACCAAAATGTGGTCATTCCTCCTCCAATCACATGTGGACAAGTGGCCTTCTCTCATTGGTTGGTCTTTTGTCCCACATTCAACCAAAGTGGATCAAATATTCATCAAATCATCACAAATCTTGCATAGGAGTTGGGAAAGGGCCAATTTCTACACATAATTGACATGAACTCCCCCATGGGATTGAGTGTTTTCATTGCTTGAATAGGATTTAATTTCTTTCTTTGTGCATTTCTTCATTTTATTTCTTGTTTAAGTATTACAAATGGATTTCATGGGGAATATTAGTTCTAACTTGCATTTCAATCTAATAATGTGTTTTTTTCTCATGTTTGTGCAGGTCTAGGATTGGGGTGTTAGGAATAAGGTGTCTCAACCTTGGATAATTCCTATTCTTATTATTTGTTTTGTAAAATGTATTTCTTGCAAATAATGTAATTAAGTGTGAGTGTACATGTCTAGTTGGCATGTTGATGTGTCACTCCACTTGATGTGTCGGCATCTTGAATTGTGTGTAAGGAGATCATGGCTGAAATGGTTATGACGGATTCCTATGACACGTAAGAGCTATGTCTAGAAGATTCAATGACAGGTGAAGACATGTGGCAACTGATAAAGTTGGTTCCTATTTTCTCGGAGAATGGTAAAACCCTAATACAGTTATCTTCGGAAGTTGCCCTAAAAAGGGAAGCGCATGATATAAGCGTTTTTTAGGGTTGCGAAGATGTGTGATGTGAGTGTATTGTTGGAACGTTTTGATGCTGCCGCATTTTGTCTTCAAGTGTTGGAAATCTCCTGAAAGAACTTGCATTGCAAGTGTGTTGTAACCGTTGTGTTGAAGATAATACATTGTGCAGGTTTTGGAGTGCTGGGGTTTTTTACCGAAAGGTTTTCCCCAGGGTAAATCATTGTGTCATTCTTTATTTTCTGTATGTATGGTATATTGCTGCAATATCATTGTTAAGTAGATTAACGAATCTGAAATTGTAAGGGTTTAAAACAAATTTGCACCATACTTTCCTTATGAGATTAGTGTAGGAAGCTATTTCCGCACCTGAGTTTCCTTACATGGGGTTCATAGTATTACTCCTCTAAAAAGTGATGATGAGATCAAGGATTATGAGAATAATGGAAAACAAAGGAATGATAACTTGGGTGGGATTTTTAATTTAGAACTTATGAAGGTGATAAGCCTCAAAACTAATAAAGAGATATAGACAAAGTTGCAGAGCATTTATGAAGGAGATGATAAGGTCAAGAAAGCAAAGATGTAAAAAATTCAAAGCCAAATTTGAAACCCTAAGGATGTTAGAAGATGAAGATAGTGCAAGCTACATGCTCTGAGTGGATGAAATTTTCAATGCCATCAACGGTCTGGGTGGAAAACTAGAGGAAAGTGAAGTTGTGAAAAAGGTATTGAGAAATCTTCCTAAATCTTATAGTGTTAAAGTTTCTTCTATTGAGGAAGCTCAAAATTTGGATCAATATACTAGAGATTAAATGTTTGGTATTTAAAATAATTTTGAATTAAGAGATTTTGACAAAGATTCTACAAGGAAAGAAATTAATTTTAAATTTAGAAAGAAGGATAAGAATGATGAATGTGATTTGGATCATCTTGATGAGGTGGAAGCAATTTTTTTAAGAAGAATAAAAAAGAGCACTAGAAAATAAAGAGATAAGTTACCCTTTAAGTGTTTCAATTGTGGAAATATAGGTCATTATGCTTATACATTTCTAATCAAAGTTTCAAATGACAAACATAAAGATCATAAAGGTAAATCAGTCAAGAAGAGTTATTATGTTAAAGAAGATAGTGGTATATCTGATGATGAGGAATCAAACTATCTGGATGATGGAAGTGATGAATGCTTATTCATGGCTTTAAATGTTGGAATGAATTCTACTACTCCCGAAAGATGTATGTAGGAAATTTCTCTAGAAATTGGTCATTGTATTGAGGGAAATATGTTGACTAATTTTCATGCAAGAGAGGAGAGGAACTAGTGGATAATTGATAGTGGATGCTCAAATCATATGGTAGGTGACAAGAGTAATTTTTTAAAACTTAAAAAGTATGACATGGTGGTATTGTTAAGTTTGGTGATGATACATCTGCTAAGATCTATGGAAAAGGTATAATTAGTTTTGATGGAAAGCATAAGATAAATTATTTTCTTTATGTTAAGGGTCTCTGGCATAATATTCTAAGTGTAGGAAGATTTTTTAGTAGAGGATAAAATTTGGTGTTTCAAGATGATGGTTGCGAAATCAGAAAAGGGAGCTCTAGAAATTTGGTTGCAACAGGAACAAGGACTAGAGGAAATATTTATCATCTCAAAGGTGGTGGTATTAAGTGTTTTATGTCTCAAATCAATGAAAGTTGGCTATGGAATAGAAGAATGTGTCACATCAATTTTGATAGCCTAGTGAAGATAACCTTTACTCAAGTTGTGAGAGATCTATCAAGAATTAAAAATCCTATCAATGCAATTTGCAAGGAGTGTCAGTTTGGAAAGCAGACAAATAAGAGGTTCAAAACTAAGGAATATTCTATTGTAGGACCTTTCAATTTGGTGTATACAGACCTATGTGGACCTACTAGAACAAGAAGCTATCAAGGTGACATGCATTTTATGTTGTTAATAGATGATTACTCTATAATGACTTAGATGACCTTTTTCAAAGAAAAATTAGAAGATTTAGACAAGTTTAAAGCATTTAAGTCTATGGTTAAGAATGAAATGGATTTGAAAATAAAATGTTTGAGGTATAGAAAAGGTGGTGAGTTCACCTCCAATGAGTTTAACAAATTTGGTGAAGATCATGGGATAAAGAGATATTTATCAGCTCCTAGGAATCTACAGTAGAATGGAGTTATGGAGAGGGAAAATAGAACAGTTCAAGAAGTAGAAAAAACCATGATGAAGGAAGAAAATATATTGGGGAGAAGTTATTCATACTGTGGTTTGCATTCTTAATAGAGGACAAGAAAGAGTGAATAGTTCAAAGACCACTATGAGTTATGGCATGAAAAATATCCTAATGTGAAATATTTCAGATTGTTTGGAAGAAAATGCTATATCAAGAGAGATTAAGAGAATCTAGAAAATTTTGTTGTAAGATTAGATGAAGGAATATTCCTTGGATTCTCTACAAAGAGAAAGGCATACATATGCTACAAAAAAGCTTAAAGAACATAGTTGAAAGTACAAGTGTCAAAGTGGATGAAGAATCACACCAAATATTAGTACTCATAGAAGGATATGAATTTGATTAAACCCCTTGTAGAGTAGAAGAAAAAGAAGAGAAATAGAAAGATATGACAGTGGAAGAGGAAGAGGAATAAGATTCATAAAAGAATCCTAATACTCCTAAGTATGTGCAGAGGATTCATTCTGAAGATCAAATAATTGGAGATAAGATAAAAGGTGTACTAATGAGAAGAAGAGTTGCTATGGTAGAGGAACATGTAATTTTTTTTTATTCTCCAAGGTAGAACCTAAAATTGTGATTGAAGCATGCAAGGATTAGAGTTGGATCAAAGCTATGGAAGAAGAAATGAGGCAGACTAAACATAATTAGACATGGGAACTAGTCCTAAAACCAAAAAATAAGAATGTGATTGGAACCAAATAAGTTTTCAAGAACAATTTGAATGAGAATTGAGAAGTTATTAGAAACAAGGCTAAGCTTGTGTATAAAGGCTACTCACAAGTGGAAGGACTAGATTTTGAATAGGATTTTTCTCCATTAACAAGAATGGAAGCTATCAAGATTTTTCTTTATTTTACAACACATAAAGACTTCAAAGTATATTAGATGGATGTAAAATATACATTCTTGAATGGTGAGTTAGAAGAAGAGGTGTACATTGAACAACCAGAATGTTTTCAGTTATCAGAAGATGTTAATATTCTCTACAATTTGAAGAAGGTTTTATATGGACTCCAATAGGATCCTATAGCTTGGTATGCAAGATTGAGAAAGTACTTATTGTGGCAAGGATTTAAAAAGGGTACTGCAAATAACAACCTTTACTTCAAGGTTGAGAGAGATCAAATCTTGATTATGATTGTGTATGTTGATGAAATAATATTTGGAGGAAATGAAGAAATGTGTAAGAGGTTTGCATAGGAGATACAAAATGAGTTTGAAATTTCATTTTTTGGGGAGGTGAATATCTTCCTTGGGATACTAATTAGTCAATTAGAAAAAGGTATATTCATTTCATAATCAAATTATGTTAATGAAATATTGATTTTTTTTGGAATGGAGGATTCTAAACCAGTATGTACTCCCATGGTTGTTGGTTGTAAGTTAAGAAAAAATGATGAATCTCCTAAGACATATCAAAGAAAGTATAGATCAATGATTTGTGTATTTCTATATCTAACTACGACTAGATTGAATGGAATTCGTGTAGTATGTCGTGTGACAAGATTTCAAGAAGATCCTATAAAATCACATGTGGTGGTAGTCAAAAGGATATTTACATATTTTAAGGGCACTCTAGACTATGGTATATAGTATTCTTAGGATAATGAATTTTCTTTGAGTTCTTATATAGATGCAAATTGGGTAGGTTGTGTAGATGAAAGAACAAGTACAAGTGGAGGTGCCTTCTTTTTTAGAAACATATTGGTTTCTTGGTTAAGTAAGAAGTGAGATTCAATGTCACTATCTATTATAGAGGCATAATATATCTTTGTAGCATCATGTTGTGCATAGGTGTTGTGGATGCAGTAGACATTAAAGGATATCTGAGTATCATATGATGAACCTATTTCTATCTTGTGTGATAATACAAGTGCTATCAATATTTCAAAAAAAATGATAATGCATTCAAGGACAAAGAATATCTCTATCCAGTATCACTTTCTAAGAGATAAAGTTGTTGAGGATGAAGTGAAGTTGGAGTATGTTCCTACAAAGGAGAAAGTAGAAAACATTTTCATGAAGGATCTTCCAAAAGACACATTTGAGTATCTCAAGTAGAAGCTAGGGGTTATTTCTCGTCCTTTCAACTAGGTGATTAAGTTGGTGCATCTTTCCAAGGGGTCTATTCAAGATACATTCTTGGCCTTGGATAGAAATAAAGATAACATATAAGGGGGAGTAGGTAGTGGTTTCTTTGGTTGGTAAGATTGGGTTGATAATATCTTGTGACCCTAAGGAAGAGAGAGCAATGGAAAGAGACTAGTGGACAGAGAGTAGTGGAGAGAAAGTAAATAAGAGAGAAAATAGTATGCAGGTGTTTCCCTTTGTCATTGTTTTCAAACGGGGAGGAGAATTCTAAAAATAAAAGGTAGAGAGTGAAGTTTAAAGAGTGAAAGAACTATAAGAAATACTCCAGTAAGGGGAGTGTTGCTTGATGCAGAGTTGCTTTTGTTGTTGATGGGTTTTTAGTGTTGGTATTGCCATAAATGACAAAGGGGAAGATTTTTGGAGATTGTTCGACTATTTTTTCATTAGTGTTGTAATTGATGTTAACATCTCATGTGGTAATGTTGAGGAGTTATGGTATTGAAAAAGTGTTGCTAATGCAACTAGTTCACTTGATTTTTAAGTGCTTTTGAAAAAAATTGAATAGAGAATGTAAAAAGGTGACAAAGGTGTGTTTTGTGTTGTGCTCCATATTTCATCATGTTTGAAGATATGCTTTTGTGGTTTGGATATGATGCTTTGATGTGTTCGAAGGTGCTATACCCAAAACTTTAGGTTATGCATCATGCGATAGTGGAAGTTGTGTTTGACAGTGTGTTGCTTATGAAGAAGGTTGTTTGGGAGAAATGGAATTGCTTTGCATTTCTCCACATTGAAGTTTCTTGTCTTGGAGATTTGAGAACATGCTAATATTATCTGTACCTATCATCCCCTATAGTTTTTGGTGTTTAATTTTTATGCAAGGTTGGTTAGTGAGTTGTATGTCTGTGATAGTGTGGCTGGGTACACAATATGATAGTATTCTCATTTTAAGGTTATTACAATAGTGTTTTTGAATATTCTAATGATGGTGGAATTTTTTAAGATTTTGTGTGTTGTTGTCATGTGGTCATGGGATATTTTTAAACCTAGTGATGTGTGAAATTAGTTTTTTGATAGTGGTAGTGTAGGTTTGGCCAACTTGGTGTGCTAGCACTATTTGTGGAGGTGGTTTTTTGTTTATGGAAGTGTGGTGTAGCATGTCAGTGCAGATTTAGGTCCTGGTTAACCCTTGGTGTGGTCTTCCTTCACTTATTTCCACTATATAAGTGTTTGGTTCTAACCTATTTGTTAGTTGCATGTTTGAGGTGCATACATTTCATTGAGGTGGACCTAGAGAAGGTTTTCAAGGTCACAGAGGATATATAAGAAAGGTTAATTGTTAGAGATGTGTGTGGTGAGTAGTGGTGTGAAGGATGATGTAAATGTAATCAAGTGTTGTGATCTGAGTGTGAGCTTAACTACTTAAGGCTAGTGGAAGAAGTGAAAAAAAGGTGTCTACATTTTCAATCGACCTAAGTTTGTTGGAGGTAGTGAGCCAAAAATTACAAATGGTGTAGATATGTTGTGGTTGATTCTTATATTTATTTGAGGTAGTGAACCTCATTGTAATAGTTTCTTCTATTATATCTATATTTTAGATAGTGAGTCCTCTAGGTAGTGAGCCCTTGGCAATGATCATTTCTTTTATTTTGGGTAGTGAGCCCTTCCATTAGTCAACTTTTTGTAATTGATGTTGTTGTTTATATATATGTGAGTTAATCCTCATAGTAGTTTTTCCCTTATTAGGGATTTTTACTTAAATCTAGTGTCCTTTTGTGTATGGTTGTGAATTTGTTTATGTTTTATGTGTTTTCATTCATGTTGATGATTAATAAGGGTTTGAAGGTTTTAATGCACAACTAATTCACCACCCTCTCGATTTTCCTATGTATCTAATAGTGTAGACAATAGGGATATCACTCAAATATGGGGGTAGGGATATGTATAGGGGATAAGATATATTTCCATTGTCAAAGGTTTTATAAGGGTGGTAAATAGATATGCATTTAAGAATGATGGATGGATAGCACTAGATTTTTATTAGTCAAAAGGTATTTGATTATGCATAGATGGGTAATGGAAGCTTGTGACAAGCTTACTAGAAATTATAGCATCAAGAGGGTTTATTTCATTTTCATCTTGATCAATAAGACTATCATCATTATTTTTAAATCGATTATTGGCATGGTTATGATGAGGGTATCATCAAAATAATAGATTCATGATTTTGGATTAGGATAATTGATGAGTTTGGATGATGTGATTTTTGATTTCAAAGGATTGGACCTTAATATTTTCATTAATATCAAAATGATTTCAATTTTTTTATCAATGATTTTGATTGATCAAGGTCAAGGAAATATAGCACTTAATTATTTGATAGATTGATTGGATTAATGGTCTATATTTCATAAATGTCATAAATGGTGTAAATATAGTAAAGGAGTGAAAATGTATTGATTTATATAGTAGATGTGCTAAAATATAGAAATGGATATGCATGAGCCAAAAATGCTAATGGACTGTACAAACATGAGCATATGTAGTAGATGAATTAAAATAGATAAATGCCTCTATAAAAACATTGAAGGAGTGCAAAATGCTAAAGTGTGTAGTAGATATTCCAATCTATTATTTTAAAAGTTAATTTTATGATTGGTGGATTTTGAGTTAGATTTTTAGGTTTTTTAACTTGGACCTTGGTATGATGATTTTGAGGATAAATTTTAATGGATTTTATTATGAATTTTGATGAGTTTTGATTAAGGATTTTCATTATTATGATAATGCATTAGGTATGAAAGGTTGTGATTTGGGAGATTTATCAATAATCAAGACCTTTGATTAATTTTTTATTAGATTAGATTCATATACTTAGGATAGGTTTAGTTCTTGAGAAATAATTGTTTGATTTCTTGCTTGGGACAGGCTAGGTTCTCTAAAAAGAATTGATTTGATGATTTGATTTCATAGAGGCCTTGATAAATGATGGGTGTCAATTTCAATTTTGAGATGCATGAGTAAGTAAAAGTGATTAGATGATTGGGTAGGATTAAGGATTAGATATGAATATGGCTGAATAGATTGGATTATATGTGTATAAGATGAAATGATGTATTTAGATTAAATTAGGGGCTTAGATTTAGTAAAGTTAGTGTCATTAAAATCTTAATGATGGGACTAATTAGGATTATTAAATGGTAAAGGATATTATTATATGGATATGTTCAAGTAAATTTTATCGGGCTTAATTTTTTATCTTAGATAATGAAGTTATTGGATTGGATGCATCAACTTAAGGTTTAGAAAAAAAGTTTAGATTAAGAAATTGATTAGATAAATTACTCAATATCTTAAATAGGGTTAAATGATTATGTGGATAATTAGGATGAGAAGGATTTTGGATATTATTTATTGGATTAGACCTACTTGATCTTTGGAAAAAAAAAATATTTAAAAACAATAAATTTTAACAAATTTTCAAATTGTTACAATAAAGTTTAGATTTTAGGGGTTACACAAGTCTCAACAATAAATATTCTTTAAGAATAATAATAATAATAATAAATATTTATTAAAGTAAGTTTATCAAATACTATAGGCTCAAAAATATATTTCCTTTTGGGATTAGGTAGTTTTGGCCCCTATTAAGAACGTCAAGTGATAGGGATAAAATCCCCACCCAACACAAAGAAATAGAAATAATTTGAATTCTTATTTGTGGCATACTATTGTCAGTTCCTATGGGTATGATGTGAGTATCTTCTTAGGGCTAACTATTTACCATTACATCATAAGAAAATATGGTTGAAAGTTCTTAAACTAAGACAAAAAAGGTTTCTAGGAGTGTCCTTGATATCAACTAGGGTACATGAGACCCAACTTCATGTAGATGAAGGGGAAATTATTAAATATATGGGAGGATATGGTAACCAAATATCCTCCATCACACACTCAAGGTATAAATTTCTTGGGGGTTTAGCCAAGATTGCAAAAAATATACTTCCAAGAGGCATGCATTCAACTCACTCCCAACTATGTATACTTTATTAGTGTGGTAGAGCTTGGTTCATCACTTGAGGTGACAAAATACTTAGGTACACCCTCTAGAAATGATTCTCTAATTACTTTTTCTCGCCTAAAATCACATTAAGCAGAAGGGGAGAGCATACACAATTATAGTCTATATATAGAAATATACATACTCATGTAATTTCGTATTAAGTTTCATACATTAGTGTCAACTACTATTGTATTTTCTAGGTCCAATTAAGTGCAAGTCTTGGCCCTTTTCCTTACACCATTCTTTAAAAAAATATTAGACTATAATATCATTTTAACCTTTATTCTAGAGACATGAGTAAAATTCTCGGAATTTACTTAGGATGCAAGTATGATGTGTATATTTTATGACACACTAGAATCCTATAGTTTTTTGAATTTTAAACATTGGTTTCCCACATGACTATTATATGACACATAATGTAATGCCTAACTAGGAAAGTAACACTACAAATTTTCATACCCATCAAAATGAAACCCTCATTGTCTATGTAAAATATAATATTTTGCATTATTTAACTCTCTTTCTCTCCCACTTATCTCCCTTAGAGAAAATCTATCAAATCTCCATAAAATTTACATGACTATTGTATTCTCTTGCTCCATTTGGCTAGTCAAGGATTTCAAAGGAACACTTAGCTTGCATATCATTCAAATCCATAAAAGAGCCTTATATTTGTGGTAATACTATTCTATTTCATTTTAATAATATTATTTCATCTTGATATTGCATATCCATTATTTTATAGGGAAATCTTGGTGTGAATAACCTCTTTTTATCAAATCCATCCACAATGACAATTTTTCCTAGACTAGGGTTGACACCATTATATTTTATTTTATTTTTTAATTTCCTACTATAGACACCTAGAAATTACTAATGTATTTCCATCTTTCCATTTTATCATTTTCTTATCAATTCATTTATCTATACTAGTTAAATATTTTTTAATTTTTTAATTATCTCAATTTTTCCTTACATTTATATTAATTAAATAAATTTAAATTGTTTAATTAATTTATTATTTTTCCCTCCAACATTAATTTTAAATTACTTCTTTTGGTCCACTATAATTAAATATTTTTTTAAAATTATTTAATTATCTAGCACTCCTATAAATTAAAATAATTTATTTAAATTTAAATTACTTTTTTCCCTCCAAAATAAATAAAATTATTTTATGTATTTCTCCAACCATGTTTATGAATTATATAAATTAAAAATTTAATTATTTTAACTATTGCACCTCATCAATCCAATTGACTTACTAATTTTAGCTCCAACCCTTTCTCAAATTTTCTTATCCATTAATTTTACTAATTAATTTTCACCATTGATTAAATATCAAGTGAAGAATATAAATAAAATTATTCATTCACACATTATACCCTTGCTATTATTATCATTATCAAGAGCACTAGATTACAATCATTATCAATGAGCTAGCTATCATTATCATTGTCTACCTATTATATTTGAGAAAATATAATTATCTTGGCTATCATACTATCATTGTGCTATCATGGTTATGGTATTTTGAATGAAAACAAACATATCAAGTATTCAAGAAAATATCAAAGAAAAATGAAGAAAATCAAGGTATTTTCTATGGTATAATTGTTCATTATTTTATTTGTGCATAGATCTTAGGCTTTGTTGAGTGATTGTTGAGACTAAATTTGGTACTTTCGTTGTATTGTTCCTATTTTATATTTTTCAAATTTTTATCATCCATAACTACACTTATTTCCTATAAGAATGTAGCATAAGAGCACACAAACATTTTTTTTTGCATATTTTCCTATTTGACTATCTATGAAGGTAAAAATATCAAAATAATGGTTTGACTAAAGAAATACCCTAAAAGATTCCAAAAAAATACCCTTTTCTATATTTGTAGGTGTCATAAAATACTTAACCACATGGACGTTTGAAATTTTTTCATGTTATTTATTTGATTTAATACAGTAATGTAAATTTATTGATTCACTATATTTCATAACTAGTTTATCACCTAGTAGTCTCTAGCATATTCCTATATACCTATTTAGATATGTTGAATATATCATAAAGAAAAATGTATATTAGAATTCTCTACTTCCTAATTCATAAAAATGGAATCACAAAACATACATTTGTGTGAAGCACGAATGTTTGTGCGAGACACTAGCATCCTAGATAGTGAGCCAAAATGTTTGCTCCCAAATTATATTTTTAATTTATTTTTTATTTTAAAATACATATTTGTCAAGCATTATTTAGCTTCTATTAAATTATATTTCCTTAATGTATTGCTTTAATAGAATAAATTATTTCCATTTATAATAATAAATTTTTTAATTATACTCTATTTTTTCTTTATGTTGTAGAGGTAGAATATCATCATTTAAATTTTTTAAATCTTAGAATAGTGTGATTAAGGAAATATTTTGTTAGAAAACATACATTTCTTAGGTAAACTAGATTCCCTATGTTATTGTTGACATTTCATGTGCCCCTTTCATGTCCTATCATTGATAACCAATCTGAGAGATCCTACATGGTCCATCTTGCATGTTTCTCCTTGAAGTTTCCTAAGTTTTACTAAGTCCCTGAATTTTGGGTTTTCGAGCTATCTCTTACTCACTTCCTTCATGCCTTCTCCATCAATCTTTCTCCTTCTTTTCCTTCCTTTTTCCTCTAAGTCTTCGAACTTCAGCCTTTCCCTTTACCCTCTACCAATCTCTTTAGGTAATCCTCAAACCTTACCTCCGACCACTAAAGCTTGATTAAGTTTCAAAACTTGTCTAAGTCGTGGTTTATTGAACTTTGGGGGTCAGCCTTCCCTCCTTCCTCTTCCATCCTTGTGCCTTTCTTCTATAAAATTTAAGTCTTTGGTCTTCACCCTTCAGTTTTGCATCTTACCTCTTACCTTCAGAGGTAATAGGTAAGGCTTCCCTCCGACCTCTGAAAGTTACCTCTATGGCTTTTGGTCTTTACCTCCTCCTTTACCTCTAATTTTTAGAGGTAACATTTTCCCTTTCCCTGAATGTTTTCTCTAAATTTGACTAAATGTCATTTTTTTGGGCTTTGGAGTTATGGCTTCCTCCTTACCTATGAATTTTAGAGGTAAGCCTTCCTCTCAACCTCCAACAGTTTGAGGTACGACCCCCAACATTTCTTTCTTCTTTGTAGTTCCTTGATCCTCCTTTCTTCTATGTGCGTGGTAAGTTGACAACCCAAGACACCTGAAATCTGACAACTTAATGCCCAACCCCCAATGAAGACACATTTTTTGGAGCTCTAGACCATTTTTTCAGGCTTGTAAAGGTGAATTTTTAAGCACGATGCCTCGACCTTCCTACGTTTTCACATGTTTTCTAGGCAACATTTTTTAGGCTAGATTTGACTTTTGGGCACCCAAATCTGATTCTTGGGATTCAAGGATGACATTTATGGCATCCCTTATCTTTTGTAGGTGGATTTCATGGGTTCCCATACCCATTTATTTCTCTTTGTTGACTTCTTGATAGATCTATGCCCTACATCAATATTTCCATGGATGGCTTAGACCTTGCATGCCATGGGCTTCATTTATAACCATGGTTAGGGTTAGGGTTTGGTTTGTTGTTATAATTTATTCTTGATCTATGAAGGAAAAAAAATTATTCATTTTAAGGGTTCTTCCTCTGGCCCCTTTGGGGTTTTTCTTTGGCAGACTTGCATTTTTGCATCCCTGTTATTGCAAAGATTGGATTTTTGCCTCTACATCAATGGAATGGATCAAGTTTTCCTCTTCTTAGCTCTTTTGTGTTTGAGTAATTTTATACCATAGATATCTGAGTTTTTTTATTTTTTATGCATGTATGTTGTGTTAAATTTTTTACAATTGCTAGTTGTGAAACCCTCTTTCCTTCCAACACCTTGTCAAACCCTAACCTACTTGTATGCCTCTAAAATTTGACCAAATAGAGATTTGTGAAAGTCACCTTGCCCCTCTTCAACATTGTGTTTTGAAATATTAGTGAGGAAGAAAAAACCTTTCGATCTTGGTGTATCACCTCCATTTTCTCATTCATGTTCCCCTTCTCCCCTTTTCCTCGTGAGTTGTTAGTGGTAGGATTTCATGTGTTGGGTTGGACCAACATATTGCACTAGGATTGAAAAAGGAATTTGGCCTTCTTTAGAGATTCAACCTCATACGCACAAAGGTCCCACACCTTGAGGTCGTTTCCATTGTTTCATTGGAATGTTGAGCTTCATCCTCAGTAGGGTGCAATTTCATGTGACAATAGTTATATTTTGGTGAACCTGCATTATCATGCCTACTATCATCATTATTTGGTGAATGAATATTATCTAACCACATCAATTATATTTCTCCAAAAAAATATTTCATTAGATAATTCTTCTTTCAAAATGACTTTGATGTGTTAGACTAAGTTCTTGAAGATTTTAGACATGTTACTTCTATTATGGATTTTAATTATCTTCCTTCTAGTTATATTTCTACTTTAGTTTTTCCTTCTAATTTTCTTTCCCAAAATTTAGTTAATACAATTTATTTTTCTATCTCTACTTAATATGACAAAATTCATAGTTTTGAATAAATATAAATAATAAGCAAAAATAACACACATATTATCATGTCCCTTTTTCTAGAAAGATAGTTAAAGAGTGGAATATGAGAATTCTATCGTATTCCTCCATAGGATCTCATATCATTCTATCATTTGGTACATATCATTTGTAATTAAATCCCCACAAAATATCTATATATTGTGGGAAAAGGATCATCTACCAAAAAGATATCATCGTCAAAATATTACCAGTTCAGGCTCACTATGTCGAGACAAAGTCAATTCTAGAAATCTCTCTGCATTCCTATACAAGAGCATGTTCAGGTGTGTATTTTAGAACATAGCACCTATGATGGAACTTTAAAATAATATCCAAAACTCAAGAAGGAAGGATTGGGAAGAGGAAAGATATCACTAATAGAAGGCAACTATGCTAGTCAACTGGCACCCACCTCTATAGGCTTAAAACATAAAGACATTGCACTATCATGCATAAGTAATGGTGAAGTGTTAATAAGTTGGAATGAGAAATGCAAGCATTTGGATGGGTCCACAAGAAGGTATGCTTATTCCAAAGGATTCTACAGTGGAATTAAGGTCAACCTACTATAGCATGTTGGAAATTCAAATTTTGGGCTTTGGCACCAATTAGGCTCAAGGATTACCTACTCAAATAGGAATGTTAGCTTATAAATGTAGGGAAACCAATTCAAATAAATGAATCTATTATTATGTCATTTTCTATATTTTGGGAAACTTATGTTTTAATTCCTTATATGGATGAAAACCCATAGGATTTGTGTTCATTGGATAAAAACCTAGTGTTCACTAGGATCAAAGGATGAAACCCCTTTGGTTCCTAAGGGTATTTGCATTCAAATATTGTGTTTTCACTTCAAAGGATTTTTTAAGAAATATAATAATATTGCATGTTGATTTATGGTAATCTTGTATATCATTCTAGACCAGTGTAGTGAGTTATAATTGACATATCAATATATTAGATTATATTATTATGTTCATGCATTGAATTGAATTACAATATATATATATATCATTTTTTTTTAAAATACATGTTAGGGACATTAAAGTGGTATAAAAAAAAAATCTTCCAACTTGTAGGGTTTCTAATGATTAATGTTTCCAAGTGAAAGGGGGATTAAGTTCTAAAGGAGAGAACTGAAAAAAGTAGAGTAAAATGAAACAATGAGGGATGATGAAGCCAAATAAAAATTAGAGGAAATGATACAAGGGAAAATTGTCTTACTGGCATGTTCAACCAAATGTTTCAATGGATGCAAACTAATACAAGGAGAATGATAGTATTAATGGAGTTGGTTCCTTTAGTGAATTGAGTGGTGGAGAGGGGAAAGAAAATTCTATTGCTACACAAAGTTCCAAAATGGTCTTTAGTAATAAACCCCTTAAGCCCACGTTCACTCAAATAATCGAAGAAGTTCTAGGGGATACCCTCCAAGATGACATCTCAAGATCTTATGAAAAATATAGTGCTTTGGACCCTCCAATCAAAGAGATCTTGTCTTTGAAATATTCATGGCGATGAAGAAGAATAAAATAGGAACTTACCATTCATCCCTCAATCCAAAAGAATTGGATCACTCATTGGGAAAGCTATCTATTTCCCCTTTTGATGGATATGAGAAAAGAACTACTAGGGCATGGTTGCGAAAACTTGATGCATATATGGCACTCAAGCCAATATTTAAGGAAGATTCCATAAAAATTTCCACCCTACATTTGGATGGAATTTCTCATGATTGGTGGTACCAAGTTCTAGTTACTCGAGGCCACAAATTGATCAAATATTATGATGAATTTTATAGTAGGCTAGTTGAGAGATTTGATAGGAGAGATTCAGAAGAACACTTTAGAGAATTGCCTCACCTCAAGAGGAAAAGAATTATGGAAGAATATATTGCAGATTTCTAGAAGTTATCATTCTTGGTAACTGACATTTCAGAAAGAAGACTCATATTTCTATTCATAGAAGGCTTGGAAAAACAACTCAGTTCCTTAATGAAATAATTCCACCCCGCAAAACATCAAGAGACTATCAAGAAAGCTTTTGATCTAGAATATTGTGTTCCTCAATATAAATAAAAACCTTCAATATGGAATAAGCCAAAGGGAGATTTCCAAAAGAATCCTTGGACTACTCAGAAACTAGATCCCCTTGTCACACCTAAGAAGAATGATGATGAGACAAAGAATGAGATCAAAAGGAAGAAGCTTTGTTTCTCTCACAGAGAGCCATGGCTCTTGGGACAAAGGTGTCTTGGAAAAGGTCAAGTCTACTATATAGAAGTCAAGAGTCATCTCTGACAAACAATCAAAATTAGATGGGTCTGAATAATTTCATGATCTAGAAGATATCCTTATGGAGGAAGAAGATAAGGAAAAGGAAATTGGTAGAATTCTAGCATCTCTATCTAGTGCACATAGATACCATTCTTTCAAGGTCTAGAGATTCCTTGTCAAAGAAAGGATGGCAGTCTTGATTGATGGAGGAGCTACTCATTACTTCATTAATGAAGTACTTGTGAGAAAAATAATGTTGGTTACAAAAAAATTTGAAGGCTTCACTTTCATTCTAGTGCCTTGCAAAGAGAAAGATCAAAATTTGGACATAACATTTGGAGATCATAAGGTTTGTTATGATCTCTATGTCATTGGGCTGGGTGAAATTGATGTTATTGTGGGTGTGCAGTGGTTACATTCAATGGGTGAGTATAATTATAAATACTAAATGATGGAGCTCAAGTTCAAAGCCAATGGGAAGGATTTTATTCTAAAGGGTATGGCTAATGGTGATCTTCAAGCAGTATCCTCTAGGAGAATAGAAAGGATCTTTCGAAAGAACCAAATTTCCTGGTTTGGTAGTTGTTTGGTGATTTCAAAGGATTATTCAAAAGGTAATAATATTCAAGTTCATATTGATATACAAAATATTTTTGATAAGCGTAGTTTGGTTTGTAGTGACATGCCTTCTAGACATCCACCAGATAGATGTTTCCATCATATCATAGAACTTGAACTAGGATCAAATCCAGTTATGACCACTCCTTAATACCATCCTTGGATGTATGAGGAAGAGATAGAGAAAGTAATAAATAATTTTTTGGATATGGGTTACATCATACCAAGATCTATCCCTTTTGCATCTTCTATGGTACTAGTGAATAATAAAGATGGTACTTTGTAGATGTGTATAGACTATCGAGCATTGAAAAAGGAGACCATTAAGAACTAGTTCCCTATACCATGAATAGATGAGTTGATTAATGAACTAAATGGTGTTGTATACTTCTCAAATATTTACTTGAGGTATAAATACTACCAAATTTGAATGAGGGAATAAGATGTTTAGAAGACTATTTTTCAGTGTCATTATGGGCATTTTCAATTCTTGGTCATTCCCTTTGGTCTCACCAATGATTTGAAAACTTTCCAATCATGCATGAATCATATTTTTGGTAAGAATTTGAGAAATTTTGTGTTGGTTTTATTTTATTATATTCCACTATATAGAAAAATATGGGAAGAACATTTGAAGCACTTGGATATAGCCTTATGGATCCTAGAACAATAGTCTCTCTTTGAAAATCTGTCAAAATGTGAGTTTGGGACAATAGAGATATTATATTTGGGACATGTAATAAGTGCTAAATGATTTCAAGTTGATCATTAGAAGATCCCAACTATCTTAGAATAGCATCCTCCCATGAATCTATCTTAGCTAAGAGGATTATTTGGACTTTGTAGTTACTACCAAAGGTTTTTAAGAGGATTATCTCAGTCTACACCCCCCTCACCAATATGAATAAAGTAGGATCCTTTGAATAGATATAAAAATCACAAAGGACCTTTGAGAAATCAAAAGAGGTAATGAGCTCTTTTCTAGTTCTTGCAATTCATATTTTTTCACTTTCACTTCTTATAGAATGATATACTTCTGGTGAAGGGATTGGAGTTGTTATCTTAGAGGGGACACCCCATAGCATTTTAAAGTAGGAAATTGAGATACCATGAAAAATGATATCCCATATATGATAAGGAAATGTTAGTTGTAATGCATTCCATGGAGAAATTCTAGCAATACCTATTATGCAGAAGATTTGTGGTCAAGATAGACCAAAAAGCCTAAAATATTTTTGATCCAATTTTTTTTGAATGAAACACAAAAAAAATGGATCAAATAACTATAGGAATATGATTTTGATATTAAATATATCAAGGGGAAGAATAATACTATGGTGGATGCACTCTTTAAGAGACATACATTGTGCCATGTGTCCACATGAACTGCTTGGAATAAATCCATCATAGAAGAGTATGTTATGGATCCTTTTTCTACCAATATCTGGGAAGGTGTAGAGAAGTATGATTGATATGCGGTGGAGGAAGGCCTGATACTATTCAAAAATAGGATATTCCCGGTTCCAGGATCTAAAGTAAAGGAAATGATATTGGAAGATTATCATAATGCACCAACAGTAGGGCATTTTGAATTCTACAAAACTTACTGGAACATCAAGGAAAGATTTTCTTGGAATGGCCTTAAGTATGAAATTCTCTCACACATCTAGGAATGTGTTACATGCCAGTAAAACATGGGTGAACAAGAGCTATCGACTGGATTACTACATCCACTTCCCATTTCAAAGTATAAATGGGAAAGTATCTCCATGGATTTCATCACCATATTACCCAAAGCACAAGTTAAAGACTACATCTATGTTTTAGTGGATAGATTGACAAGGTATTCTCATTTATTTTCCATCTCTAGTGATTGTAAAGCTTTTCATTTTGCATAACTATTTTTCATGGACGTTTTTTGGTTGCATGGATTACCCAAGAACATTGTCAGTGATAGAGATAGTTCTTTCCTTAGCACTTTTTGGAAGGAGTTATTCAATATAATAGGAACCAAACTCACCCATAGTACAAGTTATCATTCATAAAGTAATGAGAAAAATTAAATTATAAACAAGTGGTTAGAAGGGTACTTTAGGAACTATGTCACCAATTAGCAAGTGACTTGGATCAAATGGTTGTATTTGGGAGAATATTGCTACAACATAACTCATCACATGTCCATTGACATGTCCCTATTTAGTGACCTCTATGTATATAATGCATTAACCTTTTCAAAATTAGTCCTTATAGATAATAGAGTTTCAACAACAAGTGATTTTTTTAATCAAAGTCAAGACATCTTGAGAAATCTCGAGGATCATCTACAAGCTGCCCAAAATTTAAAAAAATGTATGCAAAAAGAAAGAGTATAGAAAGAGAATTTGATGTAGGAGATATGGTGCTTATCAAATTTCAGCCATATAGATAGACTTCCATCAAGAAAGGAGGAGAAAAAAATATCAAGCCTAAGTTCTATATACCATACAAGATCATCTAGAGAATTGGAAAAGTTTATTATGAGGTGGGACTTCCCATAGATAGTAAAATCCATATTTTTTTCCATGTTTCATTAAAGAAGGTTTTAGGATTGAATATAACTCCTATAACTAAGTTACCACCCCTTGATGATGAAGGGAAACTCATCCTTATTTTGAAAGCTATGATTGATACCAGGGAAAAAAATCTAAGGAACGAGAATATAACTAATTATCTTATCTGTTGGAATGAATTTCCAATTAAAGATGCTACTTGGGAAGGACTTGAAATCCTAGAGAATCAAAATTTACATTTCTTGAGGAAAAACAATTTTGGAAGGGAGGATTTGTCATGTACCTTTTTCTAGAAAATAGTGGCAAAGTGGAATCCAAGAATTTTATCAAATTCCTCCACATGAGCTCATCTCAGTCTATGATTTGGGACACATAGTTTGTAATAAAGGCCCCAAAATATATCTAGAACTCATGGGAAAATGATCATCTACTAGAAATATATTGCCATCAGAAGATTGCCAGTTCAGGATCACCATGTAGGGATAGAGTTGATTCTAGAAATCCCTTTGCATTCCTCCATAGGAGTATGTTTAGGTGTGTGGTTCATAAAATAGAACCTACGATGACACTTGCACATTATATGTAAAAATCAAGAAGGGAGGATTGGGAAGAAAAAATATATAGCTAAAAAAGGTGACTATGCTAGTCAACTAGCACCCACCTCTATAAGCTTGAAGCATAAATACATTGTGGGATCATGTAGAAGTAATGAAATTTTTTTAGGAAGTTAGAATGAGGAAGGAAAGCATGTGGATGGGTCCATAGGAAGGCACACTTATTCCAAAGGAATCTACATTTTCCTTAAGGCTGACTTAATGTAGCATGTTGGAGATTTGAATTCTAGGCTTTGGCACAAATTGGGCTCAAGGCTGATCTATTCCTTAAATAGGAATTCTAGCATATAAATTTAGGGAAACCAATTTATGTAAAGGCATCAATTATTATGTCATTTTTTAAATTTTGGGACACTTGTGTTTTAATTCCTTTTGTGGATGAAAACCCAATATTCGCTAGGATCATAGAACAAAACCCCTTTGGTTCCTAAGGGTATTCTCATTTAGAGACTGTATTTTCACTGCAAAGGATTTTGTAAGAAAGATAATAATATTTCATGCTGATATGTGGTAATCATGTATATCATTTCAAATCATTTTAGTGAGTTGTAATTGATATATCAATACATTGGAGTATCTTCTTGTTTTCATACATTAATTGAATTACAAACTATATATCAGTTTTGGTAAAATACATGTTAGGGACATTACACAAATTTACATGGAAAACTTGGTAAAATTATCCCAAGAAAAAACCATAATAAAATATCTCTCATATTTTATTTTTCAAGAATAATACACAATTACAACAATCTTCAAAATTGTACAAAAAAAACATGACTTCAAAAAAATAAGAAATCTAAGTTGTAGAGTCCTTGTTGAACAAATATTTCCAAAAATAGAAAGTTTGAATCATGCAACTACATATTAAATATTTTTCAAAAGTATCATGTTACTATTCACCATTGTTGGAATAACATTAAAATTGAACTCATATTCCAACAATCTCCTACTTGAAGTCAAATTTCCATCTTACAAATAAATCCTCATAGTGAAAGACTAATGTCAATGTTGTTAATCATCAATATATATGCAATCCTAGAGAATTTATACACCAAATTAATTTATCTCTACCAATGGTCTTTGTCAAAATACCTATTGGTTTTATATCAATGTGTATCTTGGCTAAATATATATGTCCTCCTACCACCACCTCACATACAAAGTGATATTGAATATCGATATTCTTTTCTATGGCATGGTATTTTGAGTTTCATGCTAAGTGTAAAGAACTTTGGATATCACAATGCAACACCATGTTATCCTACATTACTTGAAATTTAGCCAAAAGTATATGAATCTGTATTACCTCCCTCCTAGCCTATGTTGTCTAATATTAAGATTCAGTAATAGACAATTCTACCACTATATACAAATTTGATACCCAACTAATTGCAGCTCCAACTAAGGAGAAAACATAATCTATAGTGGACTTTCTCTTTTCTATGTATCCACCAAAATTAGCATCCATATACTCATTAAACTAAAGAATAATCCCACTATAATAGATAGAAACATCAAAATTTCACCTCAAACACCCTATAATCCATTTCACGACTATCTAATGCTTAATACTTGGGTTTTCCATGTGTTGGTTAATAGATTTGTAGTAGTTTTTCCTTGAGAAATCACCTTGAATAGACCAATGAGCAATGAAAAATAAACCAATAGTTTGAGAGATTTTTATTGAGTTATCAATCTCCTTCTGAATTTTAGAGGTATAGCTCCCTCATATGATGAAATTTAGTTTTCAATTGGGTTGTAATTTTAACCAAAAATTAAGAAAGTCAAGAAAACTGAAATTGAAATAAGAAACAAGTACATTGAATGAGAAAGAACACACATATTCATCTCCTTGATGCAAATAAATTATGTTAGAAATGAAGGAGAGTATGTTGAACACGCCTAGATATTGAGAGGGGAGGTGAATTAGTAACTTCAAAACTTAAACCTTTTAGTATAATGAAAATTCAAACTCTTAACAAGATCAACAACCCTTAACCAGATCAACAACACTTAATCAAATTAGAAACAATGAAAGATAAAGTAATTAAAACACATGCACAAAATAACACCAAATATACGTGGAAAACCCAAGAAGGGAAAACCATGGTGAGAAATCTCACAATATATGAAGCTCATTACTTACAAAAATAATAATTTTTTTAAGACTCACTACCTAAGAAAGCACACTACTCCCTAATGGACCTGTAGGCTAAGGCATAAAACCTTAGGAAATTATACAAAAAAGGAATTGCAAGATGAGGCAGACAACCCAAGAGCAAGATACAAGGACTTCCTAAAGAGACTCACTATTTGATAGTAGGATATATGAAGATTTAGATTTACAACATATGTCAACAATACACTTTACTAATTTATATTTTTAATCTCACATTACTTGTTGCATTATTCCATACTCACACACCACCACACACCTTGAAACTGATTTTTTGGTCCATTTATATCCACTGCAAGATCACAAAACATCAATTAGGTCATTCAAAATAGAATACAAACAATGATCCCAACAAGTCAGCCACAAAAACATAATTGTGGTAAAAGCAGTCCTATACAAGAGATAGACAGGACAAAATTAACTTATTACATCTTCCAATGTGATCCCAAACAACACACATGCTCGCACATAGCATCCCAAGTTGGTAACAAGGAAACATGTAGCACATTACCAGTCAGCCCAAAAACATACTTTCAACTAAATTTACTCAATGCAATTCTCAACAAGATAGGGCAGGACCTAAACTTAACACAATTTCAAATGCTAGCATATACCCTAAGAACATAATGCAAGCAAGAGAATAAGCACTATCAGCTAAACATACATAAATTACCTAGAAAACCAACTCAAAACAATATGTGACACCAAAGAGATCAACCAATAATGTGTGTACCATAAAGAGATGTTCCATGAAAATCCAAAAACACCTCCAAATAATTTTTTCACACTGTCATGCCACAAATTTCCATCGTAAACCAACCAGGAATAGAACACTTCATCCTAAAAGATCGAAAGATATAGCCATGAGATAGAACATTAACAACACAAATTGCTATGAATTTCATCACATGAAAGTTGAACTAAGACACTGCACAAAAACTAAAGGTACATCCACCAAGACACAAGAATAGAAACAAGAATGTAGAGAAATGTGGAGCATTTTACGAACTAGTCCTGACAAGCAAGAAAATTGCCAAACCACTGCAATTACTAGAAACCTCCTCAACAACATTGGTGACCTAAAAATATATGAGTGCAACATCCCCAAAATATAAAAAATTGAATCCCAAACCACAAGACCATTTCTTCAAAGGTGTTGGAATGTGGAGCATTCTCCCAAACATTATTTAAAGAAACTCCTTGTATCAAAAAATTTCACCAAAATCTGGAGACCAGAACTTCCTTGTAGAAACACATACTTCCTCAAGAAAAATAGGAGAGAGAATAAAACATAATAGAGACCATCAACAACATATCTCTAACTTCAGCATTACTTCCAATCCTCATCTAATGCCTCTAATCCTCATATTAATATATCATCATGATATCATCTCTGTTGATAACAAACATACTCAGTACAACTTTAAGTGACATCCAACCATGAACATCAACATCACCACTATTAGCACATAATCATACATCAATGAAAATCAAAGATGAGTGTTGACATCAGTGACAAACACTATCAAACATAGGTAATGTGTGTGCAACAATCTGTCCCTTTGGCATTGATGGAAACACACACCTATACATTCTCCCCCTTTGACATCAAGGACAAAGGGGAAAAGGTCTTTATTTAAATCATCAACAAATTCTCAATAACTACAATTATCCTTCAAACAACTATAAATTCTCCCCTATCACTAAAAACCAACCAACTACCTACTCCCTTTTAGAGGTAGCACACATTGATCTAGGAGAAAAGAGTACGACATGAATTTCTCCCCCTAGATAGATGTACCATCTATGCATCTTGTTAGAAGTAGGAGGGGCAATAACCCCTAACTTCTACCAAAAATATTCAAAGTATCCTTTGAAAATTTTCTAGTGAAGGAATCTACAATTTGATCCTTAGTAGGAATATACCCCAATTTGAATTATTGTTTTGCAGCCTTTTCCCTTAGAAAGTGATATCGAAAATGCTTATTGCATTGGTATTATCACATAATATGGGAATGGGTTCATCATATACCACATTTATATCCTTCAGAGTTTGCTTCATCCAAAGCACTTGGGTGTAGCAAGATGTTGTAACAATATATTCAAGTTTTTCTTGTGGATAAGGGCACTGATTTATGCTTCTTACTGAACCAAGAGATCAATATGTCTCCTAAGAAAAATGCACTTCCACTAGTTCTTCTTCAATCATCCACACATCCTACCCAATCAACATCAGTATAAGAACTCAAATAAAATTTATCATCTTTCTTATACCATAAACCATAATTTGGAGTTCCCTTCAAATATTTGAATATTATTTTTACTACTTTCTCATGAGTTTTGTTAGGATTAGCTTGATATCTGACAACCAAACATACTGTATGTTGGAAAAAAAAGGATAGAAAACTAAGAGGGGAGAGTGAATCAATTTTTACCAAAATCAAACTTATTCAACATTAATCAATCTTAAATCTCAGATCTGATAATTAACAGTGCAAGCATAAATCAATAACACGTTAGAGACACATGAACACCAAGATTTTATATGTGGAAACCCTGTTAGGGGAAAAACCACGGTGGATGTTAGTCCACAAGATTATACCCTATTAGAAATATAATGAAGAATGAAAAGGGAATGCACTTGCATTCAGGCACACTACCTAGAGCACACTTATCAAAGGAAGGCTCACTTACATACAAAAATCAGATTAAATCCATCTAATGAGTTTGAACTGAAGTAATAGCTTCTACAAAAGCTTGTTTATAGTTCCGATTAGGCACACAAAAACTTCTGCACACTCTACTCAATCTCTTTCACACTCTACTCTTCTCTTGAATGATCTAACATTTATTCACACATGTACGTTACTTGCACACACTAAGCATACCTTGATCACACTTCAAAATGAGTAAACAATCGCTCTTATATATCTGCCACATGGATTTACATCAAATACTCTATCAACCACAAATAAATAATGAATTATAGTTGTTGACCTCAATACATGAATAAATCTTAATGTGCACCAACACGATTTGGTCACAAAATAGTGAGGAACCAAACAAACACCTTATAATATGCTAAACAATAAAATATTAATCCATAAATATCTGCAACATGCTACCACCATCATGTCGACCAAGAAAATGAAAAATTCAAGAATACAATGAAAAATATTCAATCGCGAACACTTTGTTCAATGCAGAGGTACAACGAGAATAGAGCATGATCTAGACTCATCCATGAATGTCATAGGTACATGAACAACAACTAAAATTACTAGAATTTCATCCTCTACATCCAATAACGCCATCTACAGAAACTAAATAAGTATAGGAACACAAATCTTCATAACTTCCACATATCTTAATGTGAACCTTTGAAACTTTCAGACAACATACTAGATAGGCTTGACAACAAACCCTTTGATGTGTGCATTTAGATCTTCAATGTAAAGAAATTTCCAATATTCTGACCTTCTCAACTCCATTGCCTGTAATATTTTTTTTTACAATTTTCTCAATATCCTCGACATATACAACCTTAAGCATCATCAATTCTAATAGTGTTGACATCAATGACAACCACATATAAAAAATTCAACCACAACATCCAAAAATATTCCCCTTTGGCATTGATGGAAACACATGATGTGGAAAATAATCCCATCAACCCAACTAGATCTTCTCCAATATTCTCCCCCTGATATTGTGCACTCTTTTCTTGTTTCCTTCTTTTCCCATATTTTTTATAGTGCTCTTCTCTCCCCCTTTGAAATCAATGGAAAAGGTACAGATGATCTGATTATATATTTGAATCATCTGACTACTCCCCCTACGTAGCAGCCACGACAACATCAATCCGGAATAAGACATGGCTTTGAATTCACAGACTGATGGAAATACTTGCATCTCTTAGTTCTGATTAGTAGGGGAAATCATCCCTAACTTGTCTTTGAGATACTCAAAAGTATCCTTAGGCAAAGGCTTAGTAAATATGTCTAAAATTTTCTCCTTGGTAGGTATATACTCCAATCTAAATTCCTTGTCACTTACTTTATCTCTCAAGAAGTGATATTTGATGGATATATGCTTTGTCTTTGAATGCAACATTGGATTCTTGGAAATGTTTATGGAACTTGAATTGTCACAGAATATGGCAATGGGTTCTTCATACTCAATTTTGACATCTCTCAACATTTTCTTCATCCACAATACTTGAGTATAAATTTTTGCAAAAACAATATATTTTGCCTCAGTAGTAGAGAATGAAACGAAATTCTTCTTTTTTGTTAGCCAAGATACCAACTTCTTCCCTAAGAAGAATGCACTACTACTAGTGCTCTTCCTATCATCCACATCTCCTGCCCAATCAACATCAGTGAAAGCACTTCGGATAAGATCAACATCCTTAGGATACCAAAGACCAAGATCAACTATCCCTTTCAAGTATCAAAAAATTATTTTCACAATAGTACTTATAGCTTCTCTCTAGTAGAAATGAGGAACATTTGCTTCCAGCATCATGGTTCTAGCAGTGTCTAGAATAGTTCTGTTCTTTTTTTTAACAACTCCATTTTGTTGAGGGGTCCAGGGAGCAGATAGTTGTCTTTGGATTCCATGCTCTTCACAGAAAGAATTGAATTCCTGGGAAGTGAATTCACCACCTATGTCTGACCTAAGGCATTTGATCTTTTGACCTGTCTCATTTTCTACCATAGCTTTGAAGCTTTTGAAATTTTCTAATGCTTCATGTTTTTATCTTAGAAAAGAAATCCATATCATTCTAGAGTAATCATCAATGAGAAACATAAAATACCTTTCACCTTGTATAATTTTTATTCTAGATGGACCACATAGATTAGTATTTATCAAATCTAGTACTCCATTAGAGCTATACTATTTTCTCTGGAAATAATTTCTTGTCTTCTTTCCCATCTAACATTCCTTGCACATAGTGTTAGTAGGCTTCACTAACCTAGGAAGATCTTTGAATACTTGATTAGTACTTATCTTGACAATGTTATCAAAGTTCACATGACACAACCTCCTATTCCATAACTATCTTACATCAATCTATGAAATTCAATAACTTTCACTAGAAGCACTCAAATAAAAGATATTACCTTTTGTATTTGTTCCTAAAGCAATCATATTTCTAGAACTTCCCCTTATTCTGCACTTACCATCCTTGAATTGAAGATTGTAACCCTTGTCTACCATCTATCCAACACTTAAAAAGTTATGCTTTAAGCCTTCTACATAACGAACATCATTAGTATTGTGCTTACCACAAAAATAAATAGTGCCTCTACCACAAAACACACCGAAAGCATTGTCTCCAAATCTTACAACACCACCATCGTAGTTTTGCAAGATTACAAACTTGATTTTGTCACAAGTCATATGATGTGAGCATCCATTCTCAATTACCCACTCATCCTTTTCTTCAATTTTTGCTGCAAAATATTTCTCAACATTCACATTATTAGTAGATTCAATGAACACCTGACTATTTTCTTTGATGGAAATGAATACCCATTCATCTTCATTTCCAGTTTCTTTATCAGATTCTTAATTAGTTACACCTTCTTCAGCATAATATCATTTCCTTTGAAATCTAGTCTTCTCAGATTTGTACTTAGAAACTCTTTTAGGACATCTAGATGCAAAATGGACTATTTTAATGCAAGAAAAAAATTTGATAGGTAACTTTCCTTTGTACTTACAATGACCTCTGGCTTCTCTTTTCACAATCAATGCTTCTAGTTCTTCTAATTCTCTTTTTTTATCTTCAATCTTTTTCATCTCATCTTCATATTTGAATGTCCTTTTGGAACTCTCTCTCAGATTGTATCTCTATTGGAATTTTTTGGATATAGTAGCTTTGAATGCAGATTCGGTCTTAGGAGCATATTCACCAAATTCACTTAACTCAAAGGTAGCAATTTTTCCAATCATCATGTCTCCTGTTATATCTGTCATTGTCCCGAGTTCATCAATAGCATGAGCTATTGTTTTGTAGGAGGGAGGCACAGATCTAAGTATCTTAGCCACAATTTCTTCTTCATCCAAGGTTCCACTGACACATCTAATGCTCACCACTAGTTCATTTATCATTTGAGAGAAACAGAGGATGTTCTCATCTTCACTCATCTTCATGTCTTCCCACTTTCCTTTTAGACTTTGTAGCTTAGCACTTTTCACTAGTGCATCTCCTTCATATAGTGTTTCCAACTTTTTCTAGATCTTGTATGCAATCTTCAATCCTAACACATTTTTCATCTCCAAATATGTCAAAGTACTCAACAATGCTTCAATAGCCCCAGTATTAGCTCCTTCTTTCTTGATCTCATCTTCAGAGGATGGACCATTTTGAGCAATAGTATATGCACTCTATGTGATCTTCCAAAAGTGTTCTCTAATGCACTTCAAATGACACTCCATTTTGAATTTCCATAAAGAGTAGTTTGTACCATCGAATCTAGGACTATCCTTCTTGTATGATGACATCTCATATCACCTCAAGCTATTAGGTTTCTTCAAAGGAACTAGCCCTAATACCAATTGTTGGAAAAACAAGGATAGATAATTGAGAGCGGGGGTGAATTAGTTGTTACCAAAATCAAACTTATTCAACATTAATCAATCTTAAATCTTAGATCTGATAATTAACAATGTAAGCATAAATCAATAACACATCACGGACACATGAGCACCAAGATTTTATACATGGAAACCCTGTTAAGAGAAAAACCATGATAGATGTTAGTCCACAAGATTATACCCTATTATAAGTATAATGAAGAATGAAAAGGGAATGCAATTGCATTCAGGCACATTGCCTAGAGAACACTACTCAGAGGAAGGCTCACTACCTTACATACAATAATCAAATTAAATCCATCTGATGAGTTTGAACTAAAGTAAAAGCTTCTACAAAAACCTAATTATAGTTCTGGTTAGGCACACAAAAAATTATGCACACTCTTCCACATTTTTCTCAATCTCTTTCACACTCTATTATGCTCTTGAATGATCTAACCTTTATTCACACATGTACATTACTTGCACACACCGAGTATGCCTTGAGCACACTTCAAAATGAGTAAAAAACTGCTTTTATATATCCACCACATTGATTTATATCAACTACTTTGTCTACCATAAATAAATAATGAATTACAACTGTCAACCTCAATACATGAATAAATCTTAATGCACACCAACACAAGTCAGTCACAACATAGTGAGGACCCAAAAAAATACCTTAGAACATATCAAACAATAAAATATTAATCCATAAAGATCCGCAACACGCTACCACCATCATGTTGGCCAAGAACATGAAAACTTCAATCATACAATGAAAAATATTCAATCACGAACACTCCATTCAATGTAGACGTACAATGAGGATAGATCATGATCTAGAATCATCCATGGGCATCACAGGTACATGAAAAACAATTGAAATTACTAGAATTTCATCCTCTACATCCAAGAACACCATCTACAGAAACTGAATAACTATAGGAACACAAATATTCATAACTTCCACATATCTTGATGTGAACCTCTAAAACTTTCAGAAAACATACTAGATAGGCTTCACAACAAAAAAATTGATGTGCACCTTCAGATCTTCAATGTGAAGAACTTTCCAACATCCTGATCTTCTCAACTCCATTGCCTACAATATATATTTTTTACAATTTTCTCAATATCTTTGACATATACAACCTTAAGCATCATCAATGCTAATAGTGTTGACATCAATGACAACCACAACATCCAACATTGAATACATAATATCAGGTCTAGAAGTATTCAACTACAATAAACCTCCAATCATAGACCTATAAAGAGTCTTCTCAACCTTAGGTGACTCATCAACCTTGCTCAAGTGACAACCGATAACCATAAGAGTACTTATTGGTTTAGAACCCTCTATGCTAAACTTCTTCAACATCTCTCTAACATACTTAGCCTAGTAAATAAATCTACCATCATTTAGTTGAACAATTTGAAGCCCAAGGAAGAAAGCCAACTCACCAATCATAAACATCTCAAACTCTTTGTGTATCTCTTCTGTAATCCTCTTACACATTATCATATCCACAAAATATTGTCATCAACATATAAAACTATCAAAATCTTGTCTTCATATACCTTAATGTAAATATTACTATCTATATTAATTTTGTTGAAACCTCACCAAAGTAAGTACTTATCCAATTGAGCATAGAAAACTCTAGGATCTTGCTTGAGTCCATACAAATATTTCTTGAGTTTGCACACCATGTCTGGATCTTTTGATAGTTGGAAACCATCTAGTTTCTTAATGTAGACCTCTTCCTCTAAATCACCATTCAAGAACATTGACTTAACATCCATCTAATATACCTTGAAACTCTTGTGAGAAGAAAAGTCAAGAAACATCCTAATTACCTCCATTCTGGCTACCAGAGAAAAATTTCCTAAAAATTGATACTTTCGACCTATAAATAATGCTTACATACCAGTTTGGCTTTGTTCCTCATAACTTCACCATCTTCATTCAGCTTATTTTGGAACACCCACTTTTTTCCTATAACATTCTTATCAATTGGTCTGGGAACCAATTCCCATGTTAGATTCTTTTCTATCTGATTCAATTCCTTTTCCATTACCTTCATATTTTTTAGCATAAAAAAAGATCTTAGGCTCTACCTTAGATAGTAAGAAAAAATTCACTTTCTCTCTTTCTTTTTGAAGCCTTCTCCTCATCATCGCACCTCCATTCTTATCCCCAATCCCAATGGTTTGAAATTCTGAATGATTCTTCTAAACATACTTTGTTGGAGTCTTAGGGGACTTTTCTAATTCTTGTTCCTTCTCTTCTTTCTCTTATTCTTATTCAATATAAAGAGGTATATCAGATCTGCAAACCTATAGTTCTTGTGAGATCTAACACAAATCTTTATCTACCTTAAAAAAAAAAAATTCAATCATCCTTCCCAATCTCTTTTCGTAGCATCTATAGGCCTTGATTTAGGTTGAGTAACCAAGGATGATCCCTTCATCACACCTTGAATCAAAATTTCCAAGGTCTTCTTTATCTCTCCTAATATAGAATTTGTTGCTAAATATTCTAAAGTATCTAACAATAGGAGGCCTTCCATACCATAGCTTATAAGGAATCTTAGTGCAATTGACCCTTAATTGAACTGTGTTAACCATGTAGATAGCAGTGTGAACTACTTCCTTCTAATACCTATCAAGAAGATTTGCATCTTTCATCATTCATTTACTCATCTCTTGCATAGTTCTATTTTTCCTCTCCAGTAACCCATTCTGGTGAGGGGTCCTAGGAGTAGACAAATGTCTCATAACACCATGACCTTCACCAAAAAATTCAAATTCATTTGAAGTAAATTTACCTCCTTTATCAAATCTTAAGCATTTGATCTTAGTATTCATTTCATTCTTAACTTTTGATTTGAAAACTTTAAACTTGTCAAAAGCTTTTGATTTTTCTCTTAAAAATATAACTCATCATTCTATAGTAATCATCAACAAGAAACATAAATGTAATCCATTGTAGACACCCAAAATTGTCCATCTCATAATATTACCTAGCTGATACATGAACTTGTAAGGTATTTTGTAATATTTTACCCTAGATCATTACATTATCCCACTTATCCCATTTATTCCACTTAATAACCTTCCCAATTAATTAAATAAATCTCATTTGTTTAATTAATTCCCCTTTCACATGTCTCAAAATAATTCAAATTAAATATTTGAATTAATCTCACTTATTGTCACATTGCACCATGTGTCACATGACTACAACTCTTCACATGCACAAATAATTTAAATAATTTTATTATTTAAATTATGAGATTCACACTCACATCATATTTTTAGCCTCATTCATTGTGTGTCATAGGCATATTTTCCTCCAAAATAAATAATAGAATCTCACTATTCCATCGCATTCTAATTTTAGCCTCATGTCATAACCACTTAATGTGTGTCATAGGCACAAATAAACTTTTAATCCTAGCCATGCATATCACAAATTTGAATTTTAATCTTGGCCATCAAATCAAATAAGTCTTCTCTTATAAACCAATCATTTCCTCACTCTACCAAAATTTCTCTTAATCTTCTCATCTATCTATCTATTTTTCTTCTATCATCTCTATCTTATTGTTATGCTGCAAAAATGAGCAATCAACATATCAAAATAATCAAACCTTCAAAATCTTGCATTCTCATGCAGGTGGAGAAGAGAAATGGAGATAAATCAAATCCAGCTTGAAGATCAATTTGCATTCACTTATAATTTTGATTTTCATGTTTGCTTTGTACTCTATTGTTCTAGTTAGGGTTTGATATCTTCTTGTTTTAGTTTTATATCTGATTTCCCCTAACTACATTGGTGAATCCAACATGAATCCTTTGATCTAACTTTCATTTTTGTAGGTTTCATTAACTTTTTTGTTGCAGATCTACCATTGTTTTGGAAAAAACCCTAGGTTTTACAAATTTCATCATATCTTCCAAAAGGCTACATTATTTTCTACAATATTTTCACAAACGCTTACAAATTGTCTCAAAAGATATAGTAAAAACATTGAGAGTTTATCTCCATTTTTGTAGGAGTTATTGCTATTTTTATTTTTTTAATAAAATTGACTCTCTTAACGCAAATCAGCGAATTTTAACAACAAAATTTACATTTCTGGAATTTTCTTGAAATTATAATGGGGATCTCTTTTTTATATATTTTATTTTTAGGTCATATAAGGTGCTAAATCATTCAATCTTTTTTTTTGGTAGTTTTTTCATAAATCTGCATTTTTGGGTGCAAAACAGGGAATTTTTGGAAAGCTATCAGAAAATTAGTAGGGTTTTCTTATTTTATTTTTTATTTTTCAAATCAATAACATCTTCAAATAATCAAATCTAATTCGGTCATGTCAAAAACATGTATCTAAAATTGTAATTATCTTATGAGCTTATTTTTTTATGGCTTTATTATAATATCATTTTTTATTTTGTAGGTGATCATAAGTAGCTGATGTAGTAGCAACAATATTAGTCATACACAACAGATTGGAAAGTGAAAACTTCTAGGTTCACTCATTCTATTATCTTTATCTCTCATTTGATCAATCAATCTTGTTTGCAAAACACTTGAATTTGGGGCTTTAAAATGAACATTTTGTTTGCAATCACACTTTAAAATTGGGCTTAAAAAAAAAAACCATTATCTTCCCATCACACATTTTTTCTTTGGGTTAAAAAGAACAAGTGTTTGAACTATTTTACACACATTTCATTTTTTTAAAGGGAAATCAACAACTATGAGTGTGAATCAATTGTGTGTGTGATAAAAAACACCTCGCTTGGTTTTCTTTTGTCAAACCCTTTATAGGAGGTCTACTAGGGGATTTCATCACCCCTAGGGATGACCTCAATCAAGGTGTGAATAGAAAGACACACTTCTTTGGGAGTGAAAATCTTGTCACTCTTGGCTAAGCCCCAAAGAACTTTATACCTTTGGGAAGTGAAGGTGAAGGGTGAGTTACCCCTTTCTCTCAGTTGTATGGCAGGAATTTTCTTTCAAATTATCCCTAGTCAATCTCATGCATCTTAGCTTAAGACCTAATTGGCCATACCCACTTGACTACTTCTAGGACTTATTGATGTGTCTTCTTCAAGTGCATGCATAATCATCACATTCATAATTTCAAATTCAAACTTGCTTATGTGTTTTAAATGTGTGATTCATGTGTGTACATGTGTAATCATTTGTTTGAAAATTTCCATATCAATCTATAAAAACCAACACATAAACATATCATTCTAATCATCCTAATCATCCTAATCATCTTTTTTCTAATTACATTCTAATCAATTTCATCCTAATCAATCCAAGTCATCCAATCCAATCATTCTACATCATCATCATCACCCTAATCCTAGGGAAGCACTTGCTAAAATGGTCCTAATCATTAATGATCTTAGTCACAATTTCAAGGTCATACTTTGAGGAGCTCCTTTTCCTAGTCATGAAGATAATTCAAAACCATATATCCTCCAAGGTGTGTCAAACTTTTCTCCTAGTGATGATGAGAACTTTGTAGATCCTAGTGATGATGAAAACTTTGTATAAATATTAGGTCAACTTAATGATACTATTGACAAGGGAAATACCACCCTAAGTTTGGAATCATACACCATTCCATCTACTAGTCCTCCATTTCCATCTAATAAAATTCATATCTCAAAGCATACTAGTCTTGCACCAAAACCACCATCCAACTTCTCAAGCTCTAATCAATCAACCAAAGACTACTAGCACGAAATAGACCATCCCCATGTCAAGCACCCATTAATGAGCTTACCAAAAAACCTTTGAATTCCATGCCTATTCTTCCAACTCCATCATGTGGTCCACAACCTATTGATCTTATATGTCTAAGTCAAATTCCATCATGCCCTCATGTTGTTGATCATAAAGAGCATACCAAGCCTCTTCTAGGGCCTTCCACTTCCATTTCCACTCAAATCCAAGAGCTATCTCAAGAGCATTATCCTAAGCATGAGGAAACATTAACCTCTCATTCTAATTAATATATATTCCCTTCTAATGATCCCACTCATAACATACTTGGTCCTATTCATGATGAAGCTTCTCTCTATGATTGATCCTCTTAGCCAAATCTATGTATTCCATGGTCAAGTGCCTATCACTTCACCTATCCACTAGCAAGAAACCTCCATTTCTCCTATACACCCCTACCTAGTCCTATCCATGATCTTACATTATCCACTTGTAATGCTGAGACACATGCCTCCCAAGTAAATGTAGAAGATCAAACCAATAGTGTGGATCTAAATGAACATAATCAAGATCCTAATTATCCTTCCACATCCACTATCAACCCCATTTCAAATCCACCATGTCCTATTATTCTATCCATCTTTATTCATGAATTTTCCTCCTTAGGAAAACAACCTTTATCCACTTCACCTTCTTCATCTAACAATGAACTCAAGTCTAGTGTCCAAAACACACCTAGTCACATTGTCCATCGCATGCTTCAGAACATGAACTATCAAGGTAAAGGTTTAGGTCTTTATGAACAAGGTATTTTGGATCTAATCCATGTCAAGGTCCCTCCACGCTCTTATGGCCTTGGATATACACTCCAAGGACACCAATCTAAATATTTTGGTACTTCATCCATCATAAGTCCTCTTTCCACCATAAATCCTATCATATTCCTAAAAAATATGTTGCCATCCCTTCTCCATCATCTTACAAATATCAAAAGCATGTAACCGTACACCTTCCACCATCAACTTTTCCACAATTTCTTCCAACTCCTAATATCCCTCCATCTAATCTACCTCCACTACTCCGAACATCTAATATCCCCATTGTCCAATCCTCTTATCCACCTATCCATAAATCCTCTAAAAATCCTAATCATGACCAATCAATGCACACATTGTCTAAACATGAAGCTTCTACTCATTCCACCATACCCATGGGATTCAAAAGAAAATATTTTGATGCTTTTATCTATAAATCAAAAAATCTAAAGGGTCCTCATGCCTTGGGACACAAAAGAAAAGAATCAAAGAAAAATCCATCCAAAAATCAATATAAGCCCATACCTTCAAAAGAAAACTCTAAAAACAAAATGATTTGGGTACCTAAGAAAAATTAAAACAAGTCAAACAAGGAATCTACATCTCAAAAATCCAAACCATCCACTTCCACCTCACATTCCCACTCTATTCAAGAATCTCATATTCCATCCCACAAGAAAAATAAGTCATAAAAATACTAATTCTATGAGGGTACCTAAAGCACTTCATCACCCATATCCTAATCAAACATCTACATTGCTTCCTACACCCCCTCCACATCAAAATTTTCAATGTTTATCACAGTGTGTGAAACCATTTGTCATGGTTCCCTTCCATTTCACAATAATTCCACATACCTCCATCTCCTCACTCTTCACTCATTATCCTACATATCTCCCTCATCACCTTCCTATGGTCCATGCTTTTGGCTAAGCCTCACATTCATCTCCCCTACATAATCCATCATCTACCTACTCCATCTCCCTTTCATGTCATCCCTTACCAACATATATGAGCATAATAACATTTTACATGGTCCATGCAATGGCGTCCATATCTAGTGGGACTATCACCTTTCATGGAACTAGACACTTGAGTGCCTCCTATCCATATTCCCCTTCTTTTATCCAATTTTTTAAAAAATATATATATAAAGAAAAAAAAAGAGAAATCCCTTTGTCCAATGGTGACAGGCACCCTAGATAAGTACCATGATGAAAACTTGGCAAATAGGCATCATGTGTAGGTTGATATTCTATGCCACTTACACTTGGGGGCATGTTGTCTCATCCTACCATATCATTTTTTATCCTATAATATCATATCTTACCATCTCCTATCTTATCATCATTGGCCATCATACCCATATACCTATCGTATTGATTCCATTCATCCTCACTTCCTCCTTTTGATCTTGATAAAAATATGGGGAAAAATGTTGAAACATGCTTTGGATATCCTTTGGTATACCTCATCCTTCCAAGCAAGCCTATCATTATCCTAGTGTCATAAGCTTTTTCATGAAAAATCCTAAGTATTGTACCTAAAATGGGTCATTTTATTCCTATGCTACATAGTCTTTGGAGATCACATCCTTGCCCTCTTATAATGCATACATCTATTTCATTCACTATGACCTATCCTTTTTATCCATCCATATATTATGAGACTTTTGTCCCTTATCCTATCACCCACCCTTTCATCCATCAATCCCATCTATCTCCTTGCACCTAGACTTGGTTTTCCCTTGTCATTGATATCTAGCACAAAGGCTACCCAAATTGTCATCCATTGAAATTTCAAAACATTTCAAAAAATTCCTAAAAAGATACAAAAATAAAAAAAATAAAAAAATCCAAAAATCCAAAAAAATCAAAACATTTAAAAAATCCAAAAAAATCAAATATTAAAAATCCAAAAAAATCAAAACATTTAAAAAATCTAAAAATAAATCAAACATTTTTCAAAAATCCAAAAAAAATCAAAATATCCCCAAAAAATACAAAAAAATGAAAAAAGGTCTTGGAAAAAAAGACAAAAAATCAAATAGCCAAACAAAAATCCAAGCAATAAAATCAAACCAAATCACTTCTTCCAATCAATTCAACATATCAATTCAACTTCTTCAAATCAATCCTTCAAATCAATTTCTTCATCAAATTATCTAATCACATCACTTCTTCTAATCAAATCATTCTTCTAATCAAACACATCAATTCTTCTAATAAATCCAATCATTATCATCAAATCAAATAATTTCTCCATCAATTCAATCAATCAAAATCATTCCAAGTAAATCATTTCTCAATTTAATTCATCAATCATCATCCAAATCTTCAAATCAATCATTCCAAGCAATAATCCAAATGCAAATCAATCCTTAATCCATACCAACCAAGCTAATCAATCTTGCCAAATCATCCAATCACATCCTTTGGTCTTGATCATAATTTTGTTGTAAACCCAATCAACTAATAAATCAATCAATCATCCTTTTGTTGATCTAGGGATATATTGTTCCCTGCAATGACAACACTATCATCCTCAATCAATCAATTAATCATCAGTTTACAGCTTGATAGGGGCAATACCTTGTTTTTTTTTGGTATCATTTGTGCATGCTTTCTTTCTTGCTTGTGTGTGTTATCATTTCAATTTTCATTTGCATCAAATCCTAATCACTCTCAGATAATATTCATATCTTGTATCTAGACAAGTTTGTATTATGCTGGGGCACGAGACACATCGTCACCTTGGTCCTTATACCTTGGTGCATAACATCTAGTGCTATATCAAACATATGATTGCTCACTTTATTGCAGTATAGCATGCCTTTTTTATTTTTCATCTACTTATTATCTTGTATCATTCACCTTATCCCTCCTTTATCATCTCATTCATTTCAAGAGCATATTTGTGTTTGTCCAACCTGCCTATCCTTTGGAGGGGGCATCATCATCATCCCATTTCTTCATATCTTTTGCATCACCATATTCTTTTATCATCCCTTTCCTTCATTCTTCTTACTCCTCACTTCCTCAAGTGGTTGGGAAATCATCTATTTTTCATCTATCCATACCTTAGCTTCTTTGAAATGATGCTACTTGACATAAATCTCACCATCTCGAACATCATCTCTAAGAGGGGCAAAATGTAGACACCCAAAATTGTTCATGTCATTATATTACCTAGTTGATACATGACCTTGTAAGATATTTTGTAATATTTTACCCTAGGTCATTACATTATCCCACTTATCCCATTTATTCCACTTAATCACCTTCCCAATTAATTAAATAAATCTCATTTATTTAATTAATTCCCCTTTCACATGTCTCAAAATAATTCAAATTAATTATTTGAATTAATTCCTCACTTATTGTCACATTGCAACATGTATCACATGACTACAACTCTTCACATGCAAAAATAATTTAAATAATTTTAGTATTTAAATTATGAGATTCCCACTCACATCCTATTTTTAGCCTCATTCATTCTGCATCATAGGCATCTTTTCCTCCAAAATAAATAATAGAATCTCATTATTCCCTCACATCCTAATTTTAGCCTCATGTCATAACCCACTTAATGTGCGTCATAGGCACTAAAATAAATTTTAATCCTAATCATACATATCACAAATTTGACTTTTAATCTTGGCCATCAAATCAAATCAGCCTTCTCCTATAAATCAAGCATTTCACATGCTATTTGGGAGAATCTTCTTCTAGCATCCTCACTCTGCCAAAATTTCTCTCAATATTTTCATCTATCTGTCTTATTTTTGTCTATCATCTCCATCTTATCAGTATGCTGCGAAAATGAGCAATCAACATATCAAAATAATCAAACCTTCAAAATCTTGCATTCTCATGCAGGTGGAGAAGAAAAATGGAGGTAAATAAAATATAGCTTAGAGATCGGTTTGCATTTACTTGCTATTTTGATTCCCATGCTTTCTTGTACTCTATTGTGTTGTTTAGGGTTTGATATCGTGTTGTTTTAACTTTATATCTGATTTTCCCTAACTACACCCATCATTCTTATAGGTTTACATAGGTTAGTATGAATCATTTCTAATTGCATTATAGAAGATCACTCCTCTCTCTTGAAACTTGTTTTTGTTTGCTTTCCCATTTGACACTCCTCGCATAATGTGTTTGAAAGCTTAGTTATCTTAGGCATATCTCTCACCACATGAGTAGAGTTGATCTTCATCATATTGTCAAAGTTGATTTATCTCATCCATTTTTTCCATAGCCAACACTCACCGGATTGAGACAATAAATAGGTTCTTCCATTTGACTCCTTTAGATGATAGACATTTCCATTTATCCTAGTACCTTCAGTGACTAATCTTCCAGACCCTACCTTCCTAATCTCACACCCTTTGGCATAAAATGTAAGGCTATATCCTTTGTTGCACATGTAACTAACACTAAGGATATTATTATTTATCCATTTGACATAGAAGACATCCTTAGTCTTGTTCCTTCCATCAATGGTTATAAAACCTTTTCCACAAATTTGTATTGACTCATCACAAATAAACTTTACATCTCCACCATTCTACTTCTTAAATCTTATGAATTCCCCCTTGTTAATAGTCATGTAGTTAGAAAAGCCATATCAATCACCCAAGAGTTTTATTCTTCCTTTGCATGAAAGTTAATCCACACAACCATTGATATTTCATTATATTTGTTAGCCTAAAAAGTAATAGACTTCCTACATTTTTCAATATCACCCTTTTTGTCACCAACTTTCATATCCATGAAAAATGTTTCATCATTTGAATCTTAACTTGCTTCACTTTATTATCTCCTTCATAAATGTTGTGAATCTTTTCCCAAACATCCTTAGTAGAACTACAAATTTATCACCTTCAAAATTTCTGAATCAAATAACCCATTCATGATAGAATTCTTTGCCTTCTCATTGTTCTCATACAACCTAATCTCAACTGGATTTTTTTGAGCAACAATGGGAGTAGTGTAACCATCCTTGAAAACTTGTCAAACACCAAACCTAAAGGGTTTAGATGGACTTTCATTCTTACTTTTCAAAAGGTATAATATATTCCATCAAACCTAGGTGCTTTGTAAGATCCATCATGTGCCATACTAGACATTTCCTCAAGAGGTTTGTTGAGAATATGTGTCTCAAACTCACTAGTAGAAACCCTGATACTGTGACCAAGCAACAAAGTTTCTTAAGTGTTTTTTTTTGGCTTTTGCCTCTATACCACCAGGTGATTGAGAGAGAGGAGCAGTAGTGCAATTACCACCATACCGCAAGAGCTCGCTGGATGTGTAGCGGTAGAGTGGTTACCACCATACCATAGGAGCCTCTAATCTATTGAGTGGTAGTGTGGTGTATACTACCATACCGTGGAAGTCTGTCAATTTTTCAAAGGTAGAGCAGTTACTGCCATACCTCGGGAGCCCTCAACATATCCGGAGGTAGCATAGTTATATCCATCCTGGAGGAGCTTGTTGGTTGTGCAACGTTAGCATGATGTAAGGTGAAGATCATGGGCTTGATGAATTGTTGAGATGTAAGCTGTTAATTAGAGGATGTTTCTGACTTGGAAGGAGGCCATTTGAATTCTTGGGAAGTTTAATGGTTGTTCAACATAGTAGTTGAATTGAATCTATTGTATAGAGAATGAATCGATCATGGTTGTTTCTATACATTGCAACGTATTGTAATTGTGAAGGGGTTAGAGAGTTCGATGGTTCAGAGGTTGGATGATTGAATGACCAGTTAGTGAATTTCATTATATGCTATTTTGAAAGTATTCTAATAGTGTTATTTCGTACGAGGTTGATCAGGGAAATGTTGTTGCTATAATATTGTCATCTGAAAGGAGAGTCTACAACTTGTATGTAATTTGGTTTCTATAATACAAGTGATTTTATTTGGTGTGGTGGGTTTTTCTCTTGAAAGGGTTTTCCCACGTATATCTGGTATCAATTGTGTTTGAGTTTGTTTCTCTATTATGTTATTTCCTTCATGTGCATCTTAATGAACTGTAATTCCAAAATTAAGACATATTTGCATTCTTCTATGAGGTTTGACATTAGGAGAGTTTATTTTGCACTTTAATTTTCCTAACAAGTGGTATCAGAGCTTCACCAGTTGTGTTATCCTTGTGGGTAGGTTGGGTTTTTTGTGTCAATCCTGTTTAGTGGGAGTTTTATAGAATTCTTGTAAGTTTTAAATTATAGATTAAGATGGCATGCACATCAGGAAATATTGAAATTGAGAAATTCAATGGTAGCAATTTTGAGTTGTGGAAACTTAAAATGGAAGACCTATTGGTGGATCAAGATATTTGGCTTGTTGTGTCTAGAACAAAACCTTCTAGCATGAAGCAAGAAGATTGGGACCTCAGAGAAACAAAATAAAAAGGGTTGATAAGACTATATTTGGCAGACTCTGTTCTCCTGAACATTCATGAAGAGAAGACTGCATCTTCTTTGTGGAAGAAGCTTGGAGATATTTATCAAGGAAATTCCTTGGTGAATAAATTGTTCTTGAGGAAGAATTTGTACTCCTTGAAAATGCAGGAAGGGGTGTCCTTTGTTGATCATTTAAATACTTTTAACATGTTGATTGCTCAGTTAGCATCTATGGGTGTGAAGATTGATGATGAAGATCATTGTATTATTTTTTTTTGTTCTTTGATGGATTCTTGGGATCATTTACTGATGGTGATTGGGAGAACGAAAACCACTTTCAATATGGAATATTTGGTTGCTTCTTTATTGTCTAAAGAAATGAGAAGGAAATATTTTGAGATGATGAAGGAGGCTCTTTTTGTTTGAGGAAAATCAAAATAAAAAGGCAAGAAGAAGGAAAAGAAGTCCAAATCAAAATCAAAAGGGAGATCAAAGTATCCTGGTAAGAATTCCAAGGTGAAGTGCTAGAATTTTGGGAAACCTGGTCATGGCCAAAGGGATTGCAAAGAGGATAAAAATAAGAAGAAGAAAAAGTCTTTCGACAATGATTCTTCTCAGAGTGATGTAGATGCCTTCATTGTAGCCTTGGAAACTTGGGCATCTGATGATGTTTGGTTGATTGATTCTAGAGCATCGTTCCACATGACATCTCATAGAGACTAGCTCACAAAGTATGAAAAATACAATGGTGAAAAGGTGTACTTGGTGAGTGATTCATCTCTGGAAATTGTTGGTCATGGAAGTGTTAGGATTCAGTTTCTCGATGGAAGAATTAAGGGAATTGATGGCATAATGCATATACCAGGTTTGGCTCAAAATTTACTTTTTGTAAGTAAGCTAAATGATGTTGGAGTACAAGTCTCATTCTATAGCAATGGTTGTAAAATGACTAGAGGCTCGATGGTGCTGGCTAGGGGTGCCTATATAGGTACTCTGTATAAGTTGGACACACTTTTTGTTCAATGTAATAGTGTCTATGTACAGTTACAAAAGGTTGTTCATGCAAAGGAGACTAAAGTCCCTGTAGGGGCTAATTCTTTGGAAGTTAAAATTCCTATAGATAAGACTATGCTCTGGCATCAAAGGCTAGGTCATATTGGTGAGAAAGGATTAAATTCCTTGAAAGATAAAAACCTAGTTGAGGGGCTTGATGATTGTAATCTGGAATTTGAATTTGTGAACATTGTATATATGGAAAACATCACCATGTTTCTTTTTACTCTTGTCCTTATAAATCTTCTGGTGTTCTGGATTATATTCACTCTGATTTTTTTGGTCTAGTGAATGTTCCTTCATTGTTGAATTCAAAATATTATGTATTGTTCATTTATGATTATTAGAGAAGGGTGTTTGTATATTTTCTAAAAATTAAATCAGAAGTGTTTAGTCGGTTTAAAGAGTTCAAGAACTTGGCTGAAAATCAGACTGGTAAGAAAATTAAATGCTTGAGGATAGATAACGGTGGTGAATTTTCTTCTGTAGAATTTGAATGGTATTGCAAAGACCATGGAATTAAGAGGCATAAAACAACACATTACACTTTGCAGAAAAATGGAGTTACTGAAAGGTTGAATAGGACGTCGATGGAGAAGGAAAGAAATATGTTGAGGAATGCTAGTCTGGAGCAGAATTTATGGGTTGAGGTTGTGGCTACAACATGTTACTTGGTAAATCGATCTCCTTCTTCGACACTAGTTGATAGAATGCCTATGGAATTTTGGTCTGGTAAGAAGCCCTCTCTGAGACATATTCATGTCTTTGGTTGTGAAGCATATGTTTATGTACCAAATGTGAAAATATCTAAACTAGAGAACAAAGTTGTTAAGTGTATCTTCATTGGCTACAACATTGGTGTGAAAGGATATGAGCTTTGGAATCCTATGATTGAAAAGATTGTATACAGTAGGAGCGTAATATTTCGAGAGTTGAAACCTTCTTTAGTGGAACTATAGTCAAAGCTGAAAGAACAAGAAGAGAAAAATGATGTTGTTGAAATAACTCTAACTCCTAAAAGAGAGGAATGACACATTGATAGTGTACCTGAAATTGAGGTGAGTTTGAGAAGCTATGAGAGTTATAAACAAGAAGAAGAACCACAACCTCAGCCTCAACCTATGAGGAGGTCTACATGTGAGAAGAAGCAACCTGATAGGTATGGATTCTCTATGTTGGATTCTATTTGTGCCTATTCTTTGATTACAAACACAGATGACCCTAGGACTATAAAAGAGGTAACTAAAATATCTAATTCAGATTCCTGGTTGGAAGCCATGAATGAAGAAATAGCATCATTAAAGAAAAATAAAACTTGGGATTTGGTTCCATTTCCTGAAGGTAGGAAGCCTATGGGCTGAAAATGGGTTTTTAAAAAGAAAATTGGTCTAGATGGTTGTGTTGAAAAATATAAAGCGAGGTTGGTTGCGAAAGGATATTCCCAAGTAGAGGGAGTTGATTATGGAGAAATATTTTCTTCAGTAGCAAAGCTAACATCTATCAGATTTATTTTGCCACTTGCAAAAGCATATGACTAGGAGATTGAGCAGATGGATGTGAAGAAAAAATTTCTTCATGGTGATCTTGAAGAAGAAATTTATATGTCTCGGCCAGAGAAATTTGTGAAAAAAGGTAAAGAAAATTTGGTTTTCAAGTTGAAAAAATCTTTGTATGGTTTAAAACAGTAGCCTAGAATGTGGTACCAAAAATTTGACATGTTTGTTTTGTCACTGCATTTTGTAAGATCAAAATCACATCATTGTGTGTAATTCAAGACTGAAAATGATCGGGTTCTTATTATTGCACTCTATGTTGATGATATGTTGTTCATAGGGAATAGTAAGTCTATGATTTCTGATCTAAAATATCAATTGTATGTAAAGTTCAAAATGAAGAATATTGGTGCAAAAAGGTATATTTTGGGAATGGAAATAACCAGGGACAAAAAAATTAGAAAAATTTGGCTCAACCTGAGTAAGTGTATTAACACTATTCTAGAGAGATTTTGTATGACTGATTGCAAGCAGCTAGTTGTTCCAGTTTTGCAAGGAACAAAGCTATATGTTGAAGATTGTCCAAAATATCCTATTGAGATGGAGGATATGACAAGGGTGCCTTATGCAAGTGCAGTTGGTAGTTTAATATATGCAATGGTCTGTACTAGGCCTGACATTTCCCAAGCAGTGGGAGTACTTGGTTTATGGAAAATCTAGGAAGGTCACATTGAGATGTTGTGAAAAGAGTGTTTAGATATTTGAGGGGCACTTTAGAATATGCTTTGTATTACCATGGAAATTTGGTTGAATCACAGAGGAATCTTAGCATTTGTGGGTATGTAGATTCTGATTGGGTAGGAGACATTGACAATAGAAGATTCACTAGTGGATATATTTTCATGGTGAATAGTGGTGCAGTTAGTTGGATGAGCAAGCAACAAGTTGTAGTCGCTTTGTCCACTAAGGAGGCAGAATACATGGTAGCTACACATGCCTGTAAGGAATCCATTTGGCTTAGAAGATTGTGTTCTGATATTGGTTTTGATGCAGGGTAGATTATTATTTATTGTGACAGTTAGAGTGTTATTTGTCTGGCGAAAAATCCTACTTTCCATGCCAGGATGAAACATATTGATGTACAATACCATTTTGTATGAGATATGGTGGAGGATGGAAAGGTCTATTTGGAAAAGGTGCATACTCTGAAGAATGTTGTTGATGCATTGACAAAGCCAATGACCATGGAAAATTTTAGATGGTGTGCAAGTTTGATGGGCCTTGGGGTCCAGAATATTCAACAACTTTAGGTATTGAAAAGGGTTCAGTGAGTTCTTCGTCAAGTGGGAGATTATTGAGAATATGTGTCTCAAACTCACTAGTAGAAACCCTGATATTGTCACCAAGCAGCAAAGTTTCTTAAGTGTTATGTTTATGCTTTTACCTCTATACTACTAGGTGATTGAGAGAGAGGAGTGGTAGTGCGGTTACCACCATACCATAGGAGCTCACTGGATGAGTAGCAGTAGAGCAGTTACCACCATACTGTGGGAGCCTCTCATCTATTGAGTGGTAGTGCGGTGTATACTGCCATACCATGAAATTTTTTCAATTGTCCGGAGGTAGAGTGGTTACTTCCATACCTCAAGAGCCCTCAACCTATCCAGAGGTAGCACGGTTACCGCCATCCCACGAGAGCCTGTTGACTGCACAACGGTAGTAGGGTGTAAGGTGAAGAGCATAGAATTGATGAATTTGTGATATGTAAGCCATTAACTGGAGGCTATTGTTGACTTGGAAGGAGGCCATTTGAATTCTTGGGAAGTTTGAAGGTTGTTCAATAGAGGAAGTTGAACTTAATCGATTGTATGGAGAATGAATCGATCATGGTTGTTTCTATAAATTGCAACATATTGTAACTATGAAGGGGTTAGAGAGTTTGATGGTTTAGAGGTTGGATGATCGAATGATCTATTAGTGAATTTCATTGTATGTTGTTTTGAAAGCATTGTAACAGTGTTGTTCTATACGAGGTTGATCAGGGAAATGTTGTTGCTGTAATATTGTCATCTAAAAGGAGAGTCTGTAACTTGTATGTAATTCAATTACTGTAATACAAGTGATTTTATTTTGTGTGGTGGATTTTTCTCTCGAAAGGGTTTTCCCACTTATATCTGGTGTCAATTGTGTTTGAGTTTGTTTCTCTATTCTATTATTTCCTTCATGTGCATCTTAATGAACTGTAATTCTAAAATTAAGACATGTTTGCATTCTTCTCTAAGGTTTGACATTAGGAGATTTTATTCTGCACTTTAATTTCCTAACATGGTTAAGCTCCTTCCGAGGAACTTAGCTCTAATACCAATTGTTGAACACACCCAGATACTAAGAGGGGGGTGAATCAGTATCTTCAAAACTTAACCCTTTTAGTATAATGAAAATTAAGACCCTTAACAAGATCAATAACCCTTAACTAGATCAACAACACTTAATCAAATTAGCAACAATGAAAGATAAATAAATGACCACACATTCAAAAAATAACACCAGATATATGTGGAAAATCCAAGAAGGGAAAAAACACAATGAGAAATCTCATAATATATGAAGCTCAGTGCTTACAAAAATTATAATTTGTTTTAAGGCTCATCCTCTAAGGAAGCACACCACTCCCTAATGGACTTGCAAGCTAAGGTTCACAAACCTAGGGAGAGATACAAGGACCTACTAAAGAGACTCACTGTTCAATAGCAGGATACATGAAGATTTAGATTTACAATATATGTCAACAATACACTCTGCTAATTGAGGCGTTGAAGCTCATCTTCTTTATATTTTCCATAACTCACATTACTTGTTGCATTTTCCATACTCATACACCACCACACACCTTGAAATTTATTTATTCCTCCACAAGATCATAAAACACCAATTAGGTTGACTAGAACATAATACAAACAATGATCCCAAAAAGTAGACCAAAAAAACACAATTATGGTGAAAGCGGTCCTATCCAAGAGATAGAGGACCAAAAATAGCTTATTACATCTTTCAATGTGATCCCAAACAACGCACATGCTAGTGCATAGAATCCAAAATCAACAACAAGGAAATGTGTAGAAGAAACACATAGCACATTATCGATCAACCCAAAAACATACTTTCAAGTGAATTTAATTAATGTTTCTCTCAACAAGATAAGGTAGGACCCAAACTTAACACAACCTCAAATGTTGGTACAAACCCCAAGCACATAGTGCAAGCAAGAGAAAAATCCTTGTCTTCTAGATATCCACAAATTACCTAGAAAACCAACTCAAAACAGTATGCAACACCAAAGAGATCAACCATCAATGTGAGGACCACAAAGATATTTTCAATGAACATCCAACAACACCTCTAGATTCTTCTTTCACACTATCATGCCATAAATAGCCACCACAAACCAACCAGGAACAAAACACTTCATCCTTGAATCCCAAAAGACACGACCATGAGATAGAACATTAACAACCCAACTTGTGATGAACTTCATCACATGAAATTTGAACTGAGACACTACACAAACACTAAAAGTACATCCACCAAGTCATAGAAACAAAAATAACAATGCAAATAAATGTGGAGTATTTTCTAAACCAATCCTGACAAGCAACAAAGTTTCCAACCCACTGATTACTAAAAACCTCCTTGGTAACATTGGTGACCTAAAAATATTTGAGTTCATCTTCCATAGGACATAAACAATAAATCTCAAACCACAAGAACATATCTTCAAAGGAAAAGGAATGTAGAGAATTTTCCAAACAGTCTTTGAAGAAACTTCTTGTAGTATAAACTTTCACCAATATCCAAAGACCAAAACTTCGCTGTAGCAACACATACTTCCTCGAGAACAATATGAGAGAGCATATAACTTACTAGAGACCATCAGAACATCTCTCCAACTTCAACATTACTTCTAATCCCCATCTTAATTCATTTGTAATCCTCATTGTAATATATCATCATGATATCATTTTTGCTAACAACAAACATACTCAATACCACTTTAATTGACATCAAACAAGGCATGGCATCCAACCATGAATATCAAAAACATCATTGTTAGCATATCATCATACATCAATGACAACACAAACTGAGTGTTGACTTCAATGACAAACAATTCCAAAACATAGTTAGCATATATTCAACATAGTAACTACACTTAAACTCATGACATAACATAAAATAAATGGTTGCAAATTTAACAAGAAAATCTACAACATAAAAAAACACTCATCTAATTCACACACCAATTTTATTTTTTTATTAATTTCTTTCATCCAAGAGTTCACAAACTCTTTCTTATGTACAAGAAAAACTCAAACTCCCCTCTTAAAATCCTTTTTTTGATGATAATTAAAGCTCTCTTTATAACCTTTGTTACCCCTCATAGCCATTTCTTAAAATTATCTTTATTTTGAAAGACTCTTCATATTTCCAATTAACTAATCAAATTTTCTTGTTTGTCAATCCTCCAAACATGACAACTTGGACATTTGGTAAAACTTCCTTCATCACACTTTTCTTGTTAGCCAATAGGCTATATATGGTGTGAGGTTTCTGCCTAAAACTTGTCTCACACCGGAAATCTAGACAAGTTTTCCACAAAATAGGTTATGGTTTCAATCAAATACAAAATTTAACGGCTGAAAATCCAAAGCTTATAAATACATTCAATTAATATGGAATCTTGGTTGATGAGATAAATGTGAGATAAATGCACAGTATCATTCTCTTAGATTTTTCTTGTTGTTGGCACTCGTTGTTTGAATTTTTCTCATTGTTCGAACTCTTTGTTTGATCGGATATGTCACATGTCATATCAGCTAAAAATATCAATTTCCTAGCTACTACCTATCTTATGTCCCTTCAAATAAATAACTCATATGGATCTTATTGCATTTGAACTACCATAAATTTTATTTTACTTTGTTTATTGTAGCTGTTAAATGCATTTTTGCACTATACTATAGATCACTGCCCTTCACCGCCCACTATCTCTACAAATAGATATAATAATGTCAATAAAACTATAGAACTAGCAAAGATTACTCAAATTCAGAATGCACATAGGACATACCAACAACAAGAATTTGAAGAATCCAGGTACTATCCTGCAAAGTTTTCACACTTTTCCTATGGTATAATGCTATATTGAATTCAATCTGATATATTGACTTCAAATAATTTCCTGGAATCACTTGTTCTGCCTTTGATTTAGCATCATCTTGTGCAATGGTTTTTAATATTTTTTCTTTCAAGTTTTCCAAGCACATTGTTGCTTGCTATGCTTGTCAACTATAAGCATACAGTGTGTTAAAGAAATAAAAATTGGAAAATAAAACTTCAATATGATTCATAAATGAATAATTTTAATGCATAGAAAAATAACAAAAAAGATGCAGGCATAGCATCAAAAAAACTTTAGACACAAATTGTGTTGCTTGCTATGCCTACTCTAGGTTAAGAACAATGGTAGGTTACATAATCTATGGTAGGTTGAATGGATGTGTAATCTACATCTACTAACACAATATTTGTTGCTTCCTATGCTTTCTCTGAGTTAAGAACAATGGTAGGTTACATAATCTATGACAGGTTGAACGAATGTGTACTCTACATCTACTACAAAGGGAGTCACTTCTGCTCATATGATTTGCAATATTTTCATAATCTTTGTTGAGCGAGTTTGAGGTCTATTTTTTCAGTGGTTGTCAATTCTTTAGGAGGTGATGATGTGTGATAAGTAGGGCTGCAAAGTGAACAATTGGTAGATTCTCTTCTATCTATGGAAGGCTTAGATGGTCAAGACGGCAGTGCTTCCATCTTAGCAAGTCACTAATCCTTTCTAGTAGGGAAAGGGGGTAGAGTGTTGTGATATTTATGCATGCAGAGCTCACCTAAAAATCATAAGAACATAAATAAATTTTAGATTTTGTGTTATGAGATTTTCATCATTTTTTTATTTTTTTATGGGATTTCTTATTCATTGAAATAATGTACAGCTTTATTTATTAGCACACTTTCAACTTTTTATTCTCAAACTTCAACTTCTAATTCATAATCACTAGGTAGTTAGAATTTATATCTCTTTTCCTTTGCACAAAACTCTCACATGTCAAATAAATTTAATAAAACTATGTTATGGAAAAGATACAAAAATGGAATAAACAAACTTTAAACTCTACTACTCTATCAAAGATGGTAAGACTAAACTGAAAATAGCTATGTTGTAGAGAAAGAGAAATGAAAAAATAAACCATCAATTTTTCAAAACCCTAATCACTATGCTCCTCATTTTTTCATTCAAGAAACTCCTATAGATTAATGGAAGCTACTCCGTAATCACAAAATAACTAGAAAAGGTATAATGTATAATAGCCATTTTATAGTTACCCAGTTAGTGAAATTTGATAAACTATGCAAAGTTGGCAGTCAAAAATATATCCTAAGATTTGGAAATGGATCGCCTTGTCTTCATATTCTTTAAATATGTATCATTTGCAGTGTCATCGAATATACTAGGAAAGTAGTCAATTGCATTAGACAAAGTAAACCTTCCTAAAGTTATCTTTCAGAGAATTGTATTGCCAAATCATTGGAATTGATAAGCATCTGAACAATGATTAATTGGCAATATGCACAACTTGAATGTCATTATAAGGAATCCCTTTCAATCTAAAGTACATGAATTCTTAGGATTGAGTGTTGAACCAACAATGCTGAAAACATAGAGAGCTTTATGAAAATGTTTGTTTTGAATATTGGGTGCCAAAAAGAGTAAGGAAACTACTCAAGAGCCCACCACAAGAGAATTTGTGAGTTTAGTGGATGAAATAATATTCTCATGGTGTTCTAGTTTCTTGGTCACTTTGTGTAACAAGAAAATTTAAGCTCATAAAAATTTCAAAGCTAATTTGATTCTTTGAATCCAAATATGATTTTTGAAGGATTTTAGTCCAAATATCAAAATTAAACATTAAAACTTCATAACCACGACCCTGAGCGAAAAATGGAAAATTTTATAACTACCGACTAGAAACTCATCTTCCTACAAAAAATTAGCCAAATGATGCATAGAAACTTCAAAGAAAAATCCATCATTTATTTCTACTCTAGATATCTTAAACTTATATTTTAGCTACTTCTATAAACAACCTTGTGAAAAAATGAAACTTTAAAATTTATCAAATGGTAAGGAATTTTGACATGTGAAAATTTACCACGATGTCTTTGACTATATCAAGAACATCCATGTAAAAAAATTTCCTTCTATCTCTTATAAATCTTCAAATTTAATTATTTTCTTGATTCGACGAGTTGAACCATGTAGTGGCATCTATGATCATGACTAAAAAGGATAGGTAATTTTGTTTAAAAATTTAATTAGTACGAGAGGTTTTAGCATAGGAAATGTTTAAAATTGGGCAAGTACAAAAACATGGACAACACCATGTAATGACTAACCTTCCTCACTATTTGTGCAATGTTTGATCTAGTGCACACCGTGGAAACATATTACTACTAACTACTAATGAGTATAGTACATGAGACATATGTTTCTTCTCTGCTTCTATGTTAGAGCACTATTTTGAAGAAAATTTAATATGAATAGGAAATGGACTAATAATAGGTTGTGCATTTTTCATATTGAAGTGAACAATAACCTTCTCCATAGAATTTTTTGTGACAACCATATTTTCTTTTTATCTTTTTTTATGTATCCCCATGCCAAGAATATGATATTCACTATCTATGTCCTTCTTCTCAAACTCCCTATAAATTTGAGCTTTTAAATGGATAATTTTATAAATGTTGGGACCTACTACCAACATATCATCAACATAGAGAAGAAAAATAATAAAATGTGACCATTATACCTTTCAAACAAAGTAAGCACAATTATCATCCTTACATCTTCTAAAACCCAAACTCATCATGAAGGAATAAAAAAATTTGTACCAACACTTTTATGCTTGTTTTAAACCATATAGTAGTTTTCCCAACTTACAAAAAAGATTCCCTTGTATCTTTCTTCAAAACCTTCTAGTTTTTGTATAAAATTATCCTCTAAGATCTTTCCATGTAGAAAGGTTGTTCTAACATTTAACTATTCTAACTCCAAATCAAGGCTAGAAATAAGAGAAAAAAAATCTAACACTACTTAACCATACAATAGGTGAATTTTTTTCATCAAAATCAATACCAATATTTTTGCATACCCCTTGGCCACCAACCAAGCTTTATAACTCCCCAAATTATCATTTATGTTTATTTTAGATTTGAAGACCCATTTGTTCCCAATATATTTTCACCCCTTAGGAAATGGCACAAGGTCCCACATATTATTCTTGTGTAGATTTTCCATCACATCTTCAATAAAAAATCTCCACTTGATTGCACATTCAACTTCACAAGCCTCCTAATATGCACTAGGTTCAACAACATCATCAAGTAATGCATATTAATAAGAATTATAACTAGAAGAGTACCTTTTAGGTGGTTTGGGTACTCTAGTGGATCTTGTTACAAGGGGTAATATATCACTCTATGGCTCATTTCATTATTTTTCATCTTGTTTATTTTCATCTGGTACATGTAGATTATCATCATAGTTTTCCACCTTTGTACTTTGTTGTTCATTACCTATTTATATTGATTTTTCATTAAAAAATATCTTGACTAACAAAAACCTTGTAGGCAGTAATATCCCACAACATATACCCTTAGTACCATGTACATAGCCAAGGAAATTATATTTTTTAGACTTCACACCCAACTTATTTTGATTCTCTTTAGGAATTTATGAGCATAAACATCAAAACCAAAAACACAGAAAATAATAATCAACAAGTTCACCTATCCATACTTCAAGTATTTTGTTATCAAGAATTGTATAGTTGATCTATTGATCAAGAAACAACCTCAATCCAAGTTTTTTTCTCTAAATCAGTAGTGCTCAACATACATCTGGCTTGCTCCAATATTGTATGATTCTTACATTCAACAACACTATTTTGATGTGGTGTCCTATCAACCGTAAATTATCTTTCAATGCCATACTAAAAAACTAGTTAAACTCAGCTGAACAAAATTCACCCCCACTATCTATTCTCAAATATTTTATATTCTTATCCTTCTAATTCTCTACCAGAGCTTTGAACTTCTTAAAATAAGAAAATTCTTCAAAATTATTTGTGAGAAGATAAATGCACACCTTATGAGAATAATCATCTATAAAGGAAACAAAAATGTTGAACCCATAATAGATGCTATAGGATATTCCCAAGTATATAAATGAATTAATTTAAAAATTCTTTACTTTTGGTAGTACTTCTAGAACAACTCAGTCTATTATGTTTTTCAAACAAACAATATTCACAAAAATTTAAATGTCTAGATTTGGCACTTGGGAGAAAACTTTTATCTAGTAGTACCTTGAAAACAAGCTCACTCATATGGCCTATCCATTGATGCTAGGTTGATAATTATTTTTTTTCTACTTCAAACACCACTACATCCTCTCCACTGCCAGTTTCTCCAACCAGCCTATAGATATTTCCTAGTTTTTATCCATTTAGCACAACCAATACATCCTTTATTACCTTGAGACAACTATTTTCTCCACTAAATTGGTAACCTTTTTCATCAAAAACTCTAATTGATAATATATTTTTCTTTAATCCCAGTACATATATAACATGCTAAATAGTTCTTACCATTCCATAAAAAATCTTGAATCTTACCTCTTCTTCACCAATAGCTTCATACCTCCATCACATGACTAATAAGTATAAAACCATTCTTCATGTGGATTCATGTGAAAGTAGGTGCCAAAATACATAATTCAAATATAAAGTAAAGAGCCTCTCATATTAGCAATTAATACATCTCCATCTTTGAATGGTATCTGAACATTTTTTGTGTTTACCTCAAATCCATAGACACTAAAATTTTCTTTTCTTTATTTTAACAACTTCCAATCATTTTTGGCAATTTCCATTTTACCATAGTTACATAATTTTACTCTTGTTTCCCCTTCGATTTGGACCCAATTTTTCCACGCTCATTATTTCCTCTTTCTTGAGTTTTTCCACTTGCAATTAGTTCTTCATTTGAAGAAGAATCTTGAGATTTCTTCTACCATGAATCTTCAAATATTACTATAGTCATCATATCTTCAAAGACCAAATTCCTACTCAGTGCAAATTTACTACGAGCTATAACTAGTTGATCCCAAGTTTCAAGAAATGAGCATAATAATATTGTTGACTTATACTCTTCTTCAACTTCCATCCCCACTAAATCCAACTTTATTTTAAATGTGTTAAAATAATCTATATGATCTATGATTGATGAATTGTCACATATCCTCCATTTATACATCTATCCATGTAACCAAATTTTATTTTCTAATGACTTCATCTCATATAGCTTTTTGACCTTAGTCCACAAGTCATGTGCAATTTTCTCCTCTACAAAACTAAATAATATTGAATCTACTAGAGATAAATGTATTGTTTCTCTAGACATGCTATCCTTTTCATCTCAATCCACCTAGTCCATCGCTCCAAGTTTTGATGTTTCCCCTTTGAGAGCTAGTGAACATCCATCATTCACCAATAGAGCTTGAATCTTTAGCTTCCATAAAGAAAAATTGGAACCATCAAATTTTTACACCACAAATGTGGTATTTATTTTTCATTCCATTTTTCACAACTCAAAAACACAACTTCTAAAGAAAAACCTCACTCTAATACCAATTATGAGAAAATACATAGTGTAAAATAAACAAAGAAAAATATTAAGAATAAATAACACATAGATTTGCATGGAAACTTGGTAAAACTATACCAAGAAAAAACCATGGAAAAATATCTCTATATTTTATTTCTTAGGAACAATACATAGTTACAACAATCTTCAAAAATGTATAAATAACTTAAGATAATTTGAAACTAAAAATCATTGTTTATCTTTGTCAAGAAAAGCTAAATTTTTAAAAACTGATAATAATCATTCAATATTTCCCTAATATGCCTCAACCTATAGGTTATTATCCTATAATTACTCAAACTATCACTTCTAGCATGCTTGCATCTACTAATTTTCACATAGTATCCCATGTGTTTAATACTGTATGAAATAAACAAACTACTTTCATTTTTACTTATCTTCCAACTTCTCATACTCTACCTCTAGCTCCTCCTCCTACTCAAAGGACTCTTAGATACTATGATCCTATTGAGTATCTTCATGACACTCCTACTAATATATCTATATAGGATCTTACTCAATCCTCTCCTACTTATCATGACATGTTCTAGGAGGCTCTACAAAAACATCATTGCATTAAATTTTGCTAGGCCAAATAAAGTAGCTACCTTGATTGATTATATCAAATTAAATACCAATGATATTATTTTCCAACAATATGAGCATCCTGCTCTAGAGGTTTAGAATCAATACTCTTATAATTATTTTTCTATTAATAATACTAGTACAAAGAATATTGTCATCAATCCTAGCCTTTATCTTAATATTTGTAGTCTACACTTATTGAACCAAATCAATGTGGATACCTCTTCTCTTTATCTAACATAATTATCCATCAATGGGGTTGATAAATTGGGTAGTAAATATATTATCATAGTCATGTTTATTGTGTATTTATGCCTCGGTAGCTTACCCACTATGATATTCATGCTTTTAGGATCCTTATCACGTAATCTTCTTCTTGGTAGACTGTGGATCCTTGCCATGGGCATAGTTTTATCTACTTTAAACTAGTAAATTAAATTTTTCATGGTAATAAGAAATATAATTAAATTGGATCTAGATCCCTTTCAATATTGTCTACAAGTGGATGTTAATTTTTAACCTAGTTCTTATTTAAAATTTGTAACTCTAATTCCTTCTTCATCACCAAAACCAACTATACCATTGTTAGCTTATATTTGGAACATAGAAAAAGGTGGGTCATAAGTTTAATGTTAAGAACCTAGGGTAAATTTTTCCTTTTTATATAGATTCATTTGGGATGCAAATCAACATGGTGATTAGATTAACTTTCAACCTTGTAGGTGAGTTAATCAACCCTAGATATTCATATTTGTGGGCCTTGGAAATGTTAAAAATCTGAAATAGATTGAATAACCCAAGAAATTTACAAGAGAAAATCAAAGCTACATAGACTAGAAAAGAATAAATAATGCACACCAAAACTCTGAGAGATTATGCAATGTCAATTTGAAAAAATTGCATTAAGAGCCTCCAAGCTGAAAAGATACAATACAAATATGCATGACTGAATGCAAATACAAGCTAGGTAGTGAGTTTATATAGAACATAGGAGAGGAGTTAGGTGGTGTTGTTCCTATAGCACACACACCCCATTTGGAATAGGAAACCTCTCTTTTCACTTGTCACAAATCACTTTTGCTTCTCCTCATTTTGTGTGCCCCCCTATTTTGAATCCTAAATGGTCAAGGAACTCTCAAGGAATAATATTGAGTTGGCCACATTTTTCTCCCCCCAAATTTTCAAAGTCCTAAATCCTCGTGGGATTCCCTCAGCTGATTGCCTTCAATTCTTCAAAACTAGTGTCCTCTGGCTAGTGCGAGTCCACCCCTATGGGCCGCCCTATGTGGGTTTCCTTCCTGTCAGCATCATTACAAATGAATGTCTCAAGGCACCTTCCCACCTCTTGGGATCTATGGCCACCTTTTCCTTTTTTTACTGCTTACCATTTTTGACAACCAATGCTTGATCACCTTCGACCCTGTGGACTCCACCATCCCAAGCACCAATTCTGAAGTGTATGTTCACCAACCCAAATGATTTTCGTACAAGAATTAATGAGGGCATTAAATTCCATATTTCCTATAAATAATCCTACATGACCTGTCATTTTCAAAACACTCTTTTGCAGCAAAGTGTCAAAGCTCCCAACATCAGCCTTCATCACACCCGCAACATTCGTTCACTAATTCAAGCAACAATCAAAGGATAGTTCATCCATTGTCGTCCGAGATCATGAGGTAGGTCCGCCATCACCCTCACTGTGTAATTTTTTCCTTAGAATCAAAGATGATCAAATGTGTGGTCAGTAAAATGATGAATCTAGGTGAACAAATGGCCTCACTACAAAACCCATAAGTTCAAAACTTGAAAAATATTCGAAAAACGGTGATATAATCGTATGCGGGACTTGAGGCCCCCATCATTGTTCTTAAGCATGACATTCATACCCCTCGGGCCCACTTCCCTCCATTTGTAGTGTGTTTCTCATGCAAACACTAACTTTCAAAAGTGATCACCATCTTTGTCCAGCCCACCTTCACGGGGCACTCCCTCCTCTCGGCCATTGCTCAAACCTAAAATTTTTGCAAGTTCAAAAGTACGCATCCATTAGCCCTGTTAGGTCTAACTATGCGAACTTCCACCTATGAATTTCCCATAGGCCTAACCATTCAGAACGACCTCCATGACCCATCCTCCCACTGACTGAACCCTGCCCCCACAGTCACCGCTATTTGGAAAAACTTGCAAACATCACGAATTCAAACTGGCCCTTTGTCTCCTTCGGCTTGCAATCGTGGACCTCCATCCACATGAGGCCATTGCTCCTTTGTCATTCTAAATGACCATTTGATGTTTCCCTCCCATTGGGTGGGTCCTACTCCCCTCTTTGCCTTTCACCTTCGTTAGACAATGAAATAAATGAGCATCTCCCATTTGTGGATCTGGCCATGCGAGATGTCGCCCTATCACTAATGTCACTTGATGACCATCGCATGAAATCCTTTTGTGTCTCAGATTCTGAGACCTTCATGGCTATCCCTTTGCATCTCTAAAATTGATTAAGTCCTTTGCTCTTGCGGGTTCTAGTCGGTGGGCCGCCCTTTGCGGACCACCGTCCATCTCTCGCAGTCCCAAAAGGAAAGGTTCCCTCATATCCCCATGCAGCGGAGTCCACTACTCCCTTCGTTGTTGAAAACCAAACTAGAAAATGAATTAAATTGATGGTCGATGCCTCCTTGTAGATCTGAATTAGTGGGCTTCCCATGTTAGACTTTTTCCTAGGTTTTGTCATTCCAAACAACCAACGTCTCGTGTCCTTCCTCACCTTTCAGCCCACACTTGACTGTCATCCTCTAACCCGGCAGGTCTCATATGGTGGGACTCCATCTGTGAGATGTCACCCTACCAATGGTGTTTTAATGACAGAGACTCCAAAATAACTGCTAGCCTAAGGAATTCCAAACCCTTGGGCCCGCAATTGCCCATTTTCCTCCAAACAAAAGATGAAGATGATTTTTAGAGGATTTTCATGATCTTTAAAGTATGAATTGTCTCATCTAACACTGTTTTGCAGGATTTTGGCTAATGTTCCTCATATTTTATGCTTGAATAATTTACTGCTCCTTTGGTTGTAGGATATATGGAACCAGTTGTCAGATCCTCAAGGGCTGCCACAGAGAAAGATAAAGGAAAAAATATCACCAAGGCACCTAGAGGAAAAGAGCACAAAGACCAAATGACGTACAAATTCTAGGGGGAGCCCCTCAACTCAAAGGTCACCACTGATTGGAAAGAGATCTCAGACACCAATCTAGGACATATCAACATTGACGAATTCAAACAAAGGGTCAGACTCCACCCTACAACAAAAAATGATAGAAAAATTAGAGCCCATGGATTGGCTAAGGCTACAAGATTCCCACAAGATCCCATAGCCCCTAAACTGGTAATGTCCTATAGAGAGGCATACCAAGAGGAAATCAAGAAGATAGTGGACTAGGATCAAAATGTGTTAGTTGACTTGTCTTCGAAGTCAATAGGTAGGACCTTTCACATCCTTACCTTCAGTGAAATGGAACAAACTTCTAAATAATATGTCAAGTAGATGTGAGATGTTGATCCCCTTAAGTTTAAAAAGTTAATCAATCAATGTTGGCTGAAGGATAAGAGGGGCAACACCAATAAAGTGCCCCAAAAGCTTTTCCGAAGTGACTTTTAGGAAGATTACCATGACTTGGTAACACTTTTGAGAAGAGTTATGGGCCTCCCGACTACAACTTTCTTTCAAGACTAGATGTTCTACTTCATTGAGGAGATCATCCGAGGGGACACCTATTTCTATTGGGCTGGAATTATCAGTGACTTCTTGCATCAATGGTTTGTAGCAGTGAAGAAAACCTCAAAATTCTACATGACATTGTTCCTTGTCTACTTGCTTGTTGACCATTCCCAATATAGGGGATTATTTGTGGCACTCAATCCAACTCCACAAAGGGTACTAAAGTTGTATGACAAGTACCTCTCAACTTCAGTACAAGAATTTTAAGAAGGACTACTACAAAGTCAATGATGCCTTCATACGTCACATAATCAGAATGCTTGGGGGTGATCTCGAGAGGAGTGTCTCACATAGTGAAAACACCTTCATCCACCGGTCCAGCTTCTTATTTATATAGTTTCCAAAATTCACCTACATCTGAGCCGAGGGGTTCTCTGACAAACCATATAAGCTGCCTCGGTACCCAAATGACTAGATAGTATTGCTCAAACTTTCATGGAAGCTACAACGAGCGCACACCCTCTTGAGAGATAAGCATAGAGAATGGATTCATTATCCCTTCTCCTTCATCAAAGGCATCTACAATCTCCATACATGTCAAAGTGCAGAATATTCTGACAAGGAGTTGAATGAGTACAACATAAAGTTTCACACTGCTCGGCCCTGAATGGACCCATATGGCAAGATGAAGAAAATGGTTGGATTGGAATATGCCCACCTACATAATTTTGAATACTTTTGGTCCAATTGCAAGGATGACAAGGAGGTTAGTTTGTGGAAATACACGCACATGATGGCCTACTTCATCAAGGTAGTTAAACTGTTCACTATACTGGAGCAAGTGGTTGAAGAATAGGGCATGGTGGTGGACACAAGGTATGAAGTTGTTTCCAACTTTCCACTACCATTGATAGATTGGAACAAAGAAGAGGTCAATGACCTTGACATTATTACAAAGCCTATTGAGGAAAGAACAAAACAATGGATTGATGTGAAGATTTCCTAATTAAAACTACAAGGAGTGACCCTAACATATGGGGAGCTCGAAGAGTTAATGGAAGGTGAGACTGAAAGTGCCTCTGATGGTACCTCGATAGGAGAGACATTGGCATCTACCCTAAACACATGATCAAGGAAAAGGAGGCTGTTGGGCATCAACCTAAAGCTAAGGAGTCTTTGGAGAAGGCTCCGGAAGTTGGAACTTCAAATAAGTCAAGGAAATTGGGTAGCTTCACAAGAATTCCCACTATTCAAGAGGACTCATTCCATGAGGAAGAAGAAAAACCAAAGTTCCACCTGTTACAGTTGTTTTCCCAGCCACAACAACTGCTACTATTGTTACTCCCCACATATTTCAAAAGTGGTGGTTGCCACCTCTCTACCCACGGTGGACATTGCAGTCCACCTTGTCTCCACCTCTTTGGTGGCCCACATTATAACTGTGAATTCCTCATCTTCCACTACTTCCTTGCTCTCTTCCCCATCCATGTCTCCCAAACTTTCTCTTCTTCTTGCCATTGCAGCGACAACGATTCCCACACTCATCCTCCCAGAAGCTTTCACCAAATATATGCAGAACATGCCCTCTAAGCTTTATGGAATTTTTGTGAACCCTGTAGTGTAGGCTACCTTAGTTCTTGCCATAACCGGTCTCCCTATTCCCCCTCCTCCTACTGAGCCTCCTACAATGGAGGATACAATGCAAATTTCTAAATAATTGGATAGGAAACAAAAGGAAGCAGCCAAGAAATTGGAGGAAGAAGTAGATGATTATCATGATCCTCCTCCACATGAGCATCTAGTAATTGATGAAGTTATCCATGAAAAATAGGAAGAAGAATCCTCCTAGGAAGAAGATGATGAGCCGATGTATATCACGGAGACCTTTGATCCTGACCTCGAGGAAGAGTTGGCTTGGAAACTCAAAGATGTTGAAGAGGAAACATAAAAATTTCCTGCTATTGAAGAGAAGGGTGTTGACGAAGAAATGGAGGACACTAAACCTCTGATAGGGGAGCAAGATGAAGGCCCCAAACATGATGAAGAGATGCCTTCCCCAGAAGAACAAGAAGGGGGAAAGGAAGAAAAAAAGGAAGAGGCTAAAATGAGAAGAAGCCTGGAGATAGAACACCGCAAAGAGCATGGGCATGAGGAAGAAAAAGAGAAAACTTCTGAAAAGGAAGACAACCCCAAGGAGCGTGTAGCTTCTAAGTCCCCAAAGAAATTGATTGTTTTTATTCAAGATCTAGATGAAGAAGGTGAAAATCCAAAACAAGAGATCTCGGGATAAAAGACATTGCGAATCAAACATGCCCATGAAGAGGAAGATGATCATGGATCACCGAAAAGGGAAGCTTAGATGCCAAAATGGCTTGAGAAGAAACTAAAGAAGAAGACCCCAACTCCAATAGATCTAATGGAAAGGCTAGAGGCCATCTTGGCTCAATCCCAAATCAGCACAAGGAAGAAAACGAAACCAAAGGTCAGATCTCAACTGACTATGGGTGCATCCGGATTCAGAACAATACAAATTGCCACCTCAGTAAAGGGTGAGGAGGGGATCAGCTACAATATCTCTACCATTGACCTAGGGACGGCCACAAGAGAGCAAAAGATAAACCATCTTTAGGGATCCGTCGCCACCATTATGCACCAAATGAATAAGGATAAGACCTATAAGGAGGAGTTAAAGGCACAGGTGGTGGATCTAATGACATATATTCAACAATGGTCTTCAACCAAGGAACTCCCTACCACATCAATAGCTCCCCCATTGCTACTATCAAAAGATCATATTAGCATGCTTGCAAAGAGAAAGAACTAGACTATTAAAGCTACTGAATATTGGTTTTGGTAGGTCCTCTACAATGGGAACATGGGCATAGGATGTGTTGTTGGGACAATGAACAAATTCTTGGAGGTGCAGAAGTATCTTGGGGATATAAGGAAAATATGTACTCACTTTCGGGACATATATAGGATCATGTATGCTACAATTGAGGCAATCCTCAAGATGCCCGACAAAATGGTGAAGAAAGATCTTGCTCTAGCGGAGGGTGATTTTTAGCTTGTGGAAAGCTAGAAATTGGGCCTGAATCGTAGGAAAGAAATCTTAGAGCGAGTGCTCCATGAAGTGCAGCAAGATATTGATTGGGTTAAGGAGATTAGAACAACATGTGAAGAGTACCTTAAGTTAATGATAGACTTTGACATGCCTATTGTTGAGATGTATCCAAAGAAGATAAGACCCTACTTGCATAAGAAGATGGAAACAGGAACCAGAGGCGAGCTCACGACAGATTTTATGGGTTTTGTTGCTCATGCCTTTACCTAGCTAGAACAAGTAATGTAGAATGCAACCAAATGTGACAAATATTGGGACTCACTCACCCACATATCCAAAAAATTGAGCTTCCAAGTGCTTCAATCCAACATTTTGGAGTGGGGTAAGCTTCATCCTTTGATCGACAAGTTTGTGGAATATGCCACATTGCAAAAGGAGGCTAGAAAGTCATTATAGATAATGAGTTTCTCACTGTGTAGCTACAACCAAAACAGAAATCAGCTAGAAGATAAAGAGCTACATTTTTTCCACAAGAAGACAAAATGTAATTTTAACTTGCAATATATTTGGGGGTAGGTGAAACCCTAATTTAAAATGAATCTAGGCCACACAATGAAAGTAAATCCTCACCATTCATTTCACTTTTTGAAAACTATAAATAGGGGGTCTCCTCTTATTTTAAAGAGAGAGTTGAGTTGTTGTAAAAGAATGTTGTTGGAATATTAATATAAATTCATTGATTTGGTAGATTCTTGAGTTCCAACTTATGTTGCATCATTATTCTTCTCTTAGTTAGTAAATTTGGGTAGATTTTCTTTCTTGTTTTATGTATTTCAAGTTCACTTTAGTAGATTAGTTAAATGATGTCCATTGATGATGAATATTGCTATGGTGTTGACCTCTTCTTAGTTCATACTTTTGGTTGTGTATTGATGATATACAACTATGCAAAGTTAGCCTAAAATTTATGTTATTGCTACTCTAAAAAATCATCTCTTTATTCATGTTTATGGTGAATGAAAATCTGAAATTTGTAGTCCCTAGAAGATTGCACTAGTTTCATGATACTGTAGACTTTCTTGGTTAAGTGGAACTAAGTCTTGGGAAGTTTGGCCTGCTGTAGCAACCTCCATTGTCATTGTTCATTGCTCATTTCAGATCTAGGAACCTCTTCACTTCCCTACCCTTTTTCCATTTTTTAATAGTGACTTTGAATAAGGTTCATTGCACATTGTAAAGCCAAATTTGAAGCTGAAATAGGATTTTTAGACTATTGTTTGAACCTACAACAATTGTACAACAAAATTCTCATCCTGGAACTCCATTAAATGAACTAATTCCTCCCAGCTTAACTTGTGTAAGTCTGCTCCGTGATTACCAGAAAGATCGCATTTTAAATAAATGAGACATTCCAAGCAAGTCATGGCCTGACACCTGAGATACCTTGAGGTAGGATTTTTTAACTTGTATGCAGATTTATACCTTTCAAGAGAGGTGGCATACTTGTGTGTTGCATGTGTTGAGAAGGTGCAAAAAAACCCATCAACAGAATTGGCGCTAGAAGAAGGGAAATATTCATGCTAAGTTAGATCAAGATTTTATAGAGTCATAAGATCAACAACAAACAAAGGAGAATTTCAAGAGCTACCACGCCCTACTTGAGCTAGAAGAGCTAGAAGAGTGGAAGATTTCACCTCCAATGCACCCAACTAGCTCACTTCACCTTCATTCTCATTCTCTTCTTCCACCCATTCGCCTATGCCTTCTCCTTCACCTTTGGCAGTGCATTTCTCCTCTCAACAATCCCAAACAGCTTTCCAAGTTGTCACCTCCCACAGCCTAGGTGCTACCCTCCAGCCCAACGCATCCCTTTTATTGGGTGTTGTCTCATTAGCTGCTACCCCACCTCGTAACCTTAGGTCAGTCTGGCACAACCTCCTCCATCTTCATCTCCCATGGCGTGGCTAGGTAACAAACTGTCTCCCTTGTCCTTCAACATCTACCATGATATGCTAAAGAACCCGAAGGGCTTTTGCATGAAGTTCAATCCTCGAGATCCACAAAGGGTAGTAGAAGAACAGTTAAAGAGCTTTCAAATAGACTTGAAGGATATGTAAATCATACATGAGGACGTGGCATGCTAGCTCTTCCCATATTCCTTGGGGGAGGATTCCTTTTATTGGTACATCCACTTGCCGACAGGATCCATTAACACTTGGGACCTTTTAAAGGATGCTTTCTTGCAGAAGTTCAAGATCCAGGTCAGTCCCTCAGAGTTATACCAGAAATTTATGGTGATCTAAATGGAGATTAATGAGCCAACAACTCTTTTAATGAAATATTTCACAAGGCCTACATGAGGCTACAAACGCCATATGTGGTTGATGATACTTTCACCCTCCTGGTGTACTATACAACCATAGACAACCTCACTTCCGCCTTGGTGAAAATGATGACTCCACCACCCATGCAGCTAATGGAGGCCTATGCAGAAGTAGTTAAGGTATGTAAAAATTTGGGATAGCACATTGTTGGTCCGCTACCATCATTGGGGCAGGTTGCCCATCCATATCAATTCCAAGGGATTACTAAGTCTTTGGCATAGCAGACACCCTTGATGAATCCAATTCTACAACTCGCAATGATGCCCCATCCGGGAAAGCCACTGAATCAGATGTTTCTCATGCCTCAATTCTTGCAGCCCTAGCAACAACAAATTCATGCTCAGCCACCCAAAGTGCAGGCATACCTTCAAAATTATGAATTCCTGCCCACCCATTAAAATCAGCCAGTGATGCTACCGGTCTTCCTTTAGAATTCAGATTCGTAGCCGAACAACGCATAAAAAGATCGGATCGACAAGTTGAAAGAAATTATCAAGAGGATATTGACTAAGATGACACACTTAAGGAACTAGAACAACCAACTACAAGAATCTCAAAGAAGCATCTAGGCCAACCTCAATCATGATAACCATGATAGTTGTGATACTCATGATGTCGGTGCCTCTTTCAGACAAAACTATGAGAGAAACTAGAATTCAGGGCACAACTTTGATAGAAGGCCTTCCTAGAGATAAAATCAAACATGGAGCACCAGGAAAAATAATGGTGGAATTCCCATGCCTCTCAACCAACCCAGCAACAATGACAAGACCACGAACGGATTATACCTTGGTGAGGCTACCTTGTCTGGTTGGTGCAATATCCAAAAGATGAGTCGACATTACAAATTGTATCGTTCAGAGTTCCAGAAGGCCACTAAAATTTTCTAGGTAGAGGTGCAGAACACATTTGACAACTCGGGATGTAAAGACATCATTCCGTTCGAACCATATGATTCATTGGTGTTGGTGATCAACTAGGCCCCTTTCCCAAAGGCCGAGAGTAATGTGCCCAAGAAGGAGACTATTACTACTTCAAGCGACAACAAGGCAGATGAGTTAAGTACTGAGAGTCCTATTGCTTATCTTTTCAATTCAATAGATAATGGTTTAGTAGATGAAGAAGAGTCGAGAGGAGATGAAGTTAAAATATTTCACCAAAGGACTACCCTATATGATCTAAGAAATAGGTAGGCAGGTGGTCAAGTCGATGGTCCTTTCAGAACCTCCACCCCACCTAACAACTTTAGCACCCCTCCTGACCCAAATCCCAGTAACAACCCAAGCTACCTACATGTACTTAACCGGTATTTCAATATAAATAGGCAGCAAGTTCAGAACCAAAACCAACTTGCTGGCCTCTCCCAGAATGCCCCTTTTGAAGTTGAAATTGAACAAATGGGGGAATATGTAGCTGAGGAGTTTAAGAAGGTTAAGATAAGTTTTTCTTCCTTTGAATTTCTCAAAGTATTGGAAATTAGGAATGCCTTCTTCAAAATGATCAATGGGACTCCTTCATCCAAGCCAACTTAGGAAGTACCTACCAAAAGAGTCTCCTTTGAGGACTCGCACAGTGAGCTTGTCATCCAATAGGTTTTCACTAAGAAAGCAGACCCGCCTTCAAACCAAAAAACAAAAAAAAAAACTACCAAGGAACTAGATCAATCCCAAACCCAAAACAAAGGCAATGACAAAGACAAAGGTCAAGTAGCCCAAGTGGACATCTTTGGGGGACTATTTCAGGGAAAATTGGAAACCCCTCCCTTCTTGACCACCATTAGAATATTTGGGAAGAACCTTCACAATTGTTTACTTGACTTGGGAGCCTCCACTAATGTCATGCCCTTGTTAGTATGTAAATTTATGGGAATAATTTTTCATGAGGTGACGCAACTTGATAAAACAAAGATCAACATAGTCAGTGAAATCAATAAGATCCCTTTGTAAATTGTTGTTGATCCAAGGATACAACAGATGATCGACATTCAGGCTGCTGATATCCCAAATACCTATGGTATTATCCTGGGCAGGGATTTCACACGGGAACTGAATGGATATGCTATAATGGACTACTCTCACTTATGGCTGCCATGGAAAGGGTTACCAAATCAGATTTGTATAGACCGAGAACCATTCATGAAATTCATGATTATGGAATACATCAACATGAATGAAGTGTTGTTTGTTGAAATAGAATTAGGGAATTATTGCCCTATGGCATATCTAGATGAACCAAATGCTATGAGGAGGAGGCAATTGAGGAATTCCTCCTTGTATTGTTCACCTCGCCTATCGGCTTAACCCACATGCCTTAGAGCACAATTTTTTTGATTGAATAAGATGATGAGGATCCCTACAAAGATGGAAACCTTGGATTTATAGAAGGCTTCCAATATTTCATCAAAAAATGTGTAAAAGATCAGCTCAACTTGGGAGCAAGAATGAATTTTCAAGAACTCTTGTTGCCTTGCTGGTGTAGGGTACACAATGTCACCCACTCTGAATTCAAGTGTTGCATGTGCCAGATAAAAATCAAGCACAATAAAGGACAAGTCACCCCTAAAAGGGAGGCTCAACAAGTACGACTAAATCAAAGCCACATTGGACTTTTGTTGCTTCCTAAGGTTGCTAAAGTAAATATATCATTGGAAGTAAATATCAGATTTGTTGATTCCAGGGTCAAGGATTCTTCAAAGTTCTAGACATTGCGCTTCAACAAATCCAAATCCAAACAAGGATCCGGAGTTGGATTTGAATTGATCAGCCCCATAGGTAAGCCATATTTTTCTACCCATAGACTTCAATTTTATTGCACGAATAATGTAGCAACATATGAGACAGTCCTTTGCCTCCTAATGGAATTAAGGAAAAAGTTCAAAATGTTACAAGTCTTTGGTGACTCAGAGTTAGTCTTGAAACAAGTAAGAAATATTTACTTCTTATATGACATAAGATTGACCAACTAGAGGCATAGCATATTGGATCTATTGGAGATTCTAGATGCATTTAACATCTAATTGACCCCACGATCTCATAATTACACTGTTGATGCCTTGGCCTAGGAAACCAGTACCCTACAACCCTTGTCATTGTTTGGCCTCAAGAGATTCACAATTGAGCTCACCTCTATTCCATTTGTGCCACACAATAATACTAACTTCCAAGTGTTTAATGATGATAAACACATTGTGGATTTTATCACTAGCTCTTATATGTTTGCAGCCCAGATAGTTGATGAAGCTGAGCCTAAAGAGACTGAGCTAGATATAGAAGGGGTCATCAACCTCAAGACCAACACCATTCCAAGAGGTATTGTCCAATTAGAGCAGATATTTGATTTAGATCATATCAGGGATCATGACCAATAGGCAAAGAAAGACTCCATCATCAATCAGTGTGACACCCACAATCTTAGAATAGTCGAGCAAGCTAAGAATGTATTCATTGGCAAGGTGTGAACACAAAAATAAATGAAAGGTATCATTGCTACCTTGCAGAAATATCATGATATAGTTGCTTGGAGTTATGAGGATTTGAAAACATATGACACATCAATCATCATGCACACTATTCCTCTTAGGTCAGATGTTAGACCATTTCAACAGCGGCAACACCCCATCAATGTATTATTAGGACCAATTATTTACAAAGAGGTACAAAAGTTGATATCCTCCAAAATCATATTTCTAGTCTGACACTCCACATAGGTGGCCAATCTAGTTCTGGTTAGGGAAAATAATGGTGAAATCAGGTTATGTGTTGATTTCCACAATTTGAATAGAACTTCGGAAAAGGACAACTATCTTGTGCCTTCACTAGATGAGGTTTTGAAAACTGTTAATAGATCTCAAATGATCTCCTTCTTTGATGGGTATTTTTCATTCAATTAGGTAATGGTGCACTATGAGGACATGCATAAAATGACGTTCACCACCAAGTGGGGAACCTTTGCATACAACAGAATGCCTTTCGGATTGATCAACATAAATGCCACCTTCCAGCATGTGATGGAAATCACCTTCAAGGACATAATTTAAAACTGCACCATCATTTATATGGATGATCTTACGGTATATTCAAAGATTAGGGGAGATTATGTTTCCAATTTATGTAAGGTCTTCCAGAAATGCAGAGAATTTGGGATTTCCTTGAATCCAAGGAAATGCATCTTTGAGGTCACCGAGAGTAATTTTTTGGGACATGTCCTCTCTTAGAAAGGAATTTCCATAGCCCCCAAGCATATCCAAGCCATAATGAATATTTAGTTGGCAAGCAGCAAGAAGGAGCTGAAATATTTCTTTGGAAAGATAAATTTCATTAGGAAATTCATCACGGGCTTTGTTGAAATAGTCAAGCCACTCAATGCCATGCTGAAACAAGATGCCAAAGTTGAATGGAAATTAGAAGAAAATTAGGCCTTCGAGTAAATCAAGAAAGAAATTGTTGATGCATCTGTGTGTGTTAGTCTAGACTATCTGAAGCCATTCTACATCTATTCCTTCACTTCAGACCACTCATGTGCCAACATATTATTCTAGAAAGATGACAAAGGAATGAGAACCCAATTTCCTTCATGAGCACTAAATTAAAATATGTTGAACTAAGATACCATAATTTGGAAAAGCAATCATATAATCTTGTCAGAGGATTCAAGAAGTTCAGACACTACATCCTGCAAAACAAGGTATTTTCCATAGTGCTTGACCCAGTAGTTAAGACACTCCTGATGCAAAATGAATTAGGAGAAAGAAGGGAAAAATGTGTCACCTTGTTATAGGAATATGACATGGAAATGCAGCCAATGAAATTGGTTAGAGGGCAAGCACTCACCTGAACGATAGTTGAGGCAGCACCTGAGGCAAGACCTGAGCTTAAATTTATGCAATATCAACTTGAAGATGTCTCCCTAGGGGAGTGATACGATGATATTGTCTACTATTTTTTGAACCATCGATGTTCACCCCACTTGCAGGGAATCCTTAAGTATTCCCTTAGACTAAACAGAAGCAATTATATTCTACAAGGTTCCATACTTTACAAGAAAAATCATGAGGGGATTTATCTCAGATTCTTGGGTAAAGAGGAAGTAGTGTGTGTGTTGAACGAATTCCATGAAAAATTTGGTACTGGTCATAGATCGGGTCCCTCTACCACTCATCAAATCCTCTGAGAAGGATACTACTCTCTCACGGTGTTCAAACATGCCCATAATCATGTTCAGACATTCCATGTTTGCCAGACCATTGCAACTAGAGAAAGGAACATTGTTGTCCAGCTACAACCTGTCTTAGAGGTGAGATCGTTTGTGCAGTGGGGCCTCTACTTCATTGGTCTGGTGAGCCCACCATCTTCTATGAGTCATAGGTACATTCTAACTACCTTTGATTATTGTACTAGATGGACATAAGCTATTTTTTGTAGGAAATGTACTACATAGGTAATTGTTGATTTTTTGGAAAGTTTTATTGTAAATCTTTTGGTTGCCCCTATGCTCTCATCTATGATAATGCTCTCGCTTTTTCCTTGTTAAAATTTTCTAGTTGGGCCTTCAATCATGTTATTCAATCTAGAGAATTGAATGGTGAGAGATTGAGAAGATTGAGAGAAAGATGGAGATTGTCTCTACCCATGAAAACACCAAGCAAGAGAAGAGGAAGAATTGATGGAAGAGGATTGAGAGATCAAATTCCAAATTTGTCTCCAAAACTTCCCATGAAGTTTCAATCAATTAATTTGACATATTTTTGACATAAATTAGACATGGTTTAGACATAGAAAATCTAATTCATTTTTGAGAGAATATGGATGGAATATTCTTTGTGCAAAAATTCAAATATTTTGATTTATTTAAATTAGCTAAAGAAAGATAAATAATTTAATAAAACGAACTATAGGATAGTTGTTTACTAAATTAAAATAGAAGAATAATGACAATTAATCAATAAAGTGTTTTGTCTTTATTTAATTAATTTAGAATCGATGTGATAGATTGAAATAGGGATATGATAATTAAATCAAACAAAGTATTTATTTTTGTTTATTTAATTTAAGACGAGATTTAGAAGAAATTATGAAGAATGTGAATGTGAACTATATTAAATAAATATTTCCATTTATTCAACAGTAGAGGAAATTAGGATAATTAATTAAATAATTTGTATTTAATTAATCGGATGCTCTAGACCATTTTTAGGTGTATACAATTTGCCCCTCTTTGAAGTGATGTGTTTACGTGTTGATTCGAAGAAATATTTTGTTGCTACTGCCAGGATTGATGATATGAAAAAAAATACTTCCGTATGCCCCAGACATGATTTTCAGATGATAATAAATTTGTGTGCCCCAGACATGATTTTCAGATGATTTGATGATAAGATGCCCCCTCTGTTGATAAATTAATGATTTGATGATTTTTTTGAAATTTTCAAAAATTTATGATTTTCTGATGATTTTATACTATTTTGATTTTAAAATAATTTATCTCTTGACAAAATGATGACGAAATAGATCTTTCAAATGAGTTTTAATTAATTTCATGGATAAAATTAATCAAAAATGTAATAAAATCCACCAAAAATACCTTTTCAAAATTATAAATAGTGCAAAAGGTCATTTTCAAAGTCATAATTTGCTTTTTGAATTCAAAAATCCTAGTGATAAAGACTTTTCAGCCAGCTAGAGCGAGATGCCTATCCCCTACCACACTCACCGATTTGAGCACGTTCGACGTCACAGACGGCCGCTTACATATGGACCTCCGATATGTACCCCTCGACCTCCTCGTAATTCATGCATTTTTGTTTTTTATGCTTTTTAGCTTCTAGGCATAATTAGGTTAGTTTCAGTGCTTTGAAGTCGCGCTGTAGCGCTTACATTCTGATGTAGCACTTTTGGTAGGTATTTTAGCGCTTTGAGTTTTAGCGCTTGCATTGAAAACTCTAACGCTTCCATGTCATAATGTAGCGCTTTCAGTGATTTAGCGCATAAGAGCCAAAGATTAGCGCTTTGAAGCCGGATTCTAGTGCTTTGGGTTGGTGAATTAGCACTTTCAAGGTCTGTTCTAGCACTTTTGGTAAAGTGGCGCTTTGACGGCCTATTGTAGAGCTTTTATGTGAAAAAGTAGCGCTTCGGAAGCCTGAATTAACGCTTCTGGGTGCTGAAATAGCGCTTTCATGGTTTTAGCACTTTGAGTTCCTGATTTAGCGCTTTGGAAGCCTGTTTTAGCACTTCCATGTTAGAATTGAAAATTTGACTTAGTGAACCTTGAGTTTGTTAATTCTGATCATGTCCATTCTTCTGATTGGTATGATTGACAATCCACATTCTTGATGTTGGATTCAATGATTTAAATAAGACTAACTCTCATGATAGGCAAGAAGAAAACCCCATTTATTGATGATCCTCATGATAGGCGAGGAAATGATTCAATATCTGATAAATCTCATGATAGGCGAGATCTAGATAATGTTTTGATGAACCTCATGATAGGTGAGGTTTGATGTTCACCTATAAATTTTGATCGAAAATTCATACCAAATCTTTTGAAATAGACTGATAGTAGAATGACATTTGATTCCTTGACATAGTTCACTGATTGTAGATTTTTTCGTTATGCTGATAGGAGGATCTAGGTACTCTCCAGATGCGAGAGAGATTTCCATAGATGACAAATTTGATACCGCACTTGACACCAGGTGAGCTTCAGGTGATAGGCCAATATGGCCTCATGAGTTTGCTTGATATGCCCCAAATTAGGATTAATCAGGGTTTGTTGATCACGTTGGCTGAGAGGTGGCATAGTGACCACAACACCTTTCACCTACCCACCGGTGAGATGACAGTCACACCAGAGGATGTGTGGCGTATATTGCACATTTTGTTCATGGGGGAGATTGTGACATATGATTCTCATGGGACCAGCAGCAGAGATGCTCTCCACAGAGTATTTCAAGATCAGGCCATAGCGGGTCCTAGCGTTTGATGGCGGAGAATTGCAGATTCTTATGCTACACTACCAACAATGTTAGCTGGATTCATTGGAGGATTCCTTTGCCCTGATCGCAGGTCAAAGGGATTCTTCATTGGTTGGGGTAGGATGCTTGAGAGCATGATGGTACATGGTACCAGATATGCGTGGGGGATGTGTATGTTAGCATATCTATATCATGATCTACATTCAGTGGTGTATTTAGATGCACATAGTCTATCTACTGGGATGACATTGCTATAGGTGTGGATTTGGGAGCATTTTGCTATTTGTCAGTTGTTTTCAATTGCAGATAGACCAACTGGCAGACCATATGTTTTCCGATACAGTGGTCAATTTACGCAGGCCCGAATGGGCAAGTTAGAGCACTGGAGATGAGTGTTTGATGACATAGAGACAGTTATCTGGCACCTATACCTTGACTACGAGGAGTGGGATGAGGATGGTGCAATGTTGGGGTTTTTGTGTGATTCCATGTACCTCATTGGCCGGACTCCCTTTGTTCTAGAGAGATTCTTACTCTGTCGAGTATACAGACAGTATGGCATTGTTCAGTGCATGCTACAGGGAGTAGCTCATTACGCCAGGCGATGGATGGATGTTCCTGATTGGGGTCTAACTCTATCCTATGATGTTCTTGTGGAGGGGTATAGAGCATTACAACCATCTCCCTGGGACATGCGGAGAGATATTTTTGAGGCAACTATGACAGAGGATTATGTAGCTTTCTTGGCCTTAGTCCCCCATCCTCACATTACTATTCCTGATGGGCCAGCACCTTTACCTATAGTGGAGGATGTGGTTGAGGGTTCTGCTAATAGTGGGGTTCGAGATGATTCCTCATCCAGCAGTAGCTCAGAGAGCGGGAGCGGAGACAGTAGCAGCAGCGATGACAGTGATGGAAGGAGTGGAGGATATAGAGGGCCAACGCCAGACCTCAGTAGTGCACCTTCATCTAGTAGGCCTCGCAAGAGGCAAGCAGTGATAGTGTCGATAGGTGGGCAACAGAGATAGATAGCTGGGCTCCAGGCACAGATCCAGACTTTACAGGCATAGTTGGTATAGGCTCGGGGTATGCTTGTGCAGACTCAAACACAGATGCAAGCCCAGGCACAGGCTCATGCACAAGCCTTAGCACAAGTACAGGGGCAGTTAGTCGGCATGTAGACATAGGTTGATACCCTGATAGTTGAGCGAGACAATGCTCGGTAGATAGCTGAGAGAGCACAGGAGACAGCAGATACCCTTCAGAGATTGGCCGATGGCACCTCCATTGGTGATTATATGAGAGAGGTTTCGCAGGTTGGCCGAGAGGCAGAGTTCTACTGGGGCCATTATCATGATGCAGTACCTAGTGAGCATTGAGTCATTTATGCCCCATCAAGATCTAGGTGGACTCATACACGAACAGTCAGTGAGGGGGTGACACAACCTCCACGTAGAGATTCAAAAGATTTGGGTCCGTTTGGGGGTGGTGGTGGTACAGGTCCTTTTAAGCTTGCTCATTCTAGCAGTAGTAGGTCATAGATGCCCTTGTGATCTTCTATGATGTATACTATGATGTAGCTTATTTTGATGATGTATTTTGTAGATCAGACTTTCATTGTATACTTGACATTTGTGATATATATATGAGATGTGGTTAATGTGATATGACGATGGCTTTATGATTTCTATGTGATGGATGCTTTTATTTATATGATTTTGTGATGATTTAATTCTAAATGTGATGATGTATATGAATGCTTTTATTTTAATGCAATGATAAATGCATGTGTAGAATATGATATGTGGATAAATGAATGTGATGCGATAATATGTATGGATGGTTGGATAAATACTTTTTTATTTAATAGAATGATTTTATGATGAATGATCTTTGATGGGTGTAATGATGTGATTTTATTTATTAAATGTATGGATGATGATTGTATCAATAACATAATAATGATGATGTTTGATGATGTAGGTGATAAAATGTATATCTATTATGATGCAAAAATTTGTATGGACGATGAAATGATGAAATATGGATTTGTAACTATATGATAACCGATGATGATTTTGGATTTTATGTCAAGTATACTCAAACTTATTTGTAGATTAGATAATCATTGATGGGAAACCTTTATACAATAAATACTCTACAGATAATGAATTATGATGAATGCAATCTAATTTTAACCATGTCATGATATGTAAAATAGATGTCATTTTAACAGTCTTTTTGTGCTTGGTATCATCATAGAGCTTTATTGAATGTTGAAAGTGAATACAAGCATCAATGGTTGTGTTAATCCAATGATGACCTGAGTATTACTTTCATGATTTTTGATATTGCAATTGAACACAAGCATCTAGGTATAATTGAACCAAGATGACCTGAGCATTCATTGCGTAAATAGGAAAAGAGAATCATTTGAGTGTGTGAATTTTGAATGCCATCAATGATACATTTGCATAGCACATCCCTCGAAAATTCACACATTTATATGATTATTGTAAATACAGCAGACAATAAAAATATCATTATTTTTCCTTGTTCCTCTAGTGCAATACATCATTGAGTTACTCCAAAGAAATGATAATCAAAAAGGACAAAATATCCATTGTTTACTTAGAGTGTTCCATTCATTATTCAGATTTTAGATCATCCTTCTTGATTTTGACATGTTTTTGGATTTTTGAGCTTTTTGACTAAAAAGACCTAACCTAACAACCTATCTTAGGGGTCTCGGGGGCTGATTTAAAATTAGCCTTGCCTACGTTACACATGCAGAGACCACGTAGTTCGACTGACACAGACCTATGTTTTTGGATTTTTCCTTTTCAGAGTTTCCTATTTGACTGTTTTTGGCTTTTTGATATGATACAGATGGTTGATGCTTCTGATGATGATTGATATTGCAATTTGATCTTTCTTTTTGTTTTTCTACCATTTGATGAAATTGATATGTTTGTATTGCCCTCAATGATATCTAGATGTTTCCCCCAAGCTATGGAGTTATATGTTGACCAAGTGACATGATTTTGATAATGGATGTAATGAATTCCAGATGAAAGATATGATATGAATTGATAATGACTTTTAGACGAATGATCCCGACATATATCCAAAAGATGGGAAAGCTGATATTAGAATCACATATGACACCTGTTTCCAGGTTTTCACCACATGCTTTGATTACACCCATTGTATTTTTGTATTTTCTCATTTTTCTGCTTTTTTCGTTTTTCTTTCTTATTTTATTTTTTTGTGTTTGCCAAGATGCTTGTTTGCCAGGTTTTCACCAAGGAAACAATTTTCAAAATTTTGCCCCGTGCACTAGGAGATTTTAAGCATAGAATTTTCTGAGATGAATACTATTGATAGGTTCATCAAACAAATCCCCTTCTGACATTGATAACTAATATGCTGCTGATCCATACACTAATATAATGACAAATGGACCAAGCCAATTAGGCTCAAATTTTTCTTTCTTTTCTCTATCTTGCTAATTCCTAGGGTTTTCCTTTAGTATCAAGTCACCAACCTGAAAGACCCTCAATTTTACCCTATGATTGTAACTTCTTGGCATCCTCTGTTGATAAGTTGTTAGATGATTAACAGCTTGTTGACGACGTTCATTCAGCAATTCCAGTTCCTGCAGTCTAGAGACCCTGTAGTCTTCATCTAAAATGATACCTCTAAGTGATACACGAAGGGATGGAATCTCAACTTCAATGGGAAATATGGCTTCTAATCCATATACCAAAGCAAATGGTGTAGCTCCCATCGATGTTCTAATGCTTGTTCTATAGGTCCATAGTGTAGGGTTGAGTTGAACATGCCAATCACATCCAACATCATTAACCGTCTTTTTGAGGATTTTGAGTATGGTTTTGTTTGAGGCCTCTACTTGGCCATTCCCTTGAGGATAGTATGGTGTTGAAAACCGATGTTGGATGTGGAACTTATCACATAGTTCTTGGACATCTTGATTCTTGAAAGGTCATCCATTATTAGTGATAATGGATTGAGGGATACCATACCGACATATTATGTAGTTCAAGATGGAGGAAATTTGTTGCCCAGTGATGGTAGTAAGAGGTACTACCTCAATCCATTTCGTGAAATATTCAGTAGTTGTAATAATGAACTTGTGTCCATTAGATGAAGATGGATTGATTTTCCCTACTAGATCTAGGCCCCATTGACAAAAAGGCCATGTCGATGTAAAGGGATGTAGTTCTTGTGCCGGTGCATGAACTAGATTGCTGTGAACCTGACATTTGTGACATTTCTTGACAAATTGATATGATTATTTCTCCATGCATGACCAATAATAACCTAAACAGAGGAGTTTCTTAGCTAGAGTCATTCCACTCGAGTGAGTAACACAAATACCCTCGTGAACTTCCCATAGGGCCATTTCAGATTCATTGTGTTCTAGACATCGAAGTAGGGTACCATCAAGACCTCAACAATAAAGGAAATTTGTGATTAATGTATGTCGGGTGGATTGGTGGATAAAGTTCCATTTTTGGTTCCTAGAAAGATACAGAGGAAGAATATCATCTTTCAGGTAAGCATAGGTTTTTTCATACATATAGGGTTCAATGGTTTCTATATGGCATATGGTAGCAGATTCTGATTGATAATGGGAAGGACAGGATACTTGTTCTACCATAAACTCATAACAAACACACTTCTCAGGCAATTGTAGTAATGAAGCAATTGTAGCCATAGCATCTACAGCTTTGTTCTCTGCTCTTGGAATCTGATCAAACTTGATATTGATAAAAGACTATTTTAGATTTTCTATTTGTTGCTTATAAGGCATCAATTTTTCATCCTTAGTTTGATATTCATCATTTACTTGGTAAATAACCAATTGAGAGTCCCCATATACCTATAAATCTGTGATTTTCTAGCGAATTGCTATTTTGACCCCAATAATCAATGCTTCATACTCTGCCACATTGTTTCTACATTGAAACATGAGTCTATATGATTTTGGAATTGTGTGTCCTTGGGGGGAGATGAACAAAATCCCTGCTCCTAATCCTCGTTGTGTATACGATCCATCAAAATATAGTATCCATTGTTTGGGCATTGTTGTCATTATGTCTACATCTGGAAATTCCATTTTCATTGGGTGATCATCTAGTAGAGGAGCTTCAGCTAGTTGTTTAGCGATTGTGTGCCCCTTGATTGCCTTTCTCTCGACATATTGAATGTTGAATTCACTTAGGAGCATGACCCATTTTGCCAATCTACCTATTAAGGCAACTTTACTTAGTAGATATTTCAAAGGATTGATCTTTGCAATTAACCTGATTGTATGAGCCATCATGTAGTGTCTTAGATTTTGAGTAGCAAACACCACTGCTAAGAAAGACTTTTCTATGAATGTATAGTTTATTTCATAGCCATTTAAAGTTCTACTGATGTAGTAGATGGCATGCTCTTTTCCTTTATTATACTCTTGTGCTAAAAGTGCCCCTAATGAGATATCAGTTGTAGCAATATACAAAATGAGGGGTCTTCCTTCTGTTGGTGGCATGAGAATAGGTGGTGACATTAGATATTGTTTGATTTGATTGAATGTCGCTTCACACCTCTCATCCACATGAAAACAATGTGTTTATGCAATAGATGATTGAAAGGATGACTTTTATCTGTCAGTTGGGAGATGAATCTTTTGATTGATTGAAGTCATCCTTGTAGTGATCTGAGTTGGTTGATGTTTCTAGGAGGTGGCATCTCCATAATTGCTTTGACTTTTGTCGGATCCACTTCAATGCCCTTTTCTGAGAAAATGTACCCTAGCAGCTTTGCTGATGTAACCCCGAAGAAACATTTCTTAGGGTTTAACCTGACATTAAATTTCTCCATCTGTGTGAATATTTTATCTAGGATATATAGATTACCTTCCCTAGTAGTAGATTTCGCCAAGATTTCATCCACATAATCCTCCATGAAGGTGTGCATCATATCATGGAATATTGTCGTCATTGCTCTTTGATATGTAGCTCCTGCATTCTTTAAACCAAATGGCATGACGTTCCAGCAGAAGGCTCCCCAAGGACATGTAAAAGCCATCTTTTCTTGATTTTTTGGAGCTATTTTTATTTGATTGTATCCTGAGAACCCATCCATGATTGATAACATGGCATGCCCTGCTGTCAAGTCCATAATGATGTCTATATTCGGTAGTGGAAAATCATCCTTCGAGCATGCTTTATTGAGGTCCCTAAAATCTGTGTAGATTCTGATGCTATTGTCAAGCTTGGAAACAAGTACTATGTTTGATATCCACTTAGCATAGTCTATAGACCATATGAATCCAGCATCCAGTAATTTCTTTAGCTCCGTTTTGACCATCAATGCAATGTGAGGATGCATCTTTCTTAATTTTTGTTTAACAGGCTTGATTCCTATTGGCAAAGACAAATGATGTATAAGTAGATTTGGATCTAAGCCTAGCATATCAGAATATGACCAAGCGAAGTTGATGCTTCTTTCTTTGAAAAATTTGATAAATCCCAGTCTCTCTTGATCAGTCATTGATTTTGCTAGATGTAGAACTTTTGCCTTCTCTTATGTGCCAATGTCCACTAATTGTGTAGGTTCGACCAGAACTGATGATTGCTCATGATAGTGTTCTAGGAGAGTGTCAAATCTTCCATCCTTCAGTTCCTCGGAAAGGTTTTCACTGTTGGATGCGTTCTTTATTTTTATTTTTTCCAGATCTAATGCTGCCATAGAATGATTTTCACCATTATATCTATTTTCCCTATTGTCAATTTTGCAACTGGAAGACTTGACACCCTCCTGCTGAGTCGTATTGTTATGAGTAGTATAGAGAGAATTTGTATCAGGTTCAGTATGACATAGGAAATGCACAATGGCATCATCATTTACAAATTTTGGTATAGTCAATGGTTCGGTAGGTTCCCAATCAATAAGTTCTGGATGGATTAATGGCATGGTATCATCTGATTGATTTAGGTCAATGGAAGTAAGGGTGAGGACAACAACATCATTATAGACATTTGTTGGAATATCAAGATCCATGATGGTACTTTCTTCCAGATTGTCTAGTTTGCTCGAGGTTTGTTTGTCCCCACTTGAATCATCGATATTTAGTGAATCTCCCACGATTGGACTAGACCCAGAGTCTTGGCCCTCCTCACGTGTGGGTGTATATTGTTGGATGATATCACAATGAATATCCATAAAAGATACATCAGATAATGAATCCCATTCATACTCATTGGAATCAGTTTCAGAGCAATCTCTTAGTTGAAGAATTCTTTCTACAACCTTCTCCTTGAGTTCTTGTTTCTCTTCCTCAGAATATCCTAGTCCTGGCTTTTCTTTTGTGTGGAGAGTGAGAGGTGCGATAGGTTCTGAGATTCCATTCTTTCTTAATCCAATGGGTCCTTGTCCTTCATATCTCATTTTTTCTAAAATAGCCTTTCCTTTTCCATATTTGTCTATGTTGATGCTAATATTTTTGATACCAATCTCTGATGTTGACATTTCTTCATCCTTATAAAGCCAATCCAGGATTGTGTTATTGTCTATTTCTTTTGCTATGGTTCTAGATTTTACAAATGTTTCTTGAAGAACTATGCTAGGTAAAGATGTTGTAGGTTTGATCAGTGATGGTTGACCATATTTTCTAGGAGATGGCATTAACTATGATAAGTTAAGCGATTGCTCCATTGAGTACTGTCCCATTCCTTTATCTGTCAACTGGACTTGCTTCTGAAAGTTGTCTGATAGCAAAGTTTGTGTACCTAGAATGTTTGTTTCAACATGACTTGTTTCCTTTTCTTTACCTTTCTTTTGCACCCACTTGGTAGTGATGCTTGGACTTTGTTCATTCTTGGATGATGATGAACTTGAAGCTTCCTTGTTGTGAGGGACAAAGGTGTCTTGAGATACTCTCAAGGTGTCACAATGTTGTGGATGATTATAATTAGAAGCTATAGTCACCTCTTGTCCATTCACTAGAAACTTTAGGCATTGATGGTATGTAGAAGGTACAACCTACATTTCATGAATCCAGGGTCGTCCTAAGAGTATGTTGTATGTCAACTCTCTTTCCAACACTTGACATGCTATATGCTTTATCATGGGTAATACAATTAAACCTTGGGATGATCTTTCCTCTTCATCATATGCTTTGATGTATTGTCTAGCGGATGGACCAGGTATGGTGATCTTTGGTTGACGGGCAGAAGGATCCAGGATAGTGACCTTGCCTTTATGCATAGTCATGTTGCATTCTGGGGCTCTTTGATGTTGATGGTATTAACAGATTCATCTTCATTAGCAGCACGAAGATTGTTAATAATAGTACCATCGGGATAAGTGTATGCAGGATGAGTAGTATTATAGGTCAGATGAATGTGGTTGGCTTGGTTGTTTGTATGCCTGGTGCCAGATGAGGAAGCCTTACCATGATCCTGTAGTGGGTTCTTGTGTATGGTATGATCTATGTTGGATGAAAAAGATTGACTACCCAACTCAATGGTGTGGTTCTCTATGAGATCTTGTACCAAATTTTTCAATTGGTGACAAGAGGAAGTTTTGTGCCCTTTGGCACGGTGGTAATCACATAATGAATTGTCATCCCACCATGATGGCTTGAATTGACCAAGGTCATACGATTTAGGCTCTTCCAACATGATGACACCATTTTAAAGGAGTTTCTTTAAGACAGTTTCAATAGGTTCACCCAGCGGGGTGTAAGTACGCTTTTGGAACTGTCCTGGTTGACACAATTGCCTTTGGTTAGATTGTGCATGATTATTTTGAAGAGTGTTGGCAGTTGGTGTCGGTGTAGTTACAGGTGCATTTTGATTGTGTACTCCTTTGATTGTGAGTACATGACCTATTGCATTTACGGTTTTTGCATCAACTACACCATCACTTGTGATGTGTTTGTTCTTAACTCAGAATTTATTTTTGTCATTTGAGCTACTTGGGTTATTATTGGTGGTTGTGTTGATGGTTTTGCCATCATATTTCAGCTCACCTTTTGTAATCAAGGCTTTTTCCAGTTGAACCCCCTTTTCAACAAGGTCAACAAAAGTGGTGCAACAATGTACTTGTAATCCATACCTTAGTGGTCCAAGGAGAGTTTGTACAAACATGGTTACTTTCTCTTTTTCGGGTATTTCTACCGGACATCTACTTGCTAAGGTTCTCCGTCTTTGAAAAAATGGAATGAAAGTCTCTCCTTCATCCTCTTGGGTAAGTTTGCATAAGGAGGCGATGTCAATGTCTATGTCGATATTGTAAGCATAGTTTTTGACAAACTTGTTTGCCAATTCGTCCCAAGTTTTTATTCCCTTAGGCAAGATTGAGAACCATTCTAGTGCATGACCTCCAAGACTTCTAGAAAAGAGCCTCATGAGATAATTTTTCTCATAAGCAATGTCAATGCAACTAGTTGTGAATTCCCTTGTGTGTTCAAGTGGGTTTGTTTTTCCTTTATACTTGGGAAAATGAGGGACCACATATCCATGAGGAAATGGTGGCATATATAAAGTTGTGTCAAATAGATAAGGACACAAGTCATGTGACATGTATATATTTTTATTGGATTGTTGCAAGGTCTCCACTTGTGTTTGAAGAGCAGTGAGTTGTTGAGTGAGTGCTTCTACCATTGGATGGTTGGTAGCATCACCTATGTTGGTGGTGGAGGCGATTTGATTCCCCAAATATTGTGAGATGTGTTGATTGGGAATGGGTTGCCGACGAGCAACATGATTGTTGTGATTAGGCGGTTGTTGGAATTGAGTATTTTGATGAGGGATGTGTTGTTGCATATGGACTTGAGAAGCATAAGTGGGAATATGATATCCTACCATATTGGACTGGATTTGAGGACCTTGTTGGTTTTGACCTTGTTGATTGCCAAATGGAGTGAAGAATGGGGTGCCTTGTTGATTTTGAGGTTGTTGATGGCCAAATGGAGTATATGATTGCATGCCTTGATTGCCTTGCCCAAAAAGATTATGACCTTGAGAAGTGTTGGTGTTTTGGGTCATAGGAATGCTAGTATTGACTTGTGATGAAGTGGATTGGGTGCCTTGGATGAAAACTCTTCATTTATTTCTCCCAAATGGGTTAGATGAGTTGGTTGCAATGGCACTAGAAGAACCTAATAGTAGGTTTGCTGATGTGCTCATGGAACTAGATGTAGTTCCAAAGAGGTTTGATGTGGTTGCCCCCATGGTTTGTGAAGGAATGGTGGATGTTTGTTGGGGGATGGATTGTGATGTGGTGTTGGTTTGAGAAGATGATCCCCCAATAGATGTCGTGTTGGTGTGAGAAGATGATCCCCCAATAGATGGTTTGTTGGTTGTGGTGGTAGTGTGACCAAGGGAGGTAGCATTGATTGTGTTGATGATGTTTTGTGAAGAAGCTCCCCTGGAGAAATTGTATGATGACGAAGTGGGAGAAGTTGGTCTAAGAGTGTTAATATCGAATCCCTTTGGTAACTTAGCCCCTTGGTCAAGGAGCATAGCTAGGAATCTAGAAGAGTCATTTAAGACCATTTCTTCCACAAAAGAGGCTACTTCTGGGTTTTGAGCAGCAACTTGTATGTCTTCTTCAAAGACATCCCCATTTTCATCCCATTGGATAAATGGCTCAAAAAGATGTGATGGAGATGAAGGAATGTTCATCTCACTAAAAGGATTGATTGTGGAATTTCCCATGTCAAAACAAGGGCTGTTCATGGTAGTGGGAAATGAGTTCATGCCAGTTGTGAACTCAAGAAAGTTGTTGTTTTGTCCAAAGGAATCCATGAGTCTTTTCTTTTTCTGTAGTCTAGTTTCAACCATACAAAGTTTTTCTCAACTTGGGATGATGGAAAATAAAATAAAATATGAGACTATTGTTTTTGGTTTTTTGGATTTTCAAAATGATGGTATGAAAAAGACTTGTGGATGCAAGTGGTGTGACACTAGATGGAGATGCTAAAATGATATGCAATAAGTGATCCTAAGATGTACTTACTAGTGAGAGATCTTAAAGAGGACGAACTTGGACAAATAATGTTCTTGCAATGATTCAACTTTTTGGAAAGCCAATGGACCGTGGAAGGACTATAACTAGGACGAAATGAAATTTCCACACTAGACTATTGAGCGGGAAATAATTCACCAAAGGATTGACAAAATGACAAAGGTAATTGGGTCCAATGATAACCTATTGTTGAATGCAAAGTTTGGACAATGAATCATAAGAGTCAACTCCTACAATCTACAAAAGTGAGTGTCTAAGGAAGTAGTGAAACTACCAGTGCAATCTAATGAAAGTGACCTATGATGAGTCTAAAATGGTATCTAAATATGCAATTGTTTGGATGGAAAGTTGAGCAAGTCAAAGTTTGGTTTGGACTGTGATAGTGAAGAAAGATCTGATTGACTTGTAGACAGGTTGTGAGCTTTCTGATTTTGATAGTAAAAAAATGTTTGCAATTTTTAGCAAATGTGGTGCAACAGAGCAAATGTGGCTCACTGAATCAAATGCGGTTCAGGAAGTTTCGAATGCGACACCATGTTGTGAATGTGGGTTTGTGTCTAGCAAATGCGGCTCAGTTAACCGAATGCGGCTCGCTGGTTGCAAATGCGGCTCTTTAACTGTCGATTACGTCTTGATAGAGCGAATGTGGCTCTTGATGGCTCAAATGCGGCTTATCAGGGAGAATGTTGTTTTTAACATGTCAAATGTGGTGCAGCAGAATGCTTGCATCACAATATGCAGTTTTAGGGAAAAACTCGAACATAGTTTGCAGTTATTTGACCAATTTTATTTTTTTTGTGATTCCAAATTGTGTTTTTGTGATTTTATTTTTTTTTTGAAGATTTTTATTAATTCTTGGCAAATAGAGAAATCGGAAAATGTGAAATGCTTATTCAAACAAACCCACTCTTAAAATTCAAGTGGATCATCCTCGCAATCACAGCCCACATCGTAAAATCACGTTGACTCACACAGCCTTGTCACCCCCTAGAGGGCGCCCATGTTTTTGTCTTTTCCAGGTGCATACTCAAGGTGACGGAAGTGGATACCGAATCCCCTGAGCAAACAATCCATGGTGCTTATATGGTGAGTGTCTTGGGGGGAGATTCTTCCCTCCCCTTGCACCGTGATTGAAAGGATGTTTGGTTACTAACACGGCTGGCTACTACACTAGGTTCTTAGTAAGTCTTTCCATTCAATGTGACAATGGATATACTCCCTCAAGAGACCTCCCAACCTTTAGAACAAAGGTTTTGAGGATGGTTATCCTGTCAACTACTGTCAAGTTGGATTTTCATCGACAACTTGCTTTTTATTATAGTGGGTTGGAAACCTTGGCTTTAGGTGTTCCCACTTAGGTCGTTCCCATAGGGTGAGTACTTTTTTCCCACTATGGCAAGCCTTCTAAAGGCTGTAATAAAGCAATAAATTCATGAAATAAAATGGATAGGTCTGGCTTTTTGATCACCCAGTAAAGGGGAGAGCATATACCTATTATCCGAACAAGCACACTAAACAATTATTCAATTTTAAACCCCAAATGAAAGATTTTTTACTCTAGGTGAAGATATTTCTTCATCGAAAACATGGGGTTTATTTTACTTTAAACAACAATAAGTATGGTGACTATCCTAGATTGATAAATTCTCAAATTAAACAAAATATCTATCCTAGGGTTGATAGATTTAATCCTTAAGTGTGTCTACCCTAGGATTGGTTCATTTTATCCTTAAAGAAAAAAAAATGATCAAGTTGAATATATTGGCCGCGGTCGCGTCGGATCCGGTTTTACGAAAAAAACCAAAAAAAATGATCTTTTTAACCAGTTACCTATAGTTCAGAAAATCGGATACGGCTTGATTTTTGGTAAATGTGTCGCTTTCGTTCGAATTCATCGCTTGAAAGCTTGAATGCGTTGCAACAGTGCGTATGTGTCACTCGTGAACGCAAATGCATTGCGACAAAGCAATTGCATCGTTTGTTCCTGCAGTTGCATTGTTACGTACCCTGGACCTGCAAAAAAAATAATCTGGATCCGTATGAAACTTGCAAAATTGTGTTAGGAAGTCGGGTTCACCAATGTAATGATCTAAAAATCCTGCAAGACTTGAAACAAATAGTTAGTTGTACCTGCAAGTTAGTTTAAACATCAACAATGAAATACATAAGAATATAAAAGAGAATAAAGTGAAATGGAATGATCTCACCAATCTTCTCTATTCCATGATTGCTTCCATTGCACCTTCTCAAACCTTGTTGCAATGATGGATTGCCCTCAGATTTCTTTGTGAGCAAACTTCTCTAATGCCTAGCCTTAGCAATGCCTTTGAAGGATTTAAAATATCAAACTATGCAAACTAGAAAGCCATTTCTAATATGCAAATAATAAATAAAAGTCTATGATCTCTAGAATGTCTATATCAAAAGTCTATTAGATAAATGATCATGGATCCGAAAATGAAATCAAGATTGTCATTTTATAGAAAATGCAATCTTGAATGGACAGACAAGATGAGAGATTGAGGAATACCCTAGAATGAAAGGTCAAGATTCAATAAGGAAACCTCAATTAGGGTTAGGGAAAAATACCCATAGGTGTAAATAAGATTTAATTAAATTAATTAAATCCAGACTGAATGTGATAGTGGAGATGAAATTAGTAAAAATCAGAAGACGAGGATGAGATTTTAGAAAATCAGTAATTTTAGAAATTACTTGATTTGTAGAAGAATATTTCCCTTTTGAATTAAATTAATTCAAAATAGAAGATTTTGTGAGGTAATTAGTAATTGATTTTTGAAATTAATTACTAAATGAAGAATCAGTGAAATATTTTTAAATGATTTGTTTTTATTTAAAAATATAGAAATGTCACATGCCATAATTAAATAATTAAAATAATTATTTAATTTAGAAGAAGTAGTTAATTAATTAAATAAATAAATGAATTTATTTAATTAAGAGAGGATTTAGGAATTAGTGACATATTAAATAGGCATATTAAAATATATCAATTTAATAATCAAGAAGACATTTATCATAAGGGTTAATTAAATAAATTTATGTCTTTATTTAATTATTAGAAGACTTTGATAATTAGTGACATATTAAATTAAATAAATAAGATTTATTTATTTAATAATCATGAAGAACGAAAGTTTATGAATTAATTAAATAATCATGAACTATTTAATTAATAGTTGAATGTGGGTTAAGAACATAATTAAAATGTTATAATCATGTCATGATGAAAGTAGTAAAAATAATGCTTGCAGGTCTCGGTCATTTTTATGTGTCTACACCTTCGAGCATCAATAGCATCATTGGAATATCCTAGTGCACGGACTAATTTGAGGGTGCAAATGTTCAGACCAACTCCCCCATCTATTAGAACTCTCTTAACATGATGACTATGGATACATACTTCGATATGTAATGCGGTGTTATGTGGATGATTTAATGAGACATCATCTTGTTCAGAGAATGACAGACAATGCAGGGTAGTTAGGTGTCCCACCATAGCTTGGAATTGACAAACATCCAAATTCTTTGGTACGGTTGTGGCGACTAATGCTTGTTTGAGAACTTCTTTATGTGATGGTGACAACTTAAGGAGTTTCAGTATGGATATTTGCGTGGGGATGTTTTGCAATTGATCAACAATATTATAATGAGATTGAGGCGTAATTGCACGTTGAGATCCCACTCCTTTTAATACTACCTTGGCTTGCCCCCTAGTCATGACGTTTGTCGGTTGATGTTCTTTATTTTCTTGGGGGGTGTTTTGCATTTGATTGATAACATCATAATGTGATGGAGGTGGAAATGCATGTGTGGAGCCAATTCCCTTCAACATTACTTTGAATTGTCCCCTAGTTAGCGCATTGGCGGGTTGATGTTCTTGATTTTCTCTTATTTTTAAGATATTTATTTGATTATCAGAGCTTTGCGTGCTTGGGAGTAAATCCAAAGAGGTAATGGTGTTGGTTTTGTTCTCAACAATGTTATTGCTAACTGCATGATCATGTTTGACTTCAGATAGACATAGGATTGTTGTGTCATAGACATGATTGGCATTATTTCCTTTGTTGTTGGAGGATGATGCACCTTTGTCATAATTGGGCAAAGGATCTTTGAAGGCCGAATGATCATTGTTATTTTGAGGTTCTTCCACATACACTTTGTTGTTGTCCACCAAATCTTTTACTGCATCTTTCAACTCCATACAGTCATTGGTTTTGTGACCCTTATTGTTATGATAGTTGCAATAAGCAGCATCATTTGACCAGGATGGTTTGACTTTTGGATCCCATAACCTAGCTTCCTGTGCAGTGAGAAGGCCTCGAGTAACTAGTTCCTTCATTGTCGATTCCATTGAGTGGCCCAAAGGTGTAAACCTTTGCCGATTTGATGGTTTTTGATACGACTGTGGTTTTATGTTTTCATTGTTTTGCAATGTATTTGTTTTGAAATTTTGTTCGTTGTTTTGATTTTTCGATGTGGATGCGGTCAAGTTGAAAAATGGTTTAGCATTTGAAGAATCATTTGTTGTTTCCTGGATAGTCATGTTATGATTCTTTTGCCAAAATTTTGGCTTCTCATCGCTAGAGTATTGATTTGAGGAGTTACTTGTGTTGTTTGTTTTATCATTAAAATGTTTGATAACTCCTCTCTTGACTAACGCTTCTTTGATTTTAAGACCATTTTTGATGACTTTCTCAAATGTTGGAGGACATTGTAGTTCCAATCTATAACTCATTTCTTCCTTCAAGTTTTCAATAAATAACTCCATCTTTTCCTCTTCAGGAATGGACCTAGGATATCTAGCGAACAAGCGTCGCCATCTTTGGAGAAAAGACAAGAATGTTTCTCCCTTGTTTTGCTTGAGATTGTAAAGGTCTTTGATAGTAACATTGTGTTGGATATTGAATGAGTATTGAGAGATAAATATATTAACCAGTTCCTCAAAAGTTCTAATACTTGGTTTCAACTTCGAAAACCATTCCATACATGATCCTCCCAAACTCCTTGGGAATAGTCGCATTAAATATGTCTCTTCTTGTGAAAACTCAAGACTCATTGTTTTGAATTCTCTAATGTGATCGATTGGATCCGTTCTACCATTATACTTATCATATTTTGGGATCTCACAATGTCTTGGAAAAGGTATCAAGCCAACTATTGCATCGAAGGGATAAGGAAAAATGTCCTGCATCACATATCTCTTGGTAGTCCCTTGCGTCATATCTTGTATTTTCTGTTGTAACAATTGCATTTGAGATGTTAAAGCGGCAACTAGATCTATTGTTTGTGTAGGTTGTGATATCTCAGTCTCATTTATTTCCAGTGTCTCCTTCAAATGGTTTACATCAAAATATTTTGGAAGTTTTGCCCCCGATTCAGCTAACATTAAAAGATATTTCTCCATATCTTGTTCTAGAATCTTTTCCATAAATATATGGAACTTGGGATCTTGTTGTGCTGCTTGGATGTCCTCTGACATTATTTTGTTTTTATTTTTTTGGTTCAAGTTGTTCCAAGGATTTTCCTTTGCCATTTCTTGTGATTTTAAAATTTCTTGTTCTAAGAATCTCTGTTTTTGGGACCTAGTTAAGATTGGCATACAAATTTTTGCCCTTTCTTTTGAAATGTTGATCTTGTGTGTGGGATAGTGTCAATTGAACCTTTTTAAATAAAGTCGAATAAGATGACCTATCTTATTGATGAGATAATATTTAGAAAGTTTAATCACTATACTTTGTTTCGTGATGAAGGATGATAGTATCCTGATAAAGAAACTTTAGTATAGTAATTGATTGTGTATTTGATTTTTGACACTTGTGATTTGCAAGATCTTGATTCAGTTGATAAGTTAGAAATTTGTACAAACCTTTCTGACTTTGATTCCTAGACAGTGATTCGGATAAGAAGAAATTATTTTGATGAAAAATGTGGATAAAATGACAGATTGATAAACTGGTAAAAATCCTGAACTATCTATTTTAAAAGTGCTAAAATAGATACCAGAAGCGCTATTTTCGAGAAGTGCTGGAACAAAGTCCAGAAGCGCTAAAATAAGTGACTGAAGCGCTATTTTACCCGAAGCCCTAAAACAGTTTCCAAAAGCGTTAAACAAAATGACAGAAGCGCTACTTCCCAAAAGCATCGAAACAGAGCCCAAAAGCATTGTGAAAAGTGATAGAAGCGCTATTTTACCAAAAGCACTAAAATATAGACCCAAAACATTGAAACAGTGCCCAGAAGCACTAAAACAATGACCAGAAGCGCTGAAACAGGTTTTCCAAAACACTTAAAAACAAAATTTTAATTTTCTCTATTGTCGAATCTGGTCTGGCCTTGTGGCATACTGTATCAAGGACTATAGAAGATATGAAGGATGAATCCATTGACGACGGTTGTGGAATTGTGTGAGAGCTCTTCTTTGAAAGAAGGCTTGTGAATAGAGTGGTTCTACCACATAATCTAAAGAGTGACCCCTAGAAAAATCGTGATAACGGTGAATAAATGTTCTATGTTGTAAAAGCAGTTTCTGATTCTGATATAAAAAACGTTGTCTCCTCAATTTATTTTTATAACTTAGAGGTTTCTTGGGTTTTGTGACTTTGATTTTTCTCTTGACAAACGTGGTGGACTTCCACTTTCGCAGCATGGATTATTTGATTTGTTTTGACTTGATGTTTTTAGAATGATCTTTAAATCTGATTTAAATGAATTTGTGAAAACACGGCAAGCAATTTTGAATAAGTGTTTTAAAATTGAAAAGATTGTGTATGTTCAAAAATCATGAATGATCTTTATCATTTTTGACGGGTTGTTTTAACAATTGTATACAAATCAAGCAGACTCACACTTAAGGACAAGTAGGTCATCATTATACTCACAACCCACATCTTGCAATTATGTTGACTCACATAGCCGTGTCACCCCCTAGAGGGCGCCCATGTTTTTATCGTTGCCAAGTGCGTACTCAAAGTGACAAAAGTGTATATGAATCCCTTGAGCAAGCGATCCTTGGTAATTATATGGTGAGTGTCTTGGGGGAAGATTCTTCCCTCCCCTTGCACTGTGAGTATGATAATGTATGGATACTAACTCAGCGAGAAACTACTCTATGGTTCGTAGATAGGGTTCCGTTCAGTGTGGCAAATAGATAAACTCCCTCAAGAGACCTCCCAATCTTTAGAACAAAGATTTTGGGGATGGTTATCTTGCCTACTGCCGTCAAGTTGGACTTTCATCAACAACTTGCATTTTTATTATAGTGGGTTGGATAACCTGGCTTTGGTCGTTCCCACTTAGGTCATTCTCATAAAGTGAGTACTTTTTCCCACTACGGCAGGCCTGCTAAAGGATTTAACAAAGCGTAAATGACATGAAATAAAAGTGAATCTAGCACTTTGGGGTCACCCAGTTAAGGGGAGAGCATAAGCGTAATCACCACAAGCATAACATATAAGTTTGTCCTATTTTAAAAGCCCAAAAAGAAATTTTCTAATCTATGTGAAGGTGTTGCTTCATAGAAATCATGATGTTCTTTTTAACTTCTACTGTAAAAATGTAGTGACTATCCTAGGATCGATAGATTTTCTTTAAGAAAAACAAGAAAGTGAGTATCCTAGATTGATCAATTTTACTCCAACTTTGAAAATGACTATCCTAGATTGATCAATTTTAGAAAACTTTGAAGTGACTATCCTAGATTAATCAATTTTAGTCCAACTATGAAAAAAATTAAAATTTGGCCGCAGATGCGTTGGATCCTGACTAAATTTTACAAAAGCGCTGGAATATTACACCGACGCGCTAAAACAGTTACTTGATGCGCTAAAACTCGAAAGCACCGAAATAGTACCTCGAAGCACTGAAGTTTGGCATGGAAGTGCTAAATTACCGAAAGCGCTGAAATAGTGACTGGAAGCACTAAAAATCGAAAGCGCTGAAATATGAACCGGAAGCACTGAAACAGTGACTGAAAGTGCTAAAAACTAAAAGCGCTAAAACAGCAACCAAAAATGCTAAAAATTTTAACGGAAGTGCTACAAGAAAAACACGCCGAGAACCTACGTGACACTTTCCAAAAAAATGACAATTTTGATAAAATCAGGGTTAATGCCCCACGATGGGCGCCAAATTGTTAGTGGTGAATATGTGAATGAGATCAAAACACTTCTTAATATGACATAATATCAATGATTAAACAAATTGAATCAATTCAACAAAGTAATCAATCAAAATCGTCCTATTGCTCTCCATCTCCAAAGATTTATTAAATCTAAATTGCTCTCAGATTGTGTAAGCAAATAAGACTGTTAAAATGACTATCTAAAGAACGAGATAATGATAATGCAATGATAAATGATAAATCAATTAAACTAGCATGATATTGATGTGAAACAGATAATTGCATCTACAGAAGGAAGCCATGGTTGAAAACTGGATTGCTTGATGCTTGATGTCTGGATTCCTATAGAGTAAGAGTGCAAAAGCTTGATTATCTGGATCCTTTCTTGGTTGAATGAGGCTTGTATTTATAGATTTCCTAGCTGTAGAAATGCACAGGGAAAGCTTTGAGAGGCTTGGATTCAATATGGAGAATTGAATGGTGAGAGATTGAGAAGATTGAGAGAAAGATGGAGATTGTCTCTACCCATGAAAACACCAGGCAAGAGAAGAGGAAGAATTGATGGAAGAGAATTGAGAGATCAAATTCCAAATTTGTCTCCAATTTGTCTCCAAAACTTCCTGTGAAGTTTCAATCAATTAATTTGACATATTTTTGACATAAATTAGACATGGTTTAGACATAGGAAATCTAATTCATTTTTGAGAGAATATGGATGGAATATTCTTTGTGCAACAATTCAAATATTTTGATTTATTTAAATTAGCAAATAAAGATAAATAATTTAATAAAATGAATTATAGGATAGTTGTTTATTAAATTAAAATAGAAGAATAATGACAATTAATCAATAAAGTGTTTTGTCTTTATTTAATTAATTTAGAATCGATGTGATAGATTGAAATAGGGATATGATAATTAAATCAAACAAAGTATTTATTTTTGTTTATTTAATTTAAGACGAGATTTAGAAGAAATTATGAAGAATGTGAATGTGAACTATATTAAATAAATATTTCTATTTATTCAACAATAGAGGAAATTAGGATAATTAATTAAATAATTCGTATTTAATTAATCGGATGCTCCAGACCATTTTTAGGTGTATACAGTAATCACATGTGGGACTTGAGGCCCGCATCGTTGTTCTTAAGCATAAATTTCATGCCCCTCGAGCCCGCTTCTCTCCCTTTTCCATGTGTTTCCCATGCAAACGCTAACTTTTGAAAGCGGTCACCATCTCTATTAGGCCCGCCTTCATGGGGTGCTCCCTCCTCTCGGTTGTTGTTCAAACCTAAAAATTTTGCAAATTCAAAAGGGAAAGTCCATCCGCCCTATCGAGTCTAACCATTTGAGCTTCCACTTGCAAATTACCCATAGGCCTGACCATTCAAAATAGCCTCTATGACCCATCCTCCCGCTGACTAGACCTTGCCCTCCCAGTCACCACTATTTGGAAAATCTTGCAAAAATCATGAGTTCAGACTAGCCCTTCATCTCCTCCAGGCTCGCAATCACAGAACTCCATCTGTGGGAGGTTGTTTCTCCTCTATCATTTCAAATGGTCATTTGATGTTACCCTCCCACTAGGTGGGTCCCACTCCCCTATTTGTCTTCCGCCTCTATCAAACAATGAAATAAATGAGCATCTCCCTTTTGCGGATCCATCCATGTGGGATGCCACCCTATCGCTGCTATCATTCAACAACCATCATGTGACATCCTTTCATGTCCTGGGTTTTGAGGCCTCCACAATTGTCCCTTTGCATCTTTGAAATTGATTAAGTCCTTTGCTCTTATAGGTTCTAACCAGCAAGCCGCCCTTTTGCAGACCACTGTCCATATCTCATTGTCTTGAATGGAAAGGTTCCCTCGTCTCCCTACACTGTAGAGTCCATCACTCCCTTCATTGTTGAAAACCAAAGTAGAAAATGAATGAAATTAATGGTCGATGCCTCCTATGGATCTGACCCAATGGACTTACCATGTCAGACTTTCACTTAGGTTTTGTCATTCCAAATGGCCAACCTCCCACATCCTTCCACACCTTCCAGACCGCACTTGAATGACATCATCCAACCCTGCAGATCCCGCATGGTGGGACTCCGTCTATGGGATGTCACCCTGCCAGTAGTGTTTTAACAACAGAGACTCCAAAACAGTTCCCAACCTAGGGAAGCCCGCACCCCTAGGCTCGAAGTGCCCATTTTCCTCCAAACGAAAGACGAAGATGATTTTTAAAGGATTTTCAAGATCTTTAAAGCATGAATTTTTTGATCTAACGTTGTTTTGTACAATTTTGGCTAATGTTCCGCATATTTTATGCTTGAATAATTTACTACTCCTTTGGTTATAGGATATATAGAACCATCGACCAGATCCTCAGGGGTGGCCGTAGAGAAAGATAAAGGAAAAAGATCACCAAGGCACCTAGAGGCAAAGAGGACAAGGACCAAATGAGGTACAAGTTCTAGGGGGGGCCTCAACTCAAAGATTTCCACTAATTGGAAAGACATCTCAGACACTAATCTGGGACATATCAACATTGATGAATTCAAACAAAGGGTCAGACTCCACCCTACAACGAAAAATACTAGAAAAATCGAAATCCATTGGATTGGCTAAGGTTGCTGGATTCCCACCAGCTCTCATTGCCCTTGAATTAGTAATGGCCTTTAGAGAGGCATACCAAGAGGAAACCAAGAAGATAGTGAACCAAGATGGAAATGTGTTAGTTGACTTGTTTGCCAAGTCAATAGGGAGGACCTTTCACATCCCTACCTTCAGCAAAATAGAACAAAATTCTAAAGAATATGGCAAAGAAGATGTGGGATGTTGATCCCCTTAAGCATAAAAAGTTAATCAATGAATGTTGGCTAAAAGATAAGAGGGGCAACACCAATAAAGTGCCCCAGGAGATTTTCTGAAGCAACTTTTATGAAGATTACCATGACTTGGTAACTCTTCTGAGTAGAGTTATGGGCCTTCCAACTACAACTTTCTTTCAAGACTAGATGTTCTACTTCATTGAGGAGATCATCTAAGGGCAAACCTATTTCTATTGGGCTTGAATGATCAGTGATTTCTTGCATGAGCATTTCGTAGCAATGAAGAAAACCTCAAAATTCTACATGGCATCATTCCTTGTCTACTTGCTTGTTGACCATGCCCAATACAGGGGATTATTTGTGGCACCGAATCCAACTCCAAAAAGGGCACTAAATTTGTATGACAAGTACCCTCAACTTTAGTAAAGGAATTTCAAGAAGGACTATTGTAGATTCAATGACGCCTTCATAGGCCACATCATCAGAATGCTTGGGGGTGATCTTGAGAGGAGAGTCTCACACAGTGCAAATGCCTTCATCCACCAGTTCAACTTCTTTTTTATACAGTTTCCAAAATTCACCTACATCCGAGCCGAGGGGTTCTTTGACAAACCATATAAGCTGCCTCGATACCCAAATGATCGAATAGTATTGCTCAAAATCTCATGGTAGCTACAGCAAGCACACACCCTCTTGAGAAATAAGCATAGAGCATGGATTCCTTATCCCCTCTCCTTTGGCCAAGGTATGTATGATCTCCATACATCTCAATGTGCATAATATTCTGGCAAGGAGCTGAATGAGTACAACCTAAATTTTCACACCGCTCGACCCCGAATGGACCCATATGGCAAGATAAAGAAAATGGTCAGATTGGAATATGCCTACCTACATAATGTTGAATAATTTTGGGCCAATTGCAAAGACAAAAATGAGGTGTGTATTAAGGAATACATGCACAAGACAACCTACTTTATCAAGGTAGTTAAATTGTTCCCTATACCAGAGTAAGTGGTTGAAGAAGAGGGCATCGTGGTGACCTAATCTATCAAATTTTTTCTACCGTTGATAGATTGGAACAAAGAAGAGGTCAATGACCTCGACATTATTACAAAGCCTATTGAGGCAAGAACCAGACAATGGATTGATGGGCAGATTGCCCAATTAAAACTGTAAGGAGTGACCCTAACATATGGGGAGCTCAAGGAGTTAGTGGAAGGTGAGATTGATAGTGCCTCTAATGTTGCCTCGATAGGAGAGACCTTGGAATCTCCCCCAAACACACAATCAAAGAAAAGAAGGAGGTTGTTGGGCATAAACCTAAAGCTAAGGAGTCTTCAGAGAAGGCTCCGAAAGTTGGAACTTCAAAGAAGTCAAGGAAATCAGGCAACTTCATAGGAATTCCCACTATCCAGGAGGACTCACTCCACAAAGGAGAAGAATAACTAAAGTTCCCACCTATTACACTTGTTGTCCCAGCCACAACAATTTCTACTATTGTTACTCCCTCGCCTATTTCACAAGTGGTGGTTGCCACCTCTCTGCCTATGATGGACATTTAAGTCCACCTTGCCTCCACCTCTCCTGTGGCCTAGGTTATAACCATGGATTTATCATCTTCCACTACTCCCTCCTCTCTTCCTCATCCATGTCTCCCACACTATCTCTTCCACTTTCCACTACAACAACAATGATTCCCACACTCGTCCTCCCAAAAGCTTTCACCAAATACATGAAAAACATGCCCTCTGAGCTTTTTGGAATGTTTGTGAACCCTGCAATGCAAACTTCCTTAGCTCATGCCATAACCGGTCTCCCCGTTCCCCCTCCTCCTACTGAGTCTCCTAAGATGGAGGAAACAATGCAATTTTTTGAAGAATTGGACAGGAACCAAACGGAAGCGGCCAAGAAATTGAAGGAAGAAGTAGATGATTATCATGAGCATCCTCCACACCAATATCTTGTAATTGATGAATTCATCCATGAAGAAGAGGAAGAAAAATCATCTGACGAATACAATGATAAGTTGAAGTATATCTTGGAGACATTTGATCCCGACCTTGAGGACGAGTTGGCTTGGCAACTCAAAGATGTTGAAGAGGAAAAGAAAAAACTGCTTGCTATTGAAGAGAAGGGTGCTGATGAAGAAATGGAGGACACTAAACCTCTAATAGGGGAGCAAGATGAAGGCCCCAAACATGATGAAGAGATGCCTTCCATAGAATAACAAGAAGGGGGAAAGGAAGAAAAAAGGAAGAGGCTGAAATGAGAAGATGCCCAGAGATAGAACGCCACAAAGAGCATGGGCATGAGGAAGAAGAAGATAAAACTTCTGAAAAGGAAGACAGCCCTAAGGAGTGCGTAGTTGCTAAGTCCCAAAAGAAAGTGATTTTTTTAATTCAATATTTAGATGAAGAAGAAGGGGAAAATCCAAAACAAGAGATCTCGGGTGAAAAGACATTGCAAATCTAGCACACCCATTAAGAGGAAGGTGATCACGAATCACCAAAAATGGAAGCTCAAATTCCTAAATGGCTTGAGAAGCAACTAGAAAAGAAGACCCCAACTCCAATAGATCTAAAGGAAACGTTGGAGAAAATCTTGTCTCAAGCCCAAATAATCACAGAGAAGAAAAAGAAACCAAAGGTAAAATCTCAGCTGACTGTGGGTGCATCTTGATCGAGAACAATAGAAATTTCCACCAGGGTAATTGGTGAGGAGGGGGTCAACTAAAATATCTCTACCATTGACCTAGGGATGGCCATAAGATATTAAAATATCAACCATCTTCAAGGATCCATCGCCACCATTGTGCACCAAATGAATAAGGATAAGACCTCTAAAGAGGAGTTAAAGGCACAGGTAGCGGATCTAACGACATATATTCAACAATGGTCTTGAACCAAGGAACTCCTTGCCTCATCAACATCTCCCCCATTGCTACTATTAGAAGAACATATTGGCATGCTTGAAAAGAGAAAGAGTTGGACCAAAGCTACTAAAGATTGGTTTCGACAGGTCCTCTACAATGGGAACATGGGCATAGGACGTGTTGTAAGGACAATGAGAAAATTCTTGGAGGTGCAGAAGTATCTTGGGGATATAAGGAAAATATGTACTGACTTCCCGGAGGTATATAGGATCATGTATCCTAAAATTAAGGCAATCCTCAAGATGCCCGAGAAAATGGTGAAAAAAGAGCTTTCTCTAGTGAAGGGCAATTTCTAGCTTGTGGAAAGCTAGAAATTGGGCCTCAATCATAGGAAAGAAATCTTAGAGTGGGTGCTCCATGAAGTGGAGCAAGATATTGATTGGGTTAAGGAGATTAGAATAGTATGTAAAGAGTACCTTAAGTTAATGGAATATTTTGACATGCCTCTTATTGAGATAGATCCAGAAAAGATAAGACCCTACTTCAATAAGAAGATGGAAAAAGGAAACACAGGCAAACTCACAGTGGATTTTATGGGTTTTGTTGCTCGTGCCTTTGCCCTGCCAGAACAAGTAATGTATAATATAGACAAATGTGACAAATATTGAGACTCACTCACCCAAAAATTCAAAAAAATGAACTTCTAGGTGCTTCACTCTAACATTTTGGAGTGGGGAAAGCTTCATCCTTTGATCAACAAGTTTGTGGAATATAACACGTTGCAAAAGGAGGCTGGAATTCTGTTATAGATGATAAGTTTTTCACTGTGTAGCTACAACCAAAAGGGAAATCAACTAGAAGACAAAGAGCTATAGTGCTACCACAAGAAGACAAAATAGGAAAAAGATAAAATGTAATTTTAAATTGCAATATATTTGGGGGTAGATGAAACCCTAATGTAAAATGAATCTGGGCCACACAATGAAAGTAAATCATGGCCATTCATTTTACTTTTTGAAAACTATAAATAGGGGGTCTCCTCTCATTTTCAAAAGAGATTTTTTTTTTTGTAAATACATGTTGTTGGAATGTTAATAGAAATTCATTGATTTGGTGGATTCTTGATTTCCAACTTATGTTGCATGATTCTTCTTCTCTTAGTTAGTAAATTTGAGTAGATTTTATTTATTGTTTTATGTATTTCAAGTTTGCTTTAGTAGATAAGTTAAATGTTGTCCATTAATGTTGAAGATTCCTATGGTGTTGACCTCTTCTTACTCCATACTTTTGGCTTCATATTGATGATATACTATTTTGCAAAATTAGCCTGAACTTTACGTTATTGTTGCATTTAAAACTCCTCTCTTTATTCATGTTTATGGTGAATGAAAAGCTGAAATATGTAGTCCCTAGAATATTGCACTAGTTTCATGATACTGTAGACTTTCTTAGTTAAGTGGAACTAACTCTTGGGAAGGCTAGCCCATTGTAGCAACCTCCATTGTCAATATTCATTGCTAGTTTCAAACTCAAGAACCTCTTCACTTCCTTACCCTTTTTCCATTCTTTTAAGAGTGACTTTGAACAGGGTTCATTGCATATTGTAAAGCCAAATTTGAAGTTGAAAGAGGAGTTTTAGACTGTTGTTTGAACCTACAACAATTATACAACAAAATTCCCATCTTGGAACTCCATTAAATGAACTAATTCCTCCCAACTTAACTCGTGTAATTCTGCCCTATGATTACCAGCAAGATCACATTTTAAACAATTGAGACATTCCAAGAAATTCATGACCTAACACCCGAGAGACCGTGAGGTAGGATTTTGTAACTTGTTTGTAGATATCTACCTTTCAAGAGAGGTAGCATACTTGTGTGTTCTCTATGTTGAGAAGGTGAAAAAACACCCATCAATATAATTGGTGCTAGAAGGAGGGAAATATTCATGCTAAGCAAGATCAAATCGGTTCATTCTCCCCTGAAAGATTTTATAGAGTCCTAAGAACAACACCAAACAAAGGGAAATTTCAAGAGCTACCACCCCCTACCCAAGCTATAAAATCTAGAAGAGGGGAAGCATTTGCCTCCAATGCACCCAAGCAACCCATTTTTCCTTCATCCTCATTCTCTTCTTCCACCCATTCATCTCTACCTTCTCCTTCACTTCTAGCAGCACATTTCTCCTCTCAACCATTCCAAACAGCCTTCCAGACTACCGCCTCCCACAACCTAGGTGTTTCCTTCCATCCCAATGCATCCCCTTTCTTGGGTGTTATCTCGTTAGCTTTTTCCCATCCCCCACAACTTCAAGTCAGTCTGGCAGAGCCTCCTCCACCTCTGCCTCCCATGGAATGGCTAGCTAACAACTTGTAACCCTTGTCATTCAACGTCTACCATGATATGCCAAAGAACTCAGATGGCTTTTTCACGAAGTTCAATCCTTTGGATCCACAAAGCACAATAGAAGAACACTTAAAGATCTTTCAAACAGCCTTGAAGGATATGTAGATCATACACAAGGACGTGGAATTTCAGATCTTCCCCTATTCCTTAGGGGAGGAGGCATTTTATTGGTACATCCACTTGCCGATAGGATCCATTAACACTTGGGAGCTTTTAAAGGATGATTTCTTATAGAATTTCAAGATCCAGGTCAATCTCTAGGAGTTATACCAAAAGTTTATGGCAATCCAGAGGGAGATTAATGAGCTAATCATCTCTTTTAATGATAGATTTCACAAGGCCTATATGATGCTACAAAATCCATATGTGGTTGATGATGCTTCCACCCACCTGGTGTACTATACAGCCCTAGACAACCTCACTTCCACTTTGGTGAAAAGGATGACTCCACCACCTGAGCAATTGATGGAGGCCTATATGCAGAAGCAGTTGAGGTAAGTACATATTTGGGACAACACATTGTTGGTTTTCTACCACCATTGGGGCCGATTGCCCATCTGTATCAAGTCTAAGGGATCACTTAGGCTTTGGGACAATAGACACCCTTGATGAATCCAATTCTGCAACTCGCAATCGTACCCTATCTAGTCTAGCCACTGAATCAGATGCCTCCTGTGCCTCAATTCTTGCAGCCCCAACAGCAACAAGTTCATGCACAGCCACCCCAAGTGTTGGTGTACCTTCAAAATTTTGAGTTCCCTTCTACCCATCAAAATCAGTCGATGGTGTTACCAGTCTTCCTTTAGAATTTAGCTTCACAACTGAACAAAAAAGAAAAGGATTGAATCAACAAGTTGGCATAAATGATCAACAAGATGTTGACTAAGATGAAACACTTAAGAAAATAGAACAACTAGTTGCAAGCATCTCAAAGAAGCATCCAGGCCAACCTCCATCGTGATAATCATGACAGCCATGATACTCATGATGTTGGTGCCTCTTCTAGATAGAACTATGAGAGAAACTATAATTCAGGGCAAAACTTCGATAGAAGGCCTTCCTAGAGATAAATGCGGAGCACAAGGAAAAACAATGGTGGCATTCCCACGCCTCTCGACCAATTCAACAACAACGACAATACCACAAGTGGGTTATACCTAGCTGAGGCTACCTTGTTTGGTTGGTGTCAGATCCATAAGATGAGCTAACATTCTAAATTGGATTGTCTAGAGTTCCAGACGTCTGTTGAAACTTTCCAGATAGAGGTCTAGAATATAGTTGACAACTTAGGATGTAGAGACATCGTTTCATCTGAACCATATGATTCCTAGGTGTTGGTGGTCAACTAGGCCCCTTTCCCAAAGGCTGAGAGTAATGTGCTAGAGAAGGAGACTTTTCTTCCTTCAAGCAATGACAAGGTAGATGAAGTAAGTATCGAAAGTCCTATGGCTCATATTTTCAATTCAGTAGATAATGGTCTAGTAGATGAGGAAGAGTCAAGAGAAGATGAAGTTCAAATGTTTCACCAAAGGACTACCCTGTATGATCTAAGGAATACGTAGGTGGGTGGTCAATTTGGTGGTTCTTTTAGAACCTCCACCCCACCTAGCAACTTTAGCACCCTCCTAACCCAAATCCCAGCAACAACCCAAGCTACCCACATGTACATAACCAATATTTCAATAGAAATAGGCAGGAAGGTTAGAACAAAAACTAGCCTATTGGCCCCTCCCAGAATGCCCCTTTCGAAGCTAAAATTGAACAAATGGGGGAAAATGTAGCTGAGGAGTTTAAGAAGGTTAAGATAAGTTTGTCTTCCTTTGAATTTCTCAAAGTCTTGAAAGTTAGGAATGCCTTCTTCAAAATGATCAATGGGACTCCATCCAAGCCAACCCAGGAAGTACTTGCCAAAAGGGTCTCCTTTCATGACTTGCAAAGTGAGTCTATCATCTGAGATGTTCTCAATTAGAATGAAGACCCGCCTTCGAACTATCAAACCAACAAAAAATCTACCAAGGAACCAGATCAGGCCCAAACTCAAAACAAAGGCAATGACAAAGACAAAGGTTAGGTAGCCCAAGTGGACATCTCTTCGGGACTATTTCAGGAAAAATTGAAAACCCCTCCCTTCCTAACCACCATTAGAATATTTGGGAAGAACCTTTAGAATTATTTGCTTGAATCGAGAGCCTCCACTAATGTCATGCCCTTGTTAGTATAAAAATCCTTGGGAATAGGTTTGACTCCCTCTTGGCATAAGGTGACGTAACTTGATAAAATAGAGATCAACATAGTCGGTGAAATAAACAAGAGCCCTATGCAAATTGTTGTTGATATCCCAGATACCTACAGTATTATCCTAAGTAGGGATTTCACATGGGAAATGAATGGATATTCTACCACAGACTACTCTCACTTATGGTTTCCATAGAAAGGGTTGTAAAATGAATCCGTATAGATTGGGAGCCACACATGAAATTCATGATTACATAATACAACATGAATGAAGTGTTGTTTGTTGAAACAGAACTAGGGAATTATTGCCCTGTGGCATATCTAGATGAACCAGAATGCTATAAGGAGGAGGCAACCGAGGAAGTCCTCCTTGTGTTGTGCAACCCACCTGTTAGCTTGACCCACATGCCTCAGAGTGCATAAATTTTGATTGAATCATATGATGAGGATCCCTATGAAGATGGAAACCTTAGATTGATAGAAGGCTTCCAAGATTTCATGGAAAACTGTGTACAAGATCAACTCAGCTTTGGAGCAAGAATGAATTTTCAAGAACTCATGTTTCCCAACTGGTGTAGGGTACATAATGTTTCCCACTCTGAATTCAAGTGTTGCATGTGCCAGAAAAAAATCGAACACATTAAAGGACAATCCACCCCTAAAAGGGGGGCTCAATAGGTACGACCAGATCAAAGCCACATTGGATGTGCATCACTTCCTAAGGTTCTTGAAGTAAAGATGTTGTCAGAAGCAAAAATTAGGTCTGTTGATTCTAGGGTTGAGGATTCTTCTAAGTTTTGGGTGTTGCACTTCAATGAATCCAAATCCAAACAAGGAGCTAGAACTGGCTTCGGATTGATTAGCCCCATGGGGAAGTCATATTTTTCTACCCATAGACTTCTATTTTATTGCATGAATAATGTAGCAACATATGAGGCATTAGTCCTTGGCCTCCTAATGGCATTAAGGAAAAACATCAAAATGTTACAAGTCTTTGGTGACTCAAAATTAGTTGTGAAACAAGTAAAAATATTTACTCCAACTATGATAGAAGATTGACCAACTACAGGTATAGCCTATGGGATTTGTTGGAGATTCTATATTCATTTAACATCCAATTGATCCCACAATCTTAGAATTACACTATTGATGCCTTGGCCCAGGCAACTAGTACCCTACAACCCCTTTCATTATTTGGCCTCAAGAGATTCATTATTGAGCTCACCTCTATTCCATCTATGCCAAACAATGTGGCTAACTTCCAAGTGTTTAATTATGCTAAATACATCCTAGTTTTATCACCAGCTTCGATGTGTTTGCAGCCCAGATAATTGATGAAGTTGAGCCTAAAGAGGTTGAGCTAGATATAGAAGGGGTCATCAACCTCAATACCAACACCATTCAAATAGGTATGGTCCAATTGGAGCAGATATTTGATTTAGATCAAATTAGGGATCATGACCAATAGGAAAAGAAAGACTCCATCAACAGTCAGTGTGACACCCATAATCTCAGAATAATCGAGCAAGCTAAGAATGTATTCATTGGCAAGGTGTGCACACTGAAAGAAATGAAAGGTATTGTTGATTCCTTGCAAAAATATCATGACACAGTTTCTTGGAGTTATGAGGATTTGAAAATATATGACACATCAATCATCACGCACACTATTCCACTTAGGCTAGATGTTAGACCATTTCGACAACGGCAATGCCCCATCAACACATTGTTAGAACTAGTTATTTACAAAGAGGTAAAAAAAAAATTGTTCACCAGGATCATATTTTCAATCTGACACTCCAAATGGGTGGCCAATCTAGTTTTGGTCAAGAAAAATAATGGTGAAATCAGGTTGTGCGTTGAATTCTACTATTTGAATAGAGCTTCGAAAAAGGAAAACTATCTAGTGCCTTCACTGGATGAGGTGTTGCAAATTGCTAATGGATCTCAAATGATGTCCTTCCTGGATGGTTATTTTGGATACAATCAGGTAATGGTTTAGTATGAGTACATGCATAAAATAACGTTCACCACCAAGTGGGGAACCTTTGCATATAGGAGAATACCTTTCGGATTGACCAACGTAGGTGTCACCTTCTAGTGTACGATGGACATCACCTTAGGGTAAATAATTGGAAAGTGAATCATCATTTATATGGATTATCTTATGGTATTTTCAAAGATCAGGGGAGATCATGTCTCTGATTTATGTAAGGTCTTCCAGAAATGTAGAGAATTTGGCATTTCCTTGAATCCAAGAAAATTCATCTTCGGGGTCACTGAGGGAAAGTTTCTAGGACATTTCCTCTCTTAGAAAGTAATTTCCATAGACCCCAAGTGTATCTAGGCCATAGAGAATATTTAGCTGCCAGGTAGCAAGAAGGAGATGAAATCTTTCTTTGGAAATATAAATTTCGTTAGGAAATTCATCACAAGCTTTGCTGAAATAGTCAAGCCACTCAACGCCAAGCTGAAACAAGATGCCAAATTCGAATGGACATCAGAAGCAAAGCAGGCCTTTGATGAAATCAAGAAATCAATTTCTAATGCACCCATGTTAGTTAGTCCAGACTATCTCAAGTCATTCTACATCTATTCCTTCGCTTCAGACCACTCGTGCACCAACATATTAACCTAGAAAGATGATGAAGGAAATGAGCACCCAATTTCCTTCATGAGCACTCCATTAAAAGATGCCAAAATAAGATACCATAATGTGGAAAAGAAATCATATTCTCTTGTCAAAGGAGTCAATAAGTTTAGACACTACATCCTTTGAAACAAGGTATTTTCCATAGTGCCTGATCCAATAATGAAGACGTTGTTGATGCAAAATGAATTAGGAGAAAGAAGGGGAAAATGGGTCACCTTGTTACAGGAATATGATATGGAAATCCAACCAATGAAATTGGTTAGAGGGCAAGCATTCACCTAAATGATAGCTAAGGCAGTAGCTGAGGTAGGACCCGAGCTTACAGTTCAACAATATCAACTTGAAGATGTCTCCCCAGGGGAGTGGTACAATGATATTGTCTACTATTTGTTGAACCACCAATGTCCATCACACTTGCAAGGAGTAGAAGCATTCCCTTAGACAAGAGCAGCAATTATATGCTACAAGGTTCCATACTTTACAAGAAAAATCATGAGGGGATTTATCTTAGATGCTTGGGTAAAGAGGAAGTTGTGTGTGTGCTAAACGAACTCCATGACAAATTTGGTAATAGTCATGGATCGGGTCCCTCTACCACTCATTAAATCCTCTAAGAAGGATACTACTAGCCCACAGTGCTCAAAGATTCCCATAATCATGTTCGGGCGTGCCATGTTTGCCAGACCACTGCAGCTAGAGAAAGGAACGTTGTTGTCCCATTGCAACATCTCTTGGAGGTAAGACCATTTGTGCAATGGGGCCTTGAATTCATTTTTCCAGTGAGCCCACCATCTTTTGTAGGTCACAGGTACATTCTAACTACCTTTGATTATTGTACTATATGGATAGAAGCTATTGTATGTAGGAAATTTACTACAAAGGTAATTGTTGATTTTCTGGAAAGTGTCATTGTAAATCATTTTGGTTGCCCCTATGCTCTCATCTAAAATAATGGTCTCACTTTTGCCTCATTAAAATTTTCTAGTTGGGCCTTCGATCATGGTATTGCCCTTAGATTCTTATCCAACTACTACCCCCAAGGAAATGGCCTTGTTGAATCAACCAATAAGAACCTAATCATTGTCATTAAGAAGTTACTTGATAGGTATCCCAAGGACTGGCACACCCAACTCCACTTTTCCCTTTGGGTGGATTGTACATTTCATAAGGCTGCCTTAGGAGATTCCTCATTCCACCTCGTCTATGGCCTTGAGCTCATGTTCCTGATTCACCTAAAGATCCCCACCCTCCAATTCACCAACAATTTCTATGAAGAAGGGGATCAAAGGGAGGATCGCTTAGCTGAGCTACTCCACTTAGAAGAAGTGTGTGACCTCCCTATTCAAAATTTCTCCAAGCATCAGGGCATAGTCAAAATATGGTCCGATCATCGAGCCAAGGTAAAGGCCTTTAGAATCATTGATTTGGTCCTATGCTGGGACAAGTCCCATGAGAAGAAATGGGGACATGAAAAATTCGACAAGCTATGGCTTGTCCCCTTTTAGGCTGTTGAAATCCTTGGAGATAATGCTTTCCATTTAAAGAACTTAATTGGTGAAGACGTCCCATTGCCTGTCAATGGGAAGCACCTTAAAAATTTCTTCCTCCCCTAAGCTATTGCATCTCATCCCTTGTAAATATTTGTACATAGTCTAGGTTAGGTCTCCTTTTCTTCCTTGTTTTGATTTTGCTTTCATTTTTCCTATTCCCTGGCTGTTTTGCTTTGTTGACGGTGTTATTTGGTCCTGATGCGATGGTCATACTCATTTCGATGAACGGCTCATTCTACTACCTACTCTTGTTTGTTCCCTAGATAAACCTTCATTCCCAACTATTGATTTATGAACACTTTTGGGAGTTGTTTTCCTCCTTTGAACTTTGAACTATCCTAGGATTGCACCCTTGTTTGAATCTTTTTACACTTATCATGGATCATACACAAAGCACACTTTAAATTTTTTTGAACGATTGTGTGGTATTTGCTAGGAAGATTAGACAAGTGAAAAATATTAAGTCCGCTCCATTGACCACTATGATTCCCAAACCCATTGTGAGCTTCAGTGCTTACACAGTTGAGGAACATAAAATAAAGTGTTGCAAAGAAATATCAAAAGGAAAAGAAAAAGGAAGTCAAAATTATGCAACTAAATGGGTGTATGAATAACTCTATTGGGGCTATGGATGCCTGGCTGGTAGTAGAGCTATGCTCGTGGGACCACAATGATAACTCTATTAGGGCTATAAACACCTGACTGGCAGTGGAGAAATGTCCAGGTTACTTTTGGGGCTAGACTGTTTACATAGCTTGTCCTTGCATGATTAGTAATTGTCTACACAATTCTCGAGGAAAGGAAATGAATTCACCTCGCACACACTTCTATGATGATCCCATAACATGATTCAACCAAGGATTCCATCCTCAACTTACTTCTTAGTTCATTTTTGGAAACTGGCCCCTGGCCCACGAAATCAGAGATTTTGGGTTCTGAATGAATATTTATCCTTAGAACGCCAGGAGCATTCTCCCAGTGGAGTATCCATTTTTTGTGCATGTGAACCCTAATCCTAGACCTGTACAAACATAGAAAACAAACACACTATTAGATCCAAATGCAAGTTAGAACTAAGATTCCCCATGAAATTCATCTACAATGTTCAAAATAGGAAAGAAATGAAGAACAAAACAAGAAAAGCAATTAAATCCTATTTAAGCATGTAAACTCTCAATCCCATAGAGGAATTGGTGCCAATTTGATGTGGAAATTGGCCCTTTCCCAACTCCTTTGCAAGCTTGATGAATATTGATCCACTTGATGATGAAGACCAATGTGATTCCTTGATAAAATCTGCAATAACCTAGCTATGATGATGGAAAATGCTATGGAAATGGATGAACTTGCTCAAAATGTGAAGATAGTAACTTTGCTCTAAGTTGTGGATGATCAAATTAGAAGAAGAGCCTTCCATTTATAGAGAGATAAGATGGAGGAATGAGAAAAATGAAGCAATGCGGGATCATTCAACATCTAATGGCCAAGTGCCACTTGGCAACATGTGAATGGATGAAGCTTGAGCACATTTTGATGAATGTGCACATAAATGCTATTAGATTCAAATTTGAATTTGATGAAATAACAAAATGGAGGGAGAGAGGAATGGAGTAAATGTCACTTGGCTCAAGGCAAAAGACATGTAAGAGGCTTTTAATGCCTTGGTGGATGTACTCATCCCTTTTGGAGGGATTTTTGAATTGGAAGAATATTCCACCAAAGATGCCTTTTTGAATGGAAATTGATGAATTTATAAATCAAATAAATTGATTTGTTGTACAAGTAAAATCTAGAGGATTAGAGTGATTATGATTAGTATTAATCATGATTTTATCAATTTAAGTAGAAATTAGATGATTTGACAATTTTGACTTAGGTTTTGGATTTAAATAAATCAAAGTTGAGAGGAATAATGATTTTAGATTTAATTAAATAAGGATTGATTTATTTAATTAAAGAGGATGATGTTAGATTAAATCAAATAGAGATTAATTTATTTAATTCAAAGAGATGACTTTAGAGATTTAATTAAATAAAGTGAATTATTTAATTAAAAGAGAGACTATAGGATTAATTAAACAAAATGATTTATTTAAGTAATGGAAGAGAATGACTTAATCAGATAAAATTGATTTATTTAATTAAGAGATGAAATGTGATGATTAGAAAGAGGTGATTTAGGAAGAAACGATCTTAGTAAGCTCAGGATCAGATGTGTAGGATCAAAAATGTATTTTTTTTGTGTCTACATTTTGCCCCTCTTTGAAGCAATGCACTTGTTGCGTTGGTTCAAAGAATAAATTGTTGTGATCAAAATTCAAAAAGTTTCCAATTTTTCAGATGCCCCACTGTTGCCCCAGCGAGAAGGATTACGCTGGTATACTGCCCCCTCGAGAGATCGAGTAGAAATATTTGATTTTTCAATCGATGTCGCGATAAAATGTGAGAGGAGTGGTTCTATTTATAGAGGATGAAAGATAATTCGTTAGAAAGATTAGATATTTAACATAGACAATTTTGATGTGTATAGATAGTCATTAGCCATGGGTAGCCTCGTGTATATTTTGATACAACACACCAATTTTGGATAGAAATGTTAGTAAAGATAGAAGAATAAGAAGAAAATAATGATGACAAGAGGATCCAACAAGCTTACCTTATTAATGATGATGATAATGATATCAGGAATTGGGATTTTAAAAGGGCCATTTACTTTATGTTTGATAACACACAAAGGCATGATGCATCAAGGTATAAAGAATCAGGATGGCGTTGCACCTAGTGTGATGGATTTTGACTCAACAAACAGATAGGAGTACCCCTATTCACACTTGACATACAGAACCGTATTCAAGATGTAGTTCATATATTCTAAACATCTCAGTCCAAAACATAGAAAAGAAAGTCTTCCTATGTGATCAACAAGATACCTAAAACATCCTCCCTACAAACCAAACAAAGCACATATGACAAAGTTATTTTACAAGGATATCCAACAAGCATAGCAAATAAAAATATAATGATCATTGCCCCATTCCTTTCTCTCTAAAGCATTTTGATTAGGAATTTTTCGAGAGGTCCTTGGAATGAACATAAAATAAGATAAGTCAAAAAGACCAAGATAAAGTAAACAAACAAGCTAATATTCTTTGTACCGCTAGCCAAGACTAAACTATGGTGATACTTGATGTTAATGTCCATTGTAGGAAGGGTGCATCCTAGGACATGTTGTGATCAGGTGATGATGAGATTGACTGGATGATAAGCTATTGATACTCTGAGTTGACTAACTTGCTAACTTACTGACCTAGACTTGAGACTTTGATGATTGGGGTTCCCCTTGGGGACCTACTAGACTTGTTTCCTATTGGTTTTCTAGATGGTGAAGATGATAATTGATTTATTATGAATGAGATTATTGTAGGTGAAAGCGAGATGAGATGGATGCACCATTTTGTGTTTTTCAAATATTTGGATGTTTTTGATGTTTTGAAATGTTTTGAGGCTATTTTGATTTTTAGGTTTTCCATTTTTTTTGGATTTTTGGAGATTTTATGAATGTTTTTGGATTTTGTGTCTCGGGGGCCAATCAAAGATTAGCCTTGCCTATGTTTAAGCTTAGAGATGATGTAGTTTGGATACCATTTTTTTTCACTTTTTCTGACTTTTAAAGATGTTTTTGGATTTTAATATGATTTGGATGTTTTTAGATTTTCGCATGATTTTGATGATTTGGATATGGATATGCAATGATATCAATGCTTTGTTTTGGTATTTTGTTGAAAACCAAGCTAGGTTTGATTGATCTAATTGATTAATTGATGATGATATCATTGTTGAGGATACACAACAATACAAGGATAGTGTTAATCAACACGAGGATTGGGAAGGATATCCCGAGATGATGATGGATTGATTGGATTTGATTGATCAGGATTGATGATGATAACATTGTTGAGAATACACAAAAATTTAAGGATAGTGTTCAAAAGCACAAGGATTTGGAAGGATATCCCAAGATGATGGGTTGATTGGATTTGATTGATCAGGATTTTGAAGCTTGATTTTTAAAAAAAATGTTTTGAATGGTTTGATGTGATGCTGAAGTACACATTAGATGCAGCTGATATTGATTTTTTTGGATTAATGTTTGATGAAAGATAAATCTTGATAAGGAACATCTTCTTATCAAAATATTCTACGGGTTTGTGATTTGGATTCGTGCTCACAAATTCTTTGACCATTTTGATTTCATGTTTTCCAATGTTCAGATCACCACATAAGTGTGTAGATATAGATCAAGATTTATTCTTGAAGCAAGATGTAAATATTTTCCCCCAATGTCTAGCAATGTATGGAATACCATGGGTGGATGCTTGGATAGATGGATGGATATGGTTAGCATGGAAAGGATGCAAAGGATTATCTTGTGATAAGATAAGGTGTTCAAACAGAGGATGCTCATTTGGATAATGCTTCAAGGCTCAGATAATGTTGGGTGGTATAGGATCAATGAAAATGACCCATGTCAAGATGTTTACCATAAGCAAGTGTAAATTGTACACCAAACTTTTATCAAGATCAAGATAAGGTAGATAGATGGCAATGGGTTGGATAAATGGTTCATGAATGAATGGATTTATTATAGATAAGATGGAGGGAATGTTGGATTTATTATGGATGTGATAAGATGCTTTCACCCGAAGTGGCACATGTAGATGCTCAATTCTACACATGATGCCTGTTTGTCGGGTTTTCATCATGTTACTTGTCCAAAGATCCACCGAAGTGGTTTTCACTAGAGAGAAATTTTTCTCTTTATTGTTTTTAATCTTTTTTCTAATTTTTTTGGATTTTTTATATTTTTGTATTTTTTTGGATCTTTATGCTGAAAGATTTTAAGCTCATGTTGAATCACCTAGTGGTGCCCATGTAGATGCTTTTATCATAATGTGCCATCAATATCCTACTTGAAGAAGTTGTTTTTCCAAGATACATGCACTTGAGTGCAGCTTTTGAGATTCCTAATATGCTTTGTTGATATCGGAGTTAACTTTGTCTTTGTGCACACATCGCAATACAGTGCCTTCTGAATCCTTATGATGAAGGGTTGTTGCCAATACATGGTCAATGTGAGAATTAGATATCATTTGTGGAGGCGTGGATAGTGCTATGTGTTTAGGAATATGAGATGGATTAGTTGATATTTTGGAACCTTTGACTCTCCAAACTTGGGAAGATGAGCAATGATGGGTGGATACAAAAGTGTGCATTGAATTAGGACCAACTACTTGATATACTTTGTATGTTGCTTAGGAAGCCTGCTATTTCCTTTATGGACATCTTTGATGGATACTTTTGCCTTTATTATTTTTCCCCATAGTTTCTTTGACTAATGGAGTTTGATAGGGATAATCATTCTTTGTATTCTTTGGTATCCACGTGTATTTGATTTTTCCTTCATGCTTCACTACTTTTTCTTTGATGACATTTTTCATGCTTTGATTCAAATATTTATTTTGATGTTGATCCCAATTCATGGATGGGGTGATGGGTGGATAAAGATTCATGGTGTGGCTAGTTGTAGTATTGGTATTAGTTTCATCGTAAGGATTCTTTGTGCTCCCTATGTTGATGTTTTCTTGAGATGAAGTTTCCCCCAATACTAAATAACCAAAACCTTGATGCTTAGGATTGCCAATAATCTACACTAGTTCTAGGATACCATGTTCATGCAGGCCTAATCCTTTGCCTTGACAATTCATCTGTTGAAGCATTTTATTTGCAATAGGGTATAATTTATCTTGGAAGCAGGGTGCTAATATTTCTTTGCTCTATCGTGGATCTTCAAAGGTGATAACTTCTTCATTGATAAGATAGCTTGCCCTAAAAAAGGTAAGTGGTCCAAGTTTATAAGTGATAGGATCCCTCATCTGTAGGATAGCTTCTTGATTGATATTTTTTGCTTGATCTTGTGAAATATCATATTTTAATGCTTCTTCAAGCGATGTTGATGATTCACTATCCACATAAAATTATTCCTCATGATTCATCCTTGATATGCTTTCACATGATTTTTCTAATTCACAACTTCCATAGAAGCCTTCTCCATGATCTATTTCTAGTATGTCTCCACGGGATGTTTTTGATTCACAACTTCTGCAGAAGCCTTCTTCATGATCTATTTTTGATATGTATCCATATTTTTCTATATCTTGGTCGTGTGTACAAATGTTAAGAGTAGGAGACTCTTGTTCCTTGGTAATGATGTCAAGAGTATGGAACTCTTGTTTTGAATGAAGATCATCTACGTGTCCATCCAAAGAAAGCATCTCATGGGTAGATGGAGGAATATGTGCTATATGGATATGGTCATCATTTGTGACATCTTGTATAGATAGGAGAGTGCCCATTAGATCATTGTAGTATCTTGGAGATACAAAATCTTGATCTTGATTAATTTTAAAATTGCTTTCAACATTTTTTGGATCAAGTTATTGACATGGGTCAATTTAAAAGGATGGATTACTTATAAATGGTTCTTGGATATCTTCATTAGGAATGAGAAGTGGCTCAATATCCTCTTGAGCTTTGAGTGGATTTGGATCAAATGTTGAGTTGGGGATTCTTTCAATATCTGTAACCATGAGGTCAAAGGATGTCAATATGTCTTGGGAAGGACCATTGCTAGACCTTGGTGGAAGATGTTGATCATGCTTTGGAATACATTCTTGAGATATGTCCTCTAATTTTTTAGGTGATAGAGAGACATTTTCAACATGATCATTGGTGGATGGATCATGGATTATGTCAATAGGATCAAATAATGTTAACACGTTTTGAAATAGATCACTAAAAATTGTCTCTTGATGAATGTTGATTTGATCATTAGATGGGGTAGACATATCTTCATAGTGCTCATTGATGGAATGATTTTGATCATTATCCTCAACATTTATGGTGGAGATATTGTCAATTTTTTCAACCTTAAGATCAAATTATGTTGATGTTTCTTGAATTGGATCATTGTTGGGTATCGTTGGTGGGTTTTGATCATGATTGAAAAGTGACTATTGATATATGTTGATTTGATTGTCAGAGGATATGGAAACATCTTCACGGTGCTCATTGATGGGTAGTTGTGATTGATCTTTGAGATGTGATGACTGATCTTCAAGATGGAGTGATTGGGTTTATTGTTGATGTTGTTGATATCCAACCTCTTGATATTGGATATATTTTTCTTGATATGGTTGTGGAGACAACTCAATGCTTTGATGACATGGTTCAACCAATGGAAGAGTGCATTGATTTTGGGGTGGATATGTCTCTTGGTGATATGAATCAATGAATATTTTGAGTGTAGCAATTTTGTTTCGCAAGATTTGACCTTGACATTCTTGATATCATTGACTTGGTTATTGAGAAAGCATATTTGGCATGTATACTTGTGGTGTTTGCATGGGATCATGGATAAATTTATTATGGATAATGTTTTGATTTGGTGTGACGTTTAGATTTGGCATTATAGATTGAATTTGAACATTGTTTTGGTTTGGAAACATATTGCCTTGATTTAGGTAACTTTGATTTTGCATGGTGTTACCTTGACTTGGATCAATACATTGAGTTGTTAATATATTTCTTGGATTTTGAAAAACATTGGTTTGATTTGCAAACACATCTATCCCAAAATTCACCAAGTTTGAATTTGATACATTCATGTTTGATAAGTTTTCACTTGGACTATTCACATTTGGTATGTATAGATTGGATGGGATAATGTTGTTTTGTTGAAGACTCATGTTTGGTTGATAGATTTGTAAGTTTTGACTTTGATTTAAATCTAACATAGGGAAAGGTGGTCCAAAATTTAGATTGGGAAAACTCATATTTGTATCATTGAGGTTTGGAGGAGATAATGATGCCATGTATGGATTGCATAAATGTGTGTTTCGATAATCAATTGGCATTGTGATACTTGGATAGTTTGGTTGACTTGGATTACTAATGATGTGTGAATCAATTTTATATTCCATGTTTTCTTATGTTTTGACCTTGTTGACCTCTAAGGTATTTAGGACCAATGATGGGATGAAAGATGAAAGGGTGAGTGACAATGGTGTTTGAACTTTTAGGAACTTTGGAGGAATACTAGACTTTAGGATTTAGGATTTTGATTTGGATAATGGACTTATAAATCCAAAGATGTTGGATTTTACCTTGGGGTAAACTTGACCAAAAAGGTGATAATTCAACTAAATGTGTGAGGAAGGATTCATCCACACACATGTAACCAAACAAAGTGATTTTGATTTTGATTGAAGGTCTTACCAAAAGTCTAATATGATTTTTTTTTTCCAAAGTTCCAAAGGTTGTTTGTGAGATGGGATTTGACTAATTTTTGATCCTACATGAACCTAAGAAGGAATTTGTTTACTAGACCAAGATATTGAAGAACATGCTTTTCCCTAAGAGTATTTAAAACCAAAAGACCAATTTTTGCATGGAAAACCATATGACCAAAAGATACCAAGCACATGTGTGGGGTTCAATTGATTTTATCTTGGTTAATGAATTAATTTTACCACATCCAATGTCTTGTTTAGTTTTCAAACTAAATGTTTATATCTTAATTTCTTCTCATCCCACAAGTTCCATTATGTGGAAATCAAGGCAATAGTTCCCTAATGTTGACTTTAGTAAGAGAAAATTATGATATAGATGCAAATACTTAGAAGCCTCTAAGAATGAAATCCCTAGGGATGAGCAGTAGCACTTGGATTTTTTCAAAGGTATTTGCTTCCTCTAAAGGGTTTGAAATTTGATGATCATGTTGAATGTTTGTTTTTCCAATCTTTATGATCTAAGAAGAGTGTTTTTGATTCAAAGAATATGCACAACCCTATAGATAAAATGAGACAATATTTGTTGATTTCCCACTTGGATAAATCCAACTATGCTTACTCTTAGTGGATGATTAGATGCTTGACCACACAGACTCTCCCTTACAATGCACTCACTTCTTGGTTCAGCCAAGCATCAGTACCCATGAAACTCACATGGCATGCTTCTCATCTCTACAAAGAGCCGTAAAAAATGTGGGATGGCTTCACAATGACTGTTCTTGCACCAAAAAATAGTTTAGGATTTTGGCCTTTCTAAATAAGGGGTTTAATGCAGGCATTTCGTTCATGGGGGACCATCCATGCGGCAAGAGACCATTGTTTCCCTTCTTTTTGGAATGATCCTTGTGATACTCAAACTTTCCTCGAGCACCCACACTTATATACCGGTTGAAATTCGCTTGGGTTACCGTGTTACCAGTTGGGTCATTTCCTTGGGATGAGTACTTTTTCCCACCAAGGTAGGCCCTCTAAGATCAACAAAAGTGAGAAAACATATTCGTAGTTTGATCAATCTTTGTTGAGAAACAAAGAGAGAACACTCGTGATATGCTCCACTGACACTCGCAAGATTTCTTCAATTTTAAGAACCCAAATTGAAATGTGGAGGTAATCAATTACACAACCTAATATCACAAAAAGGACTTTTTATTCCCAAGATTGCTATAGAATGCGAGAGAAGTGCATACATCTTTTTGATGACATTAATTTTTGAAAGGGATTACAAAACAAGTAGAACACATGTTTATTTTAACCACAAAGCAATAATGTGAATTATTTTTAAGTGCCAATTTGGAAGTGTGATAGTTGTTTTTCATTGATTAGATCCCAAAAAAAAATCTAGTGAGTTTTCCTATGATTCTTTTTAGCCTTTTGTCTTGTTCTTTTTAAGCCCAAATGAAATTTAGTGATCCTAAAAGCAAGAATATAGCAACTCCTTGGAAGAGGGATTATAATTTCTCCCCAAAGTGTTTAAAAAAACTAGATACAATGTGCTAATTATAACGTGAAGGAGCCTTGGTCTTCGTTTTCTTTCCTTCACTTTCGATCAAGAAACTTCCTTTTTTGGCAGATTTCAATAATTGTCAGATTTTTCCATTTTTCGTAATTTCACATGCATAACTTTCAAAGTCCTAGTTTTTTCCAAAAAACTTCCTAAAAATAAGATAGGATGAATTGCCAAATAACATCCTAAACTCGAAACATGAGTTTCGAGTTATTAACAAAAATGACTTTAAGAAAACTAGAAAAAAAAACACTAAATTGCCATTTTGAGGGCCAAGATGAAAGTTTCAAGCCCCGAAAAAGTGCCAAAATGGCTACCAACTAGCTCAAGGTTTGTTGGGAATCCATATGCCACCTCATAACAAAATTGCATGTAAAGTTTCAACCCAAACAGACATCTGAGTCAAAAGTTATGACCTCTGAAAGTCCCTGCATCACAAAAACTAGTTAATACTATAAAAACAAAGGCCAAAACACCAGTTAGAAGTCAAAAACAATGAAAGTGAAAAAAGCACTTGTTGAAATAAACTGAAATCTATCTTTTACCAAAATCCAACAGTGCAATCCGCATATGCAACGTAGTTTAAGAAGGTCAACGACACAATATAGCGTAGCTGACAACTGAGAGCAACGCTCACCATAGAAATAGTGATCGTGATTGTGACGTTGTTTGGCAAGTGGCATTTTTTGGAATTTGGAAAACTAGTGTCAAAGTTATAAATTCAAATTTTCTAGGCGGGAAGACTCTAGCGGCGTAGTTTGGAGTTTAGAAGTGGCACAATATAGCGTCACGGGACTGATAGTAGTGTAGTTTGGCATCGCTAGATTGATAGTGACGGAGTTTCCTGTAGACACAAAAAAAGTCAAAAAACCACAGATTTTTGGAAAAAAATGATGAATTTCTCCAGATCTTCTCTCCTTCTAGCACCAAAATGTGAACCCCAATCCTAGACCTGCACAAACATAGCAAGCAAACACACTATTAGATCCAAATGCAAGTTAGAACTAAGATTCCCCATGAAATTCATCTACAATGCTCAAAATAGGAAAGAAATGAAGAACAAAACAAGAAAAGAAATTAAATCCTATTTAAGCATGTAAACTCTCAATCCCATGGAGGAATTGGTGCCAATTTGATGTGGAAATTGGCCCTTTCCCAACTCCTTTTCAAGATTGATGAAGATTGATCCACTTGATGATGAAGACCAATGTGATTCCTTGATAAAATCTGCAATAACCTAGCTATGATGATGGAAAATTCTATGGAAATGGATGAACTTGCTCAAAATGTGAAGATAGTAACTTTGCTCTAAGTTGTGGATGATTGAATGAGAAGAAGAGACTTCCATTTATAGAGAGACAAGATGGAGGAATGAGAAAAATGAAACAATGTGGGATCATTCAACATCCAATGGCCAAGTGCCACTTGTCAAGATGTGAATGGATGAAGCTTGAGCACATTTTGATGAATGTGCACATAAATGCTATTAGATTCAAATTTGAATTTGATGAAATGAAAAGTTGGAGGGAGAGAGGAATGGAGTAAATGTCACTTGGCTCAAGGAAAAGGGCATGTAAGAGGCCTTTAATGCCTTGTTGGATGTACTCATCCCTTTTGGAGGGATTTTTGAATTGGAAGAATATTCCACCAAAGATGTTTTTTTGAATGGAAATTGATGAATTTATAAATCAAATAAATTGATTTGTTGTGCAGGTTAAAAAATCTAGAGGATTAGAGTGATTATGATTAGGATTAATCATGATTTGAATAATTTAAGTAGAAATTAGATGATTTGACAATTTTGACTTAGATTTTGGATTTAAATAAATCAAAGTTGAGAGGAATAATGATTTTAGATTTAATTAAAAGGATTGATTTATTTAATTAAAGAGGATGATGTTAGATTAAATCAAATAGAGATTAATTTATTTAATTCAAAGAGATGAATTTAGAGATTTAATTAAATAAAGTGAATTATTTAATTAAAAGAGAGACTAGGATAAATTAAACAAAATGATTTATTTAATTAATGGAAGAGAATGACTTAATCAGATAAAATTGATTTATTTAATTAAGAGATGAAATGTGATGATTAGAAAGAGATGATTTAGGAAGAAACAATGTTAGTAAGCTCGGGATTGGATGTGTAGGATCAAAAATAATTTTTTTTAATGTCTACAGTGCTTATAGCACACACGCCCTGTTCAGAACATGGACCCTCTCTTTTTGCTTGTGTCGGGCCGCTTTTGCTTCACCTTGTTTTGTGTGCCCCCCTATTTTTAGTCCAAAATGGTCAAGGAACTCTCAAACTATCATCTTGAGTTAGCCACATTTTTCTCCCCCCAAATTTTCAAAGTCCTAAATCCCTATGGGATTTGCTCGGTTGATTGCCTTCAAGTCTTTAAAACTTGCATCCTTCGGCCAGTGCGGGTCCACGCTTGTGAGCCTCCCTATGTGATTTTCCTTCCTGTCGGTGTCATTTTGAATGGTGGTCTCAAGGTGCCTTCCATCCTCATGGGATCTGTGACCACCTTTGTCATTTCTCACTACCTACCATTTCTGACGGCCAATTCTTGACCGCTTTCGACCCTGTGGACTCCGCCGTCCCAAGCACCAATTTTGGAGTGATTGTTCACCAAACTAGACAACCATCATACAAGCATTAATGAGGGCATTAAATGCCATTTTTCCTATATATTCTCTTGCTCGATCTATCATTTTCAAAATACTCTTTTGCAGCAAAGTGACAGAGCTCCCAATATCTGCCTCTATCATGCCCGCAACATCCATTTGCTAAATCAAGCAACAATCGAAGGACAGTTTATCCACGACCATGTAGGATCATGAGGTAGGTGTGTCATCACCCTCGCCATGTATTTTTTTCCTTATAATTAAATATGATCAAATTTTTGTTCAGTAAAATGATGAATCTAGGTAAAAAAATGGCCTCACTACAAAAACCATAAGTTCAAAACTTGAAAAATCTTCAATAATAGTGATCTAATTACATGTGAGACATGAGGCCCCTATCACTATTCTTAAGCATGGCAGTCGTGTCCATCGGGCCCACTTCCCTCCCTTTGTTATGTGTTTCCCCCACAAATTCTAACATTAAAAAGAGGTCACCATCTTTGTCAGGCCTACCTATGCGGGGCGCTCCCTCCTCTCAGCTGCTACTCAAACCTAATTTTTTTGCAAGTTGAAAAGGGTGTGTCCATCAGCCCTGTCAAGTCCAACTGTGTAGGATTTTGCCTATGAATTTATCATAGGCCCGACCGTTTAGAACATCCTCTATGACATGTCCTCCCGCCGACCAGACCATGCTCTCATACTCACCGTTGTTTGGAAAAACTTACAAAAATCATGAGTTCAAACTGGCCCTTTGTCTCCTCCAAGCCCACAATTGTGGAACTCTATCCAAGTGAGGTTGTTGCTCCTCTATCATTCTGAAAGACCATTTCATGTCGCCCTCCCACTAGGTGGGTCTAGCTCCCCTATTTTCCTTCCACCTCCATCAGACAACAAAATAAATAAGCATCTCCCTTTTGCAGATCTGGCCATGCGGGATGCTACCCTATCACTATTGTCACTTGACGGCCATCACGTGACATCCTTCTGCATCCCAGGTTTTGAGGCCTCTGTGGTTGTCCCTTTGCGTCTCCAAAATTGATTAAGTCCTTTGCTCTTGTAGGTTATAGCTGATGAACCACCCTTTGCAGACCACCATCCATCTCTCATTGTCTTGAACGGAAAGGTTCCATCATCTCCCTACGTTGCAAAGTCTGTCGCTTCCTTCATTTCTAAAAGCCAAAGTAGAAAACGAATGAAATTGATGGTCAATTCCTCCTTGCAAATCTGGCCCAATGGACTTCCCATATCGCACTTCCTCCAAGGTTTTTCCATTTTGAATGGCCAACCTCTCACGTCCTTCCACACCTTCTAGCCCGCACTTGACTACCATCCTCTGACCCAATGAATCCCGCATGGTAGGACTCTAACCTCATGGATCTTGCATGGCAGGACTCTGACCCCACGCATCCCACATTGTGGGAGTCCGTCTATGGGATGTTGCCCTACCACCATCATTTTAACAGTAGAGACTCCAAATAGTTTCCAGCCTAGGGAAGTCCACACTCCTGGGCCCACATTGCCCATTTATCTCCAAACGAAAGACGAAGATGATTTTTAGAGGATTTTCATGATCTTTAGAGCATGAATTGTCTGATCTAACATTGTTTTGCAGAATTTTGGGTAATGTTCCTCATATTTTATGCTTGAATCATTTACTGCTCCTTTAGTTGCAGGATATATGGAACCAGCTACCGGATCCTCAGGGGCGACCATAGAGAAAGATAAAGGAAAAAAGATGGCCAAGGCACCTAGAGGCAAAGAGGAAAAGGACCAAATGAGGTACAAGTTATAGGGGATCCCCTCAACTCAAAGGTCACCATTGATTGGAAAGAGATCTTGGACACCAATCTGGGACATATCGACATTGACGAATTCAAAGAAAGGGTCAAAATCCACCCTACAATAGAAAATGCCAAAAAAATCAGAGCTAGTGGATTAGCTAAGGATGTAGGATTCCCACTAGCTCTCATATCCCCTAAACTAGTAATGGCCTATAGAGAGGCATACCACAAGGAAACCAAGAAGATAGTGGACCAGGATGGAAATGTGTTAGTTGACTTGTCTACCAAATCAATAGGGAGGACCTTTCGCATCCCTACCTTCAGCAAAATGGAACAAACTTCTAAAGAATATGGAAAGTAGATGTGGGATGTTGATCCCCTTAAGTGTAAAAAGTTAATCAATCAATATTGGTTGAAGGATATGAGGGGTAGTGCAAATAAAGTGCTCCAGGAGCTTTTTCGAAATGACTTTTACGAAGATTACCATGACTTGGTAACTCTTCTGAGCTGAGTTATGGGCCTTCCAACTACAACTTTCTTTCAAGATTGGATGCTCTACTTCATTGAGGAGATCATCCCAGGGGACACCTATTTCTATTGGGTTGGAATGATTAGTGACTGCTTGCATGAGCAATTTGTAGTAGTGAACAAAACCTAAAAATTCTACATGACATCGTACCTTTTCTACTTGCTTGCTGACCATGCCTAATACAAGGGATTATTTGTGGCACCGAATCAAACTCCAGAAAGGGTACTAATGGTGTATGACAAGTACCCTCAAATTTAGTATAGGAATTTCAAGAAGGACTACTATAGAGTCAATGACGTCGTCATAGGCCAAATCATTAGAATTCTTGGGGGTGATCCTGAGAGGGGAATATCACACAGTGCAAACGCCATCATCCACCAGTTCATCTTCTTGTTTATATAATTTCCAGAATTCACCTACATTTGAGTCAAGGGGTTCTCTGACAAACCATATAAGCTACCCCGGTACCCAAATGACCAGATAGTATTGCTCGAACTCTTACGGTAGCTACAGTGAGCGCACACCCTCTTGAGTGATAAGCATGGAGGAGGTATTCCTTATCCCATCTCCTTTAGCCAAGGTATGTAGGAGCTCCAGGCATCTCAATGCATAGAATATTATGACAAGGACCTAAATGAGTACAACCTAAAGTTTCACACTGCTTGGCCCCGAATGGACCCATATGGCAAGATAAAGAAAATGATCGGATTGGAATATTCCCACCTACATAATGTTGAAGACTTTTTGTCCAATTACAAGGATGACAAGGTGGTGCGTATGTGGAAATACATGCGCATTACGACCTACTTTGTCAAGGTAGTTAAACTATTCCCTATACCGGAGCAAGTGATTAAAGAAGAGGGCACGGTGGCAGACCCAAGGTATGATGTTGTCACCAACTTTCTGCTACAGTTGATAGATTGTAACAAAGAAAAGGTCAATGACCTTGACATTATTACAAAGCCTTTTGAGGCAAGAACCAGACAACGGATTGATGGGCATATTTCCCAATTAAAACTACAAGGAGTGACCCTAACATATGGGGAGCTCAAAGCAACAATAGAAGGTGAGACTAGTAGTGCCTCTGATGTTGCCTCGACAGGAGATACGTCGGCATCTCATCCGAACACATGATCAAAGAAAAGAAAGGAGGATGTTGGGCATCAACCTAAAGCTAAGGAGTCTTCAAAGAAGGCTCTGAAAGTTGGAACTTCGAAGAAGTCAAGGAAATCAGACAACTTCACAAGAATGCCCACTATCCAGGAGGACTCGCTCCATGAGGGAGAAGAAAAACCGAAGTCCCCACCTATTACACTTGTTTTCCCAGCCACAACAACTACTACTATTGTACTCCCCCACCTATTTCACAATTGGTGGTTGCCACCTCTCCACCCACGATGGACATTTCATTCCACCTTGCCTCCACATCTCCTCTGGCCCAGGTTATAACTGTGGATTCCTCATCTGCCACTACTTACCCACTCTCTTCCTCATCCATGTCTCCCACACTATCTCTTCCACCTACCACTGTAGCAACAATGATGCCCACACTCGTCCTCCTAGAAGCTTTCACCAAATACATGCAAAAAATGCCCTCTGAGCTTTTTAGAATTTTTGTGAACCCCGCAGTGTAGGCTACATTAGCTCATGCCATAACTGGTCTCCCTATTCCCCCTCCTCCTATTGAGCCTCCTATGATGGAGGGAACAATGCAAATTTCTAAAGAATTAGACAGGCAACAAAAGGAAGCGAAAGGGAAATTGGAGGATGAAGCAAATGATTATCATGAGCATCCTCCACACCAACATCTAGTAATTGATGAAGTCATCCATGAAGAAGAGGAAGAAGATTCCTTTGAGGAAGATGATGATGAGCCAGAGTGTATCATGGAGACCTTTATTCCTGACCTTGAGGAAGATTTGGCTTGGAAACTCAAAGATGTTGAAGAGGAAACAAAAAAATTCTTGCTATTGAAGAGAAGGGTGCTGAAAAATAAATGGAGGACACTGAACCTCTTATAGGGGAACAAGATCAAGGCCCCAAACATGATGAAGAGATGCCTTCCCCGAAAGAACAAGAAGGGGGAAAGGAAGAAAAAAGGAAGAGGTTGAAATGAGAATAAGCCCAGAGATAGAACACCGCAAAGAGCATGGGCATGAGAAAGAAGAAAAGAAAACTTCTAAAAAGGAATACATCCCTAAGGAGCACATAGCTACTAAGTCCCCAAAGAAATTGTATGTGTTTATTCAAGATTCAGATGAAGAAGAAGAGGAAAATCCAGAACAAGATATCTCAGGTGAAAATACATTGTGAATATAGCATGCCCATGAAGAGGAAGGTGATCATGAATCATCAAAAAGGGAATCTCAGATGCCCGAATGGCTTGAGAAGCAACAAGAAAAGAATACCCCAACTCCAACAAATATGAAAGAAAGGCTAGAGGCCATCTTGGTTTGAGCCCAGATTAGTGCAAAGAAGAAAACAAATAAAAGGCAAAATCTTAGTTGACTATGGGTGCATCTGGATCAAGAATAGTAAAAATTTCCACCCCGATAATGGGTGAGGAGGGGGTCAGCTACAATATCTCTACCATTGACCTAGGGATGGCCACAAGAGAGAAAAATATTGACCATCTTCAAGGATCTATCACCACCATTGTGCACCAAATGAATAAGGATAAGACCTCTAAGGAGGAGTTAAAGGCACAGGTGGCAGATCTAACAACATATATTCAACAAGGGTCTTCAACCGAGGAAATCCCTACCATATCAACAAATACCCCATTGATTCTATCAAAAGAGCATATTAGCACGCTTGAAAAGAGAAAGAGTTAGATCAAAGCTACTGAAGATTGGTTCTGGTAGGTCCTCTACAATGGGAACATGGGCATAGGATGTGTTGTTAGGGCAACGAAGAAATATTTGGAAGTGCAAAAGTATCTTGGGGATATAAGGAAAATATGTACTAATTTCTTGGAGGTATATAGGATCACGTATCCTAAAATTGAGGCAATTCTCAAGATGTCCGAGAAAACGGTGAAGAAAGAGCTTGCTCTGGTGGAGGGTGATTTTTGGCTTGTGGAAAAGTGGAAATTGGGCCTCAATCATAGGAAATAAATCTTAGAGAGGGTGCTCCATGGAGTGGAGCAAGATATTGATTGGGTTAAGGAGATTAGAATAGCGTGTGAAGATTACCTTAAGTTAATGACATATTTTGACATGTTTGTTGTTGAGATGCATCTAGAGAAGATAAGACCCTACTTCCATAAGAAGATAGAAAAAGGAACCACGAGCGAGCTCACAACAGATTTTATGGGTTTTGTTGCTCGTTCCTTTTCCCAGCTACAACAAAGAATGCAAAATACAACCAAATATGAAAAATATTGGGACTCACTCACCCACATATCCAAAAAATTGAACTTCCAGGTGCTTCAATCCAAAATTTTGGAGTGGGGAAAGCTTCATCCTTTGATCGAAAAGTTTTTGGAATATGCCATGTTGCAAAAGGAGGTTGGAAATCATGTTATAGATGATGAGTTTCTCACTGTGTAGTTGTAGCCAAAAGGGAAATCAGCTAGAAGACAAAAGATCTATAGTGCTACCACAAGAAGACAAAATAGGAAAAAGACAAAATGTAATTTTAAATCACAATATATTTGGGGGTAGATGAAACCCTAATGTAAAATGAATCTGGGCCACGCAATGAAAGTAAATCCTAGACATTCATTTCACTTTTTGAAAACTATAAATAGGGGGTCTCCTCTCATTTTCAAGAGAGAGTTGAGTTGTTGTAAAGACATGTTGTTGGAATGTTAATAGAAATTCATTGATTTGGTGGATTCTTGAGTTCCAACTTATGTTGCATGATTCTTCTTCTCTTAGTAAATTTGAGTAGATTTGATTTACTGTTTTATGTATTTAAATTTTTCCTTAGTAGATTAGTTAAATGATGTCCATTGATGTTGCAGATGCTATGGTGTTGACCTCTTCTTAGTTCATACTTTTGGCTGCATATTGATGATATATAGTTGTGCAAAGTTAGCCTGAAATTTATGTTATTTTTGCACTTAAAACTCATCTCTTTATTCATGTTATGGTGAATTAAAAGCTGAAATTTGTAGTCCCTAGAATATTGCACTAGTTTCATGATACTGTAGACTTTCTTGGTTAAGTGGAACTAAGTATTGGGAAAGTTAGCCCACTGTAGCAACCTCCATTGTCATTGTTCATTGCTAGTTTCAGATCCAAGAATCTCTTCACTTCCCTGCCCTTTTTCCTTTTGTTTAATGGTGACTTTGAACAAGGTTCATTGCACATTGTTAAGCCAAATTTGAAGCTGAAATATTATTTTAGATTGTTGTTTGAACCTATAGCAATTGTACAACAAACTTCCCATCCTAGAACTCCAGTAAATGAACTAATTCCTCCCAGCTTAACTCACATAAGTTTTCCCTATGATTACCAACAAGATCACATTTTAAATAACTAAGACATTCCAAGCAAGTCATGACCTGACACCTGAGAGACCTTGGGGTAGGATTTTATAACTTGTTTGCAGATTTCTACCTTTCAAGAGAGGTAGCATACTTGTGTGCTTCTTGTGTTGAGAAGGTGCAAAAACACCCATCAATAGTTGGAAAATCCAACCAATACAAATCAACCACAAAAAGTGGAGATGCCCATCAAAAGTGGAAAGTAGTTCCACCCTTTAAGGAAGGGAACAACTCATCACTTATCTCCTAGTTATTAAATAATAAACTCAGTTTATTGTCCTAAGAAAGATTAATTAAGTGTAGGAAAAACCTAGGACTAAGGGAAAATAAGCTAACCCGCTAGGAAAATAAAAACCTACACCAACACCCCCCCTTAAGCATAGCTTAGGAGGAATTGAAAGATGATGGGTCCCATAAAATGATGCCATGTTAGGTACCCATGTAAAAATGAAATGTAGAAAAATCTCTTACAATCAAAAAAAAGGAGAAAACCTAGTGGGACAAAACTCCTCCCCAAAAGAGATGAAAATAAGAAAATAAGGACTAAGTAGCCCCCTCATGGATGACACCAACTACACCCCAAGAAAATATCACATATGAAGGAACTTTCTCTTAGTGAAGGGTTTGGTGAAGATGTTTACAATTTGATCTAATGTTAGACAGTGCATGAGATCAATGATCTCACTATGAATCAGCTCCTGGATGTAGTGCATATGGATCTCGATGTGCTTGGTCCGCTAATGATGGACCGGATTGTGAGAGATCTAAATCGCACTCTGGTTGTCACAATGGATGATTGTGGGCTTTTGAAAGGGAATTCCAAACTTAGTGAGAATTTTTTGAAACTAGATGGCCTTAGTAGCAGCATTAACTGCTCCTTGATACTCAACCTCTGTAGATGAAAGAGCAATAGCAGACTACTTCTTGCTCAACCAACAAACTAGACCAAAACCAAGGGAGAAGCAATACCCTAAAGTAGACTTGTGATCCTAAGAATCACCTGCCCAATCTGAATCTATGTGCCCCACCAAGTCAAACTCCATGCCTGCTACATAATGAATCCCATAATTGTGAGTACCCTTGATGTAGTGAAGAATCTTCTTAGCTTCTTTCCAGTGCAACTCATGTGGCTCCTACATGAATCGAGAGACCATTCCTACTGCATATCAAATGTCAAGCCTTGTATGAGTCAGATAGATGAGACTACCAACAAGTTGTTGATACAAAGTGCCATCAACCAAGGGTGAAGAACACTTAGCCTCAAGTTTGACCCCTAACAAAAATGGAGTTGGAGCAGGCTTACAATCAACCATGTGAAACCCTTGGAGCATGTCAAGTGCATACTTAGATTGTGCAAGAGTGATACTTGAGGAAGATTGAGTGATCTCAATCCCCAAGAAGTAGTGCAACAAGCCCAAGTCTAACATCAAAAATTGATCATGAAGGGCAGTTTTCATTGCCCGAATGGTGGATGAGTGACTCCCTATGATCAACAAGTCATCAACATAGAAAACCAAGAAGGTTTGAGTATCATCCTACTGCAATAAGTAGACATCAGGATAAGAATGGCATCGAGTGAATCCAACTGTCAGAAGGAAGGATTCCATCTTGGCGTACCAAGCCTGAGGGGCCTATTTGAGGCCATAGATAAACTTTTAAATATGACACACAAGTGAAGAATCTTGAATGAACCCATATGGTTGCTCCATGTTTATCTCCTCCTAAAGATCACCGTGAAGAAAATCACTCTTCAAATCCATCTGATGAACATCCCATCTATGTGTTGCAGCTATGGCAATAACAAGTCGTATGGAATTAATTTTGGTGACTGGTGCAAAAGTCTCAGAGTAGTCAATCCCTAGAACTTGGGAGAATCCTTTGGAAACCAAGCAAGCCTTATGCTTGTCAACCAATCCATCTGCTACATTTTTTTTTTACAGACCCACTTGCATCAAAAAAATTTATTCCCTTAGGAAGTGGGACAAGATACCAGGTGTGGTTCCTCTCCAAGGAATTGAACTCTTCCCACATGGTTGCATCCCACTCAGGGACACCAACAGCTTCCCAAAAATTGTGTGGATTGGAAGTTGAAGCAAGGAAGGCATGTGGAGCATCCTAAAACTTTGATCTTCTTCTCCTATGATCTAATAGATCCCCTACCCAATCACCTCTTGATAGCAAAGTTTGACGAGCCCAAAGAGGCCTTATGGATGGAGAAGGAGGAGAATCTGGAGGAGAATCATCATCCTCTAAAGATGAATTGTGTGCATCCTCATGATAACTATCATCATCTAAAGTGGAGGAAGAAGAATCCTCATCATGATCTAAATTATTATGAACCCCTGAAGAACTATCATCATGATACAAGGACTTCAAGTTGATTGTGGTAGGATAAGTGTCGAGAGAACGACTGGAAGTACTCTCCTTGAAGTGAACAATCCTCTCAATGAACAAATCATGTGTGGTAGGATGAATAATCCTATATCTTTTGAAATCATCTGGGTAACAAAAAAATATGCAAGGCTTGCTTTGTTGATCCATAGCCTTGTGTTTCTCTACTAGAATGTGAGCCCATGCATTAGATCCAAACACTCAAAAGTGCTTAACTAATAGTTTATGACCGGTCCAAGCTTGAAAAGGAGTTACCCTCTTCACAGCTTTGTAAGGAACATGATTTTGGATATAACACGCACAGTTAATGGCTTCTGCATAGAAAGGTGGTGCTAAAGACTTGGATTGAATCATAAAATTAGAAATCTCTTTCAAGGACAAATTATTTTGTTCTACAACTCCATTTTGTTGAGGACTCTAGGGGACTGTATGTTGCACAATACTACACAAATCTATGGTTGACATATTCCCCCCATTATATGTACACAAAAATTTGATAGATTTTCCATTCTTTTTCTCTGCAAAATCCTTATAATCCAAGAATGAATTGAAGATACTTTTGTTTGATAAAGTACACAATGGTGTACCTGGGGAAATCATCAATGAAAGTCAAAACCTATTAGGCTCTACTAAAATATGGTTGTGGAAATGGCCCTATCAAATCACCATGTACCAACTCCAAAATATGTGAGGCTTTCCAAGCTTTTCCTTTTTCAAACTTCTCTTAAGGATGCTTGCCAAGAATGCAACCATGGCAAACACATTTAGAAAAGTGAACTGTAGCCAATCTTGTAACCATGTCTTTTTTGTTGAGTTGTTTTAGGTAGTGGTAGTTCAAGTGACCAAACCGTTGATGCCACAAGTTACTCATATCATTTGAATGAGTGAGTAGAATAGTTGAAGGAGGATTGGGAACAAAGTGAGAGAAAAGATAAAATCGAGATTGGTGATTTTCTCTCCCAATTACAACTGTAGAATCATTCTGCATCTCATGAATCACCACTGAATCAGGAGTAAACTCAACTCTCTTTCTTATGCCTCTGTGAGTGATTTGATGGATAGATAGGATATTAGCTGATAATGAGGGTACATAACTAGCATCCTAGAATGTGACATCCCCCATATCAACAAACCCTATCCCACACACCTCAAGTGGAGTATCATCACCCATCAAAATGGAATCCATAGAACATGACTCCATAGATTCAAGTTCATCCTTAGTTGAATCCATGTGGTGTGATGCACCTGAATCAAGAACCCATGTGGATGGTGGAGAAGCAACTACTAGAAGGGCCTTTCCCTTTCCTTTCCCCTTATTATTCTCTTTGTCCTTATGAGAACCCTCTTTTGAACTTTGTTTGATGAAATCAAGAACACTAAGATTATTCTTCTCAAGAATGTGTATCAAATGATCAACTTGTTTCTTCAAACATTAGTTCTCATCATGACCAGGGTTCTTACAATAGGCACATTTGAACCTCTCTTTCTTAGGCTTCTCACCTTTTGAAGATTAGGTTTCATTTCTTGCTTTTGGAGTAGGCAATTTATGATTCTTTTTCTCTTTGTTATTCTTTTGTTTCTTATCCTTATTACTAATTTTTCCTCTTTGTTCATTTATGCCAAGGTTGGAAGCCAAGGCATGAGACTTAGAATACTTAATATTGCCCATCTAAATTAGATTGTCCTGCTCCCGTGTGAGAGAAGTAGCAAAATTATCCAAAAATGGCATCTTGAATTGAGATCCAAGTACATCCTTAGTAGTATAGACGGAAGCAACAAATATTGAATATTCAGAACTTAGCTTTGAGAGAATACTTAGAAGCAATTGTTCATCTTTCTTATCAATTCCATATTGTTGTAGTTACAGCCTTAGTGATTTCATTCTGGTGAAGAAATATTGAACTGTGTTGAAGTTGCTTGGATTTAAACTGATTAGTTCATTCTCTAATATATGACCCCTCATAGAATCTTGCACATCGAAAAGGGATTCTAGATTTTTCCATACTTCATTTGGAGTATTCAAAGATTCAACATGAAAGAGTAAATTGGGAGATATAGACACACACCATTCTCCATATGCTCTATCACATTTGTTAAACCACTCAGACTTTTTTTCATCTTCATTTGGTTCAGTTTCCAGTCCCACTACTACTCATGCAATCCAAGTCTTCTTATGTGAATTTCCATTTATTTTTTCCTTCAAAATAGTTGTATGTAGTTAAAATAGGAACTGTTGTAGATGCCATGATGAAGAAATACAAAAGGAAATGTGGAAAGAAAGTGAACACAAGAATGCCAAGAACACCCCCACTCTTTTCACTAGTATCAAAGATCACCCCCCAAATATTATAAAGTTGACACTTTATATTTTAGTGCGTTTACAAAGCCTTTTCCTAGATACAATGCTCAAAAGGCTCAAAATAGTCAAAATTACAAATTCTGATGCAAAATGAACTTGAGACAAAATATTGAAATATTAGCTTTATGGTTGTGTAGTGCACTTCAAGACCTTTCCAATGCCTATTCGATTCCAAAAAATGGAGCAATAGGGAGAAAGTTATGACATGTTGAAGAAATTGGCACAAGACAACTTCAACCTGAAATATCTGGTACAAGATGGCAAAATATCTTCTCAATACCTCTATGAATGGAAAGTGCTCATCTCCAGCTTTCCAATGATATCTTATTTGCTGAAATACAATGCCCAAAGCAAAAGATGTGAATTTAAAAAACAATTGGCTGAATTTAGCCTGTAGGAAACTATTTTTTCTAGCAAAATTTTTTATTTTTGATTTGATTTCTTAAAAATCTGCACGTTGTTTGTAGACAATAACAGAAACCCAGAAATATTTTTAAGCTAAGAACAAAACCCAAAAAATCATTTTTTGATCCAACAAGTAGAAGATGAAAAAATGATATATTTTTTAACCTTCAGCCAGGAGAAAAATGATGCGCGACACTTTTTGTACAACAATTTTCTTTAGATCTATGCAAGATATGAAAAATGTAAAAGATACCCAGTTGAGAGTTTGACCCTAGCTACAAAACACAGAAAACATTTTTTTTCAAAACTGAATGGAAGCTAGAATTTTTGAAGCAAAAAGAAAAACGGCTCCAATGAAAAAACAGATTTCTTAAAACCCCCACTGCAACTATGTCAAATGATCTCAAATTTGGATGACACAAAAGCCAAATCTAACTTTCTCACACCTTTTGGATGTGTTGGAACAATCAAAAATGTTGCCAGTATAACCAGAAATGTTTCAATCACTTGGATCGCAGAAAACACATATGCAAAATAAAGAGGTAATTAAATCTTTGCAAATCCTGTCTGATTCTCCAAATCGTTCAAGAATGCAAGAGAATTGCATACGAGAATTTAGAAGATTTTTACAAGAAACTCAATCTCTCAATCATGAATCTAAGAACTTTGATTTCTCAAAACAAAAGCTCTAATACCATGTTAGAAATCTAAAATAGATTGAATAACCCAAAAACTTTATAAGAGAAAATCAAAGCTACATAGACTAGAAAAGCATAAAGAATGCACACTAGAACTCCAAGAGATTATGCAATTTCAATATGACAAAATTGCATTAAGATCCTCCAAGGTGAAAAGATACAATACAAATATGCATGAATGAATGCAAGAGTATTCCAAGAATGAATGCAAATACAAGCTAGGTAGTGAGTTTATATATAACATGGGAGAGGAGGTAGGTGGAAAATCCAACCAATAGGATTCAACTACAAAAAGTGGAGATGCCCACCAAAAGTGGAAAGTAGTTCCACCCTTTAAGAAAGGGAACAAATCATCACTTATCTCCTAGTTATTAAATAATAAACTCACTTTATTATCCTAAGCAGACTTAATTAAGTGTAGGAAAAACCTAGGACTAAGGGAAAATGAATTAACCCACTAGGAAAATAAAAACCTACACCAACAAGAAATTGATTGGAATTCATTTTTGTTGGTTAATCTAATTAAAGTATGTGTCTTAATATGCAAATGTAAGATTCTAACAACTGAGAAACTATAATAGAAATTCACAAGCAAATCTGAGAAAGGAAGAGTTCTATGCACCTATCCTATAAATTTGGAGTTGGTCGTAATAGGAGGACATAGCCACCCAAGATCATATATGTCCTTTTAGGGATAGTTTGAATCTATTTTCATAGTCCTCTAATAAAATATCGAAGCTTCCCGATTCTACCTGCAAATTTATTGGAACAATGTTGGATAATTATATAGGTGATTTTTCATAGCTTTTCAAGGTGTAGGGATTTGAATGCAATAATGGAAAATGGATCTTCAAACTTCCTTCAATCTTCTTCAAATCTGAAACTTGTACATTCAAAGAGAGTGGAAGGGTTGTACCATTTATGGGATTTCCTTAGTCAAGCCTCGTGTTAGTATTTCCACTTCCACGATAGCAATGTCAATAATAGAAAGATGAATGATAGGAAGGAATGATGAATCAACAAAGCACTACAACTCACAACCCTTTAATGGATTCCTTGAAGGACTAAATTCATGAACATCACCTCAATGTCTTGGATCTTAATTACTTGGTTTTTTTGAATTGCTTGGAGACCTACAAAAGAGTTAGCCTTCACAAACAATGATAACATGAACATGCATAAACTCACATAAGATTTGACATGATGTTTGGGTCTTGAATTGCTGCAATAAGGCTCTGAAATGTTTCTCTTGACTTGCTTGATAGTGTTCTTGAGAATAATTCTTGCTCTTAGTTTTCTATTAGGTTTGAAATGATGCAATAACTATGTATTTATATGCAATTATATTAATTTCCACAAATTAAATTCTGATATTCAACATTACCAACCTGGATTACAAATGATAAAATGTTGACACTAACATATTTGAATTTGGAACCAAGAAAAATATGGGGATTTTGTCACCATAGGGTGTCTTTGTCCCAACCCTATTTTCCAGAAATTATGGTGTTAGGGGAAAATTATTAGATAAATGCATTTGTTTTGTGCTTCCAATTTATCATTAACTATTAAAAATATTCCATAGAATGCAAAATTTAGGAAATTATGGGTTCAATTAGGTCCAATAAATTAAGGGGGAGAAAAACATAGTGAGATTATTAAGGGTGACAATTTTTGATGCTCAAACTCACACTAAAGTAGAAAATATATGTCAAGAGGGGTTCGATTGTTCAAATGTTGAAGAGATAGGATGACAAAGGATTAAGAGGGAGTGCACAAGCCCCTAGGATCCAAGATCCCATGGAAAACCAACATAAGCACAAAGGAACATACACATCTATGAAATGAATCAAGACAACATACATAAACATACACAATATCAAAACAATGGGAAAAAGGAGGGTATAGACTACAAAAGTTGCATTATGCTAAGATCCACATGGGTGTCCCTGAGAGAAATTCCCCCACTGACATGCAAACCAAGCACCAAGTGGAATGAAAGGAGTGGGCTTAAGTGGAATTAAACCTCCGCTTTTCATTTTATAAAGTGTTTAGGGTCAAAAGGGAATTTGCGTTAGCAGTGCAAATTCATGTTGATACATTTTTCCCCCACTTTAGCAAGCACGAGTACTGATGAGTGCTTTGGTAAAGTAGAGTAGTAAAGAAGTAGCAGAGTAAGAGATGTATACCTGAACTGACGAGGAAGCAGAGCATGGTGTGGCAAACCCAAAAGTGTGGGAAAGGACTTCATAGTTTCATGAAACTACAAAGCTAAAGCATGAAAGTACCTTACAGGTTCATGGTCCTGCAAGGGTGGTATCCTTCAAGAACTCTCACGTGAAGGAAATGAGGACAAGAACCATATAGCCCCGCAGACCTGTAAGGAAGGTATCCCCCAAGAACTCTCACATGGAGGAAGTAGAGCAAAGGAGATTTCGCAGAGCCAAAGATGTCGACATGTTTACTTGCAAATAAAACACATCAGGAAGCAGTCGTGCAGGCCAGTGAACAAATAGTCATGCAGACCATCACTAAGTTGTAAGACTTTCAAAGGGGTTCCTCAGGAACCCTTCAAAAGAAAGGAGGGTCCACTCAAGGGATGCGTTGTTTGAAAGGTAGGGTCTAGTCAGGCTGCCCCCAAGCTAGACATGAAGATGCAAAGATGGTCTAGTCAAGCTGCCCCTAGACTACATGTCGAGATGTGAAGTCGGTCTAGTCAGGTTGCCCCCAAGCTAGACGCCATAGAACTTTGTTTAAATTATTTGAAGGGATCCCTCGAGAACCCGAAGTGAAGAGGTGGGGTCCACTCAAGGGACACATTGTTCAAAAATCTTAATGTCTTCCTTCTCAAATTGAATCATCATCAAGGAACCCTTTTGAAAGATGTTCAATTCATCAAGGAATTCAAAAGGAAGGATATGTGCTCATAAGAGGGGAATATTAAGACCATTCTCACTTCAGAGGAGGATTTCCAAGTCCTTTCATTATGAACCCCTAATGAAGGAACCATGTTTCATTAGGGTTCCAAGTTGAGAATTCCATTCTAACAAGGAAGTGTGTGAAGGGTCTTCAAGAAAATATTCATTTGGAAATGAATGCATTTTCTAAATACTAAGCAATGTAGAAGGTGCATTATCACACAGGAAAGGGACAACTCAAGCAAAGACGAGAGAAAGATAAATTGAAAAGTAAAGAAAACATATCATGCACAGAGGGCACAGGGGGATATGGTTACACGGGATCAGATCTGCCTTTATTTATATATATGTAGGTAACCATGGTAAGAGGTGAAATATCATCAAACTCCAACCAAATCAGGAAGAATGCACGAAAGACAAAGTAAAATAAAAAATCGGGTCAACATAGAAGGAGGCCTAAATGCTCTCAATGCTTTGCATCATTCCCAATTTACCAAAATTCAATCACAAACATGGAAGAATGATGACACATATAGAGGAAGATTTACAACGCAAACACCACATCTATATCCACGCACCAACAGGGGTGACGAGGGTCATCCAAGCACATGTAGCATGATCACAGGGGAAGCACATGTCATGACATGCACACACATCTAATCTAAATATCAAGAAGAGGGTCGACCAGGAGGTCATCAGCTTCCCACTCTAGATCCTCGAAGGAAGGAAGATGAGCCTACAATGGTATAATGTTAAGGGGAGGAGCTTTCAATCCTCCCGCAACAAGGGCCAAAGTAGAGGGACATGTAAGGTCTCTTTTGCTTAGCTCTTGTGGGTCTAGGGTCAACGACCTAGCGAAGATCGCTAACAGTGTCGGGACTTCGTCCACCGAGTTAAACATGCACTTAACATGAGTTTTGTGTTTCACCTTGGTAGATGGAGGATTTTGTACCTGAGGTTCAATGTTATGCTCATTGAGAGACTTGGGAGTAGTGACAAACTCAAGGGACGTTGGGACCGGTTTCATTACTAAGACAGAACAAGTCAGCTTGGGGCCACCTTTCAGAGAGGGTGAGATCTTCTTACATCCTCCATTTCTGGAGGGGCCACGCTCTACCATCTTCTTCATCGGGGGAGGTGAAATCCCCACAGATGAAACAAGGAGTATCAAGGAAGAGGAAGAAAGATCCGTAGTGGACACAACCAAAGTGTTAACCATGTCCACAAGCTTTGGGAAAGGCAAGACACCCGTGACAGAAGTCAACAAGGGTGGCTCCATCGAAGGAGAAATGAACACTTGCACCCTTTTGGGTACATTTGCGCTCATAGCAGGAGCCAAAAGAGGTTCAAGGGTAGAAGGAGGGAAAGAGGACACAGTAGGAGATGTGGTCTTCTCTTCCTCCTTCTTCTATAAGGAGGCTTACTCAGCTAGGAGAGGCTTTCATCAGTGCTTACGCTCATGTGCAAGGTGGTTTCTATGGTTCTTCGTATCGGAAGCCAGAACTTGTGAAGGGACAGAAGGATCCTGCTTAGCCATGGGAGTGTCCTCCACAACTATCTCCAGTGGAAGGGTAGACTCCTGAATGGAAGGAGGAGGGACAGGCTCAGAAATGGAGGGAGAATTTGACTCTAGCGCCTCGAGGACAGGCCTCTTCCTATTTAATGTTTTAAGAATAGGAATAGTAGGATGCCGTAGAGGCCAAGACAAAGAGGATTCTCCATGGGGGGATTTTTTCTTTCCATACCATATGGGCCTAGGCTCCGTCGGTAAGATAGGAAACTCAAACACAAAACACTTGGCCTTCCACCAAGCGCGCACTATGGGATTCTCTTGCAAATGCGAGACAGAAGAAGATGGTACCAAGACAGGATGAGAGGAATCATCAGGCTGAACCATGGAAGAAAAAGGAGGATCTTGAGACTGCTTCTCTTCTACGGGCCTTGGTAGAATCACTATCGGCCTTTAAGAAAGCTTTATGTGAGATAGCATAAGGTGAAGGAGGGTACCTCACTTTCAACCTAGCACACCCCTTCTTACAGTTTTGATACGTATGGTGTAGGAGGTCCTTCCTAGGTGGGAGAGGACCATGGGAGGTAGACCAAAATTAATCCTAGGTATAACTACCACGTGCAACCAGTGGTCTATAACCGATATCATGGACAACATGTATCGAACCTCCATGAAAAAACTTCAAACATTTGTGTATGACCAAGGGAATTACATTCATATCTACTAGCTAGGGGATACCTAGCTTCACTCTAAAGAGTGCAAACCCTGGGATAATATCAAACTTAAGGCTTATAGATTTAGGTCCAACGAGGACCGATAGGACAATACTCCCAATAGGAGGTACAAAAATTTTGTCGTGTGTGCAGATGGTACTTTCAGGTGCATCATATCCATCCTTGTGTAGGAAGTTAATCAACATGATCTCCTCAGTTATAATTTTCACTTGTGATGTCGGATCAACAAGAACAACTGCTACAGTGTTCCCATTTATCCTTGCAAGGATGTAAAGAGGAGATGGATCTCTATTAAATCCCATCGGCAAGTCCTATGAAATAAAGGTTATGCTCGAACCACTACTCACATTCTGCACAAAGGGAATAGGTTGATTAAGGAAAGAGGCCATCATGCACAGTAGATGGTACTTCTATAGAGCCTCCTCAAGTTTACAAGATAAGGTAGTGACCCAATTAAGGTTTTGTTACATAATACTTTGGAACCTTCCAACTATGCCTATTAGGGGTCGTAGATTGGGTTATGAGGAAAGAGCCTCACAAAAATCACACCTACAACACTCCTAGGATACAAGGAAAGGAACTTTTAGTATCACAGAATGAAGCCAAAATGGTTCATGTCAGGTTCACCAAAAATGTGAGAGAGGGGGACCGCCCACTGCAAGGCCCCAGGTCATGAAAGGATGCCCTAACCCACCTCAGTTTGAGGGGAAGTTAGGATGACGAGGATGAGAATGATGATGATTATACATCCTTTGATCACTCTACAATCTCAAATTTTGGAAGGAGACTAGATGATTCCACCTTTAGAGTCAGATTTGTGTCTCAGGAAGTTCTCTATCTAAGGATAGAAGCACAGTTCTAGGATGACAGCGGGGTGCGCTGGCATCTCATAGGTGCGCTGGCGTTCGTACGGCCAGAGAATCGAAAATATAGAAATCTAACTCCAAAAGGGAGACTATCAACCTAGTCTAGAGATGCTTGAAGTGATAAAACGAGATTAAATAAAGAGAAATGCAAATATGAATACGATAAAGGAAATGTATTACCACCAAGGTGATGAAGATGATCTCGTACAATGCTCTCCTCACCAGCTTGCTCCAAGTTCTCTCCACCTGCATACAATAAAGGGAGAAATTATTGGGGCTCTATAGGGGCTTGCCTCAGTCAGACCCCCATCTTGGTGTTTCCACCTCAACAGACAACCAAGTTTGGAATAGTAGAGATAAATGATAAAGAAAAGAAACTACAAGTTATGTAAACACAAAAACACTAGTTGTACATGCTTACTCAATCGAAAGAAAAAGGAGAGATTGTAGGATCTTATTGCCTCTGTCCAAAGCACTCAAGGCTCGTGGAGGAGTGAACGAGAGGGACTCAAGCCTATGTTGCCATAATGTTTGTCTTGTGCTCGCCCTGTTGGAGTGATGAAGTAGTGGATTTCTGCAATGGAGTGAATGGTGCTGCTACAAAGTATGGAAATGAATGAAAATGGTGGAGAAAAATGCTCAAACGATCTTGCAAAACTTCTCCCAAATTTTTTCTTGAAAAATTCTATCAATGGAAGAGTGACTATTATGAAGAGATGGATGAAAAATGGCCATATTCGGTTCATCCAGCTAAAGAGGGACATTACTCTTTTACTTCCAATCAAAAATGTAATGCCTCTGTAGTCTCCAGCCGCAAGAATCTACTAGGGAAGTAAGTACGCCACACGGGTCTCCCCAACAGAAACGCCCCCACCAACACTTGAACCAGGTGCCAAGTGGAATGCAAGGAGCGGGTTTAAGTGGAATTAAACCTCCACTTTTGATTTTCTAAAGTTTTAAGGGTCAAAAGGGTATTTTTGTTAGGGGTGAAAATTCATGTTGATACAACGATATATAAAAGAATAGAGATATAAATAGAAGAATTTCATGACAAATTCATTTCCTTTGTATCCTTGTGCCAACAAAGCAAAAAGGGTCATCCAAAGAAAACTCACAAACACAAAGACATTCCAAGCAACACAACACAAGATATCACATCACGTGTAAGAAAACACAATGAACACATAAAGAAAACATAACAAAGGTGTACCACACATGTGAGCTAACCTAAAGCAGGTTGTCTACATCCTAATATTTCTCATCATATAGGCAAGGCGAGAAAATAGAAAAAGGGACTACAACAAGTGTCATACCAAGAGCATCACTAGGTTCAACATGTGGTGGGTCACACTTATCAAGAGGATCATCACGATTTCCCCCATCTAAGTTCATAGATTTTGAAAACAACAAATTAAGATCATTATGCACTTGTTCAACAATTTTAGAAATCTCACCTTCATCATCAAAATTTATCACCATGGGAGGTTTTATGACAATCTCAGTTGTATGTTCTTGTTCCATGTCTTGTTTTGGTGAAAGTTGCAATTATTCTTGATTTGTTTTCTTAGGTGTTTGATCTTGAGGTTTTTTTTTATTTTCTTCCAATTGATGAGTAATAGCACAATGCCTACACCTATGCTCTTTAGCATTTATGTTTTTTCTTGCATGGTTTTCAATTTGTGAAGATGTGCGAGTTGGTTTCTTGACCATCATTCTCTTTTCTTCCATTACGGGAGGAACTAAAGGGACCACCAAGGGTTGGGAAACCAATGTCTCCTTAGGTCTATATACTCGATTTATTTTCAGAGGCACAAAAGGAATCATTTGATTGTCTCTTGGTCTTTTATAGGATATGGGTCATGGAGGAACTATAGAAAATTTACCTTGCTTACTTTGAAGGGCCTTTGTTTCAAGAATGGGTTCATCCAAAACTAGAGGGGGAGGAGGGACAATAATAGTCTTATCATTCTCAAGAATATTGGTAAGAGATAACTCTATTATGTGCTTTGCCTTAAACTTTTGGTATGACCTAAAAAATAAATCTTCATGAGGTTTGATAGGTTCCATAGGTTGAAGCCAAAATAAATCCAATGAAAATTTTCCATGGGAATATAATGGATTAAATACACTATGGTGCACTATGTATATTTGATCTTTGAATGGAAAATTTATGCACTTGTGGATTACCTAGGAGATGACATTCATGGAGCATAGCCATCGGTAGCCTAGCTTCACACAAAATTGGTTTGGCATTAAGATGATGAAGAATGAGACATCTAATTTTTTCGTTCCAACTTTAAGAGGAAGAGTGATCAAACCTATTGTAGGGTGAGAAAAACCATCATGAATTTTAGATCATTCTTTCAATTGTCCACAAGAATCTTGATAAACCTCATGCACATACAAAAACTCCTCAGTGATCACATTATCTATACACACGAGATCAATGAGTATTCCTTGTGTAGGTTTTCATTGATACATATAATGATATAGAGAGGACCATCGAGCACAAATATGCATACATCAATATGGGTGAAAGAAATGTCAAAAAACAAACTAGTTTGTCCCTTATGAGGTTGAACATTTATGAGATTGACCATATCTTTTAGACCACTTTCATCATCACTCTTATCTTCACCATTATCATCATCATTCTTGTCATCAATTTTATCATCATTCTTAGCATCACAAACTTGCAAAAAGTTGGATGAATGATTTGGTATTGGATTGGTGAAAATTTCCAAGTTTTGGGTAGGTAGGGAAAAAAACTTATTTACTTGATCATTAATACTACCCAACTAGATGTGTTAGAATCAATGAGGTCTTGCACTTGATGTTTAAGACACATGCATCATTTCATATCATGTCCATTTATGTGATGATATTAACAAAATTATTTTGGATTGAAACTTGAAGATACGGGTTTGGTTGTGTCCATGGGTCTAATCGGAGTTATTTGGATTAAGTTCTTGTTCATAAATTAAAACATGATCAAATGGATGGAATTAGTTGGGTAGATTCTCTCTCACGATCTAAACTGATATGGGCTTGAACTTATGGCTCAATGTGGTTGGTTGCTTGAGGTGTACTTATCTTGATGATTTTCTTTCTTCTTGAATGGTTGATATTTTTTTGAATTACATATTCAAATTTTTTAGTAGGAGTTAATCAAGATGTTTCTTCATACTGACTAACCAAATTCTAATAATCATGAAGGGTTGTAAACATGTATAAAGGATGGATATTTCATGAACAAGATTTTATCCCTAATGCATGGTTGTGATTTTTCATTGAATGCTCTTTGAACATCCACATTAGGAAGAGTAAGATTGATTTTTGAGTAAAGAAACTAATAGCGTCCTATAAAGTCTATTAGCTTTTCATTTTTATTTTGTTTGTATTGCACTAAATTTGTTAGTGTAATTTTAGGACCAATGTTTTTACTTGGAAATGTTGGAGGAATAGATTGACAAGTTCATTAAATGAGTGGATTGATTTATTCAAAAATGAACAAAACCATTCCAAAGCCATATATTTCAATGACCTAAGAAAGAGTTTAGCCAAGAGTTTATCTTAAAAAATGAAGTCACTACAAAAATCGGTATATGTTGATATATGATTGCTAAGATCTCCTTTACCATTATACTTGTCAAATCGAGGTATCTCTATGTTTTGTGGCATAAGTGTTTTCAAAATTTCAAGTGAAAATGGGCTTCTCTTGATATATTGTAATGGTTGTGTGTTTTTCTTTTGGTTCAATGTTGGGAATTTTTGTTGAAGGTAGGTTGCCTTTTGTAAAATAAGATTAATGACCAAATCATTGATTGACATGTTTTGGGAATGTGGTGAATATGGTCGGATTGTGTATGTACTTGGTGGACTAATATGTTACAATTTTATGAGGGGGTATAAAATTTGAGGTGCCACATGTGAGGATCCAAAACCATAAGGATTCCCAGTGAAAATTCCTAAGGTTGGAGTAATGCTAATGCTTTGTTGTATCATTGAAATGACAATTAGATTTATGTATGTGGGAATAGAGCCTATAGATGTAGGGAGGGAGATTTAACTTCCTCTTGACTTTGAGTGTATACCAAAGCTTGAGCACAACTAGACATCGTAGGTATGTTAGCATCAACTATATGGGATAGGCTATGCAAAACCTCTAATCCTTGAGCATCATTAATCATTTTCCTTAAGATATCCACTATAGGAACCATTAGGCCAACTAGAGATTCAGTGCTCAAATAGTCTTGAAGTCCTTCTAGATCTTTGTCTAATTTTTTGAGTTTTTCTTTAGGAACATGGGAAATAGTAGTCTCAACATCCATAAAAATGGTTGATTGTAAAGTTTCCATTGGTTTGGTAGCATTAGGGATAGAGTCCAAAATGGGTTGAGAATTGACAACAATTTGCATGAAAGAGTTGGAAGACTCAGGATCCACAGTGGATATAATAGTGTGGGATGACATAAGTCTACAACTATGTCTCACTAAATTATTGGAAATAAGACACCAATTCATGAAACTCATGTGAGTTTCAAAATGTTGTGTATCAAAGACAAACACTAAATGATCAAATAATCACAACAAAACATTCAAAAACCAAAATCAGACAGTAGAAGTGGATTGAAAACATACAAACAGAGATTTGAGAAAAAAAAAATTGATCCAAAAGTAATAGGACAAAGCTACCCAAGGGCATCTCTATCCTATACAGTGATCTAGAAAATTAAAAGTTTGGTTGCATATGATATTGTTTAACGATTTTGGGTCTATTCGCAAATAGGTTTGATAGAGACTATTTTTTCTAGAATATGCTTAATTTATGTCAAAGGAAGTGTATAATAGTGTTTGAACAATAAATGACAATTTTGAATGCAATTTTATAATCTAAAATGCAATAATTGACTGATTCTAAGATGCCAACATGTATGATTATTTTGATGCAATTTTGAAACAAAACAATGTAATTTTTCACTTTTTGAAAAATATGGAAGATGCTTAAATGGATGCAGTTAAAAATTTCAAATCAACAATTAGAAAGAAAAAAAAAAGATTTGAGAAAAACTTTATTGATCCAAGAATAGAAAGGAAAATCTGTCCAAGGGCGTATGTGTCCTATAAATGGTTTTAGAAAACTGAAAGTTTCATTGTTTATTAGATTGTTTAAGGATTTTGTGTTTGTGTGCAAGCAAGTCTAAAAGTGAGTAGTTTTCCATAATTTTCTCAATTTAAGATAATGTAACTCAAATGCAAATGTGTAACAATGCTTGAACAACAAATTTCAATTGTGAATACAGTTTTGACTATAGACTTGACCTAAATGGCTGAAATTAACCCTATTGCAACCTATCATGCAATATGATATACAATTTTTTTATTGAATTTTTATCTTTTATGATGCAAAAATGAAACCCTAAGTGAACAATGCAAAATAATCTAATACAAAACTTAAATCTAAGGTGAAAATTCAGAAGGTATATAATGTTAATAGGTTAGGTTCACCAAAATCAAAACATAGAAAAAAGGTGGACCATAAGTTTAATGTTAAGAACCTAGGGTCACTTTTCCTTTTTATATAGTCATTTAGGATGAAATTCAAGAAGGTGATTAGATTGAATTTCAACCTTATATGTGATTCAATCAAACCTAGGTCTATATATTTTTGGGTCTTGTAAATTGATTGGAATTGATTTTCCTTGATTAACCTAATTAAACTATGTTCCCTAATATGAAAATATAAGATTCTAACAACGAAGAAACTATAACAAAAATTCACAAGTGAATCTGAGAAACATAGATCTATGTGAAATTGTCTTGTAAATGTAGAGCTGGTCAAAATAGGAGAACAGAGCTTCCCAAGGGTGTTTATTTCCTTGTAGGGATATTTTGGATCTATTTTTGCAATCCTCTAATGCAAGATTAGAGCTTCCCGATTCTACCTATAATTTTTTTGGATCACTATCGGATAATTTTATAGGTGAGATTTTGTGGCTTGTCAAGGTGTAGGGATTTGAATGCAGCAATGGAAAATGGATATTAAAAATTCCTTCAATCTTCTCCAAACTTGAAACTTCCACATTCAAAGAGAGAAAAAGGGTTGTGCCATTTAGGGGCTTGCCTTATTCAAACCTCATGTTAGTGTTTCCACTTCCATAATGGTAATGTCAATGATAGAAAGATGAATGATAGGAAGGAATGATGAATCAAAAAATCATTGTGACTCACCACCCTTCAATGGCTTCCTTGAAGGACTGAAGTCATGCACATCTGTTTCAAGTATGTGAAGTTTGTGTTGTCATTGATGTCAACATATCTATGTTTTTGCATTGATTTCAACCTTGGTGATTCTTTGATATTAGATTGGGGATTTTTTGAGACTTAACTTGAGGTAGCCAAATTCCGAAGCTAAATGATCCAAAATGAAGGGATAAATTAATATACTACCTAGAAAATTTCTTAAGAAATACACAAGCTAGAGAGAAAGGATGTAAGGATCCAAATTTTGATTTTCAACAAAATTGATCTCTTGTTGGATAAGACTTTGATTAGGGGATGATCAAATGATTATGATGAGGAAATGATTGTGTGTACCTATCAAAGGTATAAAATGGAATAATGATGGGTGTGAAATGATAGAATTTTTTTTGAGAGGTGCAAGATGACCAAGGTGGATTAGGATGGTCTAATCAGAAGGTCCAAAATAGAGGTTATGAATGATTAAAATGGAGGGACAAATTTGGAGTGATGACTATGAACATGGTTGAATGGTCTAGAGTTTGGAGGATTACTTAGGTAATGGTGTAGGATGGCTGGTTTAGGTCTAGTTTTAGAACTATTAAGTTTAATATTTTTTTCAAGCTATGAGGATGATTCACTATGGGCCAACAAAGTGTAGCAACTACAAGAAAAAATGAAAGAATAGAAAGATGCAATATAAGCACTAAAGGATAGAGAACAAGTGTATTAGGATACAACACAAATGTAGAATGATAAAGAATAGGTGCAAAAGGATAGAGTGCAAGCACAAAAATAAGCAACACAAGTGTAGAATGATATAGCACAAGTGCAACAAGATGCAATGTAGCCATAGGAATGTTTAATTGAGGCACAACTCTATAGTCTAGGTGTGGTGATTAGATTTGGTAAGGGATACTAACAAACAAAAAGACACATTGGCTGACGAAACTTCTTAGGTGATATGGTTGAGTGGCTATCATTGGATTTCACATGAAGACACATCAATTATATGAGCACAAATCTTAAAATTAGTCAAGTAGGAGTGTATACTTAATGTGGGCCCACTAGACAAAGGCTAATACCTCAAGATTAGTGGTAAGAACTTATCTTTCAACATTTAGTAGCTAAGGATCCAATGGTATGAGAGCTCACCTTTTCCCTTTATTTGGAATTCCTAAGACCTTTCCCAAATATTTTCTACCTCTACTCAAGGAGATATATGGTGAATACTTTAGGAATGGTATTATGTGTTGCACCATATGTTGAATACCTAGAATACTGAGAGGGGGGTGAATCAGTATTCTCAAAAACCATTCAAACATTTAAACATATAATTCAAGCATCATATTCAATTTTTAGTAAGAAAAGAAACCATCAAATCATATAACATATGAACACCATATTTTTACGTGGAAAACCCAAAAATGGAAAAACAATGGTGAGGATTAGCTCATAATATATTATAATTTGTTATAAGATATTATAGAAAGGATCACTACCAGGTGGACTCATTGTCTCCATGGACTCACTCTCCATAGAATAAGAGAAATAGAAGAGAGGGGTGGCTCATTGTCAAGATTTAAACTGCTTCAAATGTATCTACAATATGTAGGATATATAGTTCCATTGAATCTCAAAACACTGAATCATCAATTAGGTCAACCTAATTAGATGTATCATACAAAATAATAACTTTCTGGCTCAAGATCAACCATACATTTTTTGTGCCTTAATTCAAATACTTTTAACAAATCTAAATAGGTCAACATGGACCTATAATATCTCCACATAATTTATCAATACTTCCTTTAACTCCACACGACCCCAAACATATTAGGTTGGCACCACTAATGACCTAACACAAAAAATGTGCCGATTGATTATCTTCAAACCGACACGCAGACCTCCAAACTACACACCACTTGGAACTTATATGTATTTTGCACCTTTAAAAACTTCCAAAAATCCACAAGACTAGATATTATTTCATGGTGAAGTGCAAACTAATCAAAACAAGTACTATGTACAGGAAATATTATCACTAACAAACCCTATATATTGTCATCCATAACTTCTACACTGAAGGTCTAAACAACATGAAATTTTGGATTTAGACTCCTCTAACATCCAACAAAAAAACCCTTATTTAATCACAGACCAAAATACTTCAAGGTGGATCAATGCAGACCAAAAAATGGATGCACAAAGCACTAAAAATTATTGTTCTGAGACTTTTTCATATAACCAAATCATATGTTCCGCATCAAAGAAAAATATTTGTATCTTTGTATCTCTATACTAGAATTTCAAACACATATACACATTGGATCAACTGATCATCAAAGTAGACCTCAAACCACAATTTTGACATCAATGAAAATACTATATATGTACAATGTACATCTCATGATCATGTTTCCAACAATCATATCAATGAAAAAATCCTTAAACTTCCAACAATATCTCCCTTTGTCATTGATGGAAATATGAAAAACTCTTCTCAAACTATTCCCCCCCTTTGACATCAAGGGAAAAGGGCACAAAGCATAGTCTATATTCTTTTCTCACATGTATTATTTTTATCTTTTCTTCTCCCCCATTTAATGATTTTGCATTATCAACCAACTTTTCATTGGATTACACATAAAATCCCCCTAACTGATATATACATGTACACATGAGAGTTGAAAAATCCAAAAAATTGACCAACTCCCCCTAATTGTGTTATCCTTCAAACCAAATCAAAATTGGCACTAAAAAATTATCCTCTAACATCTGCATATATACAAAGAAGTCTAAAATGCATAGAAAGAAAATAAATTTACACAAATTAATCAAAAGAGGATGGAACATTGGTGTATAACATCTACAATTTTTCAAGGTGTGCCTGCTAGACCTTTTTACCATCTTCCCAATGATTCTTTGTCAACCCAAGCATGTGGTTCACAACCTCAAACTCCATGAGGAGTTCTTCACCTTCATCTGGAGTATTAGGTATTGGATTTAACTTCATTTCTTTCTCTACACTAGTTAGAGCACCAAATATAGATGTGAAATTTTTATTCACCAGGTCTCTGAATCGTCCAAATTGCACTATAATCTTTTCTCTTTGCTCCTACAGTTGGAAGAATTGTTCATGCAAATTTTCAATAGTTTCTCTAGTGGATCTATCAACATCATTTGTTGGATCATAGGCACTAGATGTCTTATCAACCTAGGACTCAATAGTGTCCATCTCAATCTTAATATTTCCAGTGGAACTGGGCCACTTCATGCAAAATTGAAATATCACCTTGGCTTCATCAACACAATTTCATGCATCCTTAAGGTTGTTTTGAAATTTATTATGTAATAGCACACTTCTCTATTATATCCATCAACCTTTTATCATTCACCTTTCTATTAATCTTTTTTTCTAATTTTTTCTCAAGAGTACCTAAATACTCTTTAAAATAATCAATTAAAAGTTTTAAATTCTATACACCAGATAATGAGTTATCAATACTTACACTAGGTACACTCTCTTGCAGTACCTTCACTACTTCATCTATTAACGTTGCACTCTTTTGATGTGTTTGTAAAATTTCTTTCCAAGCAGAGGCATGGAATGCATCACCTAATTGTAATTTTTGCAAAGGGTGCATCTTGTCCATATCCACTTGTCCTTTTTGCATTGGTATTTGTAGTAACTAGGAAGAAACAACAAGTTTGAATTGGAGTTGGATGCTTAATAAGTCCTTTAAGGAATCTTTGGAGGTTTCCAAGGACTCTCCAACCAACTTCTCATCAACATGTTTCTTTTCTAAAGCATTTTCCTTATCACCAATGCAATCCTCTACCTTTCATCCTTCTTCTCACCAACAAGGGATTTATCATAATTATCTAGGGGAGACATGTTTTCGGTGTTTTGTGCCTCATGTATCTCTAGGTTGTCTTGTACAACCTCTTCAACATTATTTTTTATCTCTGGAGGAGAGGGAATGTTACTTTTTTTAGTATCCTCCTTCGACAATCCTTCAACATTCTCTTCTCCAACAATATTTTCACCTAACAAAGGAGTGTCATTAATAAAGATTTCTTCTTCTGCCAAAGGGATATCACCTTGCACATTTTATTTCTCTCCTTCATGCTCAAGTTGAGCATCTTCATGTTGTGCAACATCTAGTATGCTAAATTCTAGGATAGACATATCATCATGTACTTACTCTTCACTATCTGGGGTCATACCTAACACCTTTTCCAAGTTGGAAATATTCTCAACAATGTCATTTCTTAACCTTTCAATGTCATTTTTATCTCTACTCATTCGTGTAGTACCCTTTATTTGGTCCTAAAATATTTTGTGTACACTTGAGCTAGTCTTATCTTATTCTCATCTGAAAGGGGGGTACTAATCTCTTCCAAGTTAGATTCCCTCAACCTTGCCTCTTCATTTATTACTTCTTCTCTTCTTGCATACAATGTACTTTTCAATTCTTCAGGAAATTGATCTTCAACATCTTTCATGTTGACCTCAAATTTTGTTGGAGTAAATAAGTCATTATCTGATAATTAATTAATCATCAATTAATTATTAGAGGATATTTTACTTTAATTCTCTTAAGATAAACTTAGGATTTATTATTTTATCATTTATTTTATTAGATTGGAGTAAATTTAGGACAAGTTGTCTCATTGCATGAGATTAGAACACCTGTCTCTATCTTGTCAAATCTGCATGTAGGGTTTGCTTGTACAATGCTTTTATAAATCTTGCACATTCATTTGTAATATTCATTTAGGTTATTTTCATCAATAGAATTCTCATGTTAGTGAGCACAATCTTTCTTTTGATCTTCTATATTGTGATAGGTAATTGTTTTTAGGTGTTTCATGGGAGCTATGGGTTGAATCTTGATGCAGAACCAGGAGGCTCAATTATGCTGATTAGGCCTATTTTACAAAGCAACATTCCTTTAAACCTATCACAGAACCATGAAACCTTGGGGCAGCAATTCATATGCCTTCAAACCTCCAAAATCACAAAAATATTCCATTGGTACGGACAAACACATGTCAAACTTGAAAAACTTTGTTTTAGGCACAATTCATGAGGGTTTATTGAAAATGACACTTACAAAGCCTCCCAGACCATGCCATCCACTCAAACACTCATATTTTATCCCCAATATGCTCAAAATTTCATAAAATAGCCATCCCTAACTTCCCATTGTCCAATTCAAGACTATACCCATCAAACCATGCACCTTTCCAATGGAATCCACCTCAGAGGCTCTCACGAAGTTATGAAAATCACTTAACCTGCACAAAAAAAAGTATTAACATGTTTATTATGCCTATCTAAGCCTATTCACCAAGTTACAGGTCTTCACAGTGGGTGGAAGGCTTATAATGGCATTTTGACTCCTCTCACAACCCCCAAAACAGTGTAAATAGGCAGTTTCAGAAAAATAATGATTTCTCCCTCAATATGAATGTTAAAATCTTCAAATAAAATTCATTTGAAATTTAACTCATATTTATACACATTCCAAATGATTTTTAGAGCCAAAAGATACTGTACAGATCTGTACCAAGCCTGCAAAGTTCACGAAAACAGGAAAAACATGGGGTTTGAGACCACCCGGCAGTAAAACAAGGATATCTCACTCAATTTTTAATAAAATCACACCATTCCAATTCCAAAAGAAATTTTATTCAATTATCTATCCAACCATAATAGGCTTGTAGTGTAAAACAATATGTATAGGTCGTACAATGCACGGGATCAGCAATTTCTTAATGGAAAATACAAAAAAACAGCAAATTTCTTATTAGAAACTCATTCCAAACTTCTTCAACAGCCTTCCTTCGAGATATTCCCACAATATATCATGTTTCCATCTTCAAATAACCCCTTGAACAGACCAACTACCATAACCACCCTTTGTTAGAGTCTAAGATGACAATTTTTTGCCAATTTTGCTCTTAATCACTATCCCATTACAACTTGATCAACTTGATTTTGCAAATACCACCTAACTGACCTATTAAGCCCTCCAATACATTTAAAATGGTCATTGAGACCTTATTTAACATGTAATAAGACCCTACTCCCCATATCCCTTAAAACTCATGATTTCACATGGCTTTTGCATTATGAATCAAACTGACAAATTCAACTAAATGATTCAAAACCTTTTCAAATTACATTATGACTTGTCCTTTAGACCTTATTAAGCATAAATGAACACAAGACACACCTAGGTATCAACTTAGACTTCACAAGGTGTAGGTGCTCTTGCACCATACACCCCCCCATAAAAAGGACTCTTGCCCCAAGAGTGGAAACTTGTTCTTGGCCTTCTCATTGCTGCTTCAAGCATCTTCAGACTTGGTACTGATCTCTTTAGTCCTGGATCAAAATTTGGTGTTGTTCTAAGCCTTAGACCTGCAGAAAAACAAACATTAGAATCATATAAACCTGCTCTCTTCCTTTCTCCACCCATACATGGATAGCTCCTCACCATTCCTTGCACATTCTGCCTTACTGGCTCTGTGATCAGACCTGCATGCCTCTGCTTAATTTGTTCTTTTTGTAATGCCCCTAGACCTGCCATGTCACCATCCTCTTGTACCCCTGCACTAACAACTTTATCCTCTTTTGCATTACCAAATTTCACTTGGCTTGCAGCAACCTTCATAGTAATGGGACATACCATGGTCCCAACAACAATTTCAACCTGTCCTTCATACTCCTCTGCACACTTAGCACTTACCTTGATCAAATCAGACTTAGGCTTGAGTTCTCTCTTTGCCCCTTGCAAAAACAAACTACATACTATCTTAACATCATTTGTGGGTGCCTTCCCTGCTGTCACAACACCACCAATCTGTTCTAAACCTGCAACCATATTAGACTTACTGTCCTTAGGCCTTAAAGGCTCCTTCTTGCCAAATAACACTACCTTAGACTTACCCTTATCCCTTACACTTGTTTTCAAGGGAAGCAACTTAAAAGTTTTGTCCTCCTTCTTGATGGTGTATGTCTTCTCCCAGCCATCATATATAGACCTCCTATCAAATTGCCAAGGCCTCCCTAAGAGCACATGACAACAATCCATTGGCAAAATATCTCATAGAACCCTATCCTTATACTCTCCAATCTGAAAATCAATATATGCTTGCTCTTTTACCACCAAAGTTTGATTATCATTGACCCAAGAAACTCTATAAGGTGATTCATGAGGCAAATTTTCGAAACTCAACTTATCCACCATCTCCCTAGACACTAGATTATCTTGAGAACCAGAATCAATGACAACTTGACACACTTTACCTTTGCTTTTGCATGTAGTTTTGAATAGGCTCCTTCTTTGACTCGAATCTTCCTCCTTGGATGCTTGCAACACAGTTCTCCTTATCATGAGTGCCTCTCTTTCTTCTGATGTAAGGTTGACTATAGGTGAAGTCCCACTCTCTTCATCTTCATGCACTAGTTGATTCCTCTGTTCTCCACCATAAGAGCTTGAGCCTTGCTTGTCAGGGCATTTAAAGGTTGGATGTCTTGGCTGATTGCAAGTGTCGCATCTTCCTAAGAATTGATAGGAACCTCTTCCTCCACCAAATCTGCCTCTTGAACCTCTCCATCCACCTCTGGAATCAGAATGATCTTGGTCCTTCTTGTCATCTCCTTGAATCTCATTGTTTGCCTTGAAATTAGGATTGAATCCTCTTCCTCTAGAAGTGTTGCCTCTTCCTCTTGCTGCTTTGCCTAGCCTTCTCTTAATTTTCTCCTCCACCCTGATAGCCATTTGATAACAATCCTCTACACTCCTAGGGTTAGCCAAAACCAATTCATCCTGTATATTAAGCCTTAAACCACCAACATATCTAGCAATCTTTTCATCTTCGTTCTCATGGTGACCAGATCTTAAACTCAATTTATAAAACTCCTCAGTATAAGACTTAATATCCATTTCCCTTTGTCTTAATTTTTGCAATCTCTTAAACAATTGAACTTGGTGATCCTTGGGTAATAATTTACCTTTGATTTTTGATATCATCTTATCCCATGATGTGATCTTGGACTTTCCTTGCTTCCTCCTCTCAGATTGAAGGTAATCCCACCATACCAAAGCATGACCTTGCAACTTAGTTTTTGAAATCTTGACCCTTTGTTCTTCAGGAACCTCATCACATTCAAAAGGGTTATCAATTGCAGCAATCCAATCCAATAGTTCTTCATCATTTAAACTACCACCATACTTAGGAACATCAAGTTTTACCTTAGGCTTGTCAGTCTTCACTGCTTTCAGCAACCTTGCAATTCTTTGATCCTCTAGAGTAAGCTCTTCTTCCACATCTTCAAACTTCTCATCTTCCTCATCTTCAGTCTCAATCTCTTCCACTTCCCTTCTTTTGTTTATCTCCAAGGCTATGACTCTCTCTTCCAACTCTCTGAGTTCTCTTGCATGCCTATCTTTCATCTCCTTCATCTCTTTAGCCATATCATTCTTCTTTGGAGGCATCTTGTCAACCTTGTCTCTTCTTCAACCCTACAAAATGAAAATAGATCTACTTCCTGATGCTCTGATACCACTATGATGCAGACCCAGGAGGCTCAATTATGTTGATTAGGCCTATTTTACAAAGCAACATTCCTTTAAACCTATCACAGGACCATGAAACCTTGAGGCAGCAATTCATATGCCTTCAAACCTCCAAAATCACAAAAATATTCCATTGGTACGGACAAACACATGTCAAACTTGAAAAACTTTGTTTTAGGCACAATTCATGAGGGTTTATTGAAAATGACACTTACAAAGCCTCCCAGACCATTCCATCCACTCAAACACTCATATTTTATCCCCAATATGCTCAAAATTTCATAAAATAGCCATCCCTAACTTCCCATTGTCCAATTCAAGACTATACCCATCAAACCATGCACCTTTCCAATGGAATCCACCCCAGAGGCTCTCACGAAATTATGAAAATCAATTAACCTGCACAGAAAAAAGTATTAACATGTTTATTATGCCTATCTAAGCCTATCCACCAAGTTACAGGTCTTCACAGTGGGTGGAAGGCTTAGAATGGCATTTTGACTCCTCTCACAACCCCCAAAACAGTGTAAATAGGCAGTTTCAGAAAAATAATGATTTCTCCCTCAATATGAATGTTAAAATCTTCAAATCAAATTCATTTGAAATTTAACTCATATTTATACACATTCCAAATGATTTTTAGAGCCAAAAGATACTGTACAGATCCGTACCAAGCCTGCAAAGTTTAGGAAAACAGGAAAAACATGGGGTTTGAGACCACCCGGCAGTAAAACAAGGATATCTCACTCAATTTTTAATGAAATCACACCATTCCAATTCCAAAAGAAATTTTATTCAATTATCTATCCAACCATAATAGTTTTTTAGTGTAAAACAATACGTATAGGTTGTACAATGCACGGGATCAGCAATTTCTTAATGGAAAATACAAAAAAAACAGCAAATTTCTTATTAGAAACTCATTCCAAACTTCTTCAACAGCCTCCCTTCAAGATATTCCCACAATATATCATGTTTCCATCTTCAAATAACCCCTTGAACCGACCAACTACCATAACCACCCTTTGTTAGAGTCTAAGATGACAATTTTTTGCCAATTTTGCTCTTAATCACTATCCCATTACAACTTGATCAACTTGATTTTGTAAATACCACCTAACTGACCTATTAAGCCCTCCAATACATTTAAAATGGTCATTGAGACCTTATTTAACATGGAATAAGACCCTACTCCCCATATCCCTTAAAACTCATGATTTCACATGGCTTTTGCATTATGAATCAAACTGACAAATTCAACTAAATGATTCAAAACCTTTTCAAATTACATTATGACTTGTCCTTTAGACCTTATTAAGCATAAATGAACACAAGACACACCTAGGTATCAACTTAGACTTCACAAGGTGTAGGTGCTCTTGCACCAAATCTTCAATTCTAACATGGTATCAGAGCCCAGATTTGTAGCCCCCTATTCAATTTCTAAAAAGATTTGGCCTTGAGCAATTTTATGGTGCATCCTCGAGCAAAACAAGCCTTGCCATCACATCCAGAGCGACTGAAAACCTAAGGATCACCTATCATTTCATCAATTTTTGAGCAGTTGCAACAAAAGGGAAAAAAATTAGAGGCACGTAGATCCATACAAATCTGGGCACCTCGATTTGTGTGTAAGTGCAAAGGTATAACAGGGTTCTCTAGTTTTTTAAAATAATTATAGTTCAATTTTTTAATATTTTTTATCCTCAAAATAAATAAATATATACATATATATATCAAAAAAAATTAATTGAAATCAAAAAGAAAATTTTTGAAAAAAAAAAATCAAAAACAATAAAGTTCAAAAAGTTTTTTTTGAAAATCAACGTAAAAAAAATTATAATTTTTTTAGAAAGGGCAGTTATTACAGCTTGCATAGAGGTTCGTACCCTACGTAGCAATTGTACCACCGCTACCTTTCTCAGGTCCCATGCAGGGGTTTCAACGGCTCACACTAACCAACACCTAGATTTCTTGGCACTTTGTTATAGCCACCCAACAACTTACCAAATCCTCATGACAACCATGAATTCTTCCTTGCACATGCCTTGGAAAAATCAGCAATGGCACTAAAAAGCCTTGGCAGCCCATTCAAAATTTGGGCATTGAAAATCTTGGCAGGGGCATTTAATGCATTCGGACCTTCATTAAAAAAGGCAGACAATAATCAGTGGCCTTTGGAAAATCGTAGGCCCAAAAAAATCTCCAGCAGAGTTCTCGGGTGATGGCATCAAAATCAAGGGAGTGGAATCTTCAAGATTCCCTTAAAAATCGGTGACGTAAAATAATTTTGTAGCTCTTTTTCTGGTGATTATCCACTTTCCAGGCAACCGTCAATTTTTAGGGAACCAAGCATTTTTTTTTGCTTGCACAAGGAATATTCTTGGAATATTATTTTGACATCCAAATGGCCATCAAATGTAAGCATTTTTTTTTTTTACGTTAGTCATATGGTTAGCTCCTTGCCCCCCTCCTAACCCTTTTTTGGCCTAAAGGATCAGTTTTTTTCATTCTGGCATAACTTTGGCATACAGTGTCAAAATCGGGAAAACGAGATATCGTCGAAAAGTTGGTTCTATGAACTATCTAGTGGTGTAGGTCTCATTATCATATTTTTCTACTAGTTCCTATTATTCTCAGTCAAAATCAGATCTTCATTTTGTGCTTCTGAGCTCATAAATTTGTGTTTGTATCTCTAATTTTTGTGATTCAAGCGGCATTGGAAAGGTATTTCAGAGCTCTTCAAATATATTCATGAACTTTTTTCAAAAATTTATCCCAAGTACATTTTATTCAATATTTTGTGTTTTCACACTTTTCTTAATTACTTGGACATCTTGGAACCTGATTTGATTTATCAGTATTGAGATTGTTAGTCTCTGATTTTCTCATTTGAGTGATTATCATGGTTTTTCTCTTCATCCTTCTATGATATACTTGGATAAGGATAACTATGAGTCTTGGTGAAATGGAATCCTAACACATCTCAGGTGGCTTGATATTTTACCTTATCTTTATGACCTCATACCTACACTAGACACACCAAAGAGTTTATCAACATGGGGCATTATCAGAGATCATATTGTAGGGGTTATATGTTCTGGTGTTGATCTTGACACTATGTATGTTTTATCAAACATTAAATGTGCCCACATAATTTGGACACAACTTTGGGAGACCTGTGGAGACCCTCATATCTCTCCATACCTAGAGGATCCTGATGTAGATTGTCTCATCCCTCTTACAGATGCAAAATCTATACCTTTTGATGATACTTTAGTGGAGCTTGAGTATATCATAGGTCTTCCATGTTTTGATGGTTAAAAGACTTGTATTCATGTTCCCACTCTTCAGATTGAGACTACATCATCTTTTGTTGTTCCTAATCAACTTGGCATGACCACATATTTGGCCTCTATTGATTCAATGCAGCAGGACATCATACATCTTCCAAACATACCTACTTGGGATTTATATCTTGTAGACATATCATCCTTGTTTGTAGAGTCCTATATTATAGATCTAGAGGATTACTTTGAAGAAATTCATCTCCTCTTTGTTGACAACCACATCACCATTGTTGGTCCACCATCTTCATCACCTTTGCAGATTGCTCTATATCAATCTTCACAAGATTCTAGATCAACATCATCACTTAACAATATGTGGACACGTGAGCAATTTTCAAAGGCACACATCATCTGGATTTGGATTCTAGAATCACCTATTCTTTTGGATTGGATTCTCCAATCACTGATGGATCATTTTCTTCCTAAGGGGAGAAATGTTGTTTGCAGGCAGTGGATCATATTTTTTCTGCAAGCATTCATCATTGGCATAGGAGCTCTTTCATTATGGGGGGATTCATATCATCATTTTCTCTCTCTTATCAAGGGGACATCTATTGTACTTGCATGATAGAAGCAGTCTTTAAGGGGTCAAATTGAGTCTTCCTTCTATCCTTCTTTCACTAGTGAAATCGTTTTTTTTCTCTCTTTTGGAGAGGATTTTTTTCCATGTGGTTTTCTCCTTTTCTCTAGTTATGAGAGATTTCAGTTGTGTGTTCATGGGTACCTCATCAGGCCTTGTATCCAAGACCCATTCTACATTCATTTAGCTTCTTTTATTAGTTGTTTAATTTCTTCCTAAGTTGATCTTATGGGTGTGTTGGAGTAAATAAGTCATTATCTGATAATTAATTAATCATCAATTAATTATTAGAGAATTTTTTACTTTAGTTCACTTAAGCTAAACTTAGGAGTTTCTTTTTTATCATTTAGTTTATTAGATTGGGCTGAATCTACGACAGTTGACTCATTGCATGAGATTAGAACACTTGTCTCTATCTTGTCAAATTTGTATGTAGGTTTTTCTTGTGTAATGCTTTTATAAAGCTTGCACATTCATTTGTAATATTCATCTAGGTTATTTGCATCAATAGAATTCTTAGGTTATTGAGCACAATCTTTCTTTTGACCTTTTTTATTGTGATAGGTAATTGTTTGTAGGTGTTTCATGGGAGTTGTGGGTTGAATCTTCAATTCTATCAAATGTAACAATATATCTAATAATATCCTCTTCTATTGTAGTTTTATCAATGTCATCCACAGAGGTATACAGGGAAGCAATTTTCTCCAACATTTCATGTTCCACTATACCATTAAACAATGCATCTAACTCCATAGGGATATGTGTTCTTATTGGAGGGGTAGACTTATCATTCTTCTTCTTCTTTGCTTCGAGAGGATCTTTTTCTCCTTTATCGAACTCAACTTTCTTCTCCCTCACTTAGATTTTAAATTCTTTTTTTGTTTCTCTACCTCTACTTTACTATCAATGTCAACAATATCAACCTTTGCCTTCTTTCCATAGGTTTCACCTTGTGATGTTCCAGATTTCCTTTTTCTAATCATGGGTTTTTCTTCTACCTCTTCCTCTTCTTCATCAACAATTAGGTTCTTTTCTCTTGTAGCCTTAGCTTTTACTCTTCTTTGTTGCATTATCAGAGGAGCCTTTTCTTGTACAAGCACACCCTACTATTTTCTGGAGTACTAGTTGGTTCCTTTCTCTTAGTTCCACTAGTAGAGAGAAAATTCCCAGAGGACTTGAGTGAAACCAGAGAGGGGGTAGATGTTCTACCACATCTTCTTGTGCTAGATTTTCCTCCTAGAGAGCTAGACATTCTTTTGGATTTTTCCAATTGTTCCTTTGAAATTCCCATCATCTCTGCAACTTGCGCAATCATCTTTTCAATTGACTTCTTTATTTGTTTCTCCCTCTAATTCATGTGCACTTCCATAGACTTCTCTTCATATGTGCCATATTTTCCTCAAAGGTATCTTTAGGTTTTCTAAACATATGGTTATCTAGATCACCAATTACATCATCTGCAACTTCATATCCCATTTTTAGGATCCACACAATCCTAGGCTCAATAACCTCTATTATACAATAGTCCTTACTAACCATGAAGATGATGTCATTTTTTACTTTTCCACCACACTCTTCAGAATTCTTTCTCTAGCTTGCATATCTTCTTGTAAACTCTTAAAGAATCCACATAGTTCCTTCTTTTGTGTGTCCTCATCTTGTAATCTCAACAACTGATCTTCGATTTGATGTGCCACTGGCCTTTCCTTCAACCATACTATGTTCCTAATTCTGAGAACCTCATTGAGAAAGTAAAAAAGAAAAAAAATAATCAAGGTACCAAAATTGAAGGGGTATTGGGTGTCCTTAGTCTTTTGCAAATTTTATAGGAGTTGTTGCCTCAATAACTCACACAAATCATAGTTATCACCCTTCTTAACCATCTTATTTGTAATGTTGATGGTGGTTGCAGAAAAAAAGTTCTCTCTATTTGTGAAATATATCTTGTACCCTATTACCATCGATGCATATTTCACCGTAGGGTCTTTGATGTCCTTGATGGTCAGGGCTCTCCTATCATATTTTGTGCCAATTAGATTCATCACCATTTCATTCTTTACAAATTTGAGTGCTAGAACTAGTTTGGTTGACCATAATCTCATAACAACCCTAATTGCCTACTTTTTAATTAAATTAGGAATATCCAACCACATAAATCTATCATGAATTCAACTCAATGTAAATCTAACCCACTCATCTATGAAGCAGAAGATTGGAAAATTATTCCAGACATCAAGCTTCTTCTCCATGTCAAACCCTCGATCTCAGATTTCGGTTCAAATCGATCTCTGGTGAGTTCGTTAAACCACACATCAACCAACTTATAGTGGTTGTACTCTTCCAACTTAGCATGAATATATATCCTAACATCTTATGTGTGCAAAACTCTATACAAAATTCTTGAGAAAGCACCATCTAGATCAATCATCATCGATTTATCAAGGTGTCATTTGAATTTTGGACAAGGTTATTCCACAACCTTGAAAAATTGTGGGGTATATATCTTCTAATATCAATGAAAGTGCTTCAAAAACTTAGGGAAAATGGAGACTATAAATACCTTTCATTCGCAACTAGTTAGGGTTTTTTACACAGGAATTCTGCAATGCTTCACTTTGCTCCTTCACTTCTCTTCTCTCTTCAAATGCTCATTTTCAAATGACTTAGACATTTGTTAAATCACTTATAAAACTGTTTTTAAAATAGCCTAATTTGTATTGAATGTACTGATTTGAAGTTAGGCAGAAAAGTTGATAACCCAAACTGTAATGCATAGTCAACTTTGATTGCTCCATAAAATTCTACATATTGATATTTTCCACTAGTTTTTTCACCAATAGGTCAATCATATCAACCTACATCTCATATCCACATTCTAAAAGCATCAGTGCCATATCTTTGGAAGGGGGTTAATGACTTTTTGTTAAAACTCCCCCTGAGCTAAAGCTCTTAACTCAGTTTTTGAAGGAAACATCTACACCAGAAGCTAGCATAGAATCATCCTTAACCTTATTCTTCTCTTTATATTTTCATATCTTGCTCATCTCTTTCTTCATCTCTACTAGATCAACCTTTTCACTAGATCATTCTTCTTTATCGAATCAAACTTTACATTCTTCCTTCTGTAAAACTTAGCAATGTGCCCTAACTTATTACATTTGTGGAATTTGATATTTTTTTACAAGATTACTTCCACCCATTCTAGATCTGCATTGATTAGCTTTATTCCCAAATCCATTGCATGTATAAAAATATCCACTAAAATATTGAAACATCATACCATTGTTATAACTATTCATCATTTGATTTTTGCATTCACTAGCCTTATGACTAAATATTTTGCATATAAAACACTAACCGGGAAATGATTGAACATTCTAATTCATTTTGCTTCTTCATTCCATAGCCTTATGTCTAAATTTATTGTAAGAATAGAAAAATCCATCAAAATATGGGTAAATTTATGTATTTGGTTGCCTAATTGGTGGTCTTTTGAAGTTTTTCCTCTAATTCCAAATTTGTTTGCCCTTGCTCTTCTTTTCCTCAATATTCTTTTCAATCTTGTTTGGAGTTTTATTTGTCTTTAAGATTTCACCTTTCTTAAACCCTAATCCTTCTTTGTCTTTAGATCCCTTCTAATTTGCAATCATCTCATCAAGCATTGTAGTACTCTTCTTGAATTTGTCTTATTGAATCTTTGTTTTCTCCAAATTTGATCTCAAGGTTACAACTTCCATTTCAAGCTTTGAGCATTCTTCATATTTATCTTCTAGCTTAGCATTCAAGCAGTCTTCCACTCTTTTAATTTCTTCAATCAACAATTTCAAGCTGGGAATGATCTCATTTTATTACTTGAGCTCTTTCATCCTATTTGTGGATTTCTTCATTTATCTCTCAATATCTTTGTTCATTCATCTACATCACTAAGATCCTTTTTGGATCTATGTTCTCAAATTTTTCTTTATCCAAATCATCCAAGGCATATTTGATTTATATCCTTCCATATCAACAATGCAATCTTCCTCAATAAATCCTACCATAGTAATTTATTTAGGAGTAGGATACCTCCTAGTAGCCATGTGTTCAATTCCAAGATATACCTTAGTGATCAAGCCAAATGAAGGAACCTTGCTTTGATACCAATTGTCGAACACCCAAAATACTGAGAGAGGGGGTGAATTAGTATTCTCTGCAACCATTCAAATATTTAAACATCCACTTCAAGCATTATATTCAATGTATAGTAAGGAAAGAAACCATCAAAGCATATAACACATGAACACCATATTTTTACGTGGAAACCTAAAAAGAGAAAAACCATGGTGAGGATTAGCTCACAATATATTATAATCGGTTATAAGATCTACTACAGAAAGTCTCACTACCAAGGGGACTCACTATCTGGTGCACTCACTATCCAAAGAATAAGAGAAATAGAAGAGAGGAGTGGCTCACTGCCAAGATTTGAACTACTACAAATACATCGACAATATGTGATGAATACAATTCCACTGAAGCTCAAAACACTTAATCAACACACTTCATATTACTATTCTCTAACACTCTTCTCTACTCTGCATTCGCATACTCTTCTTAGGAATTCACATCATCCCACTTAATCATCGCTCTTCAACACCAAAATGATCTTATACTTATACCCATTACATTCCCAAAAACCTATAACATGTCAATTAGGTCAACCTAATTAGATGTATCATGCAAAACAATAACTTGTCAGCTCAAGATCAAACATACACACTTTGTGCCTTAATTTAAAAACTTGTAACACATCTAAATAGGTTTGTATTGGCCTATAATAGCTCCACATAACCGTCAATACTTCCTCTAACTTGGCACGACCCCAAACATATTAGGTCATCACCATTGGTGACCTAACACCAAAAATGTACCAATTGATTATCTTCAAATTGACACATGGACCTCAAAAATACACACAAATTGGAACTTAGATGCAGCTAACACCTTTAAACACTTTCACAAATTTGCAAGACTAGATATTCTTCCACATTGAAGTGTAGACTAATCAAAACAAGTGCTCTATACAAGAATCACTGTCCCTAACAAACCTAATATACTATCATTCATAACTTCCGCATTGTTGGTCAAAACAACATGAAACTTTGGATTTAGAATCCTCTGACATCCAAAAAAAATCCATAGAGCCATAGACCAAAATACTTCAAGGCAGATCAATGTAGACCAAAAAATGGATGCATAGAGCACTAAAAATTGTTGTTATGACACTTAGCCATATAACCAACTCATCTATTCTGCACCAAAGAAAAACATTTGTATCTTTATAGTGGATTTTCATCATTTCAAACACATATACACATTGGATCAACTGGTCATCAAAGTAGACCTCAAATCACAATGTTGACATCAATAACAACACTATATTTGCACACTGTACATCTCGTGCTCATGTTGCCAACAATAATATCAATGGAAAACTCCTTAAACATCCAACACCCTACTAAGGAGTGCTTGAATGGTATTATTCTAGGATTCGAAAGCTCTTTAGAGAATCCTATAAATAAAAGGGTACATTAGGTACAACCATGAACACTATTTTGTCACAAGCATCCATCAATAACTTTCAATGGGAAAGCTCATATTAGCCCTACACCTCTTGCACTAGAATCACCTAAACATTAAGGCCTCACTAAACATGATGCAACTAGATTTGGGTACAATTTTCATTCTCCGCCATTTATATACCCTATGGGTAACACATGGTTGAGTTAATCCCTTGGGGTGATGAAATCACAAAGTAGGCCTCCTAAAGGGAAGGACTTTAATAGGTTTTTTTGATCCCTAAGATCACACTAAGTGTGAGGGGAGAGAATTCGCACAAGCTAGCAAGTCTAAGATTCTACTCTAAAAATAAAATAAGGAAGTATGATATTTTTAATCTCCAAGATCGCACTAGATGCAAGGAGAGAGCGTGCATCTACACACTCCTTCAAACATAGAAAATATGTGTTATTTTATCAACTAATCTAACTTTAGTGCCTAAACTAGTGATAAATAAAAATAACTTGGACTAAAAAATATGCAAAACCATAAGTCAGTAGTTTCTAGAGTTCCAATCCTTGACTAGCATGAACAAGCTACGCCACTAATGTTAGAGAAAAAGGTTAGTAGAAAAATAAAATACCTAAACGATGCAGTAAACTAAAACAAAAGTGCTATCTATAAAACACAAGCATTTCTTGAGACTAAATACAAGTGGTATTTGACAAAAAAAGCACTGAAACATAGAAAAACAAAAAAATATACCTAGATGCAAAGGCATGGCTTTGATAGATAGAAGCACAAAAAGTCAGAAAAGAGGCACCTATGAATAGAGTGTATGTGTGTATTTGTAAAAAACTTAGATCTACAAGAAAAAATAATGACTAATCCTAATTTCTACAAAAGAAAGATTAGAAAACTTGCAAAACTTAATGTTGGGATAATGTAAAAATATGCACAAAAACACAATAAGTTAGCAGTAAACCCTAAAAACCCTAAGAATGAGTTGATGATATGCAAGACCATAAAAGCCCTAGAATACTAAGGAAATAAGAATAAAAGTGCAAATCCTAGGAGTCCTAATGACAATCTATAGAAAAAATAGATTAGACACCCTACAAAATAGAGTGTTAGGAGATCTAAGCATGCACAAAAAACACCAAAGGTTAGAAAAACCCTAAATGACTAAGAAAAAATGCAAATCCTAAAAGAACAACTAAAGACCATTAACCCTAGCACCTATAAAAAAATATTAGATAACATACAAACAAAATGTTAGGAAAATTAAAAAATACACACAAAAGCAATAGAAGGTTAGCAATGAAAACTAATGAAAACTATGTTGAACGAAAGTGTGCCTACATAGGATGTAGACAACTAATGTCAAAATGCAAGAATGATTTGTCACAATGTAAGCATATCGATATATAACAAAAGCATCGAATATTAGCAGAAAAGTGAAGATCTATCGAATGAAAGCATCAAATCATAGAGCTAAATACCAAATCAAAACCTACAACTCAACAAAAACTCACAAAACGAGGTTAAAAAAAACATGTGGGTCCCATAGGGCATGCCAAAATTTGGAGGATAAAAATGATTGAATTAAAACAAAGAAGATAATGCATAATGCACACTTACCTCAAATCACGTTCAAACTCAATGATTGAGCTAGAATAGGATGCACCCAAAGCCTATTAATATACTCTAAATGGATAAAATGTGGATTCCTCTTAAGACTAATTCAACATAACCTTGTTGCAATGAAAATATTATGGAGGCAAAATAGCAACATATGGTTAATAGAAATAAACTTGATGAAAATGAAAGATGAGGGCTTAAATTTATAGAAATGGGGTCAAATGGATGAAGGGCTAGGATCTTGCCACAAGATCAAGAGCTTAGGTTAAGTGGTCATCTCAAGCAAGAGAGAAAGGAAAAGTGGCATGTGGATTAATTGTGGATGGAGGCTAAATGATGGAGATTGTGTAAGATTTTGGGAGATTATGATAGGATTTCGAAAAGATACAATCTTTGGCTTTTGCACATTTTTAGGGAGGTGGAAATTTAAAATTAGATTTTATTGATAGGAGAGAGATGGCCTTACATAAATTCAACTAAAAAGGTGGAATTTGTCTCTAGGGGATTCAAGGAAGAAGAGTTGAAGAATTCCTTGGTGAATGTGTGGGCATGGGCATGTGAAGGGGGATGACACATGGCAGGTGATGACAAGTTTGAATTTAGAAGAATTTTAAATTTTGAAAGAAAAGGTTAAATGGGGATTAAAAGAGGATAAACTAATTAATAGGCATGGAAGAATTAAATGGTAGAGACTAAGGTTAAATCAATTAAATTAATTAGCCTTTAGAAGAAGGGAAAAGGGGGAAATTAATTTAGAGGAATAAAAAGATAATTAATTAAATAATAAAAAATTTAATTGATTATGGGTATTAGGATAAGCTAATTAAAATTTAAGATTTTAATTAATTATACTTGGAAATGTCAAATTTGGGGTGTCTACAAGTACATATATACTCATTTATATATTTCTTATGAGAGTGAGATGTGTTAGGTATGACATTGAATAAAGTCATTGTTCATTTGTGTAGTGGTTGACATTCCAAGGAAGTTATAATTTTTAATCAATTGGGATCTAAGAAAATGATTGGTCTACATCTAGTCCATGACATGGAAGGAATGGATTGATGGTAATGCTATGATTGACAAGTGTGTGTAGAGGTTATACACTGTAGGCTTGTACATTGAAGAAGGTAGAATACAAAGTATATTATATTTGGATTGTATGTTCATAGATTAATGCAATTATCTACTCTATTTTTTCTATGTTATTTCTGAAAATACTTTCCCAATGTAAACCTTACGTCTCATGGGTTTTGTGGATTGTGTATAATTTCATGTTCTTCCATAATGTAATGATAGTTGAATTTGAAACAACATAATTTTGATTTAATCAAATAATCTAAAGTTCCTGCGAAATCATGTTAATAGTTGTGTACATTAATTTTGATCAAGGTCTAATTTGTTGCATGGATCTGATCTACACCCATGAATCTAATCTTTACCATTTTTAATATTGTCACTCTTGATTTGACCCAATGTTCTCAAACTACCTTGACTTAAAAAATTGTTATAGTTCTCGTTGGTTTGCACATGACAAGAATAACTACTCCCTTATGTCAAACCATGTAAGGATATCAGTTCATTAGTTGGATAAATGACCAAGGACACTACTCTCGAATATTCAAGAGATTCTAGATAGTTGTTCAAAGTAGATTCCTTGATATATACAAGTAATAATGATAGTTATATGAATGGTTAGAATGACTTAGCACCATGTCTAAAATGAACAAGTGTTATCCCTTTACATGCAACACCAAGGACCAAAAATGAAATGTTTCTATGTTTTGACTCCACATACAACAGTTATAAGAGTCTAGGTCAAATTGACCCCAAACTGAAATTTAATTTTAAAAGCAAAGAGATAATTTTTACATGTGCAAAAGTAATTAAAATCCCCTTCACAATTATTAAACTAAACTAATGCATAAAAGCTATAAAATTGAAGATCAAGAACAATCCTTAAGAATAAATACATAAAGAAATGAATAAAGCTTAAATTTTATGCCTGCTCTTTACTAAAAAGACATCATTTATACATTTATTATTATGTAAGAAGTGACCAAATCTAAAAATAATGTAAAATTTAAAAATTATTATACACAATATTTCACCATCAAATTTCCTAAATAATATCCATATAATATTTTCTTACATAAATAATATCAATTCAACATTTTCCTGCACCACGTGTGTGGCATACAAACCCTTATTGAGCAACATGATAAAGACTGCGTAAAAGTCGAATAAGGGGCCGAAAATCAAGCTGGAAATGGAGACACAAATTTCAGGTTGAGGACGAGGAGAGAGGAAATAGAAACAAACAAGGACAATGGCAATCAGATGGAATCTCACCCTTGTTTATTCCTCCTCCTCCCCTCCTGAATATTCCCCCCTCTATCCCCGTGATTCTTCTCAATCCTCATATAAACACCACCACCTCCCTACAAATCTGCATTGCAGAAAATACTTTACAAATTTGACAACTCCAAGGTGTTCCCAATCCCACTTGTCCAGGAAAGACGGCCATCTGTTAGAAGTTAGTTAAGAAAAAGAGTTACAGTCAATAAGCTTCTCTGAGCTCCTCTTCCCTAGTCCTTGAAGAGACCCTCCTGACTGCACATCTCAATTCAGGGCTAGTGAACCGGTCTTCAGTTCCCTAACCCCACATTGCAATTCTCTTTGGTTCAGGGTATAAATGCCTTATATATATGTTTGTCACTCTCAACAACTTATAGTGTTTTTAGACTGTGTTGTTTAAGTCAAAATTATGTATAAATGAACTGTAATCAGTTAAGTGTTATACCTGTCAATTCAAAAAATATGACAAAATTGAAACATGGCAACCTTGGGGATCACATGGTCAAGCACTTTAAAGCCCTGGGGACAGTCCATGAGTTGGAGGTCTACCATGAAAATTTATCCACAGATCACGATCATCATTACAATGAGTACTCCTACTTTCATTACCAGCAGCAGAAGATGAATAATTCCCTCAGCAGGAGGAATAGAGAACAGAGTGGTAAAATTGTCAATTGTGATCTTGGTTGTGGTCCTAATTGTGGTATTGACCTTGGGCCTAGTTGTGACCCTGATCTTGTGATGGGTTTTGAACTTGGTGATAGTAGTGGCCCTGGTGCAGATACCTCATCTTCTAAAAATGAGATGCCATATACAATACTGTTGTTATGCCTATCAGCTCTGTTACTGTTGCTTCCTTTGGTTCTTCCATCTCTTCCACCTCCTCCCCCCATTTTGATTCTGATTCCCATATTCATACTGGGAGTGTTATTCCTTCTGATGGCATCAGTACCACCCAGTGCAGAACTACTTGTTGGGACCCCATTGTAGTTTTCTCCCGCATGTAATTGATCTTCTGTATATTTTTTCTTTAATAACTCCCCATGGACGCTTCTGGAAGGTGGTCAGTAGTAGACAATATTCAGAGAAAGATGTTATTGTATATGATTGTATTTTGTATAAAGAGCTTACAATAAAATTTTGTATTTTTGTGTTTTGCTATCTGCAGTCCTTGATTCTTAGTTAAGGAGGTATCAGTATAGGTTCATGCTTTTCATGCATTCATATCGTGTAACAAAACAAATTCATAAATAATATAAAATCTTTGAGAGGTTTCCATTCAATATGTATATATTGGGAAAAAATATCTGCTTTTCCTGCAATTCTTTTGTAGTTATGATACTGATTATAGATTTACTAAAAAGAAAAAATTGTGACAAACTTTTTATTTATTTATTTATTTACAAGCCACATGCATGCCTATGAAGGATTCCTCTTTGCAAGTTGTGGCTTTTTGGTTTTTAGTTTGCTTGTCCTGTCAACTAATTTAGCCAACTTGTAATCAACTTTCTGCTACAAAAGTTTACTGCTAAAGAGATTTTTGGTTATGTAATGAAGCATAAATGGGCAATTTCTCATATTCAATTTTGAGTAAAACATTTGCTCATTAGCTACTTGCCCAAAACTCTGGAAATAATTGAGAACTTGCAGTTTGACTCTCTGATGATTGGTTACAGGATCTGTCATTTGGGATTCGCCAGCCAGATGCCCAAATGAATGATATGCAGTGGTGGTTCAGTTTCTTCACAAATTTAGTTTTCTCCTTACAGACAAATTTCCATCAACCCACACAATAATTTCCTTTTAATGAATATGCCTCACAATAAAATTGACAGGAACTTAGAAGATAAATCAGCTTTTTTCTCTCATTTTTCCTTTGGACAGTTGTTAAGATATGGGCATCGCCTAAATTGGCTGCAACATGGGCCTCCATGAGACTTACCAGGGCCTTTGCCCATAGGAGTTGGCTCTGAAGGTAGGAAAATGGATTTTCCATGTAATTGGCCAGTTATAGCAAATTACAGGCTTTGCATGAGAGCTGAATTTAGCAGAGAGGACTTTCCTCATGGAATCTCAACAAATTGTTGGTTTTGGTTGGCCTGACTTAGCAAAATTAGCCCTGTTAGTGGTGAGAAAAGTAGCGGTAAAGAGTGACAATTTGATGTGATGATCATCACCAATTCCATGTGGCACTTTAAATCATCCTTGCATGCATTTTCAATATATGGATGCCTCTTAAATACTTCTTTGTGAGTTCCCCCATTCATTTGTTATAGCCTATTGCAAAGGAATAAAAACCCTTTTAAATAAATGTAAATAATAACTGTATAATTAATATATATTAATTAGGTAAAACTTATAAATGTGATGATTATGGTGGAAGGTGTAATTGAGGATTTGGTTAAAAAGATATTGAAAAATTGACATATATTTAGAAATAAATAAAAAAATAAAAATGTTTAAAAGTAAATAAAAATATTTATTTGAATAAAAATAATAATATAAATGAAATAAAATAATTCTTCAATAATTAAGTATAATAGAATAACTTTTAAACAAATTAAATAATTCTTAACTAATTAAAAATAGTTCTTCAAAGTCATACGGCTGTGTTAAAAAAGGTAGATCATAGGATTTTTAAGATGGGGATCCAATTTTTAATCTTCATATTGACACATCCCACTTTTAATCTTTTTTCATTTTTATATATTTTTTAATTCTTTTCCTTCAACATTTTGAGGGAGAATATCATCTAAGAGAAAATGGTAGATACCGACAAGGAGATAGATGAACCATACTTTGAGAACCACACACTGTACAAGTTTGTAATTAGTCAATTAAATGCATTCTAAGCATATAGGGGAATGATTGAATGTCTTGAAATGTTTGATATTTTTGTGTCACTTTGTGACAATTAGACCAACATCTATTTTTTTTCTTTATTTATGCTCGTATCTATCTAAAAGATCCCTCATGCAATAAAGAAAAACAAAATTAAATTTGACTTAGTTAAAATAAGCTTAGGTAAGAAGAGGTAGAGGAAATAATGCATCAAATGGATAGGATTCATGGAGGCATTATGGAAAATTCCCTATGTTGAAGGCTAAAACCACTTGATTATGGTGTGAGAAGTTAAGAAAAGAAGAGTGGGGAGGTGGAAAGGAGGTTACTGCTATAAGGATTAAGGATTTTGTTTGGAAGAGAGGAAATGAAAAAAATAGTGTAAGGATACCAAGATTAGGGTGAGAGAAAGAAAAGTGTGAGGAGAGAGAAATTGAGAAAATTGAAATAGAAAATGAAGATTGGAAGGATAAAAATAGTTTGTTGGATTGCTTTGTATCATGTGTATGGCTTATTTTTTATGTATGTATTTTTTTTTTTACTTTAACTTAAATATAATTATCAAATAGTGATTGTGTTTTGGTCAATGTTTATTTATTTTGTGTATAGTCTTCAATGGCTATGGTAGCTTCATTATCTAACATTTTGTGTCTCCTTTATTCTTTGATTTATGTTCTTACCTTACTCTATTTTACATGCTTGAGAGGTTAATGCCAAAGGTTGCAAAGTTGGTTTATTACACTTATCATTTCTATTTACTTGAAATTTTTTAAAGTCCTATCAACAAATTTGTTTTGTGTGTATTTCACAATCATTGCATTCATTGAGAGTTCTTTTCTTTGAATCATTTGTTTGAATAGTTCATGAGTCTTGTTTAATCATTGAATATTTTGTTTACATGGGGTAAGTGCATGGAAATGGGAGACCAAAAAGGGGGTCTTAAGTGGCCACATTTTTTTAATCAACAAATACTGATTTTAAATGAGGAATTAAAGATAGTTACACTCAAAATCTGAAGATGCAACAAGAACAAGATTCATAGTGCTCTTAATCTACTTTCCAAATGATGGTTTTTTTTAAAATGGTGGATATTAAGAGGTTCAAATAGGGGCAACACAAAAAGTGCTCCTATTTTTATCAAAAAACATAACATAGCATCAGGTATGCCCCCCCCCCTAAAATTTTGATGTTTTTTAGTATTTCAAAAATCTCTTTAATGAAAAATTAGCAAACACCATGTAGTTTATGCTTGATTTTTCTGCTAATTTTTTAAAGAATATATGTTTTTTACTAATTTTCAAAGTGAACACATCCTAAAAATTAAAAAAATTGACCATGCGGTTTCGCCCTAATTTTTTTAGAAACTAATTAAAAATCAATTGTTTGTGAATGTGTACAAAGAATGGAGTATAGTTTGTAAAAATGTAATTTGTTTCAAATATTGATGAATGGGTAAAAAATAAAACCAAAAATACCATGCATACATTTTTGACAAAAAATGGAGATACTACAAAAAAAATTAAAGATCAAAACCTTAACATATTTGAAAAGTAAAAAAAATGCATGTTTAGAAATCTAAGAGACAATTCAACATTATTGTGATAGTTCTTTAACTCAACAATGAAAGACATGTAGACTTGATGGAAAGCACGCTCAAGTTTGTATTATTTTTTTAGAAATTGTAAAAACACGCTTGTAACTATTGAAATGAAAGTCGGGTAAGTGCAAGAAGTTGGGTTCACTTTTAGGGGAAGTGTCATTTTTCAGCTTTAAAATAGGTACCCATTCATTTTTTAGAATAGGTACCCTTTTTAAGTGGGTGGTCATTCCAAAAAGTTTGAAACTCACAATCCATATTTTTCATTTTGACTTGGGCTCAAAAAAGGCATGGGAAGCCAACCCTTAGCCTTGGACCTGCAAGTACAAGCTCATGACAATATCAAGAGAAAAAGCTCACTTTGGCAATATGGTTGACAATCTTTTTTCATAATTGTTTTGTGAAAGTAAAACCCATTATAGATGATGATGTCTAGTTTTAAAATATTTTTTATGATAGGATTATTTGTTCTATTTTTTAATTAATTTATGAGGAAACTAGACCATAAACTTGAAATGTCAAGTTTTAGTATTTTTCTAATAACTTTGAATTTGTTAAGCTTCTTGTAAAAAAATTATATGGCATCAATCTGCAAAAAATTATTTACATAATGAAAAAAATAAAATTTAAAAAATTTTAAATTTTAGGTCAAATTATGCTGTCCATACATGAAGGCTTTCAAAATTAACAATTAGAGCCAATAAAAAATTTTAAAAAATAAAATATTTAGAAAAAATAAATATCCTCATCAATATTTAGTATAATACACATCTTTTCTCAAAATAAATTATAAAAATAATTTTTGTAGGTCAAATTATGGTGTTTGTACACATGCATGGTATGGTCCAAAAAATTTAACTTTTAAAAAGTGGTTTTTATATATGTCTATTTGAAACATAGAAAAAGGAGGTTCTAAGTCTAATGCAAAGAACCTAGGATAAATTATGGCCTTTTCCTAGGGTTTCATTAAGATGGAGATCAAAAAGGTGTATAGATTGACTTTCAACCATGAAGGTGAGCCAATCAGACCTAGATCTACATCTTTTCTAGAGTCTTGGAATGGATTGGAATTGATTTATCTTGATTAACCTAAATAGACTATATATGACTTAATATGTGAAATGCAAGCTTCTGATAATTGACAAACAAAAACAGAGATTTATAGGTGGATTTAGAAAGGGCAGTCTTGTGTACTTGTCCATGAAGTTTAGTGTCATCCACTATAGGAGGATAGAATTTACCAAGGGTGTCTCAATCCTTGTAGGGGTGTCCTTTACTTTTGTGGTCCTCTGATGACATATCTAGGATCCTCAATCCCGCTTACAAAGTTGTCAGATCACTATTAGATAATGGTGTAGGTGATTTTCTGTGAGTTGAAAAAATATAGGGCTTCAAATGCAACAATGAATGGATGATCTTCAAGCTTCCTCAAATCCTCTCTAAACTTGAAATCTGCACATTCACAAAGAGAAGAAGTGTTGTGCCATTTAGGGGCTTGCCTTAGTCAAACTCCGTGTTAGTGTTTTCACTTTCCCAATGGAAATGTTAATGATAAAATGAATAGATGATAGGAAGGAATGATGAACCAACAAAGTTATTCAACTCACCACCCTTTAGTGGCTTCCTTGAAGAACTAAAGTCATGCACATCACTTCAAGGTCTTGGATCTTGCTTGCTTGATTTCTTGAATTTCTTGGAGACCTACAACAAGGGCTAGCCTTCACAAACAATGATAACATAAATACACATGAACTCACATAGGATTTGACAGGATGTTAGGATCTTGAATTTCTGTAATAAACTCTAAAATGTTGCTCTTGAGTTGCTTAATAGTTATCTTGACCATAAGTTTGCTAATTGTTTCTGCATAGATTCAAATGATGCAATAAGTAGGTATTTATAGGCATTTCTCTAATTCAAAAAAAAAATCCCAATAACCGATATTTGAAAATTTAATTTCAAATGTTAAAGTGTTAACATCAACATATTCAAATTTGGGTCTCGATAAAATAAGGGGACTAGGACACCCTAGGGCATCCCAGTCTTCACCCTATTTTATAGGACTTAGGGTTTCAAGGGAAAAACATTAAATAAATGCATTTGTTCAATGCTTGCAATTTATTTTAAAATGGTAAAAATAGGCTATAGAATGCATAATTTAGGAAATTAGGGACTCAATTAGGCTCAATAATTTAAGGGGGACAAAACATAGTGTGAAATTGTTAGGGGTATGTTACACTATTAAAAAATATTTTGTATCATTTGGGTATTTGAATAAATTATATATTTGAAAACTAGACTCAAAATAATAAATTTCATATTAGTTGACTTTTTTAAGATTCAATGTGTAGGTGCTTGAAATTTTCAGTCCACCTGTGACAAAATCTGAAAATCAGGAAAAGAACTTCCTCTTTTTGAATATTTTATGGAACCAACTTCTTGCACTTACCCAATCTGACCCTAAGGGTTAGAAATACCCAATTCAAATGATGATGTGATTATGTTATAATGCAAGCATGATATAACATGAGTGTGTTATAACACACTTGTGTTTGTGTGAAGAAAAAATGATTTTCTCTCTCTCTCTCTAACCTCTCTCCCTATCCCTCTCCCTCTCTCTAGACCTCTCTCTCTACCTCTCCCTCCCTTCATCCTTCCCTCCCTACTTCTCTCTATATCAATTCTTCTCTCCCTATCACTCTAAATGTCTCTTTATATCCCTCCCTCTCACCCATATCTCTAAATATCTCTTTATATCTCTGCCTCTCCCCTCTCCCTCTTATATATTGATCTCTCTCTCCTTCCCTCTCTACTTCTCTCTATCTCACCTCTCTCTCTTCATATCCCTCTAGATAGTCTCTCTTTCTATCTCATCTCTCTCTCTCCATATCCATTTATATATCTCTCTCTCCTTCCATCTCTCTACCTCTCCCTCCCTTTATCCTTCCCTCTCTAATTTTCTCTATCTCACCTATCTCTCCATATATGTCTAGATATATTTATGTCTCTAACTCTCCCCCTCTCTCCCTATTGGAATTCTCAAAGTAGGTTATAGTGTGAATGTGTTTTTTGGAACCACAAAAAATGGTAAAAAGGTATGGGGATCTCATAATTCAAGACCCACATACTCTTTTTTATTCTACAAATTATTCTTTATCTAACATAGAAACACACTTTTCATGGTTTTGACAAAATATCAACCATTGTTTAATAATTCTACCACCTTTTTTTGTTTTGTCAATGAAAAGAGCTAAATTGTATGTTTTAGACTAAATTTGATTCTATCAACTAATATTTTCATGTTCCTAGTGTTGGAATGATAATTATTATGTTTTTTGTTTGAATTTGATATTATACAGTCATTTTTTTCATATTTTTACTAATTCTATTATATTGATATAGAATTAAACATTGAATACAAGGAAGTTGGAAAAAACTCAAATTTTGGAGTGTGAAGCTAGAAATGAACTAGACAAAATTGTGCAACTAGTAAAATTGAATCCTATAATTTGAGGTATGTTTTATTTTTCTTTCTACATTTTTTTCATGTCACCTTGTCAACATAGTTCATGTGCTACATATCATAGTATCAATTCACTTCATTGTAGCCCAATTGTTGACTTGAAACACATAGCCATGAAGAATAAAATAAGTGACCAAAGTATCTACACTATAAATCCAAAGGATGGCATGGCCTCATTGCACCATATGGATGATTCACCATCCAATATTCCCAAACTAATATTGCCTCTATTGCAACTCCCTTGAAAAATTTAAATTCCTACATTCTAAAATCACCTATCTACCATTGTAATGTTTAATAGGTCTATCCTAGTGTAGATATTCTTTAAAGTTAGGTTGGATGTTATTTACTTTTCCTATTTTTACGTAATAATATCCTCCAATGTTGTATCCTTAATATACATCAATATGCACCATTTCAACAAAATATGCCTTGCTAGATAATAAGAATTACCTTCCCACATCAAGCATTTCAAAAATCCCCTAAACATATTTTTCCAATTGATATCTATCATGAACTTACCACCATGTGTTAGGTCATTCTACCAACCAATATCAAGCCTTCTGTAGTGTAGGAAATTGTATACCTTTACAATTTCATACTATGTTTGGGTCCCCTAAATTATTGAGCTTAATTGACCCCATAAGTACCTAAAATTATGCATTCTATAGCCCATTTGTCCTATTTTTCAATAAGCAACAAGCATTGAACAAATTCATGCAACTCATTTTTTTCCATTGAAATTATGTGTCCTAGAAATATGGGTCCCCTTTATGAGCCAAGACCCATTTTTGGATATGTTTTTGGCAGAATTTTAACATTCAAAATTCAACTCGCAAATGTCAACTATCAGAATCTAATTTTTGAGAAATTATATAAACACCTATAAATACATAGTCTTTTAATCATTTGAAATCTAAGCAACATGATCTAAAAAGCGAGAGGTTAACTTCAAGAGAAAATATTATTGTCAAGAGCAACATTACCAATCATTTGTAGTAGCAATCAAGATCCTAACATCATGTCCAAGTTTATGTGTGTTCATGTTATATTTTTAAGGCTAACATGTATTGTAGATCCTCAAGCATCCAAGCATTCAATCATCCAAGAAAATCAAGCAAGAAAAATCCAATTCTTTTGAAGAGATGTTTTTTCCTTCGATCCTTCAAGGAATCCATTGAAGGGTGGTGAGTTACAAGTGTTCGTTCATCATTTCCTTCGCTTTGTCATTATGTTTTTATCAAGGTTTAATTACTAGACTGGGGTTTGACCAAGGAAAACCTCCATACAAATAAACAAAACAATTTTTTCCTATTTGTGTATGTGTAGGTTACAGATTGGAGGAGTGGAAAGATCTTGAAGAAGCAATTTTACATTATTGCATTTTTTGTCATCAAAGTTGTCAAGCCATGAAAACTAAGTTGCATGATTTATTTTCGTCACAACTTTGACAGTGGGATTTGTGTCAAACAGAAGCTAAGATCCAACACTAGAGGACCCCAAAAGTTGATCTGAAAGGCTCTAAAAGGACCCATTCACCCTTGGGAGACGCTATCCTTGTAGGTACCTCAAAAATAATTTTTTTGAGAAGTTTTGCTATCCTTTGCACTCCTTGGATCCACTTGCAGATTGATGCTTTCGTCTATCAATTTTCAATATCTTGCATTTTTAATAATAGGGCATATAGGATCATCAATTTAATCATTCTAAAACATTTCCAATCCCCCTTAGGATATAGATCTAGGTCTTGTTGGCTTAGTTCATTAATTTTGATAGTCAATCAATTCAGCTTGTTGATCTATATTCCAATGAAATTTATAAAAAAGTGGAAATGGCCCTAGGTTATGAACACTAATCTTAGAATCAACACATTTTTATCTTTCATTTTGGTGAACTTGACATTCTTACACTATAATTTTTTTTAAATTGGAATTTCTTCAAACCCTAGGTTTAGATTTGCATTGCATTGTTTTGCATTTCTCATTTAGGGTTCCATTTTTGCATTCTAAAAGCATCAAAAAATCCAAAAAAATTGCATTCATCTTGCATTATAGGTTGCATTAAGGTTTGTTTTAGTCATATTTAGATCATACTTACATTCATATTGCATTCATTAAGTGGTTGAAAATTTGAAATTGTTACTTGCATTTATATTGCATCTTTCATTTAAGTCAAAAAAATGAAAAAAAAATTACATTATTTTATTTCAAAATTGCATCATTTTCAGATTGTGGCATCTTAGAATCAATCAATTATTGCATTTTAGATCTCAAATTTGCATTCAAAAATCCTCAAAACATTTTCATATTTGTTTCACACTTACGTCTTGCATTACATTGTCCGAAATTGAACAAAATCTAGAAAAATAGTCACTATTTAACTTGTTCGCAACTAGAGAAAGAAAAATCAAATAGCAACATAAAAAATCATTTTTTTCAGTTTTAAGAACCCTGTACAAGGATTAATTCTCCCTTGGGCAACCGTATCCTTGTATAAGTGTCTCGAAAAAAATTTGCACAACCTTTTGTCTCTGTATTATCAATCAATTTCTATTTGTAGAAGTTTGTTTAGAAATTAAAATATTGTTACATGTGCAAGAAAGATGTCATTTTGCTTGATTTGTTGTAAATTTGGGGAAAAAAATTACATCTCAATATTGAAAATCATCAGATCTATAGGACATTTTTTTACATTTTATGAAGAATTGCATAATTTGGGTAGTTAGTTTTCATTCATACCCCTAGGTTGTTATAACACATTACATAGTAATCTAGTCATGTTAGATCTCTTTCCACAAGCGCAGTGAATATTTATCACTAATCCCTTTTGTTGTGATGACTTCGACATGTTAAATGAATCCCTCGAGGACTTCATCTCACCTAGATCATCCACTAAAGCTTCTAACACTCCAACCATTGATATTCGTGATAATCATACTAGTCATTCTCATGATATCCCTCTTGATTATGAAAGTATCTTAACACAAGAAAATGAAATCATTGGCACACTTTTTACTATCACTTTTCCTAGTCTTCATTCACCTCCCAAAATCTTCCCTACTTATGAGAAAACTTTGGTGCAAGAGGATGCAATCATAGACCATCATGTCAATCCTATTTCTTTTTCTCTCGATACCTCTCATGCTTGTGATAAAGGTATCTTGGTGTTAAAAGACCAAATTATTGAGCATCATGAGAATCTTGTTTGTCCCTCTTCCAATACCCTACCTGTAGACACTGAAAATTGGTCTAGGCCTGTGAGTACCACTTTCGACATAATTTTCTAATATCCATGGTCACAATTAAATAATGCTAATTATTTAATTATTTTCTAAACACATCTTTTTTCTATTAATTAAATAACCTTTTAATTATTTAATTAATTCATTATGACCTTTATTCAACTTGATTAATTAAATAAATCATATTTATTTAATTACGTCGCTAATTAATTAATTCTCTTTCTGAATTAAATCATTTATTATTTAATTTACCCCTTTATCATATTTCGACTATAATTAAATATTATTTTTGAATTATTTAATTATTCAATTAATCTTTTCAATAGACAATTAAATAAATTATTATTTATTTATTTAATTAAATATTTCAATTTCGAATGTTGAATTAAATTAATATTTAATTCATAATTAATTTTTTCTGTCATATTCTTCTATTGTTTACTTACCTAATTATTCACTTACCATCTAACTCAAGATCTATTTTGAATTCATCAGTTATATATGGGTTCGATATCTGATCATCTCTGCGAAAGGACTCTCTATCACAACCAGTCAGTTAACCAATTCTAACTCATATGCATGAACATAATTATTATTTAAATATCTTTATTTAATTAATTAATTCGTGTGTGCATTCGAACAGATTATTCTTCGAGTTCTAACTTTATATTTTTCATTCAAAGTCTAATTCTTCTATTTTCGAAGACTTACAACTAAAGATTGAATCATTTATTTAATCTTGAACTCCTATTCATTCTATTTTCAAACAGTCTTAACACCAGATTAAATTATTATTTTAATTTAATCTTTATCCTGCAGAATTTCCCAACATACATTCTAACTGACATAGAACTCACATCGCATGGCATTCAACAATCTTGATCGTTGATCTCTCTTTCGAATCTGAGTCGATCGTTCGAAAACCAAATTTCTATAAATTGACCTGTTATTGTCATTATTCCTCCTCCCAAAATCAATAATTTTTGAGAAGAACCTATTATCTTCGATATTTTTCTTAGACAATACATCCAAGCTATGCTTGCATCAATACTGAAAATCTGAGGGCAAGAATACTAATACAGTAAAATGGAGAAGGACAGTCAAGATAATTTGAAGAAGTGGACGGATATTCGGTGAGACTATTCTAGTTATTGTTTTTATTGTTTTAGTTTATTTACTTCATTCTTAGTTGTTTGATTTAGATTAATACTTGTTAGATTAGATTTAACTATCTTTCTATGTAGATTTCTATTTATTCTATGTTACATTTGGTGAACCTGACATGAACTACTAATCCTCTTGATTGGCATTCTTTGTTTGGAAGTTTTCGATGTTTTTGTCTTGAAGGGTGTAGGTAATTTTGAAGAATCTTGCAAATCACACTTTTGGGAGCCTTTTGAGGTCAAATAGATAGCATGGTTGCATCTGGAAGGGTTGAGAGATGAATTTTCATATATTATAATGCATATTTTCGTTAAGGGTAGCATTTTTGCAAGAAAAATACAATTTTTTTGTATCTGCAAGCTAAAGTGACGCATTTGCAAGCCAAAATGACACATTTGTGGATTTTTGTGACGCATTTGACTTTGTGCGATGCATTTGTGGCTTCCTGCAATGCATTTAACTGGTAAAAAAATAATTTTCTATTTTTTTAAATTCTTAATTTATGCATCTGACTTCCTGTGACGCATCTGTCTTTGTGAAACACATTTGTGGCTTTCTATGACGCATATGACTTTATGTGATGCATCAGATTGATGAAACAACGCATGTGAGTTTGTGAACCGCATCTGACAAATACTGAGATGCATCTGACGACATGATCCACAACCAAGACCTCTCGTAACATATTTGATTGTCAACACCGCGACGCATCTATGAATTGAAACGATGCATCTGGATGGTAATAATTTTGATTTTTTTTTGAACTTCTGTATTTTTCGCGTTTTGATAATTTTTGTTTTTGTTTTATTTTTTGCCAATCCTTTGTTTACAGCTATGTTTTAGGAGGATACCATTGTTTTTGTAGGATGAAGTGTAGAAGACTTTGAAAACCAAAACCCCTTATTTTTTGTAGGATGAATGACAAAGACAACCAATAAACTGCTAATCAATTGCATGTAGGACCTATTGTTGAAGACTTTAAATATTTAAAATTAAATTTTGTGTTTGGTAGTTAGATAATTGTCATTTGGCTTAAAATTAACTAGTGTTTTCTTTGTCTGGTGCGAAAGCTTACCCTTACGATTTGGTATATTGAAGTATCCTCTCCCCTTGCGTATTCGTGCGATCCTTGATGTAAGAGAAACGATTATTGACTCTAGAACTTGGGCCTGTCTTGGTGGGAAAAAGTACTCACCCCAAGATGACTCAGACTGGTAACATGCTTGTCGCCAACAACTTCCAACCGATATATAAAAGTGGATTTTTGGGGGAAACCCTAGAAATCACGCTCACTATTTCGATGAGAAGGGAAGAAATGGTCTCTCACTGTACTAGATGGTGGCCCCACGAACGGAATTCCCTTACTAAAAACCTTGTGGTTTTTGCCAAAATCCTGTCTATTTACTGGTGCAATAGGTCAGACCTGTGAAGCCATCTCATATTCTTACAGTTCATGTGTAGAGATGAAATGTATTCCATGGGAGTTTCATGGGTACAGTAGCTTGGCTGCCCTGTATAAGTGAGTGTCATGGAGGGGAGCCAGTGGGGTCAAGCTACTAGTCATCTACCTTGAATATGCGTAGCTAGAGAAATCCAATTGAGAACTTAATAAATAGTGTCCAACATAGCCTAGGTTGTACTTATCTTTGGATTTTAATAGATTCATAAACATAAAACTTAAAACACTTTTTCTTATGTGATTGTATTCTTTATTCGTCAAAACTTGATCATAAAACTGAGTCAGTTGTAACTTTGTCATCAAAAAACCACAACAGTAAACTAAGTCGCAACTATCAAATTGTAGACCTCATGTGTCATTACAAGTCACAACTATTAAACAGTAAAACCGCATGTGTCTGTCAACAAAGTTAGTCTTCACAAAGATTAGATTTTGAGTCGCATCTGAATAGTGAGTCATATCTGTTATAAGTTAAACTGCATATGTCTGCGTAAGTCGCATATGTCTGTCAGTAAACCAAGACTATTTTTTACTAGAGAGTTGCATCTGCAATCTGCAATGCATCTATCAATTTCTGAACCGTATTTGAAAACTGAACCGCATATGCCTATCAACAAAAATCTGAAATTTGCAGTCCCAAGTCTGAAACCAAATTGTCATCTCAATCTATATTTTTCAAAATCAACCTTGGATAGAAACTAGAACATTTTCTCATACTTTGCATAATTACATCCTTTAGGTTTCATTTAATTTTAGCAATAGGCATCTAGTTACGAAACTTTCTTAAGAAATTTGCATTTCTTAGGAAGGTGAACTTTCCACATTTTGGGAAAACCCTTGCTTCAACAAACATTGTCATTGAACCTAGTCACTTGTCAACATATCTTTTGTCCTACACTGAATCCTTCCATCTCATTAGTCTTTTATGGGAGCTCACCTTATCTTTTGGTCCTAATCCTACACAGGTTCATTGACAAAGTAAAATTGTAGCCTTGGTTAAACTATAGGTGGTAGGTAACCTTTTTCTAGAGTCATTCAACATTGATTACCTTAGAAGTTTGCTAAGAATTTTGCATACTTAGACATAGTCATCATAGCATAAAAATCATTTTAGACATTCCTTATTTGCCAAGAAAATACCAAAAAAAAAAAAAGAAAGTTGCATTAGCATTCATTCATTATCTCCAGAAAATCCCAAAATCATAGACTAGAAATCATATCATTTATAGACATAATTCCATATCATTTGCATTACCATCCACCACCATGTATTTCATTCACCTTGATATGCTTTCTATTCAAGTTGAATACCAATTACTCTGCATAGGTCAATACCAACAAGCCATAGACTTTAAAAGACAATTTATCCAATCCAAATGCCAATCAACCTCAACCCATGGTCAACTACCCACATATCCCTCTTATCAACAACCCATACACTCTAGTCTTCCATCCATCTACCCTCATTATCAAGAGTCTCTTAGCACAATCCATGCCATTAATCCACAACAAACATCCATTAATCACCCTTACCTCAACCTTGACAAGGAAAACCAACCTCCCACTAGTCTATTCCAAGCCTCCACATCCTCTCTTAGTCCATCATCCCTCAACCCATTCCAAGCCTCCACATCCCATCCTAGTCCATCATCCACTAATACATTCCTACTCACTCCATCCCAACCTACATTTAGTCATGGTATCCAAATTCAACTCACATCTACTAAACTTAAGGATACATGTCAAAAGGAAAGTCCAAAACATGACATCATGGCTTCACCTTCATGTCAAGATCAAAGTAGTACATCCCATGACCCTATCTTTAGGTCTATCCAACAATTCCTTCTAGATAATCATGCCAGCCAAAATACATTTATCCTTGATCGAGATTTCATTCCCAATCAAGTCATCCAAGACAAACATATCTTTGACCAAGACACTACCATTGATCAAGAAATCCAAAACGATCCGCTCATTGACCTTTATACCATTCATGATCAAACATTTGAGGTTGATCTTACCCAAACTTTGAATATCGCCATTTCCCAAAATGAGACACTTGCCTCCTTTGGAAACATAGATGATCTTCCTCTAGAACAAGAGTCTTCTACACTAGACATATTTTCAAATGATCAAGCTATAGCTAAATTCACTGGAATCCATGATAATGACCATAAGGACGGTTTCTGCATCGACTTGGAAGTGCCGATATATTTTGAAACATTGTTAGAATATAATGTTTCACAAAATTAGACCGAAGATTTTAGTCAAAATTATATCCAACATGTCAACGAAGCTATGACATCTTATCAGCTAGGATTATCTATCTTTGTCAAAGCGGAATTTCTTGCAGAAGAGAAGATTCCAAGTAACAGTGTCTATATACACAATGATGGGCTAGCATCTTGTTTTCAAAATAAAAAATACCCCATTGCAAACAGATTTTATCATAACATGTAGTATCAAGGAAAAGGACTAGGCCTACATGGGCAAGGATTTCTAGAACCAATACAGTTTCAAGAAAATTCTAAACATCAAGGCCTTGGCTATTCATCAGTTAGAAAATCTAATGATGTTAGTGGTACCTCCTCAATATTGGGGGAAACTTTATCTAATATAAACATCAAAATGAGGGTCATGATTAGTTCTTACCATAAGTTTTTTGCTAACACTCCTTCCATCCACACCATAAACTGTCATTCCAACATGAATAAACCTTCCATTTGGAACCAACAAAAAGAAAAAAAGTTATTACAAAACCAAAGTTCAAAATCAAAAGTCAAAGACCATCAAAGCAATCAAAAATCTGAGTGGACAAATGGAGTTAAAATGGATCCCAAAGAAAATATTTCAAATCCAAAATTCAATCAAAATGTGAAGCCACAAGAAAAGAGGACTCTCACATATAATAAATGTCCACCTCCTTCAAAATGATCATTAATCAAGGCATATAAAAGTGTTGGTTCCAAACACTATCCCAATCAAAATTCCAAACTCCGCCATCCAACATCCCAAGTTTGGAAAATAAAAATTGATTCATCTAAAATTTTGAACAATCCTCCCACATCTACCATCATTCTTCATAATCCAATATCTCGTCTAAAGTCCAAAAATCCCATGTCACAAATCCATCACATCTTGGCAGCAACTCTTTATTGTAAGGACTCTCATGGCACTCTATTGCGATGCATGTATTTTGATAAGGCCAACTCTAGTATCAACAAGGATCACAATGAAATCAATCTGTTGTATGCAAGTGCTATGATCCTAACAAGGCAACTACTTCATAAAGGTCATTATTGTCATATCATGGCTCCAACCTCTACATCAGCCCCATCAATGGATTCAACACAGCCAGTGATCATTTAAAGCATCAAGGCCATCTGGAAATATCAAAAAAATAAAAAATAAAAATAGTAAAGAGAAAAATTTCGTCCAATAGTGAAAACCATTCTTATGGTGCTTTGGATAAGTACCATGATGAAAACTTAGAAAATAGGCATCATCTGTAGGATAAGTTATCTATGTGGATATTTACACTTAGGGGAAAGTTGTCTCATCTCCCCTCCCATTCCCATGACATTTCTTATGACATTTCCATCTATCCATTTAATCCATATCATTCCTATTCCATTTTCCCGCCTATTTTGATCTTGATAAGAACTAGGGTACAAACTAAATCATGCTTTTGGAAAACCCTTGACATGACTATCCTTTGGTCATACACTATCCATGAAACATCATGTCATTACCTTCATAGCTTCACTATCCCTATGCGACATTGTCCTTGGAGACCAAATGATAATTCTCCCAACCAATAATCCTCATGTCTCCTATATTTTACCAAAAATCAATCCATTATCCCTTTATACCTATCACATGCCTTGGTTTTCCCTTGTCAGCCGTCTAAGGATTTTAATCCAACATCCTTCCATCATCCCATCTAGTCCTATCCAAGTCATTCCAAATTCCACAAGCCCAATCCATACAATCTTGCTAAGAATTTTAATGCATCATCCAAAACATTCCTTGGCTTTGTTTCTCACCTTGCTGCAAACCTTGATCCTTAAGTCACATTATTGTCATCCTCACGTTGTTTTGGGATGTGTCCTTCCCATGTCAAACAACGTCGTCGTCATCATCACCTGGTAATTGGTTTTCATCTTGACTAGGAGAAAGATCATGGTTATCCTTGGATTCTTGTGTGTAGGCATCATTTACATGCATTTTTCATGATCATCATAAAATGTCCTAAAAAAAATCCAAAAACATTAGAAAATGTCCTGAAAAAATCCAAAAACATCAAAAAAACTCCAAAAAGACAAAAAAATCAAAACATGTCAAAAATCCCCAAAACTGATTCAGAGTCAGTCATGTCAGGTCAGTCATAGTTATAGTTGAACTACGTTGCCTCTACGACTGGACATGGGGAAGTCCATCAGTCAAGGTGCCCCCGAGGCATTGGGTCTATCTGTCTAGGTGTCTCATGTCTCACACACATAAAATCATGAATCTTTGTACAGATCAAAGTCATTGGTCGTGTCGAACTACGAGATCTCTACATGTATAACATAGGCAAGGCTATCAATAGATGAGCCCCCAAGACCGGACTAGGTCAGTCCAATAGGGTTTATCACATTCAGTATCACACATGTTGCATATCATCAACTTAAGTACATATTTTTGGTCATTTAGGTCAGTTAAAGTTTGGTCAAACTACAAGGTCTCTGCGTGTACAATGTAGGCAAGGCTATCAATTGATGAGCCCCTGAGGCCGCATTAGGTTAGTCCTTTAGGGTACATCATCTCAAGTCCACATAATTCAACACACACACACACACTTATATTAGTCAAGGCATCAAGACAAGTCATGCATCAACAAGGCAAACATCTCAAAACTATCATCTAGTCAAAATCCAACACATTGTCAAATTGATCAACTTATGTCTTATACGGTATGTGTCATCCCTCACATTAGGCTATGTCAAACATCAAACAATTAAACAAGATCAAGTTTTGGCAAATACTTTTATTTGGATTTATGACTTTATATCTTATTTTGTCTTATCTTTTTATTGATTTGTGCATGATTTCGGTTACTAGCTTTCTCAAGGATGTCCCTTGAAGGATTTAGAGAAGCAAGGATGTCTTTGGACTCTTTTTCTTTGACTTTTGTCAATCAACTGTCTTTTTAAATTTGGATTTTGTGTCATGTTACTAGTTTCCTCAAGGATGTCCCATGAAGGATTTAGAGGAGCAATGATGTCTCATGACCTGTATTTTCTTTGTTTGATGTTTGTGGTTTGTCTAGACAAAAATACTGGGGCAATCTTGCCCTTAGTATGAGTTCAAACACTCCTTATCTGCAACTATCTAGTTTTTGCAAATGGATGACTTTGTACACTATGGTCTATCTCATATCATGGTGTGTACTATACATTTGTGTCATGTCCCGCCCAATGATGATAAAATGCAAAGCTTAGTATATATATGGAAAAATATCGAAGATTATATGTGCTTCAAATAACCATTCTTGTTTCATACTAACATCCATGTCTACTATTAATCTTTCTTTTTTCTACTCTAACATTTCTTCTTTTCAACATCTTCATTATCCTTATCTATTTTCTCCTAGTCTCTTGTCCTTCATATTCCAGTCCTCTCATTGATTTCGAGAGCACACTCATTTTCTTTGAACCTACCTGTCCTCTCGAGGGGGCACACCAATACCTCCTCGTCATCCTTCCTCACCCTACTTTCACTGGGGCATATCTTTTTTTCAAATTCTTTGACACAACATGATAAACAACACTGTATCAAAAAGGGGCAAACTATAGACACTGAAAATTGGTCTAGGCCTGTGAGTACCACTTTCGACATAATTTTCTAATGTCCATGGTCACAATTAAATAATGTTAATTAATTAATTAGTTTCTAAACACAACTTTCTTCTATTAATTAAATAACCTTTTAATTATTTAATTAATTCAATATGACCTTTATTCAACTTGATTACTTAAATAAATCATATTTATTTAATTATGTCGCTAATTAGTTAATTCTCTTTCTGAATTAAATAGTTTATTATTTAATTTACCCCTTTATCATATTTTGACTATAATTAAATATTCTTTTTGAATTATTTAATTATTCAATTAATCTTTTCAATAGACAATTAAATAAATTATTATTTATTTATTTAATTAAATATTTCAATTTCGAATGTTGAATTAAATTAACATTTAATTCATAATTAATTGTTTTTGTCACATTCTTCTATTGTTTAGTTATCTAATTATTCACTAACCATCTCACTCGAGATCTATTTTGAATCCGTCAGTTATCTTTGGGTTCGATATCTGATCGTCTCTGCGAAAGGACTCTCTATCACAACTAGTCAGTTAACTAGTTCTAACTCATATGCATGAACATATTTATTAATTAAATATCTTTATTTAATTAATTAATTCAGGTGTGCATTCAAATAGATTATTCTTCGAGTTCTAACTTTTTCTTTTTCATTCAAATTCTAATTCTTTTATTTTCGAAGACTTACCACTAAAGATTAAATCATCTATATAATCTTGAACTCCTATTCATTCTATTTTCGAACAGTCTTAACACCAGATTAAATTATTATTTTAATTTAATCTTTATCCTACAGAATTTCCCAACTTACGTTCTAACTGACACAAAACTGACATCGCATGGCATTCAACAATCTCGATCATTGATCTCTCTTTCAAATCTAAGTCGATCGTTCGAAAACCCAATTTCTATAAATTGACCTATCATTGTCATTATTCCTCCTCCTTAAATCAATACTTTTTGAGAAGAACCTATTATCTTTGATATTTTTCTTAGACAATACATCCAGGCTATGCTTGCATCAATACTGAAAATCTGAGGGCAAGAATATTGATATAGCAAAATGGAGAAGGACAATCAAGATAATTTGAATAAGTGGATAGATATTCGATGAGACTATTCTAATTATCATTTTTATTGTTTTAGTTTATTTAATTCATTCTTAGTTGTTTGATTTAGATTAATACTTGTTAGATTAGATTTAACTATCTTTCTATGTAGATTTCAATTTATTCTATGTTACACTACCCATTTGGGAAGATATGGTAGTAAAAGAAGATATCATTGATATATTTATTTTGAAAGATAGTAAAATGGGTTGAATAGATGAAGAGGATAAGGTCAATTGAGCTTCCCCCTTCGTAGAAGATCAACAAGAAGTCAAATTCGTTGAGGTTATGAATGCACAAGTGACTATTAGATCTCCTTTGTTTATTGGACCTCCTAAACATCCCTTGGAACCTCCTAAGAGTCCTATGATCATTGGACCTCCTAAACATCCCTGTGGACCTCTTAAATCACCTCTCATTATAGGACCTCTTAAATCACCTCTCATTATAGGACCTCCTAAACCTCATGACCATATCCTATTTTTTACAAAACAACTTACTAGTAACCATGTGTCATAGCAACCAAGTTAATATAAATCCAATCCATATACATTTGTTAGTTGTCAAGATCTTGCATTTTAATATTAGGGTATATAGGATCATTAATTTAATCATTATATAAACTAATTCCAATCCATTCCAATACCTCTTATGATATAGATCCATCTCTTATTCACTCACCATTAAGGTTGATAGTCAATCAATTCACCTTGTTGATCTATATCCCAATGAAATTTATAAAAAGGTGGAAATGGCACTAGGTTATGAACACTAATCTTAGAGTCGCCATACTTTTATGCTTCGTTTCGGTGAACCCAACATTATTACACTATAAAATTTCTAAAATTGGAAGTTCTTCAAATCCTAGGTTTAGATTTGCATTACATTATTTTTCATTTCTCATTTAGGGTTTCATTTTTGCAATTCTAAAAGCATCAAAAAAATCAAAAAAAGTTGCATTCATCTTGCATTATAAGTTGCATTAGGGTTTTTTTAGTCATATTTAGATCATATTTACATTCATATTTCATTCATTAAGTGGTTAAAAAAAATTAATTGTTACTTGAATTTATATTGCATCTTTCATTTAAGTCAAAAAACTGGAAAAAAATAAATCATTATTTTATTTCAAAATTGCATCATTTTTCAAATTGTGGAATCTTAGAATTAGCCAATTATTACATTTAGGTCTCAAATTTATATTTAAAACTCCTCAAAAAAAATTCACATTTGTTTCACACTTGCATCTTGCATTACATTGTCCTAAATTGAGCAAAATCTGGAAAAATAGTCATTGTTTAACCTGATTGCAACTAGAGAAATAAACATCAAATTAAAACATAATAATTATTTTTTTTAGTTTTCAGAACCTTGTACAAGGACCCATTCACCCTTGGGAAACCCTATCCTTGTACGAGTGTCTCAGACAGATTTTGCACAACCTTTTATCTTTGTATTATCAGTCCATTTCTATTTGCAGAATTTTGTTTTGAAATTTAAAAAAAACGTTATTACATGTGCAAGAAAGATATAATTTTTCTTGATTTCTTGAAAATTTGGGAAAAATTTTATATTTCATTATTGAAAATCATCAGATCTATAGGAAAAAAAATTATATTTTTTGAAGCATTACATAATTTGGGTAGTTAGTTTTCATTCATACCCCTAGGTTGTTATAACACACTGTATAGTAATCTAGTCATGTTAGATCTCTTTCCACAAGAGAATTATATATTTACCAAGCCCTTTAGTTGTGATGACTTTGACATGTTAGATGAATCCCTTGAGTACTTCATCTCACCTAGATCATCCACTAAAGCTTCTAACCTTCCAACCATTGATATTCATGATAATCATACTAGTCATTCTAATATATCCCTCCTGATTATAAGAGTATCGTAATGCAAGAAAATGAAATCATTAACGCATTTCTTAATATCACTTTGCCTAGTCTTCATTCATGTTACACCCCATTGTGCTACTACTTATTTACTTTTACCTATTTGGTGAAAATGTTTTAAATGAGTGTATTTATGCTTATGTGTTTTGGAAATATGAAGAATAAATGTTGATTCAATTTGATGTTATGAAATGATTTTGAATGTAGAATATTTTATGCAAATGAATGTATTGTTTTCAACTAACTACTATTACAATGTACTAAGTTGGATGTAGTAATTGAATCAAGCCTCATGAAGAGAGGGGAAGTATCACTGAGGGAGAAGAACTTGGTCTAGTAACCTTTGATAAAGACCTAAACTAAGCTTTTACACGCACTTCTAGTTTGGTCAAGTCGGGATAATAGTTTGGGAAATAGTAAGTTACCTTTAGTCTTGCTTGTGATTTTATTTGTGAATGTTCTTGTTTAGGAGTTTATAATTTTGAATCTCTTTGTGAAGTGTGAGTTCTTCTTTATATGTTTCTATTTAATCGATAAGATATATATACATAAAAAATGTATATATATGTATATATGTATGTGTCAACAATAAACTCATACACATGAGTATACATAGATAGACGTATCTACGCATGCTCATGGATAGATTACCCATATGCATGGGATTTTGATCAAATAAGGTGACATATATATACATGCATATGCATTATGTGTATATATATTGATCGATATGACTGTGAATATATGTGTTTAAATGTCAAACCATGATATATAGTATATGAGTATATACATATTGTTGGTGTAATTAAATATTTTGTACCTTGTCCTAGGTCATAATTACACTTTAGTTAAGTTTACTTAGGGACCACATAGGAGTTGTTGGAGAATTTCCACCTTTGGTGGACTTATCTTCTTATTACTTTATCACCTCCACCTTTCATGGACATATCATGTGATTAGGTTTCCACCTTTTGTGGGAGATCCACTATTTGTGGTGGTTATCACATTATCACCTTTCCACTTTAGGTGGAGTGATAGCTTTTCATTTTTGTCTCATGTCATAAGATTACGACACTTGTCATAATCTTATGCACTCCTATGTTCTCACCTTGGCTCTATAACCAAGGGGTCTCTACTACATTTATACACACACATTGATATCATATCATTGACATTGAATACAGTTTATTCTTGTCATATTATTTTATCTCTTCTTTGTGATTTCTATTTGGTCCATATATCTTGGCATCCATAGCCAATTCTAACATGGTATTAGAGTGGGTTGGGTGTCATTGGAGAGTCTTTTTCTAAGGAGAGATACCAGATTTGGGGAGGTTCCATTTTTGGTTCTTTATTTCAGGTTTATATTGGAGCTTGTTGGTGTAAATATAAGCTCACCATTGCATCCGAAAGGTTCGAGAAAGTCGAATTTTCCTTTTGTTTCATCCAAATCGGACATACGAGGCCAAATCTATGAGGGTTTGAAGCTGCAAAGTAGTTGCCAGATTTAGAAGGTAGCTGCATTTTTGGAGCATTTTGGGTCAAATCCAAACCTTCCATTGCGTCCAGAAGGGCCAAAAACCCTAAGATCGATTGTCCATTTGTCCATTTTGGAGCAATTCATCCGGTGAGGCAAAATAATTTTGCCTAGAGAGTCGTACGGCCCCCCAGGTCGCCATTATTGCTGGTACGATTCTTGAAAAAAATAAAATTATTTTATTCGCCGAAAAGAATTTGGATTTCATTTTTGAAAAAAAATTGTATGCAAAATTTATTTTGTATTAATTTGAGAAGTTTATAAAAATAAAATCAAATAAAAATCAAAAAAAGGTTTTTTGCATGCGAAGTACAGGATACAGTCCGCAGACTATACCCTGCCACCTTATATGGTACCTCCACCACATGGCGGGATCCTATTTGGGGCACTACTCCCAAGCAGCGTTACCTCCATCGGCGATCGAAATCCAAATCCGGCCAAAAATCCAAATTCCGGCAATCACATAAAAATCCGGTAGCGAAAAAGTTTTTCGACAACCGAGAAAATATCCCGGGAAGAAAAGGAATATTCCGGCAATCGTTTCTGGGAGGTGCTTTTTTTTCGGCGACGTCTAGCAGGATGTCAAATTTAATCCCTTGAAATTATGATGTCAGCGTACATTTGGAAATTTTTGGCCCCCTCACAGTTTGTAGTTTAGATTTTGCAGTCCGACTTTGAAGCTTCATAACTCAGTCATTTTGGCTCCTTTTTTCGAGCAATTTTTTTTTATTTGGGCTATTTTTTCATGATCTACACTATGGTGCAATCAATTTTTGGTTTTGGCTTCTGGTTTTTCCAGAAATTTCAGATTCTCATAGGTGTTGCTGCTTCGTCCTCATTTTCAGAACTTTGGGAGCTCATAACTTGCTCCTACAGTAACATTTTTGGTGCTGTTTTTTTTTTAAAGTGCATAATTTCTCATGTACTTCTCATTGGTATGATCAGATTGATCTCGTTTTGTACCAAAAATTGTACTTGAATCTGTGGCCTATTTTGGCATCTGCATGTACCAAGATCAAAGTCCACTATGTTATTTTTTGGCAGTGGCAATTGTAAACGCACTAAGTATAAAGTGCCAAATCAAATATTGCTTGGGGGTTTCTTGATTGAGTGATTTGGGGGGGGTCTCTTGGTGCATATTTTTTATTTGTTTGCTTGTGCTCTCTCATTTTCATGGATCATTCTAAGGTTCCTTTGCTCACATCATATAATTATTCAACATGGCATCAAAATGCATGGAGTATTCTAATGATAGAAGGTCACTCTCTATATGTTGAAAATAAGGTACCTGAACCTACAAATGTAGATAAAAAGTTAAAATGGATGATCAAACATACCAAATGTTAGAATCCAAGATCACCTGCATGCAAATGGATACCTGTCACATGCAAAAGACATGCAAAACCAACAAGATATTCTATAAACCTCAAAGTGTAAAATGCATTATGAGAATCTCGTATTACAAAGAGATCAATCCTTATGAAGGAGATCAAGAAACCCTAAAAGGGAAACCCTAAATGAAACCCTAGTGTGCACACTTAATAATTAATTAATTATTAATGTGCCTAAGTTTAGCTTAAGCAACTAGAGGAATAAGTGACTTAATTAATTAACCAGTATGATGTAATTAATTAAGCATAATAACTTATTACTCTAACACCCCCCCTTAAGATGAACTTAGGAAGAAGCTAAAAACACTAGAAGAAGATGCATGCAAGCAAAGATGGGTCCCGACAACTAGGCCTGATCAGGTACCCATTTACAAATGCAAGAAAGAGGTAGAGGAGGAAAACCAAGATCACCTGCATGCAAATGGATACCTGTCACATGCAAAAGACATGCAAAACCAACAAGATGTTCTGTAAACCTCAAAGTGTAAAATGCATTATGAGAATCTCGTATTACAAAGAGATCAATCCTTATGAAGGAGATCAAGAAACCCTAAATGGGAAACCCTAAATGAAACCCTAGTGTGCACACTTAATAATTAATCAATTATTAATGTGCCTAAGTTTAGCTTAAGCAACTAGAGGAATAAGTGACTTAATTAATTAACCAGTATGATATAATTAATTAAGCGTAATAAATTATTACTCTAACTCTCCCTTAAGATGAACTTAGGAAGAAGCTAAAACACTAGAAGAAGATGCATGCAAGCAAAGATGGGTCCCGGCAACTAGGCCTGATCAGGTACCCATTTACAAATGCAAGAAAGAGGTAGAGGAGGAAAACCCATGGGACAAAACCCCCCTACAATGATATGACATGCTGCAAAGAAGCACTGGAAGAACACTGTAGAGTAACACTGGAACCACAATCTGGCAAGCAAGGAAAGATACTTCTATCTACAAGAAACCATATTGGAATCATAATGATGCAACAGCAGACCTGATGCCACGGAACACTCGAAAACTCCAAACGGGAACAACGCTGGAATCTATGAAGCAACAGTCGATTATTGAATGATGTATCACTGAAAACGAAGTGCAAAGATGCAAGATGCACTCTCCCAACTGTCAAATCTGGAATAACAAAAAACTTGTGATAGATACATAAAAAAGTGCATGGATAGAAACATAGAGCTCCTCAATACCTTTCCAACGCCGCAAAGATAGCGAAAATCGGAGATCGTGGCAAAAAGTTATGAGCTCGGAAGCATAAAAAGTACATCTGACTTCAACCAGCAATAAATGCAGTAAAACAGGAAAATACTGAAAAATAAACTGCACCAAATGAAAGTACTCGGAACCAGCTTTCCGGCGATATCTCGTTTGCCCAATTTCGATACCGTATGCCCAAGTTATGCCAAAAACAAAAAAACTGCTCTTTTAAGGCAAATAAGGGTTAGGGGGACCAACACCGTCGTACGGACGCTGACGTCATGCTGACATCAGCAGTTCACGAGCCTAAATTTGATGGCCTGGAGGCCGTTGCCACAAAAAAACACTCCCTGCAGAAAAATTTTCGGCCCCTGGTCGCCATATGACCGCGGGCGGGGGCTCAGGGGGCTGAAGTTGGGCGGGGGCCGGGCGCAGAGCTCCCGGTCCCCCATGTGACCTGCGGCCGAGGAAGTGAAGCCCTCAAGGGCTGGCGGACCGACAGTGGTGAAGGGGCGGCGCCGCTCGAGGCCGCCAAGTGGTGCGGTGGCGGCGCCCTCATTTCTTCTACGAGTGTCGAAGGTTTTAAAAAAACATGCGGTTTTTTTAATTTTTTTTAATTTTTTTTCGGAGTTCGTGCCTCGTGAAGCGTGTCGGGGAGGCTATACGGCCTTTCTAGCAAAAAAATTTTTCCTCAGAAACCAACTGCTCAAAAATGGACGATTTGACAGGCGTTTCTAGGGTTTTGGGGCGCTGCGAACGCTATGGCGACGTCCATTTGAGCCCATAGTGTCCCAAAAATTTGACTACCCCCAGATCTTGCAAAAAAGATGCCTGTGAAAACCCTTGCACTTGAAACTCACTAAGAAGCCATATCTTCAGATCACGAACAGGCAGCGGCAAGTCTGAAGCTCTAATACCATGTTAGAATCCAAGATCACCTGCATGCAAATGGATACCTGTCACATGCAAAAGACATGCAAAACCAACAAGATGTTCTGTAAACCTCAAAGTGTAAAATGCATTATGAGAATCTCGTATTACAAAGAGATCAATCCTTGTGAAGGAGATCAAGAAACCCTAAAAGGGAAACCCTAAATGAAACCCTAGTGTGCACACTTAATAATTAATCAATTATTAATGTGCCTAAGTTTAGCTTAAGCAACTAGAGGAATAAGTGACTTAATTAATTAACCAGTATGATGTAATTAATTAAGCGTAATAACTTATTACTCTAACACCAAAGCTCTTGGATGTCTTCGTAGACTTGTTTCTCAAGATTTGTTGTTTCAGATTGAATCATGTAACAATTCTAATGAAGCTTGGGAAAAATTGAAAACATTGTATGGTACTACAAATGAAGTAAGAGGCTATCAAATTGATAATGACCTGATGATCCTTGATCCTAAGAACTTTGACAACATCCAAGACTACATCACTAAGGTTAATGATCTAAGAGAGCAATGTAAAGCATGTGGAATTGATAAGAAGGACATTCAATTGGTCTACAATACAATGAACAAACTTGGTCCTGATTATGCTTCTTTTGTTTCTAGCTTTCATACTCATAGATTGACTATGGGGTCTGCATATACAATACAGTGAACAAACTTGGTCCTGATTATGCTTCTTTTGTTTCTAGCTTTCATACTCATAGATTGACTATGGGGTCTGCATATACTACACCTTCATTTGAATCATTTTATGAGATGTTGATACATGACCAAAAAAATATTATCTCAATGGGTCTCATCAAGACTACTAAATCTCAGGCATTGTTGGTTAGTCAAGTGAAAGAATTAGAATCAGATAAGAAACAAAAGAAAGCAAAGAATAATCCACATTCAGATCAAACAAAGAAAAAATCCTGTTTCAAAGGGGAATCATCTAAGAAGGAGAGGCATTTTTGTGCATATTGCAAGAAGGATGGACATGAAGAACACTATTGTTATAAGAAGTACATTGATGAGTTGAAGAATCTTCTCAAAAAAAATCAAATTGATTTTCCTTCTAGAATGTTTGAATATCCTTCTACTCCTTCTTCAAAACAGTCTAAGGGTAAAGTTCATTTGGCATCTACTTCAGGAATAAAGGTCAAGCTCTTTGTGCTTATTCAAGTCCAGGATCAGGTAGATGGCTTCTAGATTCAGAAGCATCACATCATATGGCATCTTCATAGTCTATATTCTCTTCATTTCAGCCTTGTTCTATGTCTCCTATCTTGATGGGAAACAATACATACATGAGTCTAATAGGGAAGGGATCTATTAGATTTGGGGACAACACTTTCCAGGATGTTTTGTGTGTTCCTCATTTGACGAATAATCTTGTTTCCATATATCAGATTACACATGGTGGAGATGGGAGAACTGTGGAGTTCACCCTTGATTCAGTCATCATTCGAGACTTGGAGAGTAGAGAGATCATTGCTACTGGGGTGGTTGATCATTCATCTCGATTGTATACCTTTGCATATTTTGCTTCTGATAGTGACATTGTTCCTTCGGCTATTGATCACACTTCTAGTGTGAACCATGATTCAGAGGAGACATTTGGCTACTTGAACTTGGGAGTTCTCACATCAGCTCCAGTACTTGAGCCATGCATTTCATCTCCTCCATCTACTATTGTAGTTGATGATGCTTGTGATTCCACAGTTTGGGTTCCTTGTGATTCAGTGAAACATGACATACATAGTCTTCCAGATATGGCTACTTTGGATGGCTTCTTGACAGGTATTTCAGACTTGTTTGTGGAGTCTCATCTTTCAAATTTGGGGGACATCATTGATGACATTCATCTTCTCTTTGATGAAGATGCTCCTTCTTCAGTTGTTGTGAGGGAACACTCTGGCCCTCTTGTTCATTCTCTACATGATCATTCTTCACAGATTGGCATGAGTGTGGATACTTTTGGACAACATTTGGAGGAGGCTTCTTTGTCTTTAGAGGGGATATCTTTCTCTTTGGATCATGTTCTACATTCATCTCTACTAGATGTTGGATTTTCCTCTTCAATAATGTGGCCTATAACGCCTATTTGGAGTGTGTCATCTTTCGGCATCGACATGGAGACACTTGAGCATGCTTTAGAGACATCATACATCCTACATACATTATTGGTTTTGTTTCTTCCTAAGGGGAGGAATGTTGTTCGACAAGATTGGATCATCTTCAGCATTCAATGTCAACCTTCTACCATCATTGCAGGAGACTCAACATTGAGGGGAGGCTGCCTTGTCTCTCTTCTACTTCTCTCTTATGGGGGGGGTCTTTTTCCTCACATGGGGTTTTTACCTTCTCATGCATCATTGAGAGAATTTCTATTTTGTATTTCATCTCTCTTTTGGGGAGGAGTTTTGTCCCACCGGGTTTTCTCCTTTTCTCTGTTTCTGAGAGATTGCATCGCATTTGTACATGGGTACCTAACATGGCCTAGTTGTCGGAACCCATCTTGCATTGTTTGCATTTGTGTACATTCTCCCTAAGTTGCACTTAAGGGGGGGTGTTGGTGTAATTAAATATTTTGTACCTTGTCCTAGGTCATAATTACACCTTAGTTAAGTTTACTTAGGGACCACATAGGAGTTGTTGGAGAATTTCCACCTTTGGTGGACTTATCTTCTTATTACTTTATCACCTCCACCTTTCATGGACATATCATGTGATTAGGTTTCCACCTTTTGTGGGAGATCCACTATTTGTGGTGGTTATCACATTATCACCTTTCCACTTTAGGTGGAGTGATATCTTTTCATTGTTGTCTCATGTCATAAGATTACATCACTTTTCATAATCTTATGCACTCCTATGTTCTCACCTTGGCTATATAACCAAGGGGTCTCTACTACATTTATACACACACATTGATATCATATCATTGACATTGAATACAATTTATTCTTGTCATATTATTTTCTCTCTTCTTTGTGCTTTCTATTTGGTCCATAGATCTTGGCATCCATAGCCAATTCTAACACATATATATTAGTTCATGCATGTATGTATTGATGAAAGGGATACGTCCATAAATATTGAGTTTTTAAAATAAAAACACCATACAGAAGTGTATTATTTCTTATGCGAACCAACGTGTTAGTAAGTTGTCAAAGACTGAGTCAATTCAAAGGCAAAACAAATGCATATCCACGCACAAGAACATAGACCTAGTCATTGGAAACATAAGCCAAAATAATAGGGCATGTAGGAAATAATGTGGCACCAACCTATGAGAAGCATGAATTGATAAGAAGTGTGTTTTGCAGTACGAATTCCAGAATATGAAGCATTATGAAATATGGGAAATAGTCAACTATACAGCTATCTATGTAAGTCGACCTGTAGAAGACAATTACCTTGCATTTTTATTATCTTACTTACTATTCATTTGAGAAGTATGACTCATTCACCATGGTTGTGTATGTGTTTATTGTGCATAAATTTTAGCTGCCACCTTTTCTTAACCTTGTTGAGTCGAATCATTTGAGCTAAGAAGTGTCATTCTTGATACCTTGTTTCTATCCTTTAGTTGTTGATATTTGTGTATAAATAGAGGAGCTATCTACCTCAATAGGGACACATATCTACATTCTTGCTATGATTTTTTGAATTATTATATTCTAATTTCCTAAGCTTTGAAAGAATTTTTTAGAGAATTGTGAGAGGATTTTGAGAGGGAGTCATTGGTAAAGTGGGAGAAAGTTTTATTTGGGAGTTTCTGACTGATTTGGGAAGGTTGTGTTGGGAAACCAAATCAATTAATTGGAGCATTGCATAAACAAGCATGCTAATTTCTACTCTTTTATACTTTTTTCTATGTATTTGAAAAGATTGTGTGACATTTCTTTTTTTTTTGGAAGTTAGTTCTATTTCTTATGAGGGAAAGGTTATTATATTCTTTTGTGATAGTGTAAGGAATCTTGTTGTATTTAGTATATATATCTATATTGCTTGTTCAGTGTTTGTACATATTCCATATTAAGGAATGAGCGGATATAGTGGAAATAAATGCTATATTAGGGATATAGCTTACGTAGCTAATGTTTAAACTAGTTGATTCTTAGAGATACTATGGTTTACTTAATAGATGTGTTAGATAAACATAGAGGTAATAGGTTATTCCTAGGGTTAGGATAATCCAATGAAGGTAATAGCATATGCATAGGTTATGAATGGTCAAATATAAATCGAGATAGGAAGGTGGGTGAGCATGTCACATCCACTCCATAATTTTTGGTGATGAATACTTTGGCCAAAGTAGTGTAAGTTGCCACTATTTACATTGTCGGTTTACTGTGTTTCCAAATTTACGTACTAGACAGGGATTTTCATATGTGTAGGTTGTAGCCATTGTATGACAGATCTAGAAATGTTTAGGACACACCACTAAGCTCAGAAAAGGTCATGTTATTATGAGGTTACCAAACCAATCTGTTTGTCGAAGGGTAGGGCCATCTATCAATTTGATAGATGTGTGGGGGACCATGGTTAGTCCAAGGTTGGTACAAAATTTCTTGAGTGATGCTTCTCCTCATCAATTGGCGATCAATATTTGAAAGGGAATTACATGGACCATTCGTACATCTATTGCCAATAAGCTCAATGGAGCCTTGTATGTATATTTTGTATCCATGTCTATGAAAATATTCTAAAAGAAAAATGTTATCATGAATTATTTACTTGTTATCAATGTATTGGAAAGTTGTATACTTTGATATAATGCAATGGAGAAAGTATGGAAATGTGTTTATTTTAAATGTGCATGTTATCTTTTATATGAAAGGAAAAAAATTATTGCTCATAATGGTTAGATGCTTAAGACTTTTACCTGAGGTTAAAACATAGGAAAGTTACTATGTAGAACAATGGGCATGTTACACGTGGTATCAGAGATACCAGTTTTAGCTCTGGAACCTATGTGCTCACTATGTTTTTCATTGCAACATTATGAGTCTAATGTTTGGAAAAATATTGTGCCAAGATGGTTCATCTTAGGCTAACTGCAAGAAAGTTAGTGATAAAAAATGAGTGCTACCTCTGGGCCAAGAAGGGAAAAGAAGCCCTTTTTGTACCATTGAGGGAACCAACCTTGACAAAACCATCTAGCTAAGTGATATCGATACAATCAGTCACTCTCTATCATGGATTAGTCAAGAGAAAAGAAGGATGAGAGAAGAAGTCGATTTTAAAAACTAACCATATGTTTCTCCAGCCAGATCATACTCGTTATCTCTTTCTAGCGACATTCCCTCAGAATGTAGTGTCAGTCCAGCATTGATATTTAGGAACCCTCGAGTAGTACCTATGGCTAAAGTTATTTTTATAGCCTCTAGTGGAGAATCTGAGGGATATATGTACCCTAAAACTATGTATCGAAAGATAATTCTGAAGGTTACTATCTTTTTTGGGATAGAGAAGAGAAAATGAGAGATGATCAAAATTTTGAGGGGTACACCCCTTTGAGTTATGTGTCTAAGATTAAATTTTATGGATACTCTCCTCTTGACTATTTAAATAGTCAATCTGTGTAAAAGGAAGGATATTGAAATCCTTATGAATAAATGAAAGAATATGTTTTTATCAAAATTTGTGTATGGAAACCTCAATGAAATTTTATAAGTGATTCTTGGTCTTTTGAAATTTTTCCCTATGCATTTAGTAAACCATTATAGGATCTAATTAAAGATGAACCTCCAAGTATAACATTACTTAAGATAATGGTTAGGACAAGAACTAATCCTAGAGGGAGTCAAGAATTTGGACAAGGTCTGAATAATGTCGAAGCCAAGTTGGATTGGCTTCTAGCAATCATGGGTGAAACTGATGCGAGGATAGGAAACCTTGAACAAGAAGTGAGGGGGAAAGAAAGAGTGGAAGAATAATTCCCACACAACAAAGAAGATGGAGTACCCAACAATGAGGAAGGAGAGGATTCTAGAAATCACACTAAATCTAAGGATCAAAAAAGTGATGGAACTCAATCATATTCTGAGGGAACCAAGAGAATCAACTAGACTTCAAATATGACAAGATTAAGTCTATACAATTCATGTTATCTCTAGACTTGGTTATGAAAACCTCATAGAGGTTCGACAAGGTTCTCAAAACTTAGATAAAGGCCAATGCAACACAAATAATACAAAATCAAACAAAGAAGCATCAAATTATTGGAGTTTTACTAGGTTAGGATAATATTTTTGGAGTAGAAATCAATAAATATTATTAAACTTTTAAAATTTATGATAAAAATTAATCAAGAAAAGGTGGGAAAAAACAAAGGCAACATTCCTAATCCTACATAGTGAGAGAACTACCTCAACAATTATTAAATGACCTAGGAAACAAGAATTAAATGACATGATAAGATATGATAAGATCACATGACACCTAAGACTTCTAGAAATATTCCTAGGACCTAAGTAAACTTAACATGTAAATAGGACCTATAAGTGAACTAGATAAGTAAAATACCTATTTACACCCCCCCCCCCTTAAGTGAAACTTAAGGAGTAAATTATTATGCAAATGATACAAAGATGGGTCCCAACTACTAGGCCATGTTAGGTACCCATGTACAAATGAAATCCATCACAAAAGGATAAAAGGAGAAAACTCAGTGGGACACAACTCCTTTATAAAAGAGAGAAAAGATGCAATCAAATTCCCCTCCATAGGAAGGAAAGAAGAGAAACTATATAGCCACCCCCATAATGAGATAACCTACTACAAATAAATAATGGAAGCACACTAGTCGAGTAAAATTTGGAACCATAATCCAAGAAACATAGGACAAGATGAGTTTGATGCTAGAAACATTGGACACTCAATTTTTGGAGCAACTCTGAAATCATAATAGAGAAACAAAAAAAATGTTGATTGTCCTAATGCCAAGGAACACTATAAAAAATTTGATATAGAGAAACCCTAGAATTTGATTGAAGCAATAAGAGAAATACAAGATCTAGAAATAAAATGATGTGAAAGGATACAAATAACATCTTCCTAAGTGATAGGATGTCCAAGTAATCAACCATAATATGAATATGCAAAAATTTGAATAAAAGATACCCAGGGTTGAATCTAGAAAAATTGCATGGATGACATGATAGAGCTCCTCGATACCTTTCTAATGCCACAAGAATCACCAAAACCAAATATTTTGGTAAAAAATTGTGATATCGAGAGCCAAAAGTGAAGATCTAACTTCAAACAACAAATACTAGCACCAAACAATGGAATCTAGAAAAATAACCTTCACTAGTGCAAAGTACATAGAGACAAACTTATGGAAATATCTCTTTTTTGAAAATTCAATACCGTGGAAAAAAGTTATGGCCATTTGAAAAAAAATCTCAATTTTGGCATTAGGGGGAAAATTTTGAGCCCTTGGGCCATAGGCCCCCGGGAACCCATGTGACTATGCTTGTAAGAAATTTTTTAAAAATTATTGCCACCCAACAGTAGCTCTTGCATGCCACTAGTGGTGGGAAATACAAGGGGTCCATTGTGGGCCATTGTTCATGCCACCTAGGGCATAACGCCTCGCTATCTGCAGTGACCATGAATCAATACACCTATGAATGAGGCTTAAACTTAATACAAACTATTTGACTAACAACAATAACCAACATTTAAATCACAAATTTTAATAATAAAAAAACTACCAATTTTATACCATATGTATTGATGATGTGATGACCAAGTACAACATTCATGCTTAATGACAACCAAGTACATAGTTGAATAAATTATACCAACTTAGAATATAGTAATGAATATTTAAATCTTCCCAACTATGATTGTAGACTTATGAAACTATATGGTACGATCGAGTACGTATCCATACAATCATATGGAATATGTCGACTATGCAACAAACCTTTTCTTCCCCCAAGACAAAGTGTCCAATTTCAATGATTTGACAGGTGATATTTAGGTTTTTAGGCCTTTTGGACACATTGTAAAGGTTAGTTTTGACCCAAAATGCTCTAAAAATTCAGCTGCCTCCCATATCTAGTAACCTTCACCCAACTTGAAATCCTTGTAGATCTAGCCCTATATATTGGAATTTGACAAAACAAATGCTAAATTTTACTTTCTTTGATGCCTTGGATTGAATCATGGGGTCCTTAAAACCTCAAAGAAAAACCATAAAATTATTCTCTCCAAAATATGTCCCTCAGATCTGGGAAGGATTTTGTAGTACTAGATCTTTGATGTCATGCAGGAGTTAAATGTGAACTCCCAACACCCCAATATTAATTGCCAAACCAAAATATCTTCCACAAGAGATAAATGACAATAATATCTTGCTATTATTAAGGATTCAAGATTGATTAATAAAATATTAAATATACATAATATGCCTTGCTTATAAAGGCAATGTTGTGAGATAGGATTAGACAAGATCATGACATATGTCTTAATTTTGTACAATGAGACAACTACCTCAACAATTATTAAATGACCTAGGAAATAAGTATCAAATGGCATGATAAGATAAGATAAGATCACATGACACCTAAGACTTCTAGAAATATTCTTAGGACCTAAGTAAACTTAACATGTAAATAGGACCTATAAGTGAACTAGATAGGTAAAATACCTATTTACACCAACAAAAAGAAAACAAGGCTATGGGAGCACTAGACCAAGGGCTGGGGTAGAAATGGGGAGAGAACATGAGGGGAGGAGGAGAATAATGGATAGATATTTCAAAGGAGATCATGTGGAGAGGAAAAGGTGGAGTTTGAGGTGGGACAGAGGGCACGTGAGTAAGGAGGGAAGAGGAGAGGAAGGACAAAGGGATCCCCAATATTGAAGGAATTTCTAATGGTATATTCAAAATCCTTTATAAAAATGAATCTTTTGTAATTTTAAACCCTTCTCCACTACTAGAAACTTGATCCCTTTTTCCAAATATTCCACACAAACCATGCCCAACTCTAAGGATTATTAGGTCATTTTTTCATGTGGTACCTTGGATATATTTGGCAAACAAGCCATTCCATTAGCACTAGGATTAAAGAATAAAATGTTAACATTAGGTATAATTCTATCAAAAAATTAGCCCTAGTTGAGCACTCCCACCAATCCAAACATCACATTTTTCTTAATGAAACCCAAGTTCTATGATGTAAAAGAATCTAGTGTTGTAATTGCAATCTTGCATCAACCAAAAATATTTTTTGTTTTATTTTCTATTTGATTTGGAAAATACCCATGAAGCTTCTTTCCTATTAAATATCTTGAAGAATGATGTAGAAATTTCAAAGTTTCAAAAGGGGCTAAAAATAGTATGACATCTATTTTTAGAAAGTTTGTATTTGGGCATATATGGTCCTAAAATTTTATCCAAAGATCCAAAATTGAAAAATACACATTGTGGATGAGTTTTGAGCCAAGATCATGTCTATATGTGAATATATTAAAGATTTAATCTTCTAAAAATCTCAAAAAATACTTTAAAATTGAGTTTTGAGGCTTGAAATGATGTCTTGAATGACCTAGAGCACTCTAAGCACTACAATTTACAAAAAATAGGTTCAATCGAGTGTCCAAATCAAAATTTATGACTCCTCGAAGTTGAGTTATTTTGTAGGTTGGGAGTTACAAATTCTAAAATATGCTTTGAGGTGCCTGTGGCTATTTATGACCTATTTTTGGTATTTCCAAGGTAGTAAAATGATAGTGGGGAGTGGTAGGTCAAGAGAAAGGAGGGAAGGCATAAATTGTAATTAAATTTAAAGCTACAAAGAAGAAAAAGGCTCTAGAAGCAAGGGGAATGAAGTTGTAATATGTTGTAGCCTATTGAGGATTTCATCCTCAATTTTGTTTTATTATTTTTTTATGTAATTAGTGATATTTTTCAATAAAATAATACATATTTTCATATGTTCAATTTAAGTGTAAGTGTGTTGTTTGAGCTAACCCATATCATTCTTGTTACTTGGAAGATATGTCTTCCAAAGGAAACTCCAAGAGGCCATCCTTATTAAAAATATCAAATGAGATGAAGGGTGGCATCTTAGGAAAGCTTGGAAACCTTTACTAGCACCCTCCATGCCCACCCTCATCCATCTTGATCGTTCTTGTCCATCCTCCTTATCCTCCACTTGTCTTACTTGTGTACCCTTTGTCTTACCTCAACCCCCATTTTTCCTCTCCATGTTCTCTCCTCCTATCTTGAACATATGTCTAGTCCCCTCCTCTTCCCCTCCTCTCCCCCCTCTTCTACCCTATCCCCTAGTCTAGTGCTCTCTTGGCCTTTCTTTAATTTAGATTTGGATTCTCTTCTATTAGTTGTGGTCATTATTTTCTCTTATTTGATTGCAAACCCTCTTTTCCTCTTATTTTCATTCCCATTCATGCATATTTTTACTATCTTATGAATATACTTTATTTAGCATATATATAATTTTTCCCTTCATACTTTTAGATTTAGATTTGTTTATACTTTTATGCATGCATTTATCCTCATATGTAGAAACATAGATATACAATGATACTTGTTTTTAATTCTTATTTAATTACATAGATATTTCCTACCTTGTATATTTTCTTGTCCATATCATAATCTTTTGCTCTAGTTGCTTTCATAGGAATATATACATTTATACATCTATAATGCATACATGTGAATACTTTCATATTCCTACATACATGATGGCTATATATGCATTTGTTTGTATACACATACTTTTCATTTCCTTGTATATTCATCTTTCTTCACAATAAACTTACATTCTTTCTTTTTCTTAGGTATTGATGCATCTACGTATATATTTTAATATTTTCTATCATAGAAACATATTCCTTGCACAAGATTATATATGCACCATTTCATTTCCTCGCTTTTGCATATATACATGTGTCTCGGTATAGACTTTTTGCATTTATATGCATTTATATATTCATCTATATACCTATATTTATATTTATACTTTCAACTTACCTATATTGTTACATGCATATATACATATAAAGTCTAGAAGGGGGGGAAGTTATTCACCCCGCTTGGTTTTCCAAAGTGTCTTAAGTAATTTATGAAAAAAAAATTAGTAAAATAAAGTAAATTGTTTTTGAGTGTAGATACTTAAAATATGTTTCAATATTGATCATCATAATAGTATTCACAATATGTTTTTGAAACACTATTTCAGATCACACTCAATGATTTATCATTAGGAAGATGATAATTGTAGACGTATCCTTAAAAATAGGTAGGGGGAGGGAGTGATAGGAGGACAAGGGAGCAAAGAAAGAGAAGAAAAAAAAAGTAAATGAATGAAATCTACTATAAACTAAATGAAATATAACCATATGAATAAATATGTACAAGTATATTTGAATATGTATATATGAGATAAACATCTATGAGTGCAAAAGGATATATAGATGTTATATACAAATTTGTATTGTTACTCTTCTATTTTTGTACTTTTAAGGTATGTTTATCTTTCTATTCCTCGTTCTCCTCTCCCTGATGAGATGAAATGTTGATTCAAAAACATATTGCAAATAAATGTTGTGATGTTGGAAAATTGAAACAGATTTTAAATATCTACACTCAAAAATATATTTTCTTTTATTCTTGTAGATTTTTCATTTATTGACTTTCTTGTCCTTCTATCACTCCCTCCCCCTACCTCTTTTTACTCTTTTATTTTTGTACTTTTAAAGTATGCTTATCTTTCTATTCTCATATTTTTTTACACAAATTTCTTACATATAAGTGTATATATATTATATGGCTATTTTTCTACATGCATTCATATATATGTGTGTGCATACACACACTAGGTTACATGTACACATGCAGAAATACCCATTCTATTATAATAGTAAATATTTATATAATCCTATATATAATATATTTATATTTGCATCCACATTCTTTTAAACTCATACATATAATTATATTTCATTAAATTTATATATATACTTTCTTTTATTCTTGTAGATTTTTCATTCATTTACTTTCTTGTCCTCTTTCTTCACCCTCTTGTCCTATCAATCCTCCCCCCTTTCCTTTTTTCAAGACTTACAATTCGACTTATCAATCTTCTCTTTCTAATGAATAAATGTTATGATAATCAATATTGAAATAAATTTAAATTTCCAGCTTTAAAAAATTTACTTTATTTTAATACAAAATTATTTTTAATTTTGAAATAAATATTATGATAATCAAAATTAAAATAAATTTTAAATAGATAATCAATATTGAAATAAATTTTAAATATCTGCTTTTAAAATATTTACTTCATTTTAATACAAAATTGTTATTACTTTATTTTAATGTAAAATTCTTCATCGTTTTTCTTACAATCTTTTAAATCACTTAAGAACCTTTAAGGTGTATGTACACTCCCCTCTTGGTGCTCCGTTACACATAGTGGGATACAATGTTATATATTGTTTTCTATTTTATCTCCAGCTATGTATGTGGGATAAAGGATGAGCTCTATTTTAAACTAGAGCTTGTTTGTATTTATACATTTGTTTTTATAAGCTGAGACAGACTAAGCCAAGCTATGTGGCACCTAAAACTTATCATTTTTGCATAGGCAGAGGTTGAAGAACCTGCTTATACTACTTCCAATTGCATTTTCTTGAAAGTTCCTGAATCTCTCTGCTTATATCTCCTGCAAAACATTTTATTACATAAGTTTAAAAGAACATTATTAAGAAAGAAAAAGATTGGCTTGGAGACCCGTTGGATGCCTTTAGACTATTTTAGATATAAATTCAAAACGTATAGTGAATAAATGTGTCACAGATATTGCTCAGAATTCACGTTTTCAAAAATCATTGCTATTTACTTTCCTATGCTTTTGGAGTTTTAAAGTTTTTGGCTCCTTTTGCAATATATGTTCTTTTAAGTTTTGTAGATAATGTAACTTTATTTACATTGAGGACACAAAATACTTTGTAAATGTATTTACTCTCCCTGGAAAAATTAGATTTTTAGAAACATCATTTAAAAATCCGTTAAGGTTTGTCAATAGAGTCTTCCTATTAAATACAATTATGGTTTCATGATTTGTTTATGGCTTCTTTTGACAATTAGAAGAATGTTTATATGACTTAGTGAGTAATATAGGGATATGTTAGGGGAGAGGAGTCAGAAGTCGTACGGGTTAACTTTGTCAGCATATAGCGATTGATTGGAATATTGTAAAATCTTAATTTTTTTTTTTGAAATGTGGGGTGGCCACTTATCTATTTATAACTAAGGTTTGGAGGTGTGACTCATTATTCAACTTGCCACATCAGCATATCTATTGAGAAGTGTCTAGAATTTGACATTTTAAAGATCGACCAGAACTTAATATTATTCACAAAACACATTGATTGTCTTAGTGATAGAAAACAAACATTATGTATGTTAAACATAATATACAATTGTGTATTAGGGTTGTCTTTAGACATAAGATAAAGGGTGGAGTTATATAATATTTTAAGAGAATAATTAAAATACAATATAATTAATAGTAATCACATAAATTATTATTTCATTTATCTATTTGTATTGGGAAAAATATATATATTCTTTAAATTTAAAGAAAGAAAAATAAATGAATAAAATTATATAAAATACCTCTTTATTTTTATGTATGTTGAAAGAAACATTAAACTTAAAATAATTTAACTACATTCTTTAATTCAACCTACACTAATTTCATTGCATTGTTTTAATAAAATTTATGCTTAAAGAGTGAAGAAATTATTATTTAATATTTTTTTATAAACAATAAAATTATAAAGTGTAGATTTTTTAAACATGTTATACAATATTTTAGAGGGAGAAAATAAATTAAAAAAATAATATAAAAAATAGTTTTTTAAAAGATTTGGAAATGTGTCCCCACTCACATAATTAAGAAATACATAGTTATATATTTAAGTAATCTATATTATAAAGTGCATTTTTTTGAAGACTTAAAAGAGAAATATTTGTCCCCACTCACCTATTGTCTTGATAGAGTTTGTGTTTCTTCATGTTGTCACTAAAAGTGTGCACCTTTGTTGAGTTTATAGAATCACTCAGCCATTTTGTTGTGAGCTAGATGCTAGAGATCAACCTCCAGAGAGGGTTGGTTCCCTTTGAAACTTCACCTAATTAATATATCCTAGTACTGCATGTTAGAAAAAGGGTGAAAAAAAACATAAAATGAAACCTAAGACTAATAAGGTGATGCAACAAAATGACTTCAAAGTGTATACTCTTGTTTGGAAACACAAAATGATCAACAATTTAAACCCAACACATACACAACTCAGTATTTTGTATGACTTTGCAAAAGTGTTTCATAACAAGTTTTAGTGTGTCAAAAATAATGTTTATAAGGAGCTATGAGTGCTATCACTTCTTAAACTCTATTCTTAACTGGTTAACACAGGTCATGACCTGTAAAATGTATACTTTCTACATAAAGACAAGGAAAATAGGACAAAAATCAAGGGGAAAATATATCACCACAAGACTACATCAACTATCTTAAGAGATTTGTACAATAAACAACAATGAGAAGGTAAAATAGCTTATCTTTATTGATCAAAAAGTGTTAAATATAGCTGCACATGCTTGAAAATGGAGTTACAAAGTTGCTTGAGCTTGAAAGAACTTTGAAAACAAGTTACAATACAATGCCAAGAGAGTAAGAACTCGCTGAAAATCTACCCTTAAGCTTCCTTATAAGCTACTCAACAACTTGCTAGCTATTAGGAACATGTTTTGAGAAAGGAAAGACAAGTGTTTTCTTTAGTTGGCTAGGTCAAACTTTTTGGGCATCCAAAACTGTTATCCCTACTTTCAACCCCTTAAAATGTTCCAAAAATGTGTTTAAATGAAGAAAACTTCTTGCCTTGACCTTGTCTATCAACCAAGTCCCTTAAACATCTCCTAGATACACTCAAAAGGTTCAAATTGAGTCAAACTACCCTATATTTTCTCCATTAGTTGCATAGCTCACCAAACTGAACTTGAACAAGTCTTCACAACACATGAATGAAATTGATTGGAAGTGATGCTTTCAATCAATTTGCATGAAACTTCAAGTTGTTGGGTGTACAAGGAAAAAAAATCCTTTATTTTTGGGCCCCAAACTGCCTCAATTTGCATGCTTATGGCTTCAAACTCCTCTCAACTCCAATTATATCCATGTGGGCTTCTTAAATAGGCCTAAATTGATTGAAAGTATCACCAAACTGAAAATTTAACCCACTTTGATTGTCTTAACTCATGACAACCTATGCATGATGATATGCATGTGAGGTAAGATAACTAGGTGCTTCAAAGTGGTGTAGGAGAAATCATTAGTCTATTAAATGATGCATGCTCTCATAAATTTATAAATCCATCACCCTATCATGTAAGGTTAACTCAACTACCCCTCTCATTCTCTGTCACATACTCCTCAAAAATGCCCTTGGATCAGGTCACATTTCTTTGAGTTCACTGTCTTCTTAATTACATGACTGTCCTCTTTGATAACTCCGTCCTTCTTATAAGGTGGTCCTTTGGAAACCTTGTTCTTGAATGTCACAACTTGTAACCTTAATTTGTGGCATGGTCATCAACTCCTCATTGGATAGACAAGTCAATATCTGAACCCTTAGGAAACCCTGGAAGGTGAGTTTGTTTCAACTTGAGATTTCCTATAAAGACCTTCCCTCTGTCAACTTGTCATAAGCAGTGTCCTTCTCCAATGACATTGTACATTTCATAACTCTGTTCCTTTTTTATAGAACCATGCATCAACACTACCATTTGTCCTTCCATTTGTAAGGATTTGTCATGCTTAGTTGTCCTAGTGTCTTTTCTTTATATTTCTCATGGCAGTCCTCTTTGGTGAGGTCATTGGTTTCAACATGGTGACTGTCCATCTAGTGAACTGCACTGCCTTAGTATTGTACTAGCATTTGTAAATTTGAAATGACTGTCATCTCCTTTCTAGGTATTCCTCATAGTCATGAGGATTGTCTTCATGATGGTAGTCATGTTTCATCTTGTGTGGTCACTGTCCTTTGCATATTTCAAGTTGATTGTCTTCTTCATCCTTTGTTTATCTTCCATCATGTTCTTTTTCTTGCTTCGTGTCATGTGACAGTCCCTTCCAATCTGCCCTTTTGAAACTGCCATATGACCTTATTTTAGCCAAGGACTATCATGACAGTCATAAAGGTTGTCCTTTGACTGTTAGTGAATGTCCTCTGTCATTTATGACTGTGATTGTCACTATGCACAAGAATAAGCATTGTAGAGACTGTCATGCTTGATGGTATGACTGTCTACTTCTTTAACTGTCGCTGTTGTCCTTCAATTGACCCAATATCACTGTCACTTTATTACGACTGTCATACCTAATGGGACTGCACTCTCTAAATATCTACCAGCTGTCGTGCTATGTTATAAATATAACCATTGTCCACCTTGGATCAATATCATTTTCCTTTAACAAATTGTCCCTTCTCTGACCTTGTGAACATAAGCATTTTTGTTAGCTCTGTATTTGGACTGTCATGCATTTGAAAGGGCTACTTCATGTCATGTGACTGTCTTGAATAGTCATGATTGCCTAATCCATGGATGTGACTGTCCTACACTTTTTTAAAGGATTGACTTACATTCAAAGTCAATCTATCTGCCAATACACCCTTGTTATGAATGTTTCTTGCATGGTGACTTTGAAAGCATCATGATCTTTGTCCTCTTTAATGGATTGTTGAATATCATTCTCTTTTTGTCCTTTATCCTCTTTTGACTGTCTCACTTTGGTAAAGACTATCTTTCATCCCTTGCTGCCTTATGATTTGTCATATTTAACAGTTGCTTATTATTGCCTTGTTTCTCTGTCTTGACCTTGTTTGTTATAAAAATAATAACTATATCTAAGGTCTTCATTATCATTTTGTCAACATAAAATTAGAAAGGTTTTATACATAGTAACAAAGAAACTAACAAGATTTTCTTTGTAGCCTATCACAAGGACATGATATACTCGCAATGGTCAAAACCTTAACCTTACAGTGAAATGACTCCTGACAAGGGCTAGGAGCAGATTTTGAATGCTCCTCACGGCATTAAACTAATATCTCAATGGATATACCGAGTGATAACTCACTTCGCCTTTCTAAGAGATTCCTTTTTATTCTCTTGATCCTACTACCTTATAACAAAAAAATGATAAAACATGAAAACCCTAGTCTAGTCTATGATGAACATTTTTTCACCTTGAAATTGTCACAATCTTCATGAACTTTTGTTTTCATTTTCACTGTGAATGACATCTTTATCCTTTGAATCAGACAATCCATGGTCTTATCTGGCTGCTCAGCTAGGATTTCAAACTATGAAGAGCACTATCATCTACCATTGAATCCCTACCATGTATTCTTCTGTCATACAACATTGACAAAAGTATTGGTATAGTAGTAGCCTCTACCATTCTTTCCATGGCAAGATTGCAACTGCTTCCAATCTAGACATAAATTACAGAAGGTATTTGTACAATTAAAATACCTCTAAACTCCAATGCATCTGACCAAGAGGATTCACTAATTTTAGAACCAAAAGTAGGGATGAATATTAAGAATGGGGAGCCATTTTGTATAGATAGATGTGCTCAACAACCCTTGATTATCTCCTCTACTACCAACACAAACAATGAAACCTAGTAATCATGTTGCCCCTGCAAGACTATTGATGATCCCTATCAAACTCCTGAAATAATCTTTTACTACCCTAGCATTATGTCTACAATTCTCATCACTAGAGTGAGCAGCCCCTTGTCTTCCATAAATTATTAAGGCATTTTCACAGTGATTCTTAGTTTAGTGCCCTTTTACAAAATCTAAGACTGGATCTTCCCATTCATATGATTGTCTTGCTCTCTATGTTGTGTGATCTGCAACATCACTATTATTCACTTGCTTGATCATCTGTCCTTTTATTGCCCATTCCCCTGTTCACTATCACAGTGTTATTCCATTACCAACATACCCATTATCTGTAAAATGCTTTATGATATCTTTCCATACCTCAGAATTATCTCAGCAATTTTGCATTTCCAAAGATATACAGATCGATTCTAGCCTTTGAAAAGGCAACACAAATTCTGATTTGGAATGTTAAGAAATCTGGTTAGAATAGTAATGTTTGGTGGCTTACAACTACAAAAAACTGATTAAGTGCATGCAAAAATGAAATACCATATCAGTTTCCATAGCATTGGATTTGCTTCCAAAATAGTTCCAGCTTCCAACAAAACCCTATCAAGATTTGGACCTGCAACATCAATTAGGGGAGAGGACCCCGGTAGTTGAGCACCCTAACTTCCCACTTCTCAAAATCCTACGTGGAAATTTCAAATCACTCCCAATTTTTTACAGCAGCTTACTTGGCAAGTCCCCTGCTTATAACAAAGGTTTCAGGGTCACATCATCAAATATGATGCCACATCAGCATGCTTTTTGTCAAGGTGTCCAAAAAAACCCAAAAAAGTGAGACTGATACTTGTGCATCTACATCATGTTTTATTGGTGCACTGATGTGGCATCACATGATTTTTGCTTTTCAGATCTAAGGAATACATTTCATTTAATTATGGGTAGTCATCATCAACACTAACAACTTTAAAGTCACAACTATTGGTCCAATACTGTTAAAAATATTGGACATTATATAAACAAATGCTATCACAACTATTGGAACATGCTCAAGTACCGGGTCCTCTCACCTAATATAGTTCCCTTCTCTCCCAAAGAATCCATGCATCCCCATTCGTTACATCATGTATGAATATAACCATGCATGATTTTTGTCGAGCCTAAATTTTGCAATGGTCAAGTTGTATGAAGAATTATGAAAGCATCTCCAGTGGCCTTCACAACTTCCAAGGTTGTTTTAGTCTTCTTGAAAAATGAGAAAGATAATGCTGCTCGAAACTTGTTAGTCCATGTTGTTGTGTCGTGGAGACCAATCAGACTCGGATAAAATCTTCATATTATTTAATTAAATAATTTGCTGCACTTGTATTTAAAAGATGGTTACAAACAAATACTAAATACTGGAAGTCATTAGTTACAGCTGGAAATGATTATTTAAGTATAAAGTTTATGGACAGCTTGAAAAAGTTGGAAAAAGTAAATGTAACCGCCCAAAGAAAGTGTTTTATTGGGTGCATGAGGCACAACCAATGGCCACACTTCATTGGTAATTAATGGGATAGGTGTGGGAGCATATTAGGACACTCAGGGATGAGTTTCAAGTGGTGCTGTTCATGAAAAAAGTTAGCATAAAATCGCATAAAATGCAGGAGAAGCTGCGGGTACCCATAGACATAGCTGTGTAAAACCAACAAGTGAAAAAAGTGATAAAAACGTTGTCGCATGTTGTTGCATGGCTTTGCATGTCTTTGCATGTTATTGTAAAGGTTATTTGTTGAGAGACTAATATATTTTGGACCCTCTTGTTGGTGGATGTAGCCCGGATTTGGGTGAACCACGTTAAATCTATGTGTTGTCTTCTTACTGCTATAATTTTTTGGTTTTTTTATTTATCTGTTTTATTGATCAAATTTGTATTTAATTGATTGAAATCTATCTTCTAACCCTAACAAGTGGTATCAAAGTGGGTTTTGTTCAGTTATCCTTTGCAAGAAGGTCTCATGGTTGAGTGGGAGTCTCATGGTTGAGTGGGAGTTATGGCAGAAGAGGGTAAGCTGAAGGTAGAAAAATTTAAGGAGCATAACTATCAGTTATGGAAGATGCAGATGGAAGACTATCTTTATCAAAAGGATTTACGGTGGCCATTGGAAGGGAAAACCAAGAAACCCCCGTCTATGTTTGATGAGGATTGGGATATTCTAGATAGAAAGGCACTTGGCAATATTCATTTATGCCTGGCACAATCGATGGCATTTAATATTTCAACAGCAAAGACAACGGAAGATTTGACGAAGACCTTGGCAAAATTATATGAAAATCCTTTCGCTTCAAATAAGGTATTTCTTATGAATTTTTTATTTAATATGAAAATGGTAGAAGGTGGGTCAGTTGTTGATCATTTAAATGAGTTTAACACTGTTACCAGTCAATTGACTTTCGTTAATATAAACTTTGATGAAGAATTTAGGGCTCTTTTGATTCTATGTTCTTTGCCTGAAAGCTGGAATAGCTTGGTAATGGCGGTTAGTAATTTTGTTTCTAGTTCAAATATGCTGAAATTTAATGATGTAGTTGGTGTTATTTTGAGCGAGGAAATTCGTAGGAAAAGCTCAGGTTGTACATCCACATCAGGCAGTGTTTTGAATGCAAAAACAAGGGGAAAAACAAAAGAGAAACGAAATAATTTTGGAGGTCGTGGGAAGTCACGAGGAAAATCAAAGGACAAAAGATCCCAATCTAGAGAAAAGAAGGATTGCTGGTACTATGATAAGCTGAGTCATTTAAAGAAAGATTGTTGGTCTCAGAAAAATAAAGGAGATAAAAAGGAAGGCAATAAAGAGGCAAATGTGGTAAGTAATAAATTTGATGAGGATGCTTTGATTTTTTTCCTTGATAATGTTGATGATTCTTGGGTGTTAGATTCAGGGGCTTCATTTCATGCTACGCCCCATAGAAATTATTTTCTTGATTATGTCTAAGGGGATTTTGGGCTGGTTTATTTGGGAGATAACGAACCCTGTCAGATTGTTGGAAAGGGAAGAATCAAGATTAAGTTGCAGAATGGGAATCATTGGCTACTACATGAGGTAAGGCATGTTTTAAAGTTAAGGAAAAAATTAATTTCAGTAGGGCAACTAGATGATGAAGGTTGTGTTGTTACATTTAGTGATAAAAATTGGAAGGTTACAAAAAGTGCCTTAGTGGTAGCAAAAGGTGTGAAAGTAGACACCTTATATCTTTGTACAGGTCATACTGTTTCTTCTACTTTAGCTATTGCAAATAAAAATCAATGTTCAGGAACAGTTGTTGCAATTCAGCATGCAAAAAATAAAACAATTGTTATGTGTTATGAATCAGCACTGTGGCATAATAGACTTGGGCATATGAGTGCAAAAGGTATGGAAGTACTTCATTCAAAAAATGTTTTACTAGGTCTAAAATGTGTTAATATGGATTTATGTGAAAGTTGTGTGTATGGAAAACAAAAAAGAGTTAGTTTTCTCAAGGATGGGAAGCAAAAGAAGGATGAGAAATTAGAGCTTGTGCATACAGATGTATGGGGACCAGCTCAGGTATCTTCTCTCTGTGGCTCTCAGCATTATGTCACTTTTATTGATGATGCAACAAGGAAGGTATAGATTTATTTCCTTAGGCAGAAATCTGATGTATTTGAAACTTTTTAAAAATGGAGAAGCTTGGTTGAGAATGAGACAAGTAAAAAGTTAAAACATCTCAGATCTGATAATGGTGGTGAGTATTGCAACAAAGAGTTTGAAGATTATTTTTCCTCTAATGGTATTCGTAGGCAGAAAATGGTTTCAAGGACTCCATAGGAAAATGGAGTGGCCGAGCGCATGAATAGAACAATAATGGAGCATGCACGGACTATGAGATTGCATGTTGGGTTGCCTTTAAACATGTGGGCAGAGGCTGTAAACACTATTTTTTATTTGATTAATAGAGGTCCCTCCAATCCTTTGGGTTGTTGTATTCCAGAGGAAGCATGGACAGGTAAGAAGGTGAGTTATTCTTTTCTCAAAACCTTCAGTTGTGAAGCATTTGCACATGTAGATTCAGAAAATAGAACCAATCTTGATACAAAATCAAATAAATGTATATTTGCTGGATATGGCATTGATGAATTTGGTTATAGGCTTTGGGATTTTGAAAATCAAAATATTGTGAGAAGCAAGGATGTCATATTCAATGAGAAAGTGTTGTAAAAAGATTAGTTGTAGCAGCATGAGAAGAAAGAAAATGATTATGTAGTGTTGGATGATACTCCAAACAATGATGTTCTAGTGGTTCCTCATGCTCTGCAACAACAACAATAGAAAATACCACTAACTCCAATGAATGTTAGAGGATCTTCAAGGATAAGTAGACCTCCGAAAATATTTTTTCCATCTTTGTATTTTATTTTATTGACTGATGTTGGTGAACCAGAATGCTATGATGAAGCTATGCAGGTGGATGCCAAGGTTCAATGGGAGCATGGAATGCAAGAATAAATGGACTCCTTGCTGAAAAATTAGACTTGGGACTTACGCAATTTTCCTGCAAGTAAAAAGGTTTTACCAAATAAATGGGTTTATAGGTTGAAAGAGGAAGTTGGAGGTAAGAAAAGATTTAAATCCAGGTTAGTTGTAAAGGGATTTGCATGAAAAAAGGGTATTGATTTTGATGAAATCTTTTCTCTAGATATTAAAATGACCTTTATTCGTACTGTTCTAACAACTTGATGTTAAAACAACCTTTCTCCATGTTGATTTTGAAGAGGAAATATGTATGGAACAACCACAAGGTTTTGAGGTCAAAGGTAAGGAGAAACTAGTGTGCAGATTAAAAAAAAATTTATATGGCTTGAAGCAAGCACCTCAGCAATGGTATATTAAATTTAATAGTTTTATGGCTGAGCAAGGCTACAGCCGGTGTAATTTAGGCCATTGTGTTTACTTTAAGAGGTTAGATGATGATAGCTACATTATTTTATGTTTATATGTTGATGATATGCTTGTAGTGGGGTATAACATGGATCACATTAAGGAGTTAAAACAACAGTTAGAAAAATAATTTGCTATGAAGGATTTAGGAGTAGCAAAACAAATCCTTGGTATGAAGATTACTAGAGATAGGAAAAACATTTTTTTTTTATCTCAAGCTGATTATGTTGCAAAGGTGTTTCAGAGATTTCATATGGAGAATGCAAAAGCTGTCAGCACACCTTTGCCTAGTCATGTCGAATTGACTAAGGATATGTGTCCAAAGACACAAGAGGAGGAAGAAAAAATGTCCAAGGTACCATATAATTCAACTGTAGGAAATTTAATGTATGTCATGGTATGGACGAGACCGGATATTGCACATGTCGTAGGAGTTGTTAGCAGGTATATGAGTCATCCTGGAGTTGAGCATTGGAATGCGGTAAAATGGATTCTCAGGTATTTGAGAGGTACATCCAATAAATGCTTATGTTTTGGGGGCTCTAATATTGATTTACAAGGCTATGTTGACTCAGATTTGGCAGAGGATATAGATACCAGGCGGAGTACCACAGGTTATGGTATTTACAGTTGGTGGGACAACAGTGAGTTGGATTTCTCGATTGCAAAAGGTGGTTGCTTTATCCACCACGGAGGTAGAGTATGTAGCTACAACAGAGGCGGAAAAGGAGATGATATGGCTGAAATTTTTCATGGAAGAGTTGAGAAAACATCAGGCTAAAATTTACTTGTTTACGGACAATCAGAGTGTTATACATCTTGCAATTTTTTTTGCCTTGCACTCTAAAACCAAACACATACAACAGAGGTATTATTTCATTCGGTCTATGTTGGAGGATGGATAGTAAGGCTGGAAAAGATACATACAGATGAAAATCCAACAGATATGTTTACGAAGGTGGTGACAAGGGAGAAGTTGAGCTCCTCTTCAGCTTCGGTTGGCCTTCAAGGTTGAATTTAAGTAAAAGGGAATTGCAGGGTCCAAGGTGTTGATTTCTAGTGGGATTTGCAGGGGCAGTGGTGTTATGATTAGTCTCCAAGTGGGAGATTGTTGTGTCGTGGAGACCAATCAGACTCAGATAAAATCTTCATATTATTTTATTAAATAATTTGCTACACTTATATTTATGTTGCACTTGTATTTAAAAGATGGTTACAAAAAAATATTAAATGTTGGAAGTCATTAGTTATATCTAGAAGTGATTATTTAATTATAAAGTTTAAGGACAACTTGAAAAAGCTGGAAAAAGTAAATGTAACCACCCAAAGAAAGCATTTTATTGGGTGCATGAGGCACAACCAATGGCCACACTTCATTGGTAATTAATGGGATAGGTGTGGGAGCATATTAGGACACTCGGGGATTAGTTTTGAGTGGTGCAAGTCATGAAAAACGTTAGCAGAAAATCACATAGCAGTGGCTGGAAAAACACAGGAGAAGCTACAAGTACCCGTAGCCATGGTTGTGTAAAACCAAAAAGTGATGAACGTGATAAAAACATTGTTGCATGTTGTTGCATGGCTTTGCATGTTATTGTAAAGGTTATTTACTAGGAGATTAATATATTTTGGACCCTCTTGTTGGTGGATGTAGCCCGGATTTGGGTGAACCATGTTAAATTTGTGTGTTGTCTTCTTGCTGCTATAATTTTTTGGGTTTTTTTATTTCTTTGTTTTATTGATCAAATCTGCATTTAACTGATTGAAATCTACCTTCTAACCCTAACACATGCCCCAAATGGTATTGGTTGATAAACCAACCAATAAGTCAATAAAAGTCACAAAATGATTAGTAACTATAATTCGCTTGAACAAAATAAATCATGGTGATTATCTTGCATCACAACACCAAAAGTGGTAACCAAATGTTGATATTTCCAGCAAAGCTTAAGGTCTCATTTTCTCCAAATCTTCCTTCATCCCAATCTAATTCTGGCCAAGTCAAGTCATGTAACAATAATTCCTCTTACTCTTTAGTAGGCATTTCTAAGTCAGTACCCTTAATCTACAGAATAATTTTAACTCCATTGGACCTAGCTAATAAATAGTTGAAAAGAGTAATCATGGTGCATCATAATGAGTTGTTGCTCAGTTTTGGGTGGATAACATGCCAGGATGTTGTCCCTATGGGACTTTGATTTTCCATTGTAGTAACGAAAAATTTACACCTTTACATTTCTTACTATGTTTGCATCCCCTTAATTAGTCGGACTTAATTAAGCCTTTAATTGACCCAATTATGCATTTAAAAGCCTAATAAATCATATTCTATGAAAGGGGAACTTGCATTAAACAATTGCAAACATCAAATTACATATCTTGGAAAATGTGTCATAGGGCAAATGGGTCCTCCTTAAATTTAGGATCCCATTTTTTAATATGTTTTTGGCGGCATTTTTTATGACTCAAAATCGACTTGCAATTGTCAACATTTGATGTTTAATTGTTGGGAAATTAAGGAAACACCTATAAATACAAGGTTATTTTATCAATTCAAACTAAACACGCATTATCCAAATTTCATATGATCAAATATTATTGTCAAGAGTATTGGAGAGCAGATTTATCAGTCATTTATTGCAGCATTCAAGATCCTATCATGATGTCAAAGTTTATGTGTGTTCATGTATGTTTTTGAGCTAACATTGTGATGTAGGTTTCAAGTTTCAAGCATCAATTCAAGCATCAAGATCCATCATCAATCAAACCATTTCATGCAAGATCCAATCCTTGGAGAGATATGTTAGACTTTAGTCCTCTAAGGGCAACCATTAAAGGGTTTGGTGAGTTGCAACAAGCTAGTGTTCATTCATCATTCCTTCCATTTATGATTTCATTTCATTACCAAGATTTAATTACCAAACTAGGGTTTGACCAAGGCAAACCCTTATACACCAAAAACAAACATTTTTCTCCTCTTTGTGTATGTGCAAAATTGCAGGTGAAGAAGGATTGAAATTGGATCAAATGTACAATTTTGCAAAGTTGTCAAAGTTGTCAAGACACGAAAACTCATATATAGAATTTATTTTTGGCCTTCCGACAGTCAAACTTGGAGAAATCAGAGTCTTGGATCCAACATCAGAGGACTACAAAAAGAATTTTCAGAAAAGGATACAAGGACGCATTCGCCTGAACATGATGTTTTATGACATTTTTGAAGCCGAGTACAAACTATCTTAACCTTCTCAGATCTTTTGATTGATTATTGTTTCTGATAGTGTTATCATAATACTTCACATTCCAAGTGGTAGATCTCAAATATTATATTGTTAGTGCACTTTTATTCTTCTCCCAAAACTACTTTTTAGTCATATTTTATAGTTTTATGTCATAAGGAAGAAGAGACCACATAGTGTCCCAAAACTTGGAGTTGTCTCACCTTGAATCTTGTAGGTCAATTCTAATTGCTTGTGGCACTATCCTTCTTCCTAATGAAATAGGAAAAGGTGGATTTGTGATTAGGTAGACACTCCTTTTTGTGTTTTTTGGCATAGGGATCTCCATCTTTAGGGATCCTCTTTCCCACCATTTCATTTTGGTGAACCTGAGTTTGTACATCTTAAATTCTAATTTGGAGACATTTAAAACCCTAGATCTAGGTTTGCATGAGTTTTTTTTGCATTATTATGTTTTAGTGTGCTTTGCATTGCATCTATGGTTTAATTTTGTACTTTCTAGCATTAAGTTCAATTGGTGAAATTAAGTGCATTGTGTGAAATCAAAATTGACATTGAAAAAACATCATTTAACTATACATGTATGTATGCATTTATACTCATATGCAGAAACATGGATATACAATGATACTTGCTTTTCTATTCTTATTTAATTACATAGATATGTCATACCTTATATATTTTATTGTCCATATCATACTCTTTTTCTCTAGTTGCTTTCACATGAATATATACATCTATATATGCATACATGTGAATACTTTCATATTCCTATATACATGATGGTTATATATCCATTTGTTTATATACACATACTTTTCCTTTCTTTGTATATTCATCTATCTTCACAATTCACTTACATTCTTTCTTTTTCTTATGTATTGATACATCATATATATTTTTATATTTTCTATCATAGACTTATATTCCTTGCACAAGATTATATCATTTCTTCACTTTTGCACATACATATACACATATGGTTACATGTGTCTAGATATAGACTTATTTGCATTTATATTCATTTTCATTTTCATTTTTTATTATATTTTCTATCATAGACTTATATTCCTTGCACAAGATTATATCATTTCCTCACTTTTGCACATACATATATACACATATGGTTACATGTGTCTAGATATAGACTTATTTGCATTTATATTCATTTTCATTTTCATTTTTTATTAGCCGATAGACTATATATAGTGTGGATGTTGGACCAAAACCTGTCTCGCGCCTGTAACCGCTCCGTCAAGCTGCAAAACCTCTCTTCTGCCCTGTAAACTTAGCTAGAAAACCATGTCGAGGTTATCATAAAGTTGTTTCACGTCTAAACTTGCAAAAAAAATATCCTTGATTTCCTTGTCTGACGCTAGAAACAACTTGCAGAAACAAGTTTCACGCGGTCAGTATACAATCCTTTTTCTACTGGTATTTTGTTTTTTTCCATCCGTATATAGTCTTTTTATGCTGATTTTTTTGTGTTCTTCCATCGTTTAAGAGTCAATGCATTTAAAGAAAATCTAAATCTTTTCACTGGTGGTAGATTGCTAGTAGATTGGATTGCTATCTCTAATTAAATGCAGTTTCAAGATCAATCAGGGGTCCGTCAATCAGATTGCAGTAAATGTGAAGATATTTTTTTGTCCACCTTTGCCACCGCCCTAACTCCTGCCGACTCTAACACCGCTCAAAATTGTTCTTAAATACATATCAAATCTATGTATTGTTGGGAATTATGCCTCAACTTTCTGGTGACCCCCTTTGAAGACTTAGGCGAATTCTCTTGTTTCCTTGGCAAAGTCTTTTGTTCTGGCGGAGGTGGAACCGCGATGGAACTTGGCATTGTTCCGTTTGCCTTGTTCCGGGTCTTGTTCCCGTTCCGTCTCCAGCTCTGCTCCCCGCTTTCTTGGTTCTTCGAGTTTTGTTCTGGCGGAGGGGGATCCGGATTGGAACCTGGCATTGTTCCTTTTGTCATGTTCTGGGTTTGGCTCTGGATCCGGCTCCGGCTCCGGCTCCGGCAGTTTGTTGTTCTTCGCTTGGTTATGGTAGAGGCGGAACCAGTTTTGGAAGTTGGCAATGTCTATTTGCCATGTTCCTGTTTCTGTTCCTGCTCCGACTCCGGGTCCGACTCCTGCTTTTGTGATCTAGTTCCTCTAGATGTTTGGATTCTCCTCGAGGAGTTTTCCTCCGCCTTATCCTGGTTCTGGATTGTTGTTTCTTGCAGTTGGCGGAGGCGGAACCGGAACTGGTTTGGTTCCTGATCTTGGACTTTTGGTAAAGTCCTATTTCTATTCTTGTTCCTTCCCCGACTCCGACTCCGACTCCGATGTTCCCATCTTGGTTTGACCTCGGGTTGACTTTACCCGGTCAGTTTTGTTTTCGATGTGTTCCTCTTTGCCGCGGGCAGACGCGGAACCGAATTGGTTCCTGAACCTGTAATTTCGGTGGATTCATGTTTCGACTCCAGTTTCATCTCCGTCTCCGACTCCGACTCCGGCAGTGTGCTTTTTCAGTGGAGTCCTGTTTCGACTCCTGTTCTGACTCCGGCTCCGACAGTGTTAGATTTGGCTTGAAGTCTTAGACGCGCCCAATGTCTGTTTGACCATTTTGGTTGCTCTGTCAGCTGCGATTGTTGATGGGTCTTGGATGCGTGGCACCTGGTTGGATTGTGATTGGACGGATGCCATGATAGTTATTGTGGTAGTTGCTTTTGTCAACGAAGGGTGGCGAGCTCAACCGTTTTGGTGTTGGCATTGAATGCATGGACGGCTCGTTGTAGGGAGATCTGTCAGATCCGACCAGATGCGTGATTTGCGGATGGTCTTCTTTGCTCTTGTTAAGTCGGTTACATAATGGATGAGAGATGTATTATTTCTTAGGAAGTTCGACGAGTCTGCAAGAGTCGTGGGTTGCAGAGCAAGTGCGAGATGTGCGAGCTGAATGCGCGACCATGAGACTGTGAGCAGGATGCGCGGGCATGTGAATGCGTGAGCATGAGGCTGCAAGCATAATGCATCATGTATGATGCGAGATTGCAGCAGTTGGACTTGCAGGTTGGAGAGCCGAAGGTGTGAAGAGATTTGTAGAGAGATGGAGAGGGTGCTCGAGCAGTTTGCTTAGGCAATGTAACTGTGAACACTCTATCTCTCGGATCTGGGCATGAGAATCATTGGAGGCCGAATGACTGGGCTGGCCATGAGGCTGGCTGTGACAGTCATCTGAGGAGCTGAGAGGAATCTTGCGAGTACCTGTTACTTCTCTAGTAGAACAAGATGTAACTCTTGTATTGGCTTTGAGCCTGATATTGTATTGTAACTGGTTTTGTGTTGCTGAATAATACAATGGCTCGAAATTTTGGAGTGTGGGGTTTTTACCTGAAAGGGTTCTCCCCACGTATATCTTTGTGTATTCTTTTTGTCTTTCATGGTATCTATTTATGTTGAATCTGTTTCTTGTTGCATTCATTTCTCTGAGAGGATCAATGGGGGATCAACTGTGCTTGTTTCCGCTTTATAGCATAGTTGGTTGTGTCTTTGTTGTGATTTTGAATTGAAATCACTAAGGCATTACTGTCTTAGATGCCTATCTTGATGACAGACCGAATCCGTATCCCCGACATGTATTTTGCAAAAAAAGTTTTGCAGTGCATTGAAATAAATTAAAAGGCTTTAGAACTTCTTGACAGGCCTGAAGTGGTGCCAACAAAAGTCGCAAACATGGGGAGAAGAAGAGCCTAGTAACAACAAACATGATAGAGGCATTATTCTGCAATCCAAATGTGTGGAACAAAATCAGAGCATAGAAAACAATGAAATTGATGCCCGTAAGCTGCTGAGAAAAATCAATGGCCACTACCTTTACAAGTTGTGGCATATATTTTCTTTATATCATGTTGCTTAAGGGATGCTTCACCATTTTTTATGTTTTCTTTGCATCCATTATGTCCCTCAGCTCCTCTTCAACGTTTACAGTGTTACAAATAATCTATAACTCATGTAGAGGTCCCTAATTTATTACCCTTACTCTTTGTGGCGCTCTTTGGGAAAGAATGACTGTCATTGAACTTGTTTTATTTTGGGCTTCAATTTTGATGTCCATATCCTAAACTTTATCATATATTTTGGGTCTGTCAATCAGGGGCTCCACAATGAAAGTTGTTGTTTCATTGCATGAGCTTATCTCATTTGAGAATACAAATCTCATGGAATAGATATTTTTGTTTCTTATCTGAAAAAAATCATTTTTTGATTTGTAACTCTCACCTTAGTTGAGCCGAGCAGGGATCTTCTTAGCCAAACAAAATTCTTTTAGTATCGTTGGCTTTAGTAACATATCTCAGCCAAAGGATTGCCTTTAAACGTAGACTTACCCTTTCCTCCCTATGGTCCCTACTGGAAATACATGGAGAAAATCATTTCACCCTCATTCCCTTGTGTTGAATATATTTAAGATATGTTTTTGAGTAATATAGCGACTAGATGGCAGCTTCAGATCTAACAAATACTGAAAAACCAACTTTAATAGGACTGGAAATAGCAGGAATATGAGGACTTTTCCTTCATATCCCTCAACTACATCCCCAGACAAAAAAATCACTCTTTTCCAAGGATCAAATCTAGCAAGATTTTTATTTTTATTTACCATACACAGCTTCAGGAAAGAGAAACGAGTGATTCAATCTTGAATCCCTTGATTGCTGATCAAGAGTTGCATCAAAAAGTAGCTTTAAAAATATCACTATTTTAGACTTACTAGAATCTTGAGCCTGAGACAATCTTAAACGAAAATACTGGTTGCGAGTTAAATTTGTTTTCACACCCCCATACTAGTCTCCTACAACTGCCGCTTCAATCTATTCACAATGAACAAAAATTAGATTGTAAAATTTCTGCAGCCTTCCAAACAAAATAGTGCATGGCGATGAGAACGAGGAAATCGACGTGGAGTATACTACCGAGTCAAACGTGGAAGGCATGCAGTTAGCAGTTGTCTCCTTGTGGATCCTGTTAATAGATATATTGCTAATATATATACCTTTATATATTAGGTATGAGGTTGAGTTGGTTTGACCACGGTGGAATTTCATGGCAAGTTAGAAATCAACACCCACTTTTGAGTTATATTTCTGTTTAACCAGACTTTGGATGCTTTGTTGACAACTCAAATGTTGCAATCTCACAGAAGAAAGCAACAACTTGACGATGTTATAAGATAGAGAGCCGGTCCTATCAGTAGGTTGAAATCCTCAATTGTCGGTGGTCCTCGTAAAAGAATAATATTGGAAATATACTAATTTCCTCTCTCCATCAAACTTTTAACAAATTTGCGACTTAATCTAATGTTTGTTATTGTGCTACACCCTTTAAAATATGAAGTCAAGAGCAAACTAGAATGTGATTTACTCACGGCAGATTTGGGTCTCCAAAGTGAAACTTTGGCCCACCATCTCTTGTAATTCTCATGCATGAAACATTTGCTTGAATTTCTCTAAGATCTAGGTGGGAAAGAGGGAAGGTAGTAATTAAAGAAGTAGTAGCAAATGCAAATGCAAATTCATTAATGTATTGATGTAGGATCGGGATTTTCTCCCTCACCCGTCAATCCTCTACAGCAAAATCGTACTTGCTAAGTCAATTGCAAATCTGGAGAGGCACTTCCCTTATCATACTCTGCCCGAGTAAAAGCCATGTTGTTTTCATATGACCATATCTGTACATTAATTAGGGGAAGGTAGGGTATCTCAACTTGATGTATGTCTTGAAGGCATGTAATGTGTTAAATTAACCAACTCATTATGCTATCCACCTTAGGAAGACCCAACATTACTGTTCTGGTCAACCACTTGCATTCAGTAACAAGGCATAGTTTTGGTGGTGGTTATAATTCACCTCCATCGTGTAAATTAGTGTTAGCATTAGGAAGAGAGAATTTAGAATTTCCTTTTTGTAAAGTGGGTGCTTCTTGTTTACTTTTTCTCTTCCAACGAGGCTTAGCTTGCATTCTAATCTTTTTCGGAGCAAACGAAGGTTAGGGGAAAAAAAGGGGTCCCACTATAGTTGGAGAAGATGCTAATAGTTAGTGATGGTCTATTATTCTTAATATTATTGTCTATCACATAACTATAGACATTCTTTGATAGATATTTGTAAAAAAAATAGTTTAAGTCAAGTATTTTTAGTTTTCCTTATATTTCAATGAGCTTTTTCTTGTAATTCAAAGATAAAAAATTATTTCATTCATTATTTTTTGTAGTCTTATAAAAAATAAATTAAAATACTAACATTCACATGGTTCACATTATTATTTTCATTTGTCTAATTTGTCTAATATAATTTAGGTTGAACATGCCATGAGTTTTTCTTATTAGCATAAGTCATCAGCTATATTAACCATGACAAAATTCTAGTGTGCAAGTATATGATCATGAAAATTTCAGAAAGTATGAAATAAAGGCGCCAGTCTAAGATTTTATAAATAAAAGGTTTGAATTTGAATGGATATTAATAGCAAACAACAAAATTCCTCTATCAAGATTACAAATGTAGTATGATTAAACACACAAACAATGTAACATTGGGTGCTTGGCATGCCCAATTGAATTAATCTAAGAGTTTGTGAAAGGTTTCCTACCAATAATATTTGCTGAAAGAAGTTTTTTATACATCTAGGTTTTTGAAGAATACTATTCACCTTTAAGATTGGGGTCTAGATAAATGCATAGTTAAATTGCCCTAATATGTATATGAATGTCAATAGAAATGTGATATGGAAATAACATTTTTTCAAAATCTTTGTATACATATGTTATAGTTGGAATATGACATCAATAACAATAAAGAGCATGCCTCTTTAACATGTTAACTTACATATACTTTCATTTTAACTTACATATACTTTTCTATCGACGTAACCCTTGCATCCCTTCTGGTGCAAGTGCTAGTATATTCATCTATATACCTATATTTACATTTAAACTTACCTATATTGTTACATGCATATATACATATAAAGTCTACAAGGGAGGAAGTTACTCACCCCTCTTGGGTTTCCAAAGTGCCTTAAGTAATTTGTGTTCAAAAAAAAAAAAAACTTTTATAGTAAAATAAAGTAATTTTTTTTTAGTGTAGATAGTTAAAATATGTTTCAATATTGATCATCATAGTACTATTCACAATATGTTTTTGAATCAATATTTCATATCACACTCAATGATTTATCATTAGGAAGATGAGAATTGTAGACATATCCTTAAAAATAGGTAGGGGGAGGGAGTGAAAGGAGGACGAGGGGGCAAAGAAAGAGAAGGTAAAAAAGTAAATGAATGAAATCTATAAGAATAAAAAAAATTATATATAAGGTTAATGAAATATAACCATATGAATAAATATGTACAAGTATATTTGAATATGTATATATGAGATAAACATGTATGAGTGCAAAAAGATAGATGTTATATATAAATTTGTATTGTTACTCTTTCATTTTTGTATTTTTAAGGTATGTTTATCTTTCCATTCTCTTTTTTTTTTTACATATTTATCTACACGAAATTCTTACATATAGATGTATATATATTATATACCTATTTTTCTATATACATTCATATATATGTGTGCAAATACACACACAAAGTTACATATATGCATGTAGAGATACTCATTCTATTATAATAGTGTATATATATATATATATATATATATATATATATATTTGATATATTTATATCTACATCTATATATCCTTTTACACTCATACATATAGTTATATTTCATTAAATTTATATATACTTAGATTTTTTATTCATTCACTTTCTTGTCCTCTCTTTCTTCACCCTCTTGTCCTTACATCACTCCCTCCCTCCCTCCACCTCTTTTTAAGATTGTTTAGAATTCAATTTTTCGCTCTCCTCTTCCTAATAATATGAAATGTTGATTCAAAAACATATTGGAAACACATGTTGTAATGATCAATATTGAAACAAATTTTAAATATCTACTCAAAAATATATTTTTTTATTCTTGTAGATTTTTCATTCATTTACTTTCTTTTTAAGAATATTAATATGATGAAAGTTTGATTAAAAATGTATTGCAAATAAATATTGTGATTAATATTGAAATAGATTTTAAATATTACTCTCAAAAATTATTTTATTTTTAAATACAAAATTGTTCTATTTTAGTTGTACATATTCTTCATGGCACGGAGGACGCCCTAGAGGGGAGGTGTGCCTCCCCTTCTAGCACTTCCTCTTCTTGGTACGGCGAATAAATTTTTATATATTCGTTTCTATTTTATGTACAACTGTGCATGTTGGATAAAGGTTGAGTTTTTAATAAAATTATAGTAGTTGAGAAAGCAAATGGTAAACCATTTTTATTTTAAACTAGAGCTTGTTTGTATTTATACATTTGTTTTTATAAGCTGAAGCTTTAAAGAGTAGCTACTACATCAAGGCCACTCCAGGTTGGGACGGTTCTCAGGCTAGACAGACTAAGCCAAGCTATGTGGTACCAAAACTATTTTAGAGAGAGAAAATAAATCAAAAAAATAATATAAAAAATAGTTTTTAAAAATATTTGGAAATGTGTCCCCACTCACATAATTAAGAAATACATAGTTATATATTTAAGTAATCTATATTATGGTATCTTTTTTTAAGTTGTTTTGATAGAGTTTTGTGTTTCTTCATATTGTCACTAAAAGTGTGCATCAATAGAATCACTCAACCACTTCGTGAAACATGGGATGATCTCTCTCATTGTGGGCTCAAATGTTGGAGATCAACCACTAGAGAGTGTTGGTTCCCTTTGAAACTTCACGAGTAGTTAACCTATCCTACTACTGCATGTGAGAAAAGGGTGAAAGGAAACATAAAATGAAACCTAAGACTAACAAGGTGATGCACCAAAATGACTTCACAGCCTATATTGTTGTTTGGAAACACAAAATGATCAACAATTTAAACCCAACACATGCACAACTTAGTATTTTGTATGACTTTGCAAAAGTGTTTCATAACAAGGTTTAATGTGTCAAAAATAACATTTAGAAGGAGCTATGAATGCTATCACAACTTAAACTCTATTCTTAACTGGTTAACACAAATTATGACTTGCAAAATGTATATAGGATAGAAATCAAGAGGAAAAGATATCGCCACAAGATTACATCAACTATCTTAAGAGATTTGCACAATAAATAGCAATGAGAAGGTGAAATAGCTTATCTTTATTGATAAAAAAGTGTTACATACAACTAACTGCACATGCTTGAAAATGGAGTTACAAAGCTGCTCCAGCTTGAAAGAACTTTGAAAACAAGTTACAATACAATGCCAAGAGAGTAAGAATTGACTGAAAATCTTCCCTTAGGCTTCCTTATAAGTTGATCAGCAACTTGCTAGATATTAGAACATTCGTTGAGAAAGGAAAGACAAGTGTTTGCTTTAGTTGGCTGGGTCAAACTTCTTGGGCGTCCAAAACTGTCATCCCTACTTTTCAGCCCCTTAAAATACTCCAAAAAGGTGTTTGAATGAAGAAAATTTCTTGCCTTGACCTTATCTATCATCCAGGTCCCTTAAATAGCTCCTATATGCCCTCAAAAGGTTCAAACTAGCTCCTGTTGTGACCTATTTCACACATCGCCCCATCGCAAATGGGGACCTCCAAGTTTTGGTTCAGCCCTCCGCGCAACGTCTTTTAGAGTTCAATTTGAATAACTTTTTGAGAATCAGCCGGGCCAAATTGAGATTTTGAACCCGTTTGAATGCTTAAATGTCATGGAAATGCTCAGAAGACCCAGTAGACGAGGAACGCCATTTCTTTCGGTCAATTTTGACACTTCCTATTTTTTAGGGATTCTACTTTTTTGCTTTTTGCTTTTTTGATTTTCGGCATTTTTAGGCCATTCTGGAGTTCTTATTTTTTAGGGATGTTTTTTGCTTTTTCTATTTTTAGAAAGTTTCTATTTTTGGATCCCATCAAGCAAGAAATCAACACGCCTCCAGACATCAAAAGAATCAAGGTAAAAATGGCAAAAGTTCGGAAAATGGCTAAGTCTGAGAGAGGTGCCTATGAGAGAAGAATGGCATGAAGAGCATGAAGTTCGCCCTACCTTTGGCATGCCAAAGGTAGGCACTGGCGAGCCAAGCATGAAGTCCGCCCATGGCACAAGCAGAGCCAAGTCCACCCTTGGCAAGAAAGAAGCCAAGTCCGCCCTTGGCATGAAGAGCATGAAGTCCGCCCAAGGGAAAAGGTGGATGGCGCAAAAAGGTCAAAGTCCGCCCAAAGAGGTCAACGGCATGAAGGCTAGCAAGTTCGCCTAGCCTAAAGGAAAATGGCAAGAGGCATGTGAAGTCTGCCCCAAGAAGTTTGGAGAAGGGTGGAAATATGAAGGGGTTTGCTCCAAGATGTTTGGAAAGGGGTGAAATTACAAGGAAAATTCGCTATGTATTGAATTAAATGGCCAATTACAAGTGACGTCCGCCATTGGACAAGGCAAGAATAAAACTTGCCATGGCAAGAAAAGTGTGAAGTCCGCCTTAGACAAATGGAGGATAAAATACGCCATTGGCAAGGAATTATAAGAAATTCGTCCAACTTTGAAAGATAAATTTTTTTAAGGCATGAAAAAAAGGAGAAATGTCCAGAGGAAGAAGAGGTTAGGCCGGCACGAAAGACACTCCTCGACACAACGGAATGAAATTCTTTGACACAAAATGGAGAGTGCTTGGAAGAGCAAGTGTGAAGTCCGCCCTCTCAACTTGGAAAAATTCCTAAGGCACGGATAAAAAATGACAAAGTGGCAGAGAAATCTCCAAGGTCACCCAACCCAGAAAGATAGAAAATGAATTGTTTGGCTAAGTAAAAATGTCCAGAGGGGTCAAAAGTCCGCCCGGAGAGTTGAAATTTGGCAGACGAATTATTGAGCACATTTTGGCTAGGCAGGCAATTGGAAAATAAAATATTTGGCCGCAGACAAACAAACTTAGCCATGTATCAATTTTAAACGGGTTGGAATTTAATATTTTAATACTTTTAATTATTTTCCGGTACTTGGGAAATTTTAATTAAAAGTTCGAAGCACGGAGATTATTTGGAAGATTAAATTATTCTACCTTAGGTAAATTTAAATTTTCCATGATTCGAAGATTTAAAGTATGTTGGAAAATTAATTTTAAAACAATTAATTTAATATTTTTTGATATTTTCTCCAACACTTAGGCATTTTTTTAAGAAATTCGAAAATCTCAAACAGAGGTGGCACAGAGATAAAAATTGGAAACCTGCCTCAACGACTGAAAGTGAAATTAAAAACTTGCCAATCTAAGAAGAAAAACATTTCTAAAATTGGAAGAAAATCAAAGAAAAGAAAGCAATTCCTTGAGGAAAATCACACTTCTCAGCCATAAAATGAGTTTCAGCAACTCATTTCTTCACAATTTCGACTGAGAAGAAGCTATCTCTCTGGAATCTTCAGGGAATCGTTTGCGAAGGAGAATTTCATGAAAGTAACATTGTTGTGAGAATCAAGGAAGCAATTTCTTGTTGACAGGCATGATTTTTAAAAAGAAATAAGTTATTTCTTTGCTGAAAATCGTACTTCCCAGCTTTGGCGCACTTCCTCTGGCAGATTTTCACAATTTTTAAATTCGTTTGCAGCCAAAATACAATCTCTGAGGTTTGGAAATTAATCGATGGTGTTTTTATACCTCATTTCTATCTTCTACTTTCTTTCGGACGGCACGAGTTTCATTCATAGATGGGCGAATTTGTTCACTTTCAGCTTGCTTTTTGATGGAAATTCTAACTTAATAAGCTGAAAGTGCGATTTTATCCAACTACACCCCAGAGTAAATCGATTTTAAAAGGTCTTATATTAATGTTAAGTATTTTGTACTTGCAGGTTGACAGTCGATCAAGGAGAGACGTCCAGGCAAGCACAGATGAAATTCGCAAGCAAAGGATTGCAGCCGGAGACCAGAATAAAATCAAAATGGAAAAACATCTCAGACACCAACCTTGGCCACATTGACCTTGAGGAGTTCAAGAAAAGAATATACGGGCACAATGGACCTTTGCCAACGCCTACCACCAGGAGAATGAGAAATGAAATCTTTCAAGCTGCCGGATTTTTGCCTGCGCTTGAATGTGCTGAATTAGTGGTGGAATGTGCGCTTCATTATAATGCTGAGTTGAGACAAATTGTGGCACCTAACGAAAGAATATTGGCACATCTGGGAGAGTTGGCCATACAAGAGGCCTTTGGCATTCCTACGTATCCTAAGACCACCTACAAAACTAAGGAAGATGCCCAGAGATTGTATGATGAACAGCTTGACCTTTGTGCCACCAACATCAACAAGTCATGGCTGGACAAGCCTAGGCCGTCGGTCAAGAAAATGCCCAAGAAGTTGATGCGTACAGACTTCAAGGAGGACTATGGAGACATCATTATCTTGTTGAACAGAATAGCAGGCAGTCCTTTGGGGGCACCGTTCGAGCCGTGGATGTACTATTTTATTGAGGACATCACAGAGGGCATGAAGATGTTTAACTGGTCATGAATGATAAGCAACAACCTCCACGAGCAGCTTGTCAACTTGGAGAAAACTAAAATGTTTTATATGAGTTCTTATGTCATCTATAAGTTGGCTAGGACTTACAAGTACGCAGGCTTGATATGCAAAGGCATGGTCGGCAGTGGATCAAATGAGTTGAAGGCATATGATTGTTATCCACAGCTATAGTTGAAAGAGAAGGCTCACTTCAGGTGAGCTCATGATGACTTCCTTATGTATATCACCAGGATACTCCAAGGAGGGATGCATCAACGACTGACTCCTGAGGCCAAGAAGCTGATTGGAAAATATGGATCTTGGTTTATCCAGTATCCTCGATATACTTACATCAGAATCCAGGGATTCACTGGGAGCCCATATCGTTTGCCCATCTTCCCGACTAACAAGATGGTCCTATTGGAAGTACTAAGGCAGCTAGAAGAATTTCAAGGCCTCCAAAGGACAAAGCAAAAGGCGGTAGTAACCTTTCCCTTCTTTATAGGGAACATGCTAGAGTCTTGTCCATCATCGCAGGCAGCAAATAGTGCCAGGCTCGAGATACAGCATTACCCCTTTGCTACCTATCCATCTAGGAGCCACTTCGACCCGCATCATCACATCAAGACGGTGGATGGAAGGAGGTACAAGCATAGGGTTGAACTGGAAGATTTATGGGCAGATGTTGCAGACGAGTTTGAGGTTAGGCGAAAGATGTGGTCTAGACTACCTGTCAGCTTGATCAGAGCAACAGAACTTTGTCGAGTGCCGGATCAGTTGGAAGAAGAGGGACAATAGGTACAGACGCACCTTGATGAGAGCTTGCCTTTGCTGGTGGTCAAGTGGTCAGAACCCGAGCACGCCGATTTGAATACTTTGATGAGACCAGTCATCAAGTATACATAGTGGTGGGTTGATCAACAGATTCAGGAACTCAGGCGAAAAAGGATAACCTTGACTTATGATATGTTGAGTGAGGTGGAATCCTATTCTTCCCATGCAGACATATCCCAGGGCGTAGAGATGATAGAGGCCACCACTTCCAGGAAAAGGAAGGAGATAGTTGCAGGCAAGGAGCCAGTTCAAAAGCAGGCTAAGGTAAAGCCTTCACACTCGGCCGCATCTAGGAATATTGAAGAGATGCTGGCTACTGTAGATGCTTCACTGACTGACATTAGGGATCCTTCCCCGATTCCGAAAAACATTATGGAGCCTCAACTGAATGAAGATGCACCACCATCTCCCACGGGCACAGAAATATTGGAGTCTGATGATGAAAATGTGGACACCCAAAATGAGGATTTCCAGGAAGGAATGATTTCAGCTCTTAGGGGAATTCTGGATGTTCCTGATAGGGAAGATAGGCCGGAAGATGAAGGCATGGAGCAACCAATGATCCTGGATTGGCTAAGGGAGAGGCTGAAAGTACAGGCGCCAGTGGAAGAGCCAGAAGAGGATGACACTGTGAACTTCTTGGCCAGACTTACGCAGACTGCAGTCAAGAAGCCAACAAAGAAATTCTCGAGCATACAAAGAGATGAAGCCGGTAACAGAACAGTGCAGATTGCAGTGCCTACAGTGGACAGGCCACAGGAGGACATGGCTCCACAAGATTATGCCATCACAACCATTGACTTGGGTCCAACCACGAAGGGCCAGGAAATTGAAGACTTGGACAATTCTATGTCCACTATCAAGTCAAGGTTGGCAAAAGAGGTAGCCAAGAGGAAGGAGTGCCAGTTAGAAATTGAGCGCTTAAAAGAGTATATCCAGCACTTGATCAGGATAACACGGCAACTCCTCTTCTCCAAAACTCTTCGCAGGAGGAAGCCAAGGAGGTGGAAGAAAACAAGGTCATAGTTCGAGAGGCCAAATAATGGATAGCAATCAAGGGCACAGAAGCTGAGACATTCATGGAGAATTTGACCTTAGTTTACGGCCAAGCCACTTCACTACTTTCTAGACTAGCCGCTTGGTGGAAGTATGGGAGAGCCTTCCAGATGTGTAGGATAGGATAATTCCTTGCCTTAGGATTCTGAAAGGGATTCCTAAGCAAGAATTGATAGACGGAGATATCATTGCAGTTGGTGCGGCTTATGACTTCCATACTTGGTATTGGGCACTAACGACATGAGGTGAAGTCTTAGACAGAGTAAAGGTTGACAGTCTCAAGTTGGAGGAGCAGGTCAAAGAAGTTCAGGCCAAAATTCTCAACATGATTGCCAATATCCTAGATAAGGAGGCTCTATGAGAGAATGACCTGTAGTTAGAGGTTTTGAAAGGGAAGGTCCAAGAAGGCATCTTTGCCATCACAAGACCCATTTTGAAGCAGGACTGGGCCAAATTGGCGAACTTCTTAAGCATCCGAGAGTCTTTTGAGAAGACCAAGCCAGAGTGGGAGGATACCTTTGCCAGATGCGCCGAGAGTGTGGACGGACTGGAATTCAGGATCAGAATGCTTCCTCAGGTCACCATGGATGAAGTTGCCTTGATCGTGTCCAGATTCATTGAACACACGGCAGGGCGGGAGGATCGGGATGTAATTCCTTGAAAATAGCCCCAAGCGCCACATCACCCTATCAACTCTCAGTTCACTGAAGCCATTTTGGGAAACCCTAATTAGGGTTTATTTGTTTTGATCTTGGTCGTTGGCTCATTTTTAATCTGAGCCGTTTATTCAATTTTGTAAACTCTATATAAACTTGTTTACTCTCATTTACAATTTGTGAAGTGAGTTGTATAAGATTGTTGCGACGAAACTATTTCCGTTTATAAAAGCTCTTGTGCATGATTTGCTAAGAACCACTTTTATTTTCAAGTAGTGTGCAAGGTTTTAATATTTCTCCTTCAACACTTAGAGTAGAATTAGATTAGTATTTAATTCATATGTTTGTTAAGTGGATGATAGATTTGATAGCAGTGGTGGATAAAATTTAGCTCATACTTTTGTCAAATGGATGATTTGCATTTGATGTGTAAAGTTAGCCTGAGCCAGTAATTTGTGGATGCTTAACTTCTGTTTGTTTTTATCAATTCGAACATGAAAATTATTATCACTTCTGTTGAAGATTGCACCCACTTTGCGTAGTTGTCTGAAGGAGGTGAAACAAAGTGCAGTTACCCTATTTATCTAGTTGTTGCCGTCTCTTGAGTTCTTAGGCGTAGTTTAGATTTCTAAACCCTTATCCTTTTGCCTTTTTTTTGAAAATCCGAAATACCCATCAAAAAGAGCCTTCAAAGATAAAACCGTCTAAGTCCTCAATCTGCAAACAAATTCACGTAAGTCCCCTTGTGATTACCAACAATCACAACGCCCACTGGTCTTATCCACACGTCATGACCAGACCAAAAGAAACATTGGAGTTATTGTATTACCTTCTAGGTATTTACAATCACTTTTCAAGAGAGGATAGGAGTGTCCCTTGGGCATTTTTATTCTGTGTTTGGTGGCGTACTCAAAACACACACCAACAGCTCCTATATGCCCTCAAAAGGTTCAAACTGAGTTAAACTGCCCTACATTATCTCCATTAGTTGCATAGCTCACCAAACTACCCCTAGATGCCCCCCAATTGAACTTGAACAAATCTTCAGAAACATGCATGAAACTTCAAGTTGTTGGGTGTACAAGGCAAAAAAGCCTTTATTTTAGGGCCCTGTTGTGACCTTTTTCACACATCACCCCATCCAAGATGGGGACCCCCTAATTTTTGCTCCATTCTGGTCTTTTGGCTTTGGTTAGTGCGTCTCTCTCTCTATCTCTGGTCCTTCCGGGGATGTCTCGTCGTTTGACCCAGGTTGAAATATTGTTCAAGTCTGTGAAATTAGGGTTTTCATCCTTTAGGCTTATTTAAGGTCAAACTGAGTTATAAAATTGAAATCCAGGCTTGGTACGACTGTCAGAAGGCTTCCAGCAGAGTCCCCCTAAATTTTCACTATATTCCGGCAACTTGCTATTTTTAGTAAGCATTCAATTTGGGGCTATTTTGTCGAAATCTTGGAATCCTGTCAGTTCCACCACATTCAGGTAACATCAAGCTGCTTGCACGTAAATTTTGAGCCAGATCAGACAACTTGCTATTTTTAGCAGTTCAGGCTTCAGGAGCCATTTTCAGGGGTCAAACATATGATCCTTCATCGCATGTCCGGAGATTCCTTTTGGGTTTTTCGAGAGCTTCGCGAAACAGGTTCACAAGGCGAAGAAGATCAGATGGTGAAATTTTCGTGCCAAACGGAGCTACTGAAGTCAGAAAATCAAGAACTTACTATAAATAGCAGGTGGCTATAAATAGCAGGCTGACATGTGGGACTGGCAAAACGGGTTCACAAGGCAAGGAGGGTCGTATGGTGAAATTTTCAGGCAAAACGAAGCTATATGGGTCAAAAATCGAGGGACTTTCTAAAAATAGCTTGACTTACCCAAAATAGAAGGTGAAGATGAAGGCAGGCAGAGGTATGAAAAAGCTTCTAAGTGTTCAAATGGAAGTTGCCCTCGGAAAATGCGCCCTCAAGCAAAATTCTAAGTGTGTGAAAATTGTCTAAGGCGAAAACGAAAGCTCACCCCATGAAATGCGCCCTCAAGCAAAATCCTAAGTGTTGGAAAATTTTCTAAGTATAAAATGGAAGTTCAAAGGCTGAAATGCGCCCACCTTCAAGAGGATGAAACTTAGAAAATATTCTAAGGCAAGTAAAGTAAAACTCCCCCCTTCATTTGCACCCTCACTTGGAAACTCTACATGTTAAATGCGCCCAAGGAGGATGTGGCCTAGTAAAAAAGCGGCTAAGGCATGAAAAGAAAGTAGAGGGGTGGAAATGCGCCCTCAAATGGAAGCTCACCCCCTCATTTGTGCCCAAGGAGGATGTGGCCTAGTAAAAAAGCGGCTAAGGCATGAAAAGAAAGTAGAGGGGTGGAAATGCGCCCTCAAATGGAAGCTCACCCCCTCATTTGCGCCCAAGGAGGATGTGGCCTAGTAAAAAAGTGCTAAGGCGTGAAATTGAGAGTAAGCTATGTCAAATGTGCCCATGTTGGAGGATGCCTGGAAAAATCTAAGGCGTGGAAAGTAAAAAAAATGTGAGCATGAGGTGAGAATGTGCCCTCAAGTAGAAGTGGACCACATCAAATGCGCCCTTGTGCTAGGAATAGTTGGGCCGAAATTTTTCTAAGTATAAAAATGAAAGTGGCCATGTGTATTTGCGCCCCCAACTTGAAAGTTCAACATGCCAAATGCGCCCTCACCTTGGAAGAATATTGAAAGTGTTGGAAAATATTCTAAGGCAAAAGTGGAAGCTTCAAGGGTGAAATGTGCCTAGCTTGTTGTGGAGGTAAGTGAATATTTTTTTTTCCAAGGCATAGATTGAAAGCTTGCCACTCTAAATGCGCCCATGAAGAAGATGAGTTAGAAGGGATTTTAAGTATGAGAAATATAAAAATGGACCCTTCAAAGTGCATCCGAGGGAGAAAGGTCGGAAATTTTCCTAAGTAAAACAAAAACTCCCTAGGCCAAATGCGCCCAAGTTGAGCAAAATGATGAAAGGAGGTGAAGGCACCCAAAGAATGAAAGGACTTAATTTTATTTCTAAGCGAGTGAAAGTGAAGAGGTTGAAATAAAATGCCAAGGAGAAGTATACGCCTAGGGGGGATGAAAATTTAAATTTTCTACTAAGTGTATGAAGTGGAGAAATTCCTAGGGCGTGAGAATTTGAAAAATTGAAAGAGTGGGTGAATATGAAAATTTTCCAGAGGCATCTAAACGGGGTTGACAACTTGATGAAATTTTTTTTCTAAGTAAAAAATTAAATGAACCCGTTCAAAAGGCACCCATGAGTTAACAGAGTTTAAAAATTAATTTCCTAAGGGAAATTTTAATATTTTCAAAAGAAATTCGTTTTGCCTAGATTATTTTCCTGACGGAAGTTAAATCTCAGAGGATGAGTTATTTCGGGCAGGCAAGTGATTTTAAATCATCCGGAGTTAAATATTTCAAAGAGAAAATTTAAAATGTCTAAGGCAAATTTTATGAAATCAGGGATTTAAATGACAGACATTTTAAAAAATTGGAAATGAATTTACAACTCCCACAAATTTTTCAAATCAAATTTATTTAAACACTACGAGATTTTAAAGTGGGATTTTCAAACCGAAGCAAGTGATTTTTTGCTCGCAAGTTGTTTAAATCACCAAGAGTTAACTGGCAGACCAAGAGGAAAAATTCGAATTTTTACAAGGAAGGAATCATTGTTAATGGCAACTGCCATAATGACTGGCTGGCGACTAGCCCACTGCTGCGCCTGAATTAGAAGATTCCGAACGAAGAGAGTGGAGAATTGATGAGGGTGCTAAAAATAGCCCTAGCCTTACTTGGCAGGATTCTTCGAGAAGAATTATTTAAACAGTCTCTTCTCTCATTCCTCCTCACATTTGTTGAAGTTGCTGAAGAAGTTCTTGAGAGATTGAAATATTTTCGAAGTTGTTGAGGAGAGAAATTCCTTGAGAGTTTATTTTATTTCGGAGTGTTGAGTTGCTGAAAGGGTGAAGTGCTGGAGAATTTTTTTTATTTGCCGAGACTCTTTCTTTCGAAAAGATTGAGAGTATGTTGCTGCAATCTCGAAGTTGAAGGTTGAAGTTGTTGCAGATTTTCGGAGTTGCTGGAAGATTTATCTGTTGAAGTTGCTGCAGAGTGTTGAATTGCAGAACTTTATTATGTGCTGAAGACCTTATTCTCGGAGTGCTGAGGAAGTTTTTTTTTGGAGCTGCAAAAGAGTTGCTGCAGATTTTAGTTATTCGAGCTGCTGAAAGTTAGTTGCTGTTGAAGTTGAGAAGAAGTCAAAAGTTGCTGAGGTTAACGGAAGTTGAGGCAAAAGATTTAATTTATGTTGTGCTGAGAAAGTAGCCACCTTGCTGAAAGTTAGTAGTTGGTTGTGATTTTCTTCGCCAGTCAGAAGTGCAGTCGTTAAAAGCTCCTTTATAAGCTTGAAAGTTTTTACACAGTACGAGGTTTGGAGTTAGATAATTATGCTGAAGAATTTTATTTTCAGAAGCTAACTCCATGTCCGCAGTCGCCTTGAAGGCTATTTATTTTATTATAAATCTACAAGCTAACTTATTGTTATTCTATTCTATTTTGCAGATGGTTGGAGCAAAGGATGTTGCTGGAACAAGCAGAGTCGCAGGCAGAGCTGCAAACACCGAAACGGCCAAGGCTAGCTCATCGCGGCAGGCAATGATTAAGAGGCTCGCCAAGTCAATTCTTCCAAAGTCGGCAATTTTCTCCAAGCTGGCAGGGTTAAGTGACACCAACCTCAGGTCATTTAATCTAAATGCACTCAAGTCTAGGATGTACGGACTGGGAGGCCATCAACCATTAGTCACGGCACATAACATCATGAAGAGTGGTATCTATGCAGCCGCTGGTTTTCCACCAACAATTCAGTGCCCGGAGCTAATTATGGAGTGTGCAAACCACTACAAGCCGGAGTGTAGAACCATTGTCTCGCCGGATGGCAAATTGCTTGCCAACTTCACGCCAGATGCCATCGGAGAGGCATTTGGGATTCCTACTACCGAAAAGATGCTATATAGATCAAAGGAGAGGGCAGATAAAATGTAGTCCACCTCCTTCGAGAGGGTTGCTGCAGTCATCAACAGAGTTTGGATGCAAAAGCCAAAGCCACCTTGCACTAGACTCCCAAAGCAGATAATTGCCGAAGATGTAAAACAGGAATACTGCGACTTGATGATGATGCTGAGTCGAGTAAATGGGAGTGCACAAGCCTACTTCTTCGAGCCATGGATGTTCTACTTCATTGAGATCATATTGGAGGGAAAGGAATGTGTTGACTGGGCAAGAATGATCAATGATAACATAGATGAGCAGTTCAGGAGACTGAGGGGGACAAAAACCTTTTACATGAGCTCGTATGTGATATATATGCTGGCAAGAATGACCAAGTATCGAGGGATTACATACAAGGAGCCAATAGGCTGTGCACTTGATCAGTTCAAAATCCATGAGGCCTGCACACAGTTGCATCTAGCTAACCCTGCCAGTTACAAACGGGCTAATGATGCATTCACAATGCACATCACGAGGACCCTTCAGCGGAGAACGCAGCAAAGAGTATCCAAAGAGGCACAAGCATTGATCGAGGAATACGGATATTGGCCCATCCAATTTTCAAAATTCACTTACATTAGGCTGCAGGGGTTCACTTCGTATCCATACCAGCTACCGAGGTACCCCACCGATCACATTATAATGCTAGAAATATCTAGGCAGTTGATCACCTATGATAAGATTCAGAAAAAGAAGAAGAAGGGTGGACTTGACTTTCCTATTGCTATGGGAAATTCCACTGAAGTGTGTCCCTCCTTACAGGCAGCTCGAGAGGCAGAGGATGAGCTACAATTCTATCATCTATCGTATCACGCAAGCAGACAGGATTTTGATCCGTACAGAAACATCCGAATGATATAGAACGTTGAGTACTGACACAAGGCCCACATTGAAGACTTTTGGGCAAATGCTGTTGATGAGGTTGAAATAAGGAAAAGGATGTTTTCCAGGCTTCCCCTCAAATTGATCAGGGAATGTGAGATCATCCCAGTTCCTGACCAGGTGGAAGAGGATGTCAATGTTATGCAACTCGACTATGGTTCGGTTAGGGATACTCCGGTCCCACCACCTGATTGGTCCGAGCAAGAAATCATGGTCTTGGACACGCTCTCGATTCCGGTGTTGACTTTCACAAGGGCTTGGGTCGATAGACATGTATGCAGACTTAAGAGCAGATCGATCGCCCTTACTTATAGCTTGATGGGTGACCCAAGGCCATTATCGGTGAAAAGGGGAGAACAGGTTGCTCAAACATCGGAAGCACATGTAGAAGTACCAACTGAGCCGATACCGTTGAGGATGGAACAAGCATCGCCTATGCACTCACAAACTCGGTCTTCGAGTTTAAGAGTGATTTCATTGTTTGCTGATCAGAGGGCAGGATTGGGTGAAGAGCGGGAGCTTAAGGAGGTGGATCAACCCAACATCCGGGAATCAGATAGTATAAGCGTCAGTGTATCCAGGGCTGGCCAACAAGAAGAAGAAGATGAAACAGTGGCTGACACTCGTTTCCAACAGATGTTGGACATGACGTTGGAAGAAGAGGAAAACACAGAACAGGGGACCCAAGGGTCAGGAGATACACAGCTCGTGGAAGATGATGAGCCCGAGCATAGCAGTGCAAGAAGAGAAGAGATACACGAGGTGGAGGCAACAGAAGATCAGCTCCTCGTCGTTTGCAATCCGTAGCAGATGGTGCCGGATTGGCTTTCAGACAGAATGAGAAGAGAACCCGAGGATGATACGGATCTAGCCATTGAGATGGAGGAGTTCCTTAGGAGGATCAGTGCGCCATCAGAAAAGAAGAGGGCCAGGAAGTTTTCAAAGATCTCGACTGATGAGTCAGGCTCTCGCATGCTTCAGGTGGCTGTTCCGAGAGAGGATTGTGATCGAACCGAGGAGAGGCCCGAGAACTATGTGATCACCACCGTGGAGTTGGGTCGTCCTACGGGAGCCCAAATTGTCGAGGAGTTCGATAACTCCTATCAGGCGTTGAAGGATCAGTTGCTCCGCACGGAAGGAAAGTATGAGAAATTGAAGAAGGAGCACAAAACCTTGATAGGATATGTGCAGAGTCTAGCACGTCCAGGTGAATCGGCAAACCCAACAGTAGAACGTCCACCAGAGCTTCCGAGGGAGTCAGTTGTTGGCTTAGAGGAATTAAAGAAGATGGAAACGAAAGCAGACAAGTGGGTTAGCCATGTTCGTACTGAGACAAGGAAATTCATGGAGGACCTCGCCAATGCTTATCGGCAGGCCTCAAGTATTTTGGCACGGATTGACATGGTGGATCGGGCTTGGGGCGATACCCGCATCTATCAGATGAAGACTGTACTTCGTTTGGGGGCTTTGATGCATATACCTCTAGAAACCCTGGTAGATGGAGGTGTAATACAGAGGGGTGACAGGTATGATTTCACCAGCTGGTACTCCTCGGTGGTCACAGGCCGTGGATTTCACGATGCAGCAAGGGAAGATTCAGCCAGAGTGAGGAAAGCAATGGGTAACATCTTGGAGGGAGTCCTTAATACATTAGAAGCCATATTTGCTAGAAAGTTGGCCCCAGAGGAAATAACTGCTGATGGCTTGAAAGATAAATTGGCTCCGTTTTTCTCAGTTGCGAGGTCGCTTGTCCTGGATGACTTTGAGAATGTCTCCACTTTCTCCAGTATAATTCAGCATACCTAGGACGCCTTAGCGGCATGGACGAAGTCTTGCATCCGGCACGGACAGACGGTAGCGGTATTGGAGTTCCATCTCAACCACATTCCACTGATTTCTGCCTAGGAGGTTGAAGCGGTATTGGCCTGGTTGATTGAGTTTGCTATCCGGGAGAAGGCCAGTGGGAACGCGCTGCTTGATGAGGATCTTCTTGATGATGGTAGTGGGCATTAATTGCTCATTATGATTCCTACAGGGGAGTGGAGAATATTCTGTGCATTCATTGCCCACTCCTCTCTGTGGCGGTTTTTAGGGCAGAAACCCTAATCAGGGCATAGGTGGCTCAATCTGAGCCCTTTATTGTAATCAGATCTCAACCGTCCACTGAATTGGACCTATTATAAAAGGGGCATCCCCCCTCATTTGTAATCTATTAGACATTAGATCAAGAATTGAATCAGAGCGAGAGTAGAAGGCATATAGCATTTAGCTTAGAAGTTAGCTTAGATTGAGGAGGAAAGGAAGTTTTCCCATTGAGGACTTTGTAAGAAGTTGTTGTGAACACTCTCATAATATAAAGATTTATCATTGTTTGGTGGTTCTATCTTCTATTGTGAGTAGCTAGCAAGGCTTGTTCGTCTTTCCAATTCAAGTGGATAGAGTAGAGTAGACTTTGTTTATGCAAGTAGTTGTTAATTGTGGAGTGTGGCGTTGTGATTTGAGCATATCTTCTTTCATCCATACCACTAGCGGGCTTACTGACGGTAAGTTCGCCTTGCGTGGTCAACTGGAGTATTGGCACTTAACTTCGATTGTGGCTCATGTGTTTGTATGCATCGTAGTGATGGTATGAACATGTTGTGTCATAGTTTGAACACCTTTTCTCATCCCTTGAAGATTGCACCAACTTTGTCGGAGTTGTCCGAAAGGAGACAAAGCAAAGTTTGGTTTGAAGATTGTTTAAGTCGATCCTCGTCCTCCACCCTTTAGAAGTAGAATCCCTATCCCTATCCCTTTTTAATTCAGCATTTTCCGGGTCAGTCCAGATACCAAAACGATATTTGTCAAATCTTTCATGTCCTAATTGCTTCACATGATCGAACAACTACGTAAGTCCCCTTGGAATAATCCAGCAAAACACATCAACCAACTGAGTCTATTTGCAATGAGAGGAACCTTGGAGTCGAACACATGAACTTTCAAGCAATCTTACCATGTGGGACACTTTGATCAAGAGAGAATAGAGTGACCGTTGGACAACTTTATTCTGTGTTGATGTCGTCATAAAAAACACGTCAACAGGCCCCAAATTGCCTCAATCTATATGCTTATGGCTTCAAACTCCTCTTAACTCCAATTATATCCATGTGGGCTTCTTAAACAAATGTAAACTAACCGAAAGCATCACCAAATTGAAAGTTTAACCCACTTTGACTGTTTGGACTCATGACAACCTACACATGATGAGATGCATGTGAGGGAAGATAACTAGGTGCTTCAAAGTGGTGTAGGAGAAATCATTAGTCTATTAAATGATGCATGCTCTCACAACTTTATATATCCATCACCCTATCATGTAAGGTTAACTCAATTACCCTTGTTCTCTCGTTCTCTGTCACATACTCTTCAAAACTGCCCCTGGATCAGGTCACATTTATTTGAATTCACTATCTTCTCAATTGCATTACTTCCCTCTTTGATAACTCTTCCCTTCTTATAGGGTTGTCCTTTGGAAACCATATTCTTGACTGTCACAACATGTAACCTTCATTTGTGGCATGGTCCTCAGCTCCTCATTGGTTAGACAAGTTCATATCTAAATTCTCATGAAACCCTGTAAGGTGAGTTCGTTTCAACTTGAGATTTTCTATAAAAACCTGCCCTCTATCAACTTTTCATAAGCAATGTCCTCCAATGATATTCCACAGTTCATAACTCTATTCCATTTTGGCAGAACCATGCATCAACACTTCCATTTCATCTAAATGACTATCCTTCCTTTTGCAAGGATTTTTCATGCTTAACTACCCTACTATCTTTTCTTTATATTTATCATGACAGTCCTCTTTGATGAGGTCATTGGTTTTAACATGGTGAATGTCCATCTAGTGAACTACACTGCCTTAATACTGTACTAGCATTTGCAAATTTGAAATGACTATCATCTCCTTTTAAGGTCTGCCTCACAGTTATGAGGACTGTCTTCATGATGGTAATCATGTTTCATCTTTTGTGGCCACTCCCCTTTGCATATTTCAAGTTGACTGTCTTCTTCATCCTTTGTTTATCTTCCATCATGTTCTTTGTCTTGATTCATGTCATGTGATAGTCCCTTCCAATCTGCCCTTTTGAAAACTATCATATGACCTAATTTTAGGCAAGGACTGTCATGACAGTCATAAAGACTGTCCTTGGACTGTTATTGAATGTCCTCTGTCATTTATGACTGTGATTATCACTATGCACAAGAATAAGCATTGTAGGGATTGCCATGCTTGATGATATGACTGTCCACGTCTTTAAGTACCACTGTTTTCCTTCCATTGACTCCCAAGTTCACTGTCACTTCATTAAGACTGTCATGCCTAATGGGACTGCACTCTCTAAACATTTATCAACTATCATGCTATGCTATAAGCACTATCCACCTTGGATCAATATCACTGTCCTTTAACAAATTTTCCCTTCTCTGACCTTGTGAATATAAGGATTGTTGTTAGCTCTGTATTTGGACTGTTATGCATTTGAAAGGGTTGTTTCATGTCATGTGACTGTCTTGGATATTTGTGATTGCCTAATCCATGTATTTGGACTGTCATGCATTTGAAAGGATTGCCTTACATTTAACCTATCTTCCATTACACCCTTGTTATGATTGTTTCTTGCATGGTGACTATGAAAGCATCATGATATTTGTCCTCTTTAATGGACTGTTGACTATCATTCTTTTTTTTGCAGGTCTGAGACTTTATATCTTTATAATGTATTCACAGCCTTATCACCGTCTTTAATGAAATGACTACCTTCGGACTTTCATGGTTGAATTTTGTCCTTTATCCTCTTTTGACTATCTCACTTTGGTAAAGACTATCTTTCATCCCTTGTTGCCTTATGATTTGTCATATTTAACAGTTGCTTATCATTGCCTTGTTTCTCTGTCTTGACCCTATTCGTTATGAAAATCATAACTATATCTAAGTTCTTCATTATCATTTTGTCAACATAAAATGAGAAAGGCTTTATACATAGTAACAAATAAATTGACAAGATTTTCTTTGTAGCCTATCACAAGGATATGGTATACTCACAATGGTCAAAACCTTAACCTTATAGTGATATTGACTCCTGACAGGGGTTGGGAGAAGATTTTGAATGCTCCTCATGGCCATAAACCAATATTTCAGTGGATATACCAAGTGATAACTCACTTCACCTTTCAAAGGGATTCCTTGTTATTCTCTTGATCCTACTACCCTTTTAACAAAAAATTGATTAAAACATGAAAATCCTAGTCTAGTCTGTGATGAACATTTTCTCGCCTTGGAATTGTCAGTCTTCATAAACTTTTGTTTTCATTTTCACTGTGAATGATATCTTTATTCTTTGCATTGGACAGTCCATGGTCTTATGGTGTTGCTCAGCTAGACTTTCAAACTATGAAGAGTACTATCATCTACCATGAAATCCTTGTCATGTATTCTTCTGACTGTCATACAACATTGACAAAAGTATTGGTATAGTAGTAGCCTCGAGTCTTGACCATTATTGCCATTGCAGAATTGCAACTTCTTCCAATTTAGACATAAATTATAGAAGGTATTTGTACAATAAAAATACCTCTAGAATCCAATGCATCTGACCAAGAGGATTGACTGATTTTAGAACCAAAGGTAGGGGTGAATACTAAGAATGAGAAGCCATTCTATATAGAGAACCTCTCTATTTTTGGTAACTGCATCACTGCCCAGATAGATGTGCTCAACAACCCTTGAACATCTCCTCCACTGCCAACACAAACATGGAAACCTAGTAATCATGCTGCTCCTGCAATATCATTGATAATCCCTTTCAAACTCCCAAAACAATATTTTACTGTTAGAGTAATCATGCATTAGCTATTAATTGATTAATCTTTAATTAATTATTAGTCTAATTTATTCTCATGCACTTAAAACTTAGGAGTGATTTACTATGTTAACTAGAGAGCTATTATTAGATCATTTTGTCTCATTGTATGAGATGTTGACACTTGTCATGATCTAATCCCTTTACCATTTAGGGTTGCTCTTATATAGCACTCAACTCTCATTGTATTATCTCTCTAGCTCTCATATCATTTTGATAGTCTTTTGCATTTGTAGTTTTTTCTTGTTGAAGAATATAACAATTCTTTGTTTGCAAATCTCTTGTATGGAAGGTGTCTTTGTTCATTGTTTGATTATGTGACTTGTGCTTTTCACAATTCTAACATTTACTATCCTAGCATTATGTCTGCAATTCTCATCACTTGAGCAAGCAGCCCCTTGTCTTCTATAAATGATTAAGGCATTTTCATAGTGATTTTTAGCTTACTGCCCTTTTACAAACTCTAAGGCTAGCTCTTCCCATTCATATGACTGTCCTGCTCTCTATGATGTGTGATCTGCAACATCACTATTATTCACTTTCTTGATCATTTGTCCTTTTACTGTACATTCCCTTGTTCACTGTCATAGCGCTATTCCATTACCAACATACCCATTATCTGTAAAATGCTTTATGATATCTTTCCATACCTCAACATTATCCGTGAAAAGTTTTGCATTTCCAAAGATATACAGATTGATTCTAGCCTTTGAAAAGGCAACATAAACTATGATTTGGAATGTTAAGAAATCCGGTCAGAATAGTAATGTTTGGTGGCTTACAACTACAAAAAACTGATTAAGTGCATGCAAAAATGAAATACCATATCAGTTTCCATAGCATTGGATATGCTTCCAAAACAGTTCCAGCTTCCAACAAAAGCCTATCAAGATTTGGACCTGCAACATCAACTAATACAGTTCTCTTCTCTCCCAAAGAATCCATGCATCCCCATTCATTACATCATGTATGAATATAGCCATGCATGATTCTTGTCGAGGAACCTAAATTCTGCAATGGTCTTTGTATGAAGAATTATGAAAGTATCTCCAGTGGCCTTCACCACTTCCAAGGTTGTTTTAGTCTTCTTGAAAAATTAGAAAGATAATGCTGCTTGGAACTTGGTAGTGCATGCCCCAAATGCTATTGGTTGATAAGCCAACCAATAAGTCAATAAAAGTTACAAAATGATTAGTAACTACAATTCACTTTAATAAAATCAATCATGGTGATTATCTTGCATCACAACACCAGAAGTGGTAACCAGATGTTAAAATTTCCAGCAAAGCTTAAGGTCTCATTTTCTCCAAATCTTCATCCCGATCTAAGTCTGGCCAAATCAAGTCATGTAACACTACTTCCTCTGACTCTTTAGCAAGCATTTTTAAGTCAGTGCCCTTAATCTACAGAATAATCCATTACTCCATTGGACCTAGTAAATAAATAGTTGAAAAGAATAATCCTGGTGCATTACAAGGAGTTGTTGCTCGGTTTTGGGTGGATAACATGTCATGATGTCCCTAGAGATTTGTATTTCCCATAAGGAATACGCATGTAAGAATCTAGATCTTGGTACTTTTGGCCAGTCCAAAAATGAAGTATTAAATTGCAACATTAATGATGTCAATGGGTTTTTGTAGCACACAGTTTTTGTTGCCATAGAGGCTTCTTGGTCTCATTAAACTTAAAGATTATGAATAGACTCTACAGATCCAAACTTCACCGAAGGTCTTGATTACCTCAACAACGTTAAATTCTTGACAACACAAAGGAATACCTAGCAGAAAATGAGAGAAAAATGCACAGGTCTAGCAACGTGGGTGAAGAGAATGCATGTTTGGAAACTCTTTTAATGCAAGAGATGTGCCCAAAACCTCCACTTATTCCCTGCAACGCGCCATGCTCAAAAAAACTTCTCCAAACGTAGGACATGAACAAACAACATGGTTTGTGATGACTATTTAAAATGGTGGAAAAAAATAGACTAACATTTCATTAAGGGCTTTTAGTGATCATTTATAGAGGGATTGTAAATGTCTTTTTGATAGATGTGTGTAATGCTTGAGCACAAGATAAAAGGAAAATATTTGAAATTTTGATTCTTTGTATTGTTGAAAACTCACATGGTGAGGATTCACATTTTATCAAAGGTTTGAATAGATAATTTCAAGAATTGTCAATGCATAGATAATTCTTGAAGCATCTTTTTTCTTAGGTTTTCCCTCTTTTCGTGTATAGTTTTATAACCTTTATTTGTGTTTAGTGCAACCATATTTGTCTATGACCCATGGCTAAGTATTAGTTTGTGTGTGTTTTCTCTTTGCAAGTTTACATCCCAATATCTTTTAGGATCCTTGATATGTCCCCAAACATGAGCCACAATTAGAATGTTCTAGGTTTTACCATTTCTTTATTCGTAGTTTTTTAGTTTTTATATATCGAGGCTTATCGTTTTATTTTATGGCTAAAATCCCAGTCCTTATTTATTTTTGTGAACCATTGTTGCACCAAGTTTCTATTTTGAAGGTGAATTGATGTGTAGGTTGAATTCTCTAAGTTATGTCTTTATTCCCTTGCACTCAATGACTTAATTGGACTCACTTTCCATTAACCTAATGTTGTCAGTTTTATTTGATTAGTTCAAGGGATTATACAATATAAATTTTACTTTGAAATTGGGTCTTTGCTGATTTTCCACATGCCAAGTTGTTATTGCATTGTGAGGGGCCTTTGTATCATGCTTTCAATTTTAATACTTATTGTCAAGCCCACAAGCTAGCACTATGGTTTCATATGTCATTAATTTTAGATTGTCTATTGCTAATTATTATTAGTAAATTGTTATCTTCGAGTATGAGGCACCTCCTAATTGATTAATAAAGGCTTTTTTGTATATAGAAAGGAAATGGAGATTCATTTCATATATGCTAGGTGGGAGTTTCTTATTACATCACATAATTCCTTTGTATCTTGATTTTAGTTATACGCTCCACCCTTGGTAACATTACGTGTGATGGTTCTTGTCACAAGGTTTGAACATAACAGGTGTTATTGGTTGTGATGATGTGGCAAGGTCTAATTGCATCACCCAAATTATTTGCACCACAATTTCTAAGAATTGATTTCCTTTTGTAATGTGATGAGTTTTTATCTTTACAATCGTATATAGGTATATTGACCTAGGAAACATGTGGGTAACTATTATTGCATCATGTTATATCTTGAGGGTCCCACTTTCACATTTGTGATGTACAATAGATGCATAAAGATGACAAGTTAACACATTTTTTGAATTAGTTTTCAATATAAAGTTATTTCATTGGACACTATGGTTGTCATTTTTCTGATATGCAACATGACCTCAAGTATTCCAAGGTGTCATAGTGAAAATATAAATTGGATTCCTCTCAAATCTCTCTCCATAAGATAAAATAATGGTTCATGATAGTCATTTATCTAACTCATTTCAAAGAATGAATAGATAGAATTCAGAACATAATCGAAAGACTTGGTAATTATGTTTTTCATTTCTTGAACTCATTCATTAATTTAACACAAAAGTTGGTGTAGAGAGTGAGTTAATCTATTTGCATTATATAGGTTTGTTTGAAGCTTATTATAGACAAGAAAAGATCAAAAAATTTAGAGTAGAATTGCAACAAAGAGGATATTGACAATATATTTTGTATTCAAATATAATAGGGAAAGATCTACAAGATTTTAGTAGCAATTAATAATGGGTTCAAGTCCTTTTAAATCTCTAAAATTTTCCACAAATTTAAAATTTAGGGTTTGCATGGATATATTAGTCAACATTTGTAAACACCTAGTATATTTTAAGAATCTACAATTCACCATCAATCCCTAATATACTAGATTGTTCAATAATTCTTCATTTCCCAAAATGAGTCATGTTTCCTCCCAAGATGGTAGGATTAAAAGAAGCTTAGACCATGAATTGATTAGTTAATTTACTAGATATGCAAAGAAATCCAAGCACATCCAACATATTGGTATATTTTTTGATAGATTATAGGATAGAGATAAGATAATTAGAGATGTTATCATCCTATTTATTGGTTGAAATTGTTTGAGTATTGTCACTATTAGGCCAAGATACTTACCCTTGTATCTAACATATGGTTGTTAGACTTGGGTTACTTGGTTTAATCTGAAATGTATTTTTCAACGCTAACCTTATACATGTCATATGTAGTCAATATAATCCCAAGTCCAAAAAATTGAATGGAGAGAATGGAGAGGTACTTCTCACTTTAAATAAGGAGTTAATTAGGAAAAAAAATTAACCTAAATTCTCATGCAAACTAAAAACAATTTAATGAGCTATGTTGGGAATACATAAGGTATAAGAGTAGTTACAAAGTTAAGTGGTTTCCTGACTACAAATTAAGGAAAGCATATGGGAAAATTTCCAATTCCTTTAGAGGAGATTTAACCTTTCAATTTTGATACATTTGAACAATACTTTAGAATTTCATATATATAGCTTTGTGTCAAGTTATAAGGATAGACTATAAAGTGTAGATGCCTCTATATATTATGATGATTTTTATAGATATTCAACATAATTATGTCAATAGGATATTTTATTTTGCATAATGTTTGGTGGAAGGAATTCACAAGGAACTAGTATCCCTTAAGGTTGACAAGATAATCCCATATTTTAGATGGTACTGTATGTTATGTCATGTTTTCTTATATTCTAAGAAAGACACGGGAAATTTACCTCAAGGTTATATGTGTGTCATTAGAAAAAAAAATCTAATATAAATTTAGAAAAGAGCATATGTGTGGGATATGCATTGCCAGAATTCAAACTATTATATTTTTTAACACTATTTCATGCATAGAATTCTAAATATGTTAAGGTATTAATGAATAGAATTTTTGATACCTTTGTCAATTTTTTGAGACCAATACAATTTGAGCCTAGAGTAGAATATGATCATAGTTAGGTTGATTAATTTTATCACACAAATAGTACAATCATTAGAGTGTATAGAGGTAAAATGAAACCACATGTTCTTCCTTTTTTGGTGCCTAATAGGATTACTCTTTTGAAACCATGTGGTAGCTTAAAATGAAGCAGATAAAATTCATTTGAGGCAATATACTTGAAAAGATTTTTTCTCGTAGAAAATTGAAGTTTTTTATTTTAATATAGCTTACAAAGAGATTCTTGAGCTCTTAGAATCAAAGTTGATGGTATATATGATAAATTTTGAGAATGAAATAAGGTATAACTTTGAACTTCTTATTGACAAGACTAGAAAGGAAGTGGGAAGATCGAGTTATGAGCATCAATTTGATGAATCTAAAGATTTGATTAGAAGTTACCTAACCAAAAAAATAAAACAAAAAGGAATAATTGGACATGTATTATCTATGGTGAGAAAACAAGAAATTCCCTTGACATAAATTATCAAGGTGCATTCAATGATGTTATGGACCTAGTTGCTACAATGAAGATAATGTTGGAAAATTTTGATACTTCATAAATGATACCTATAATGGCTACTATATAACTTGTTCCTATCGTTGATACTATAGAAATAGGAGAGCATATTTAATAGGAAATTCCACAACCAATTTGTCAAGTCCAAGGTTATCTACTATATCAATTGCTAGTGGCGAGCACCCCATAAAGATTATATAATATAAAGGGTATAGCCTTTGGTTGATTATGATACTGCTAAAGCTAATGATATTTATTTTAAATTAGGATATTAAGTGAATTATTGATTCACCTAGAAAGCCTAGTTTTGTTGTCCCTTTTAAGAGAATATTGTTGAATTTGAAAGAAGGAGAGAAAGTAGTACAAGATGTTAGAGCCTTGGCTTGCCAAAAGTTTAGGGATTTGAGGGAATTCTTAACTAGATAAAATGTTAATGATGATTAGAGTGGATTAATTAATTAATTTGGTTCAGATGAATTAATGAGTGAGGGCTAAGGTTGGATTAATCAAATTAACAAACCTTTAGAATAAGGGGAAAACATAATAAATTAAATAAAAATTAATTGATTATAGGAATAAGTAATATTTGATTAAATAATTAATTATTTAATTAATTATGAGAAATTAAATTATGGTGAATTGTGATGATTAATTAATTTAATTAATTATGTGACAAGGTCAATTTCGAGGTGTCTACAAAAGCGATAGATTCCAATAGCGATAGATGCCAATGTATAGGGTGTGAAGCTATAGACTTTATTTTTCAAGAGGCAGTTATTATGAAAGTAGTGACATAGAAAGCTATAAGAAGCATAGAAGTTAAAAAGGGGAATAATTATACAATAAATATTATAGAAGAATCAATTAAAACTAAACTAATAGAGGAAGTATTCTAAAAGCTTTATTTGATAGGGTGGTTGTTGCTTCAACCAAGAAGAGGATCCTATTATGAATAATGTATACTAATAACAAAAAATCTAAAGTCATAAAATAAATACTGAAATTAATTCACAAAATATTGATTATTACAAGATGATAATCAATGGAAAGACTTATGGAATTAATAGAAAAAAGGTTAGATAGAATTATCAATAGCATGACTTCAATAGCCATTTGAAAATAAAATACAAGGTAAGACTAATTTTAAAATAAGTTGTAGAATTTAAATTAGTTAGGATGATAACATAAACTGGATACATCACTGCAAATATAGTCTCATCTAGATTGAGTCTGGCTTAGATAATTATGGGGAAGTAAGTTAAAAAAAACATAGGTTTGTTTATAATCTTATTACTAGTCTAAAGTCTAAGAAAATAGGATAAAATAAGTCCTAAAACATACTATGAGCATGATCACTAAAATGAATGTAATATATAAAATAAAAATTGTAAATGAGATAATTTTAACCACTTTAGTAGGCTTATGTCATGATAGGTTATATAATTATGCTAAAGTATAGAAAGTAAATGTTAAAAATAAATTACATAAAGTGCATTATTGAAATTTAAACTATTTTTAAATACTATACAAAGGACATATAAACATGTGAGGGTCTCCACCTCAATTTGTTTCCAATATGTACTTATTTACAAAATAAACACATAAGGAAAAGAGGTCAAATAAAGGGAGAAAATAGGATAAAATAAGCCCTAAAACATGCTATGAGCATGATCACTAAAAGAGTGTAATACATAGAATAGAAATTATAAATGAGATCATTTTAAATCTAGTATTTTTCCCCCACTTTGTTGGGCTCATGTCACTAGTTGATATAGCTATGGTAAAGTATAGAAAGTAAGTGCTAAAAGTAAATTGCATAAAGCACATTGTTGGAATTTGAAATATTTGTATATAATATACAAAGGACATGTGAACATGTGAGGTTCTTCAACTCAATTTTGACTTGTTTCCAATATGTACTTATTTATAAGATAAATACATACGAAAAACATTCAAATCAAGGATTATAATAAACTAAATGTATATAATCTACATCTATAGAAAAATATTAAACATGGATTAGAAAGATAGAATTTTAAAAATAGGAGCAAGAGATGTTGGAAAAACAAGAGTCAGGCCAAGTTGAATAAAATAAATTATCTTAAGAAACTCGATGTTATAAATCATAAAATTGGCATAGGGACAAAAATAAGGATGGATCAAGGACCATTAAAAAATGGCTTAGGTACCAAACAAATGTGGTGTTGGAGCTAACAATTAATTACTATAAAACATAATAATAAAATAAGAGGTAGATAGAAGCAGGCCTCACCCTTAAAATGATGGCATAATAGAATTTGTATGTCATCAACTTAAAGGAAAGGAGAAAGGACGAAGATGTGAAAATAAATATGGTAAAGAAGGAGTCAAAAATAGATATATAACAAACTAGGATATAAAGAATAGAGACATATAAAGAGGGAAAATACCTCTCCAAGGAATAAGGAACAAATGAAGTTTTTCCTTCATAATGAAGGCAAAAAAAAAAAAGAGAAATACTATTATCTAAAAAGAAAGAGAAATCAAAATAAAAAAAGAAACACTTGGAAGTATGTGTTGGGAAATAAAATAAATTTCCACTATTCATATTAAGAAGAAAGTTGTGTACTTTTTAGATCTCACAAAATTTATAACTTGTAAAATTTAGTTTTAGAGAAAAACGAGAATGAGAGAATAAAGTAGAAGAAAAATATACAACATTCACTATAAAAAAGAGACAAAATATACACCTAGGGTAAACCCTATTGGGTAGAAAATCCCCACCCTTCAAACACCACAAAAGCCTTGTACTTTTCATATAATAATCACAATATAAAACACCAATTTTAATATAGAGATTGACATACATCTCTAATATATTTATTGGTTCTCACAAAACATGTCATTTACCTTAGTAAAAACATAATCTCCTCTTTTGGTACCCTAATTTAGGTCTTTTAGAGTCTTCAACTGATTAGATTACATTGGTTAACAATTTAGGTTTTTATTATTTAGAAGGTCATGTGAACTTGTTCTTGAGGAAGTATAGATCTAAAGTATCAAGCTTGATATGAGTGTTGGACCCACCACCTATTTTATTTTTGTTTTTCACTTCCTTGTTTAGATTCAAACCATCTACTAGTTGATTTCTTTGTTCAAATTCAAATAAATTGTGATATTTGTAAGGATGTGAAGGGGCCTTCTCCAACATAAGGGTTGTGTGCTTAGGTGGTTCAATGAGAAAAAAATTCCCTTACCATCTTGTGATAGGTATTATATAATAATGTGTTAATGATTAATTATGAATTAATTTTATTTTTTTGACTTTTGATTTATAATTTTTAAACTCAACAAGTGATTATTGGATAATTGGGTTCGAATAGGTTGAGATAATGTGATATTTTTAATGGATAAATAGCTACCATGAGAGTGGTTTCATTTCTATTAAACCAAAGAAATAAGTACAACTCATACTTTCAAGGGTTGAGCATTTACATTCTTATCTATTCCCTATGATGGGTTAAATAATGTTGCCCATGAACTATGATTCTATATGGGATTTGAGTTGTTATTTCACCATCCTTTCGTATATTGATTTGTCGTCTGATAGGAAGAAGTAACACATTTAAGGTTCCCGATATTCATCTTCTCATACATTTTTTGGGTACCTTGCCCTTTTTATGGGTGTAGTCATCCATTTCTATCTTTCTTGGCTATGATACTATAAGAATTGAGCATTGGTATCTTTCAATATGATTCACATAGAATGGAGGATCTTCCCCTATCATGTTCAAGTTAGTTTCTCTATATGATTGAAGTCTTGGTTATTTCCTTGTTTAGCTTGTGCCTATTTTTTGTAACTCTAGTATCATATTGGAATATTATCCCAACAATGTGTATTATTTGAAATGACCTCATCTTCTTCCATTGTGCATGCCTTGTTTGTAAAAACAATCTATTGTATGATTATTTTCCTGATAGTAGTGATAAATAGATGTATTGCCTAGTTTTTTAATCACTGTCCAAATGGGTCTTACAATATTTTCCAATTTCCAATTTACTAATTTCTAAGTATGAATGGAGTTAATGCATATTTGGGAGTCACCTTTGATGTCTATCGCTATTAGTTTCTATTTTATGTATAATTGGATCCTAATTAATAGAGCTTTAAATTCTTCTTTGTTGTTAATTTTAGTCATAAGCTTATTGACAATGGTCCACATTAATTCACCTTTTCCATTTTTTTTTGTTGCCCCAACACCAGATTTACTTGAGTTTCCCTTTGCAGTGCCATCAAATTTCAACTTCACCCTTCCTCTTAGTCGTGGATTCTATTTAACTTGGGACCTATTTACAACTTTTTGGATAAATGCATTGAAATTTTGGGGGATTTGGAGAGAATTCCATTTATTCATAATCTCTTCATCCCAACTTGTGAAGGGTTTTGGTGACGAAAATGGAAGTTTTGACTTAAAGCTATTTCACATATTTCATTCTCAATCTTCTTTATGACCAGTTATATTGGATTTTATTTTTCATTGAATTTTTGGTTATTTATTTCCTCCTAAAGTTCCCATATCAAAATGGATGAGAAAGTGACCCATATTCCTTCCCAATTGAGTGAAAAATCCTTGGCCAAATCTTAAAAAGTTCATAGATGTCATTGTGAAGGGCTCCAGTCTAATTAAGGCAATTTCATAGTTGATCCCAACATCTATTAGAAAAGAGGAAATTAACAAGTAGATGGTTAATCATTTCCTCATCTTCTTTACACATTACACATTGTGATGGACCAATAATTATATTACCTTTAGGTGATCACCAATGAATATGTGCTTATGCATTATTTTCCAAGCAAAGGAAAAACCTTTGGAAAGTTCCATTTATTTTAGTATAGCTCAATTGACCAATTCACTTCCTATTCTAGCATCATTCTAATTATGTATCCTAGTTTAATAGAGTATTGTCTTGATTTGGCTCCAATCCATATTATTATGTCCTCATTTTGATTGAGGAATATATTCATTTTTCTTAATTCCTCCACTATTGCTTGTTGTTGCTCAATTGTGATAGGTAACGAGTTGACTTTTGTTCAAACCCAATTGGTCCCATTTGAGGAATGTGTTAGGAATTCCTTAATATATGTGTATTTGAGATTTGGTATTGAGTCGCACTACGTATAACACAATTATTTATATAAGTGGGTAATGCCCATTCTAGGAATATATCAAAAACTTCACCTTAGCACCATTATTTATGACCCATGAAAAGTGATCTATTATCATCTTCCTGCAAGTGACTCAACATAAAATTATAAATGTGGGAGTCGTGTGGGGGATTGCAAATTATGAATATTCATTCATCATATTCATTATCCAAATGCTTCTTCTTGAGTAACCAACACCATTTTTCCATGGGATTAGAGTAGATTTTCCAAATTATATTTTCTCCTAGTCTCATATTTTGTTTCTCCATTTTCCTCATCCCTATTCCATCATATTCCTTGATTTTTCATCCAACTAGTAGGATTCAGTTTTCTTTGTTGGATCCTTACCACAATTTTTTTGTCATCATACTCTCCAACTAATTACGAGCTTTCCTAGGTAATTGGGTACTAGACAATTTGTATGTTGGTATTTTTGATAATACAAATCTTATCATCTAATTTTTTCCTACCAAAGATAGTCATTTCCATTTCCATGTCGAAGCCTTATTTTTGAATTTTTTTATTATTTCATCCCACATAATTGTTTTAATTTCCCCCTTAAAGAGTTACACGAAATATCACCTTTGTTGATTTCCAAGATTGGTAGAATACATCTTTGGGTAGCTTTCCTCATGTTGACGAATTAAATATTGGACTTATCTTTGTTAATGACCTGATCAGAATCCAATAGGAGCTAGATTTTAATATCTTCTCGTAAGATTTCTTCCCCATATAAGATCATGTCATCTACAAATTGTATATAATATAAGGAAATTTTGATCTTCCCTACATAGTTGAGAACTTGATTTCTCTCCCAAGAGCCTAAGCCATGATGAAAAAGAGGAATTGAGAAAGTGGATCCCCTTGCTAAAGACCACATGTTGGTTTGAAGAAGCCACAAGGGAAACCATTAACCAACACAGTATCTTACAATGGAGATGTAGTTGAATATCCAGTTTATCTAATCCACTTGAAAGGAAAATATCTTTAATATGTACATTACGAATCTCTAGTTAACTCTAAGATTTAAAACATCCATCTAAAGAATAATGTTGCTTTGGTTAGTTAATGTGATTGAATGTAGATTCTCTTGAGAAATTACTATATTTCCAATGATATGTCTACTGATGTGGATATGCATTGTTCTTCAAAGATAATATTCAAAATTATTGCTTTGAGACAGTTGGAAATTATCTTTAAAAATATCTTGTATGTGTGTTGTAGATGGATATCGAATGAAAGTCCTTAAAGGAGTATGTATCTGATTTATTTGGAATCAGTGTGATCAATATTGTGTTGATATGCTTGAGAATTTTATTTTATTTTCTTAGTTCCTCTATTGCATGCCATAATTCATCTCCTAGCAAATACCAAAATTTCTAATAGAACAAGGCTAGGAAGCCATCAAGACTTTGGTAATTTTTCGGGGTGGGGTTGGAAAGTTGTCTGCTTCGTTTCCTCCCTCATTATTGGTTTCATTATTTTCTTGTTGTCTACCTCTATAATTATACTTGGTATATAGTTCAAAATCATCTCTTGATCATGTATATTTGTGGCATTGTGGTTGGCTAATATATTTTGGAAGTATTTAATTTTCTCCACTTGTATATCTTTTTTTTCATCATTTGGTATATCATTGTCATTATGAATTGATATGATTATGTTTTGCACTCTTCTAATTTTAGTGGAGTTGTGGAAAAATTTAACATTGAGGTCTTCATCTCATAGCCATGTTTCTCTTGATTTAGATCTTGAGTAGATATTTTCCCATGTTAATATCTCTAAGTGTGCTTCCATGAGTTCTTTTTATTTACCATAATATTTGGCTATCATTATGTGGAATATAACCTTTTGATTTAAGGTTGTTGACTCAGCTTCTATTTTCTCCATTTCTTGAAAGATTTTCTTAAAGAAACTAATGTTCTAATCTCTCAACTTGTGCTTAATAATTGTCAATTTCTTTGAAAACATTTAAACATTTTGTATCCTTTAGGAACTTGTGCTTTTATAAACTATATTCCTTCATCAAACTAGTCAAATTTTCACACATTAACCATATTTTTTCAAACTTGAGTGAGCATCGAGTAAGGGAACATTTATTCTCCAAATTTAGGGTTACTGAAAAATTATCAAAATCAAAGATTGTTAGTATTTGTGAGTCTAATGTGATAAGGAATTGGCACCAACTTGAGGTAATGAGAAATCTATCAAGTTGCTTAGCTATAATTGTGAACACCTTTTTTTTTATTAGTCCATACAAATTCTCCATTTTTAGGTAGGACTTGTCACTAACAAACTTGCTAAAATCTCTCATTCTCTAATTAGCATATTAGATCCCATATTTATTTTCTAGTGAAAGTAGTATGGAATTGAAGTCCCCTCTAATTATTACAATTTTATTAATAATTAAAACAAAAATATGATTAGTAATTTCAGCCCACACCTTTCTTTTGTTTTCTTCTTTGTTTGGCCCATACACATTGATTAGAGAGAAGGATAAATTTGATTCTATATGATGGATTCGAGAGGCCAACCATGACTTATTTTCTTGCCAATTGTCTACTTGATTTTTCTAGGATCTTCAAAGCAAAGAAATTCCTTTGGAGGAACCTTCTGTAGAAATAAAATAGCCCTCCCATTCAAAGCAATGATTAGTAAAGGATTCATTGTCCTCCTTTGGTAATTTTGTCTCTTGTAGGAGGATTATATATGCACTTATTTTCTGTAAATGACACTTAACTAAGATTTATTTTGTTAGAGGCATTGAGGTCCTAACATTCCAAAGTTGTGATGTTCATTGTGCTTTGTTTTAACTTCAATAATATCATCCTCTGCTTGGCATACCATATTCAACTTCCTTCCCTTCTTTTTATCGACTTTCAAGTTAGGCTTCAAATCTACGATGTCATTTGTGTTAGGAAAAAGAAGGTGTCTCAACCTTTGATTTTTCCATAATACTAAATTTTGTTGACTTTCTCACATTTTCTTGTGAGTTACAACTTGCAGTTTCTATTCGGATGAGGAGTCAAGTTGGAAAGTTGATTTTACAAGTGGAGTTGTTCATAAAGGATTTTTCTATTTCCGTGTTGAGTTTACATGGAATGTGAGTTTTCAAAGTTCAGTTATTTTGGCAAGTGCAGAGCATGGCATGTGGTGACAATTGGAAACTTACCATTAGGCATGTGCAGTGTTTTTGGCTCTTTCCTTGTTGCATCTTCAGCCTTTGGAAGCTGATTTAGAAATGCCTATTTTATGCATTGTAAGCTCTTATATATTGAGCACTAGTGTATTTTGGAGTTGTATGATGTTGTGTTGAGATACCGTTATGCTGTCGGATTGACTCCAAAATTGTAACATAGACAAACTCTTATAGAAGCTTGTATTGCAAGTGTATTGTAACCATTGTTTAAAAATAATACATTGTTTAGGATTTTGGAGCGTGGGGATTTTTTTCTTAAAAGGGTTTTCCCCACATATTTAGTGTTATGTGTTTTTATTGTATCTCTGATGTTGTTTATCTTTACTTGTAATGTGCATCTTCATTATTGTAATTTTTTAAGGGTTTGAAACTATAAAATCTGCACATTCTCTCCTCTGATAGTTTAGTGTTGGAATATTTTCCACATACCTAGCTTCCTTTTAGTTGGTATTAGAGTCTGATCACCTCTATTTCCTATTGTGGGTTAAAGGGTTTTTTGTACTAATATTATTTGAGTGGGAGCCTGTTGTAGAAATTTTGTGTTGACCCTGTTGCAAGAAGGATATGGCAAGCACATCTGGTAGAATTGAGATAGAGAAGTTTAACAAAGGCAACTTTGAGCTGTGGAAGCTCAAGATGGAAGACATGCTTATAGACCGCGACTTGTGGACAACTATTTCTAGAACTATGTCAATGAGCATGAAACAAGAAGATTGGGATCTGATGGATCAAAAGGCTAAGGGTCTGATAAGACTTTATTTAGTTGATGCAATACTCCTAAACATTCATGAAGAGAAGATTGTTGCACTTCTTTGGAAGAAACTTGTTCAGATTTATCAGGCTAAATCCCTAGTAAATAAGTTGTTCCTGCAAAAGAAGATGTATTCTCTATGAATGGAGGAAGGAGGATCTATTACAAATCATCTTAATGCATTCAACATGCTTATTGCCTAGTTGAACTCTGTTGATGTGAAAATGGAGGAGGAGGATTGTTGCATGAATTTGTTGTGTTCGATGCTGGGACCACCTTTTCATGGCCATTGGAAGTACCACTACCACCTTTAAGATGGATGAAGTGGTTGCATCATTTCTATTTGAAGAGATGTGGAGAAAATCTTCTAAAATGTCTAAGGAGGCTCTAGCAATGTGAGAAAGAACAAAAGAAAGAGGCAAAAATAAGAACACAAAGCAAGAAAAGTCATAATCCAAATCCTATGGGAGATCTAAGTCTCCTAGTAAGACCAAGGTGAAGTGTTAAAATTGCAGAAAATATGGTCATTTCTATGAAGATTGTAAGGAGGAGAAAAAGAAGAAAAAGAAGATATTCTCCAATTTTGAATCTAATAAGGATGATACAAATTCTTTTGTTGCTGCCTTGGTAATGCATGCATCACAAGATGTGTGGTTGATAGAATCTGGTACTTCTTTCCACATGACCGCATCAAGATTGGTTTTCTAAGTATAAAATCTATGATGGTGGTAAGGTGTACCTAGATGGTGACTCTCACCTAAATATTGTTGGCCATGAAAGAGTCAAGATAAGATTCCCAGATGGTAGAGTGAAGGGGATCGATGGTGTCCTTCATATCCCTAGTTTGGCACAAAATCTTCTTTCTATAAGTAAGTTGAATGATGTGGGTGTGCAAGTTGTTTTCTCGAATGGAGGATGCAAAATGACAAGAGGATCTATGGTGCTTGCTAAGGGTATTTAGATAGGGACTCTGTTTCAGCTAGATGCTTGCATAATTCAGTGCAATAGTTCTTTTGTGGAAAAGAAGAAAAGAACTTTTGAGTCACTATCCTCACCATTGGAACCAATAACGAAGAAGAAATTTGCATCTAATTCCAATGGTCGTTCTTTTTGGGTAACTAAGGGTGCTCATTCTTTGGAGATGAATTTTCCTACAGAGAAGACAATGCTTTGGCACCAAAGACCTGGTCACATTGGTGAGAAGGGTTTAAGAACCTTGAAAAATAAATTCCTTTTTGAGGGGCTTGATGATTATAATCTTGAGTATTTTTTGTGAACATTGTGTTTATGGAAAGAAAAATCGTGTTCATTTTTATCACAGTCCTCACAAATCTTCTGGGGTTTTCGACTATGTGCATTCCGATGTTTTTGGTCCTATAAATGTTCCTTCATTATCAAAATTTGTATATTTTGTTTCTTTCATAGATTATTATAGTAGAAGGATATTTTTTAATTTTCTCATAAGTAAATTTAAAGTCTTTAGTCGATTTAAGGAGTTTAAGGACTTGGTATAAAACTAGACTGGTAGGAAGATCAAGTGCTTGAGGACTAACAATGGCAGTGAGTTTTGTTCCATAGATTTCTATAAGTTCTATAAAGAACATCGAATTGAAAGGTATAAGAAAACTCCATATACCCCTCAACAAAATGGAGTTGTAGAGAGGATGAATAAGACATTGATGGAGAATGCTAAGTGCAATTGGCCTTCAATAAAAAATTTGGGCTGAAGTTGTTGCCATTGCATGCTATCTGGTCAACAGATCTCCTACATAAACTCTTGTTGATAAGACACCTATGGAGGTGTAGTTGGGAAATAATCCCTCATTGATACATTTTTTGTGTGTTTGGTTGTGAGGCATATGCTCATGTGCCAAGGGAGAAAAGGTCAAAGTTGGAAAACAAGGCTATCAAGTGTATCTTCATTGGATATGGTATTGGTGTGAAAGGGTACAAGCTTTGGGATCCAGTGGCCGAAAAGGTTCTCTATAGTTGAAGTGTTATCTTCAGAGAGATGAAACCTTCTTCCATTGTTTTGCAGCCTAAAAAAGAACAAAAGAAAGAATATGTGGTTCAACTTCCTCTTGACTCTACGAAAGTTGAACTTGAAGCCTATAATGGACCTGATGATGAGGAGAACTTGAGAATCTCTAAAAAATCTGAAGAAGAAGAAGAACCTCAACCTCAACAAGTAAGGAGGTCTATGAGAGATAGGCGACAACTTGATAGGTTTGGATATTCACCTGAAAGGTTTGGTTATTCATTGTTGGATTCTAGTTATATTTTTTCTTTGATTGCTAACATTGATGAGCCTAGGACTGTTAGAGATGCTATGGGTATGAGTGATACAAATTCCTGGATGAAATCCATGGATGAATAAATGGTTGTATTGAAGAAAATGGATACATGGGATCTGGTACCTTTTCTTGAAGGATGGAAACTCGTTTGATGTAAATGGGTGTTCAATAGAAAATTTGGTGCACATGGCAGTGTTGAGAAGTATAAGGCACGGTTGGTTGCTCAAGGGTATTCTCAAGTGGAAGGAATTGACTATGGTGAAATTTTCTCTCTTGTTGTGAAGCTGACATCTATTTGATTCTTGTTATCACTTGCAATACTGTATGATCTAGAAGTGGAATAGATGGATGTGAAGACAACATTCCTTCATGGTAACTTAGAGGAAGAGATTTATATGTCATAGCCATAGCACTTTATGGTTAAAGGTAGAGAAAATCTAGTTTGTAAGTTGAAAATGTATTTGTATGGTCTTAAGCATTCTCCTAGAATGTGGTACCAAAAGTTTGATACCTATGTGTTTTCATTGGGATTTCTAAGATCTAAATCTGACCATTTTGTGTATTATAAATCTGATAATGGTCATATTCTCATAATTGCATTGTATGTAGATGATATGCTATTTTTTGGGAAAGGTAAAAGTTTGATTTCAGATTTGAAGTCTCAGTTGTTAGCACAGTTTGAGATGAAGGATCTAGGTGCAGCAAAGTATATTCTAGGGATGGAGATCAAAAGAGATAGAGCTAATAGAAAGATTTGGTTAAGCCAACACAAGTATGTGAATACAATGTTGGAGAGGTTCAACATGACAACTTGCAGATAGTTAGTTTTTCCTATAATGCAGGGGATGAAATTTTTTGTGGAGGATTGTCCAAAATATCCTAATGAGATGGAGGACATGACCAAAGTACCATATGTGAGTGTTGTTGGAAGTTTGATGCATGTTATGGTCTATACGAGGCCATAAATTGCCTAAGTAGTGGGATTCCTAAGTAGTTTTATGGCTAATCTTGGATGGGTGCATTGGGATGCAGTTAAGAGAGTGTTTAGATACTTGAGGGGTAATTTCGAGTAACCTTATGTTTTCATGGTTATCCTATAGGACCTCAACACTCAATGACTATTCATGGATCATGGATTCAGATTGGGCAGGTGATATTGACAACAGATCCACCAATGGATATGTGTTCACGATGTATGGTGGTGTTATCAGTTGGATGAGTAAGTGGCAGGATGTAGTCGCTTTGTCCACTAAAGAAGCAGAGTATGTGACAAATACTCATGCTTGTAAGGAAGCCATTTGGCTTAAACACTTGTGTTCTAATATTGGTTTTGATACAAGGAAAATTACTATCTGTTGTGATAGTTAGAGTGTCATTTTCTTGGAAAAGGATCCTACTTTCCATGCCAGAATAAAGCACATTGATGTTCAATTTCATTTTTTTCATGATATGGTGAAAGATGGAAAGGTGAGGTTGGAGAAGGTTGATGCCCAAACGAATGTTGCAAATGCATTGACAAAGCTAGTGAGCATATAAAAGTCTAGATGATGTTTGAAGTCTATGGGCCCCATAGCCTCTAGCAATTAAATCCTAGTACTTCCATTGAATCTTCAAAGGTGTTCAACAAGTGGAAGAATGTTAGGAAAAAGAAGGTGTCTCAACCTTTGATTTTTTCATAGCTTTGATTTTTCCAGAATATTAAATGTTGCTAATTTTCTCACCTTGTCTTGTGAGTTACAACTTGCATTTTCTATTCGAATGAAGATTCAAGTTGGAAAGATGATTTTACAGGTGGAGTTGTGCATAAAGGATTTTTTTATTTCCATTTTGAGTTTACATGGAATGTGATTTTATTAGGTGCAGTTATTTTGGCAAGTGTAGATTTTGTAGCATGACATGTGGTGACAATTGGAAAATTACCATTATGTGTGTGTAGTGTTTTTGGCGCTTTCCATGTCGCATCTTTAGCCTTTGGTAGTTGATTTAGAAATGTCTATTTTATGGATTATAAGCTCTTAGTATTGAGCACTAATGTATTTTGGAGTTGTATGATGTTGTGTTGAGATACCATTATGCTGTCAAATTTACTCTAGAAATTGTAACACATACAAACTCCTGTAGAATCTTGCACTGCAAGTGTATTGTAACTGTTGTTTACAGATAATACATTGTTCAAGCTTTTGGAGTGGGGTTTTTTTCCAAAAAGTGTTTTCCCCAAGCATATTTGGTGTTATGTGTTTTTATTGTAGCTCTGGTGTTGTTTATCTTTACCTATAATGTGCATCTTTATTATTGTAATTTTTTAAGGGTTTGAAACTGTAAATTTTTCACATTCTCTCCTCTAATAGATTAGTGTTGGAAGATTTTCCACGTACTTGGATTCCTTTCAATTTGATCAATCATCTGTGGGTCGAGTAATCCTATTTCATCATACTCCTCAAATTCGTTTGAAATCCACACTGAATCTTCTTGTAGCGAATCAGGGATAGGCATATGGATATTCACTTGGGCAAGTGAATTCAATGTGCGATTATAATCTTCATTAGCCCAATCAAGGGGGTTTATTGATGCCAAAGAACCAGAGTTGGGAGAAGGAATTATTTTCACTCCCATTGTACCCATCTAGACATCTCATTCTAGGATTAGGTCCAATCTTCTTTTCTCATGAAAACTTCTATAAATAAACTTTTAGGAAGCAATTTCAGAACAAACAAATGATTCCAAGTTTCCTATGTCCATCGAACAATTTTCTCCCTTGGTTGTTTTGGTCCACAGAAGTGACTTATTACTTCATCCTCCAATAAAATGTTTGTGTCTCCTTCAAACTCTATTGCCAACTCTACTATGTCCCTAGGAATATATGTTGATTCATTTTCAAATTCCCCTTCTTCTCACCAATTTTTGCCATACTAAAAATCTTAGGTGCGATCCATTATTTTATTCTAAATTCTTAAGATAGTTAACATGATATATTATATGTTAGTTTTTTATATTTTAATCAAGATTTGATTAAATTGGATGAGGTTTGGATTTGATGTTACATTTTTTTTGGAGTGAATTTGGGACTTTGACTTTTGCATTGATGTAAATTGATTTAAAATTGGATTCAAGTTTAGATTTTCATTAATGTGAATGAGATTTTATTTTTGAATTATATTGATGTAAATTTGGTTTGATTTTTGGATTGGGAATTAATGTAAATTGATTTAAAATTGGACATAATTTTCATCTTGTAGATTATAAACCTTGGGTTTGATTGAGATGATTGGATTTCAAATTTTGGGTTGATATTTAGAATTGGAATTAATTTTTGAAATTGGATCAAATTTGATTGATTTGGATTTTTTATAGATTGGAGTTAGATGTTGGAAATTAGGATTTGATTTGAATTATTGAACTTTAGACTTGAGTTTTTATTCAAAGAGATTGATTTGGTTTGGTTTGATTTTTGAAGGATCAATTTGGTTGATTGGATTAAATGATTTGATTTAGATTAAAAAGGATTTTATTGGTTTAGTTATAGAGGATGATTTTGTTATTTTTGGATGTTTGAGTTATGGTTTGGACTTAAGGTTTCAAAAGGTGATCTTTGGATGTTGAATGATTTGATTTGATTTTTTTGGGGTTGATAATATTTTGGTGATGAAGATTAAGGTTTTAACCTTTTGGGATGAATGATGGGTTTTATTTTTTGGGATAGAAGGTGAACTTGATTTTAGAATCTAATTAGTCTTGGGATTTTAGAATTTTTGTGGGATTGGGATGACTTAAGGTTGGGTTTGATTCAAATGTTTTTGGATTTGAAAATTTTAGGATTTGAGATGAATTGGCTTAGTTTGATTTGAAAATGTTTGGATTTCAAATGATGATGTTTTTGGATAGGAGTTTAAGGATATGGATTGTATTTGATTTGGCAAGGTGGGATTTACAAAATGATAGATGTTGGCTTGAGATGAAATTAAGGTTTGGACTTGGATTTTTAGGACCTTGGATTCACACTTGTTTGTTTAGATTTAAGGTGTGCATTTCAAATAAAGGTTGGTTTTTAAACAAATTATATAGGTTTTGCACAAATAAAAATATTAAGAAAAAATACCTACAATGTATTTCCTTCAAGTAGGAGTTTTTGGTTTCATAGGCTCACAAATATACTTGGAATTAGCTATGAATAGTATACTATGGCCTATTAGTATCAAGTCACTAACAAATTATTATCCTTAAGATTTCTTTAAGGAATGAGATGAGACATTGCATGGTCTACTATCCTATTTTTTGAAGTATGGTGTGAGGGACTTCCTAGGGCTAATTAATTATCAATGCACTACAAAGATTGAATGACCAAAAAGTTCTCTAAACTAGGTTGTTACAAAGATCAACTAGGGAGTCCTTTATATAATTGAAGGTACATGAGGCCCAATTCCATGAAATTATGGAGCTTATCTATGGTGTGTGTTTAAGGTCAAATCCCTTCCCACCTCATTTTCTCTTCTTGGATGAGAGATACACCAAGGACAATAATTGTCACCCTTAGGCTAGACATGAAATTTATATATGCATTTGGAATGCGGGGTTTAGGTCAACTCTTGGTGATAAAATCCAAGTCATTGTTTTGACCCATCCAAAATAGGAAGATTTGGGTAATTTTTATTTCCAAGATTAAATAAATTGTAACAATTTAAGAGAATGCAAACTCAACCTTTGGGTTATGCAAGTGAAATAAACCACTTTTGATCTTTAAGGTTGCCTTATGGCATGAGAAACAAGCATACATTGTTTAGATAAAAAAGACATGCCACACAAGGTTACTTCTCTTAAAAATAAAATGTGAAGATAATCTAGTTAAGGGAATAGTCTTTGACAAATAAAATCTACAAGAATGATTTAGTAGTTTGATAATGTTTGATCTTCAACATTTTTTTCTTGTAGAAAAAATATATTTGAAATAATAGAAAACAATCAAGACATCAAATACACAGGATCAAAACAAGATAGTTAGACAAACTTAATGAAAATTGAAAAATAACACATATGCTAAAAATCAAAGCATCAACATTGAAATGTTGGTGTAGACACTCATGAATAGATAATAGTTGTCAATATAAATAAGAATTTATTTTAAAAAATAGAAACCAAATATAATGACATTGACACTAAAATCTTGATGCAAACACTCAAGAATATAGTATAGAGGCCAATACGAGTATGAGTTAGTTGTAAAAAATGTAGAGCCCTACATAGACACTAGAAATAGGGCGCAAATAGTCTAAATTAGAGTGGAGATGGTGAAAGTACCTATAGCACAAAGATTAGTTCAAAAACACAGAAAAATAAGTAGAACTAAAAAGTAGAATGTTAGACTTTATATTGACTACTAATGATGCCTACAAGAGATAAAATCTATAAAAAATAGTATTACGTAAGGATAAAACAAATCAAAGTTTCCAAAGAGTAGATTTTGGAAGTGGTTGCACAAGTTACACAAATTAATAGGTCTAGACACTTGAGCATAGAGCACAAACACCAAAACCTCAAAAAGACCAAGTTAAGCTCAAATAACAAAAGAAGATGCTTACAAACAAGATTATATGGTGGTACTACAAGAAAAAAGTTAGTGAAAAGAATCTTTCCACATCAAATGAGTGTCCAATATCAATAAAATAAAAGATTAGCAAAGAAAACTTTGTAAGCCAAAATAGACCAAGAAAACCACTAGTTGATGAGAAAACACCCTACAAGCAGCAAACTTGTTACTAAAGAAAAAGAGGCAGGTGACTCCTAGAAGCAAAAAAGCCTACACAAAAATTAAGTTAGTAAACCACAAAATGATAGAGACATAGATACTAAAATATTACACAAAAATTGAAGTCGAAATGCAGACACCTAGAACCAAGGAGAAAACATCAAACCTATAAAACACAGGTAGTTAAGTAGAGATGTGAAAAAATTTAATGGGGATGTTGAATTTGAATGCAAATTCTTAGAAACATAGCATAGATGACCAAGTCATAGTCACACCTAACAACATGAAGCATCTACAAAAGAGACACTCACAGTAACTCCAAGATGAAAATTAGTGTTGGGACAAGGTTCCCACAAGGCATCCCAAAAATATAAATGCCAAAATCTAGATTAAAACAAAAGGAATGACACGGTAAAATCCTAATCCTTAACATGTGTACACCTTCATAAAAGAAAAATAAGAGTTAAATAACAATACACAAACACACAAAAACTTCTCAACAACACTCTATTTGATGACTTGGATTTTCTCTAGATGTGTTGGTGAATATTCTTTAACATTTAGTTTCTCTTTTCCAAGTATTTCGGTAGCATTTTCTTACTTGTCTTACACTTATTTCCAAATGAGCTTGAAGATGGGGGGTTTTATAGGTTTTTGGATGGATATATCAAGGGTTGAGATTAGCTCTTTAATTGTAGGGTGAGGATTGATTGGATTTTAATGGAGGGTTGAGATTAGTTTAAGTGCTTTGGGAAATGAGATTCTTAAAATGGTGGTTTAGGATAAGTGCAATTGAGTAAGACAAGAATTGAAAAAAATGGATGACGGAGATGCAAAAAGAAGCCTTTTAGATTCTAGTGGATATGTAAAAAAGTGATTTTTAGATTCTAATGAGGCTTAATTTTTTATTATTCTTACATTGAAATGGTTTAGGAATGTGCACAAACACTAATCAATATGTGTAGATACTTGAGCATAGAGCACAGACACCAAAACCTACAAAAGACCAAGTTAGGCTCAAAGAACAAATAATATGCATACTTGAACAATATTATATGATGGTACTACAAGACAAAAAATAGTCAAAAGTGTCTTGCCACATGAAACAAGTACCCAAGCTCAATAAAATGAAATATTAGAAAAAATAATTTGTAAACCAAAAGAGACTGAGAGAAGCACTAGTTGATGAGAAAACACCTTACAAGAAAATTTGTCACTAGAGGAAAAGAGGTAGGTGACTCATAGAAGCAAGAAAACCTACACTAAATTTGAGTTAGTCAAGCACAAAATGAGACACATAAAGATGCTAAAATATGACACAAACATGGAAATTTAAGTGCAGAAACCTAGAACCAAGGAGCAAACATCAAACCTATACAACATGGGTAGTTAAGTAGAGATGTGAAAATATTTAATGGAGATGCTAAAGTTGAAATGCAAATTCTTAGACACATAGCATAGATGGCCAAGTAATAGTCACACCTAACAACATGAATCATTTGTAAAAGAGACACACATAGTAACTCCAAGATAAAATTTAATGTTGGGACAAGGGTCCCACAAGGCATCCCAAAAATATGGATGCCAAAATCTAGATTCAAACAAAAGGAATGACACAAAATAAAATATTAATCCTAAACATGTGTACATCTTCATCAAAGGAAAATGAGAATTAAGTAAAACTATAAGAACACACAAAATCTTCTTACCAATGCTCTATTCCATGACTTGGATTTTCTCTAGATGTCTTGATGAAGATGCTTTAAAATATAGGTTCTGTTTTCCAAGTATTTGGGTAGCATTTTCTTACTTGTCTTCCTCTTATTGCCAAATGAGCTTTAAGATGGAGTCTATAGATTTTTGGATGGAGATATGAAAGGTTGAGATTAGCTCCTAGATTGTAGGGTGAGGATTGATTAGATTTCGACATAAGGTTGAGATTAGTTCAAGTGCTTGGAGAAACGAGATGTTCACAAATGGTGGTTTAGGATAAGTGTAATTGAGTAAGACAAGAATTGGCAAAAATGGATAGTGGAGATGCAAAAAGGAGCTTTTTAGATTCTAGTGGAGATGTAAAAAAAGATTTTTGAATTCTAGTGAGGCTTAACTTTTTATTATTCTTAAATTGAAGTGGTGTAGGAATATGCAAAAACACCAATCAATCCGTGTACATGCTTGAGAATAGAGCACAAACACCAAAACCTACAAAAGACCAAGTTAGGCTCAAATAATAGAATAAGATGCCTACAAACAAGATTATATGGTGGTACTACAAGACAACAATTAGTGAAAAGTGTCTTGCCATGTCAAATGAGTGCCCAAGCTTAATAAAATGAAAGATCTGAATGTGTTTTCTAGATTAGATTGTGTTGTCAATTTTTATCATCAACGTTTCGAATCACACTACGTGACTACTCTATGTACCTCAAAATATTATCAAAGAACACTTTGTAAACCAAAAGAGACCAAAAAAATAATTAGTTAATGAGAAAACATCCTACAAGAAAACTTGTTACTAAATAAAGAGAGGTGTCGATGAGTGCTTTTGCATTGCATAACATGGATAAAATAAAGATGTCCTATCTCTCTTGAAAGGTGATTCTCTTCATAAAAATTTAAAAAACAACCCCAAGGTCTCTAATGTCAGGTCTTGACAATGCAAAAAACATCTCAGTGATGATGTGATTTGTTGGTAATCACAAAGGGTCTTACGATTAACAAGGCTCGAAGCTTTAAACTCAAATAATGTTTTATGAAATCTAGAAATGTGTGTGCAAACCTCAACTATAATTTCCAAATTGAAGATCTGAAAATAATCTTTATCATCAAATGTGGCAATATGATGATGCTAGTTCGATTCTAAAACTAATAGAAATTCAAAGAAATATCAAAATATTAAGGGTTGAGAGAGATATATCTTAATCTAACACCTAAGATCAATCACAACAATGGTTAAAGCTGCAGATGGACAAATCCCCATGAAACTTGTTTTTTCTTGACCAAAGAAAAGCCTACAACTACACAAAAATGGTGCAATCTTCAAAGGAAACTGAAAGATTTTCAGACCATGAGCATTCATACATATACCCAATTGTCAACGCAACATGAACAAACATTCATAGTTGAACTTAGTGCAACATTTGGCTCATACTAACTTTACATAGCAAATTACCATTAGAAAACCACCAAAAGTATGTGCAGAAAATTCATCAAACATCATTAACATTCCACCATCATTATGAAAGAACTGAAACTAACATTGAGAATAAAAAAAGGAAACCATAAAATTGTCAATATCAACATATAAATTCACCAAGTCAATGACCTATCTGCATTAATTTCTCCAACATTTGCTTAACAATCTCCAGTTCTTCCTCTCCTGCAACTACTGATTGACTAACTTGCAAAACCTAACTACTTACAAATGAGAAGGCATTGGCCTTTTATAGATATTACATTTTAGATCAAGGGAAAAGATTTAGTCTACATGAAAGGCCCATATTACATTTCATTTAATATTTGAAGCACACTAGGCTTTGGCAAATCATGCCTCTTTTACATCCAATCAAGAAATTTAGTCACATAATTGGCCCAATCATTCCCTCCTCGATCTTGGTGATCAACTCCTTATTGGAGAAGTGAAAACATCAACCCTTTATAATCCTCTTTAAAATCACCTTTCCAGCTGGTAGGCACGGATTCTCATGTAGATTTGCATTAAATTTTGATATTTTCCATAGTGAATAAGGCCTTGCATGAATCCATATGCATGTTCATCTTGTCCTTTTAATTCATTTACTCCTCTCTCCAATATATGACACGGTTTTATATGTTGGTCCTTCAATGAATTGATCCCTCTAAACATCTTGAAAATCAATTGTCATAAAATAACATAATTTAAAATTCCAAAAATGATAAATTTCCCTTATTAGAAATATTTAAATTTGTCAATTTATAGTCCATCAAGAAAATTTCATTTTTTCAAAAAACTTTCCATTTTTGGAAATTTCCATTTCGGGAAAAAATCAATTTTGGGAAAATTTACATTTTAGGAAAAATTCATTTTGAATTCAAAAAACTATTTTAGAATAATCTGGATTTTAGGAAAAATTTCCATTTTGGGAAAAAATCTATTTCAAGAAAAAATTCCATTTTGGGAAAATTTCCATTTAAGGAAAGTTTCCATTTCAGGAAAGTTTCCTTTTTGGGAAATTGAATTTTGAGGGAATTTGACTTTTGAGGGCTAGAGCAATGCGAAAACTAGAGGATTCAACGCTCGTGAGTGAATTTTCCACTTTTGAGGGAATTTGACTTTTGAGGGCCAGAGCAATGCGAAAGTTGGAGGGTTCGGTGCCGGTGAGTGAATTTTCCACTTTTGAGGGAATTTGACTTTTGAGGGCCAGAGCAATACGAAAGGTGGAGGGTTCAACGCTAGTAAAATGATGTGAGTGAGCCTAGCATCCGCATGGCGACTTTCCACAATTTTTTTTGCAAAGCCTCAAAACTTAGTAAATTTGAGTCCAACTTATGTAGGCATGTGGAGACTTGGATATTAAAGGCATTAAATGTCCAATACTTAAAGTTTTCACCCATTTCTTGAGTTGTGGAAATCCTAACTGCGGAAGCTAGAGGGTCTAGCACCGGTTGACGACATACCCACACAAAATTCCCTCAAAGCCCAAATACTTAACAATTTTTGAGTTTATCCATTTTGGCACATGGAAAAAAGGATAGGAAGAGCACCTAAACCTATTTCTTGATGATTTGACTCATTTTGAAAAATGCAAAAATTTGGACTGTGGAAGCCAGGGGGGTCCGACACCGATGAGATGGATTTCTGCAAACGATGCATAAGATCCCAGCATCTACATGGTAGCTTTCCGCATAAATTTTTTTGCAAAGCCTTAACTTAGTAAATTTGAGTTTTTTCAATTTTAGCACATGGGAAAATGGGTAGGAAGTGTATCTAGACGTATTCCTTGATGTTTCGACCCATTTCAAAAAATGCAAAAAATTGGATTGCGAAAGTCGAGGGGTTTGGCGTCGATGAGATGGATTTCCGCAAACGACGCAAGAGACCTTGACATCTGCATGGCGACTTTCTGCATAAAAATTTCAAAATGTTTCAAAACTTAATCTTTTTGGTTCTAACTCCTTAAAGCATATGGAGATACAAATTTTATAGGCACTAGATGTTCAAAACTTAACGTTTGCACCACTTTTTGAGTTACAGAAATCCCGACTGTGGAAGTCGAAGGGACTGGTGTTAGCGCAAGAGACCCCGGCATAAAAAATTCTGCAACTCAACTTGAGCAAATGAGACTTTGGCAAACCTTTAAGGCATCAAGGAGACATCAAGAATCCAAAGGCAAAATCAAACCAAAGGCCAAAAGTGAAGGAAAAAGCGAGCTCGGACCAATCCAATGAAAATCAAAGCAAAAGACGGGGTCCTTGCTTCCAGTGGGGCGTGTGTGAAAAATACACAACAAGAGGTAGGTGGCTCCTAGAAGCGATAAAACCTACACAAAAATTGAGTTAGACAACCACAAAATGAGAGACACATATACACTAAAATATGACACAAACACTAAAATTCAAATGTAGACACCTAGAACCAAGGAGAAAACATCAAACATATAAAACATGGGTAGTTAAGTAGAGATGTGCAAACATTTAATGGGGATGTTGAATTTTCAATGCAAATTCTTAGACACGTAGCATAGATGACCAAGTCATAGTCACACCTAACAACTTGAAGCATCTACAAAAGAGACACTCATAGTAACTCCAAGACGAAAATTAGTGTTGGGACAAGGTTCCCACAAGGCATCCCAAAAATGTGGATGCCAAAATCTAGATTAAAACAAAAGGAATGAAACAAAATAAAATCCTAATCCTAAACATGTGTACACCTTCATCAAAGCAAAAGGAGAGTTAAATAACAATACAAGAACACAGAAAACTTCTCAACAAAACTCTACTTGACGACTTGGATTTTCTCTAGATGTGTTGACAAATATTCTTTAACATATATGTTCTCTTTGCCAAGTATTTTGGTAGCATTTTCTTACTTGCCTTACACATATTGCCAAATGAGCTTGAAGATGGAGACTTTTACAGATTTTTGGATGGAGATATCAAGGGTTGAGATTAGCTCTTGGATTGTAGGGTGAGGATTGATTAGATTTTGACCAAGGGTTGAGATTAGTTCAAGTGATTTGGGAAATGAGATGCTTATGGTTTAGGATAAGTGTAACTGAGTAAGACAAGAATTGACAAAAATGGATGGTGGAGGTGTAAAAATAAGCTTTTTGGATTCCAATGGAGATGCAAAAAGGTGCTTTTTGGATTCTAATGAGGCTTAACTTTTTACTACTATTAAATTGAAATGGTTTAGGAATGTGCACAAACACCAATCAATACATGTAGACACTTGAGCATAGAGCACAAACACCAAAACCTACAACAGACCAAGTTAGGCTCAAATAACAAAAGAATATGAGTACAAACAATATTATATGGTGGTACTATAAGACAAAACTTAGTCAAAATTTTCTTGCCACATCAAATGAGTTTCTAGCTCAATAAAATGAAAGATTTAGAAAAAACACTTTGTAAACCAAAAGAGACCAAGAGAAGCACTAGTTGATGAGAGAACACCCTACAAGCAAATTTGTTACTAGAAGAAAAGAGGTAGGTGACTCATATAAGAAATAAAACCTACACAAATATTGAGTTAGTTAACCACAAAATGAGACACATAAAGATGCTAAAATATGACACAAACACAAGAATTTAAGTGTAGAAACCTAGAACCAAGGAGCTCAAATATCAAACCTATAAAACATGGGTAGTTAAGTAGAGATTTGCAAACATTTAACGAAGATGCTAAAGTTGCAATACAAATTCTTAGACACATAGCATAAATGGCCAAGTCATAGTCACACCTAACAACATGAAGCATTTACAAAAGAGACACACATAGTAACTCCAAGATGAAATTTAATGTTGGGACAAGGGTCCCTCCCACAAGGCATCACACAAATGTGGATGCCAAAATATAGATTAAAAAAATAGGAATGACACAAAATAAAATCCTAATCCTAAACATGTGTACACCTTCATTAAAGGAAAATGATAATTAAATAAAATTACAAGAACACACAAAATCTTCTCATCAACACTCTATTTTATGACTTGGATTTTCTCTAGATGTGTTGATGAAGATGCTTTAAAATACAAGTTCTCTTTGCCAAGTATTTAGGTAGCATGTGCTTACTTGTATTCCACTTATTGTCAAATGAGCTTGAAGATGGAGTCTTTATAAAGTTTTGGATGGAGATATGAAGGGTTGATATTAGCTCCTAGATTGTACGGCGAGGATTGATTAGCTTTCAATAGAGGGTTGAGATTTTCTTCAAGTGCTTGGAGAAATGAGATGCTTACAAATGAAGGCTTAGGATAAGTGTAACTGAGTAAGACAAGGATTGACAAAAATGGATGGTGGAGATGCAAAAAGGAGCTTTTTGGATTCTAGTGGAGATGCAAAAAAGAGATTTTTGGATTCTAGTGAGGCTTAACTTTTTATTATTCTTAAATTGAAGTGGTGTAGGAATATGCGCAAACACCGACCAATAAATGTAGACACTTGAGAATAGAACAAAAACACCAAAACCTACAAAAGACCAACTTAGTCTCAAATAACAAAATAAGATGCCTACAAACAAGATTATATGGTGGTACTACAAGACAACAATTAGTGAAAAGTGTCTTGCCATGTCAAATGAGTACCCAAGCTCAATAAAAATGAAAGATTATCAAAGAACACTTGGTAAACCAATGACACCAAGGAAAGGACTAGTTGATGAGAAAGCACCCTACAAGAGAACTTGTTATCAAAGAAAAAGAGGTAATAAGAGACGCATAGATGCTAAAATATGACACACACTGAAATTGAAGTGCAGACTCCTAGAACCTAGTAGCAAACATCAAACCTATAAAACACAAGTAGTTAAGTAGAGATGTGCAAACATTTAATGAAGAGGATAAAGTTGTGATGTAAATGCTTAGACACATAACATAGATGACCAAGTCACAATCACACCTAACAACATGAAGCATCTACAAAAGAGACACTCATAGTAACTCCAAGATGAAAAATAGTGTTAAGACAAGTGTCCCACAAGGCATCCCAAAAATGTGGATGCCAAAATCTAAATTAAAGCAAAAGGAATGACACAAAATAAACTCATAATCTTAAACATGTGTACACCTTCATCAAAGCAAAATGAGAGTTAAATAACAATACAAGAACATACAAAATTCTCACCAACACTCTATTTGATTACTTGGATTTTCTCTAGATGTGTTGATGAAGACACTTTGATATATGGGTTATCTTTGCCAAGTATTTGGGTAGCATTTGCTTGTCTTCCACTTATTGCCAAATGAGCTTGAAGATGGAAGTTTTATAGGTTTTTGGATGGAGATATGAAGGGTGAGGATTGATTAGATTTTGGTGGAGCATTGAGATTAGTTCAAATGCTTCGGGAAATGAGATGGTTACAAATGGTGGTTTAGGATAACTGTAATTGAGTAAGATAAGAATTGACAAAAATGGATAGTGGAGATGCAAAAAGGAGCTTTTTGGATTCTAATGAGGCTTAAATTTTTATTATTTTTAAATTGAAGTGGTGTAGGAATGTGGAGGGTTTAAGTAAATAAACTAGGTTTATTTAATTAATTAATAGAACATGACCAACTTAAGTAAATAAATAATCAAATTTAATTAATTAATCAATAGAGAGTGAAAATTAACTTATTTAATTAAAATATAATTTTAATTATTTTATGAGTGTTTTGAAAGTAGTTTATTTAGTTAATTAATAGTAAAAGCTTAGCTTAATTAATAAAATAATCAAATTTTTTTAATTAATCAATGGTAAGTGAAAAATAACCAAATTAATTAAAATGTAATTATTTAATTAATTTATGAGAATGTTTCAACCATTCTATTTAATTAATAGAAGAGGATTACTTTAGTTGAATCTTATATAATCAAATTTATTTAATTAATCAATGGTGAGTAAAAATTAACCAAATTAATTAAAATATAGTTTTCAATCAATTTATGAGAATGTTTCAACTAGTCTATTTAATTAATTATTAGAAGAAGATTAGTTTAGTTAATTAAATACTCAAATTTATTTAATTAATCATGGTAAATGAAAATTAACCAAATTAATTAAAATAAAAGTTTTAATTAATTTATGAGAATGTTTTAACCATTCTAATTAATTAATTATTAGAAGAATATTAGTTTAGTTAATTGAATAATCAAATTTGTTTAATAATCAATGCCCAGTGAATATTAATCAAATTAATTAAAATATAATTTTCAATTAATTTATGAGAATGTTTTAGCTAATCTATTTAAATAATGATTAGAACAAGATTAGTTTAATTAATTAAATATTCAAATTTATTTAATTAATCAATGATGAGTCAAATTAATTAAAATATAAATTTAAATTTATTTATGAAAATGTTCAATTAATTATATATTTAATTAATAGATGAAAAAATTGAAAAATAATTATTTAATTAATTACATAAATATAATATAAGAAAATAATTTTTAAAATTTTTGTTTTATTTATTCATCATTCCATTTCTTTGTATTACATTACTCGTGGCACGGGAGCAGAGTGAAATTCATTGTGAAACAGTCAATTAGTTTGACCGAGACCAGCTGAAAAACCCCTAACTCGGGCAGCTAAGAGACTTAGTCACTTGAGTCTACACAATATATAAGCTGAAAAAATTTATTTATATAGTTTTTATAATTGTTTGTAGCTACGCATGTGGGATATAGGTCAAACCTTCTATAAATTTTAGTAGCTGAAAGACCAAATGCCAGTCACTTTTATTTTAAACATTAATGCATTTGGTTTTATAAGCTGAAGGTTTAAAGAGTAGCTGAGGCCAGTCCACGTTGGGACTTTTCGCAGGCCGAGACAGACTAAGCCAAAAACTGATCAGTTCTGCATAGGCTACAAGGGCATGAATATCAAGGAAAAGCTATTGACAGAACCAAAGAAAAACAATTTTTAGAGCAGTATATGTTCTGTAGAGGAGTCTTTTGGAACCAGTGGCTAAAAGGAACATTTAATAAACAAAACTGCTATTAAATTAGAAACTATAAAGAGTCGAGAACTGTAGATAGATGTGTGATCTGATCTACCCATAATGAATACTAAGGAAAAACTTTAGAACCAAAGAACCACCTTTTTTGGGGCAGTTTATTTTCTCTTTTCTACTCTATGGTGTGCATAAAGTTCTAAGTAGAGCGATTATTCAAGTATTATGTCAAAACTGTAAGTCCTCTGACTATGATAGATCGATTTAGTAGAATGTAGAGGTACATTTTACATGTAAATATCCCTCAATGTCTATTGCCTTGATGGAGTTTAGTGTTTCTTCATCAAGGGCTTCTAATGATTATTTGGAGTAGGATCATATATGCTTCTTGATCTAACTCATTGGGACACTAAACTCCACCATTTATTTCTGGATTGAGCTCATTTTCAAGATCTTGATGACATTATTGAGGATATTTGTCCCTTTTTCAATAATAGCTCTAATAGAGTTGTGTCTCCTTGATTAGACGTTCTTTCTTTACCTCTGCATGCTTACATGGTGACATCCTTTAGTTCCTAAATTAATAGTCACATCTTTTTTGGATGTTCTCTCTCTACCTCTACATGCTTAGATGGTGGCATAGCCTATAATTCCTAAATTTCATGACTCGTCTTTATCGTTTTTCATGTTGACTCCTTATATAGGAGTTATTGGTTTAGTTCTCATACCTATGTTGAGAGCCATTATCAGTCATTGGGTACCTAGTAATAAGATCATATATATTCCTTTAATGTCACATATAATATATGTTATACAATCACCATTCTCTCAAATTCATATCTCTTCTTTCTTACCATGAACTTATTATAGGACGTATTTACATTGTGCATTCTCATTCTATATAATTATAATCTAATGTTCTTTGTTGCTCATATTACACATGTAGTATGTATCCTACAATATACAACTTTATAAGATATGGGAACATGTCCCTAACATGTCTTGTGCACTTTTAGTCTTTTATAGATATCATGTACAACAACTTCTATTGTTGCATTATTATTCTTTTGGTTGTACACTACTTGAAGCATGTCCTCTCCACTTGTTGTCTAGTGTAGGACGATGTTTATATTTTGTGTTATTTTTATCTATGATGATGTTTAATATTTCAAGTCATGAATGGGAGGTTTCTTGGCTCTTCTCCAAATTCATAAGATCTTAGAAGATATTAATTACCATTAAGGAATCATATAACTCCTATAGGGTGGTCAACTATATTAATATAATGATTTTGGTGACCTTGAATAGAAGAATTCATAGATAATTCTGAGTGTGGAAGGACAAATAATTGTATATTTATATTGTGCTCACAAATCAAATATTGTTTAACCTTATGGCTGGAAATATTCAATCTAAATTTGTTGTTGGCATGTGTCCCTTGGTTAAGTTTGTCATCTAAACATCCAAAAGCTACAAATCTATTCCTTTACTTGAGCCTATTAGGAGAAACCAAATTTTATTGCACATGACCAATCACTTTCAAATTGATGTATATGCATTATTTACTTGATTCACATCACTAATTTTTTTAGTGATGAATCTTCATCAATTGGTGAATAGTTCATACTAGCCAATTCCATTTTAATCAATAAAATGAAATAATTGGTTCCCAAATTGCTTAAATTTTATGATTTATCAATCCAATATATGTTAAATCAATTACTAAATTACTTATGAAGCATATCTACATAATATTTTATCATATTAAATTATGCATTTGTAAGCAAGAATTGCCTAGAATCTTGGAGGTGTGTCTTAATTAACCAATATTTTTGCCAATACTATTGAAATTCCACCATGTATGAGGAACAATTTTGTCAATATCATTATAATTCCATATTATAGTTGGGTCCCTAATCACCTTGAATTCACCACATTCATTTGGATTGTGGTCCCAATTGCCCAACATTTATATCAATCATTTTACAAACACTAGGGATTCACTAAATTTTCACTTCACCATTTTACAATCACAAAAGATTTATCAAATTTGAATTCATATAAATATAATTTAAACTCAATAATAATATTTTATATATTTTTTTCTACTTTCAATTCGAATTGACTCAATTATTGAATCTCTAAGTCCTTTGAAGAACTATGTTTTGAACTCCTTTCTTTATTTTTTCTATACTTATTATATATATCCTACCTAGAATTCTATTTTTATCGAGTTGTAGATAGTAATAAGAATTAGTGACTAGTGAGTCAATGAGAGGAAAGTGATAATTTTGTATTGTTAGATATAATTATATAAGGAATGGTTTCATTATTACAAATAATATTAAGTAGTGATACATCTAGGTCCTAGGGATCTATGATTCCTTTGTTTAATTTTTTCTATTTAGTTTAATTGTGATAGATGATACTAAAACTATGAGTGTTGATTCTTTGACAGTGACCTTAAATACAATAATTTTTTTTAGTTTCAAAATTATGAGAGATGTTGAGTAGTAATCAAGTCCTTGAAAGTGGTAAAGAGAACTCACCAAAATGTAGAAACATAATGTCATATTTGGGTAATGTGTATGGTGAAACCCTCACAAATTGATATACGACATCATGATTTGTGCCATCTATTGATAAATAAGGGAATTACTCAAGGGAAGATTGTAATGAGTTGTAAGAAAATGCTAGAGATGATATTGCAAAGGAGTCTAAAGATAATGGTAATAATAATATTAATAAAACCACCTCAAAATATGGTCAATAAAATGGAGATCCTACATGGAAGGGTAAAATAAAATTTAGATCAAAATTGGGGCATGAGTGGGGTTTTATAAGGAATTTTTAGATTGATTAGGTATCAAAGTACCCATTCACTGAATAGGTGGAGAATGAAAACAAATATAAACCTCACACATAATGTGGGCACACAATATTTTTAGTTGGAAACATGGTAGGATAAAGGAATTTCAACCAAAAGTTGACACCATAGAAAAATATGTTGGTAAAGTTTATAAAAAAATAATCATAGAGAGGAAAAGTTAACTTGATAAGATGGAAAAAAAAAAAATAATGTCTTCATGTAAAGCATGCAATGGAATATGATGAGTATAATAGTATTTATCCAATGTCATTTAAACTAGAAGGAAACATCTTCAAATTCCCTACAAAAATATACATGTATGTATGTATGTATGTATATGTAAAAGCATGACCATTTATAGGATTGGAAACCAGAATATTTGCTTCTAAAAAATAAAATTCAATTTTATTTTTGTTCTCTCCTTTCATTTTGTCTGGTTTTCTAGTCATTAGGAACATTTTTCACTCTTTACATTAAAATCATTGGAATTTGATGGATTCAAAAAAAATCTTATCAATTTAAGAGTTTGATGACAAGAAATTATTTAGAATGGTCAAACTAAACATTTTTGTATAGTCATAGGCATGAGGCTTGTATCTTGCATAATGACTATGGGAGTTGTACCTAAAACCTAAATCTAAGATAAGGTAGTTGTCAACTATTTCTTTTGTGGTTCTCAAACCCTTAGAAGATGCACCCTCTTGTATGCTAGTTACGATTCATTGGATCAAGGAAAATAGTGCCTACAACTTGAACTTATCTAGTCATCGAATGATATTTAGATGTCAAGTTTGACAATATCATTATCTCTCTCTCTCTCTCTCTCTCTCTCTCTCTCTCTCTCTCTCTATTATAAAGGCTAGATCAGGGTTAATTTAGAGCTAACTGAGATTGAAATTGGGATTCCACAAACATTTTTTGTGAAAATTGGTGAATTAGTTGGGAACTATAAATCTAAAACCTTATACTAAATAACCAATTGAATTTATAACTTGGCAATATGTGTCAATTTGTATGCACCCTTGGGAATCTAATGAACACATTAATAATCTCGTGTAGTGATAACATGTAGTTTTCCTTAAGATTCTACTAGATCCCCTTGAAGAAGATAGCCAAAATTTGTAAGGTTAATCAAATGCTAAATTAAAACTCACATACAAACCTTGGGGATCATATCCTTTCGAGTAGGGAATTTTTTTTTATGTAGGATAATTTTAGGGTGTAAGAGAAATATTGTATTACCCAAAAAAAAAAATTATAATTTTTTATTTTGTTGTGGGTTTTCAATAATATTCCAGTATTTGTTTAGGGACTACAGATCTTATTATGGTTCACTACTACTGCACATTCCACCTTATAGTTAGGAATGAGTTGAAAATCTCTCATCCAATTTTTAAGAGATTTGGATCATTGCTAAGACTTATTAAGTTCTAGAGTCACTATTGAGCATAATGAGAAAATACTTGGTTTCAAGGAACATGGTTTTATTTTATCACTTGGTTGTATTTGTGTGAGCTTAGTTCTATAAAATCAAACACATATTTAGTGGTTGAGGTTGAATAGTTGGCTAGTTGGTGTTTTGTCTTGGTTGTCATTGTACTGAGTCTTCTTTTGAAGAGTGCATATGTGAATCATGGAATGGGATGAATGGATTCATGTTTGGGAACATGGAGGATCCATTGGAGCTTGATGTTTCAAAAGTGCTTATGGAGACTCTATAAGTGTATTTTAATGAACTTCATTGCTAAATAATACATTAAGTGTGGATGATTTTGGAGGCTAGCTTTTTCCTTTATGAGGGTTCTCCTAGGGTATATCTTGTGTTATCTTGTGGCATATCTTTGATCTTTGCATATTATTTTTTGTAACTTTGTACACATGCTTTTCTCCCATGGGGTTTTGTAGGAAATAGATTGATTAACATGTATGATTTTCCTAACAATTAGATCTAATCCATCTATCACAACTTGACTCACAAATACTATTCAAGTTGACATAGATATATGCTACACAAGGTGATCCATGAACTTATATTTTGGGTCATATAGCTGTTGAGATTAAATTATTGACACACAAGTAACACATTGATTACACATGAGTTGGCCTATATTAAAAAACCCATACATAAAAAAATACCATTCATAAAGTAATCAAGGTCTATTCATTTCATTTATTTACTATTCAAAAATATGTTATTATTAAACAAAAATTAACTCACTATAGTAATATTAAAAACTATCCTACTTTTGAGCACTTAAATTTTTTGTATAATACCAATCATAAATCTTATCATACTATTATCTACCCAACAAATGTTAAGGTAAAACACCATACCATATTTGATAATACTTACTAATAGTTACCCACATTTGGCAAAGGAAAGCAAAATAATTCTATCCTAAACTCATCACAAATCCAAGTACATATTTAGAGTAGATAAAAAATGTTCACACCATTAGATTCTAATGGCTCAATTCTACATCATCATTAAGTACAAGTTAGTAGGTTTCTATAACTCATTCATAGCCATGTCATGGCCAAGTTTATTGTGCCCTTATTTTTATAATGATAGACCTCTCCAATATGTAGAGGCTACCTATACCTTCCATACATATCACTAAGTTGGGACAAAAATTTGTGATGTTCAACACATGAGCTTTGATTATTTTAGTTCCATCAAGTTCAAAGGCATTCTTGTACATATTTTTATAGAGAAAAACCATGATGACAGTGACTCTAAAAGTTCATCCAAGATAAGTAGATTTTGAAATCTAAACACCATAAACCTTTGAGTAAATAAACTTGATAAAGATGGAGTATATTTTATTAGCTTAATCTTATATAGTTGAAACACATTGATTGGAAGGTGAGATCACCACCATCTAATGCAAATTTAGACTCAGGCTGAAGCATATTGAAAAAGAAGAGATAATCAAGTTTAGGAAAAATCTCAAAACCTAGAGCTACCCCCTAAACCATCTCCTATGGACTTAGGTTATAGGGTCATCCTTTTCCCAAGGACTATCTACATAATTGCCTCCAAATGAGATAAAAGTCCCATCTAGTTGTCTTGTATTAGCAAGGTATACCCCTTTAAGATCCTTGACCTTGATATATAGTTTCTCTAAAGAAGTCAATGAATAGCTTAATAGTAATGTCCCCTAATTGGAATTATACTAATTTTAACCTAAATTACCAATTTTCCAACCTTTCCATTTCCTTATGATTGATCTATTTATATCGTTACACCATGATAGGGAGTGCGATTACAATAGGTGCCCTGAAAATGTCATCTCTCCTAGGCCCAAAGGCAATACCATTGGTACCTCGAATGAATACCCACTGGGCCTCCTTGGGACTACTTGGTCCCCCATTATATAACACATTGGTTCTCCCTTATAGGACACATTAGTCCTCCATTATAGGACACTTAGTCCTCCATTATAGAACACATTGGCTCTCCATTATAGGACACTCAATCCTCCATTATAGAACACATTGGTTCTCCATTATAGGACACTTAGTCCTCCATTATAAAACACGTTGGTTCTCCATTATAGGACACTTGGTCCTCCATTATAGAGGTGGCGTACCTAGGAGAGTGCCCCATTGTTGTTCCCTCTTGTTGATCTATATAGGATCTAGACTAGATTGCAGAATGGAATGCTTAAACTTTTACAATGATTATTCCAAGTTTACGAAATTTGAATTCATGCATACATTAACAAATTTATGCATTAAAACTGAAACTTAAAATGACAAATCAGAACATGAGAGAGGAGAGAAGAAGTGCAAACAAATTGGTAACGGAGTTCGTCACAAACGTGACTACGTCTCCGGGTCCACTCCAATAGAGAGACCGATCCGATTAACTCCAAAATCAATTACAAAAGCACCACAACCATTCTCCAAGCACTTCGGCAGCATAACAGTGCTCTGGCGTACAAGAATGGCTCAAAGAATCTCCACAAGACCTCTCTTTCGTGTCACCACAGCTTCAAGACTTTATCACCTGAAAAAAAACTTAACTTCACTCTCACCTCACACCCCCTTTTTATACATGAAATTAGCCAAATAAGGCTTAACAAAGATAATAAATGAATAACCACCCCCTGAATATCTCGTACAACATCCCTTTTGTCCCCTAATAGCTTTTGGTTTTGATAGATAAGGTAGTTGTGCTTATTTTTGGCTTTACTAGCCATACATTATGGTTCGGCCAACAAACCTTTAACAAAACAAACCGAACACACATATATAACAGGTCGTGATTGGTGGTATATCGGTGATTAAATATTTTGTTACCCGGCCGGTTCGGGGTTCAAACCCCCCCGTCGACCTTTTTGGAAACAAATTTTGAAACAAACAAAGGGCAAAACAAACCGCTCACTATATATAGCAACGGATGCTGTTTTGGTCTACCAGCTAGCAAGAAATCTTGTGAACCATAGGTTGGGAGGTCGAGTCCCATTCACATGCAGGCCAGTATATCATTTTGCTAACAAAAAAAAAACAACAAACGCAATGAACGCCAACAAAGGAGGGAGATGCCACGTGCCACACCAGGAGGGTGCCACATGGTGGGATGGAATTCACCGACAACGCTGACTATGATGCTGATTGGACATGCCACGTTTATGCTGACTGGATTATGAATGACACGTGTCAATGCATGATTCGCTGACCTTGCTGACGTCACCTGCCACATCATCGTGCCACGTCGGACCATAAGGACTGCCACATGTCAACTTCTGATTGGTCTATTTCAGATTTCGTACCACGTGCTGACATCAACTGTACGGATGATGACATCATCACTGTACCTTCAATCCACCAAGTCAATCTAAAACTTTGACCAACTGTATCTTGAGCCTACGATGTCGGATTTCAACAAAATGAACGCCATTAGAATCGTCTCCACAAGCTCTTCGCGATGATGCCAACTTCGACAAATTTTGATGACATCCTTTTTTTCGCTTCCTGGATGCCCTCTGATCCCAGTTTGACCCAAGGTTTGACTGGCCATAACTTGCGCAAACAGACTCCTTTTTGCTCCGTTCAAGTTGCATTGGAATCAGGATGTCGAGCTCTTTCTGATGGTGCTGATTATGGAGAGAAATGAGACACTTCAATTTCTACTGAAATATCCCCTGGATCACTTGTTATCTCCCTTCTTTTATCATGGTGCAAATATGCACATAGTAATTTAATCAAACTCGAACTTGCAAATAATCATATCATCAATATATAATGGTTTATGATTATGCTATCATAGAATATGAGTAATGATATGCATGAAAACTTGATCCTATTTAACAATGCATTATATCCTATGATTATTCCATTATAAATATATCAACTCACAATACAAACTAAATCTTTGTTTTCCAACAGATCTCTTAGTTTTATTTCCTCAAGTCGATCATATCATATTAAGTTATCTGGTGTTCTTCCTTATTCTTTTTCCTTATATCCCTTTCTTCCCTCTATAAAATCTGATTTTATATCTTCTCCTATCTTGGAGAAGGGGTGTGATCAATCATGAATAGTCACACTCCTTTATTAATGAGCACTTATGGAGATTCATACCTCTTCAATAACACTCCTTAATCGTTGCTTCATTAGCATGCCTTAATCGCTGCATTATGGACGATTTCTTGTTTATATTAATTCTCTTTCATAGTTGTTGCTTGCCTTTATAATGCAGTGATGTCCTTAATGAATTTATTGCTATCGATGTTGTTGGTACTATAATTAATATTAAATGTCTCTTGTTAAGATATATTTATTATTAATTTTATATTAGTTTTTCTTCTTCCTTTTTTATATGTTTTAGTATTTATATATTATAATGATTATAATTGCAATGATATTTAAATTTTCAATACTTATTTTATATTATCAATATCTATATTTATAATTATAATATTATCTTACGATAATTAAAATTATAATAATATTAAATTGTTAATATTTCCTTTTTATAATTTTAATATTTATTTTACTCATTTATTTGCATTTTAATGTGTTACAATTTCGAGGTCATAACATTAATTGAGGAAGATCATGTAGATGAAACAAATCACAACTATATATGATTTTACCCAAATGAATCAACATGTTAAGATGGAACATTAATTTGAATAAGGTTCTTGAATCACATTTACACATGACAATACCAATTATCAACCATCTATATACTTAGTTGAGCATTAAAATATCATCCATCTTAAAAGATACACCATAGATTGTAATATTATCTTATAACTTGGACAAATTGTTAGAATCTATTGGATACTCAAAAATTTATACTTAACAAATTACTCAATGCAAAATGCACCCACTCATAACAAAGCATAGGGTAGCAATGGTCAAAATATTATTGCAAGACAACAACTATGCTAATTTCCAACTACAATATGATTCAATGATATCAAGTATTATATAATTATATGATATTATGACATCCTTCTTGACAAAAGACCACATGCATCAACAAGGCCACAAAAGGAATCCTCACAACAAAATATCCCTATCTCATAGTAATAAATCCACCTCCCCTTGGCTCAAAACCTACCATGGATAGTCAAATGCAACAAAATATTAACATCATAAGTTAAACTTCAAAAGATATTTCTTACATAGGAGGGAATCATCCATAAAATCTCCAAGTAGCAAGAAAATTCTACCAGTTTCCATAGATGCGATAAGATAACAAACCTTATATATGATAGTACCTTTTGTGTGCAAGTGAAAGTGATAACAATAAAGCAACCTAAACAAGCTTGATTATTGAATCACAATAAAAACAAAATCTCAAGATTAGGCATGTAAGAGATTCATAAACAAAACAAGCATACAATAACACCCATATTAAACCTCCTAGTTGCACTAATTAAAGTGGATTTGTCCAAATTGATAATTCATGTAAGTGCTCAATTTAAGAGCATAATATTGCATTCAAAATATTGTTATTAAATGGCTAGAGGGGCCTTCAATTGATGGATTATTGGAGACTCCAATGGAGGATTAGGATGCAAGAATAATATCAAGAGCTCAAAATGCATGAGACCTCTAAATGATCATTTAGCGTACTCGATACATCTATGTAAAAGACATCTAGAGATACCATTCTCGAGGCACCTATGTCACTTAAGTCACAAATCCAATTAAAATTAGGCAACCACATAGATTTTAGTGAAGATAGGTATGTTAGTTTACCATTTTTTCCCTTCCATTTACACAAATATCATTATAAAATTTGACATATAGGAAACAAAAGATCACTTTCTAGATATCATAGTGTATACTTCAACAACATAGATAATATTTACACATCCATTTCTTTTTATGTTGTTGGAGAGTTTTATATCAAATCCACATAATTTTTTAGCTACCCAATACATCTATGTAAAAGACATATAGAGAGACATCTCAAGGTGCCTTTGCGGTTTAAGTCACAAACCAAGTTAAAAGTAGGCACTTTGAGAAATAGGTTTTTCTCAAGATAGGTATGCTATTTTGCCATTTTCTCCCTTCCATTTACACAAATATCATGACATATAGGAAATAAAATATCACTCAAATTTGTTATAATATATGCTTCACCAACATAGTAATATTTGCAAAATCCTTGTTTTTGTTATTAGATGGTTTTATATCAAACCCACATAATTGTTTATCTACTTGATATCAGAGGATGAGCCTTATGTTGAAACCTCTTTGGCTGAGAGCCAAGGGTTGAGGGTATCCATTCAACCAAATTTGTCTAAAGCATGATCCCAAACTCATCTCTTATGATGTCAAGGTCTTGCACTCATCAAGACTTTATTTTTGGTGGACTCTGTTGGTTCCCAAAATTGCAGATTGCAAACCCTAAGAGTATGCCAAGTTCTATGATTGGGTTTGCAATGTTTTGGCCAACGAACGAAATTAACCAATAAGGTTAGTCTTCCCTTCTCTTCATGTGGGTTTACCTTGATCACCAATGAATACAAACTTTCCAAAAATGGTGATGATTGAAGAGATTTAAAACTTATGTGATCAATTTTTTCAATTAAATCATCCTTAATTCCTTTAATTAGATTATCCTCATGTGATCACAATTTCTTCAGTTAAATGATTTCTTCTTAGTCTATTTCAATATGGCATGATGGTTTTGAAATAGATGATCTAATTATGAAACTAACTTCTACTCCTACTCTTACTGCAGAAAATTAAAATATGTAAATAGGATTTATGAGATTTCATGTTTTGAATAAGTATGATCAGTGCCTTTTATCTATTGGACAATGGAGTCAAGATGTGAATGATATGTGTCCTCCTTTTGGCTAAGCTTGAATTTGTTTGGCACTTTTAGATGTTTATACCTTGTATAAACGTGCAAGATTATAGTTATCAGGCTCTTCTTATCGATCCCAATGATACTCCCCAGGTTACTATGATTCACTTAAAAGAATTTAATCCTTCCTTGAAGGAACTAGTTAAATTAACCACAGAAGAACAATGAATGTGCCTTGATAAATCAGATATATCCTTGATTGCATGATTTAAATAACAAGGAAATACCAAACTAGAGATAGTAAAATAACATTTATCAATTAATCTCAACAAACAATTGAAGACCAAAGTTTCGACCACCAAATTATAACTTCTTGTCCATTAATTTTCTTCAAATGATATTACAGTGTGTAGCAGAAGTCTTCTTGTATTTCAAAAATGATATTATATTAGTTCCTTCTCTTTTATGCCCTTTTCTTTCTATCTAACTATATGTTTCATTTCGGTATTGGCTTCCTTCTTATATAAAATGAAGGAAGCACACAAGCTACAGACTGTTACAAAGGGACAACTATTCATTAATGTCAAATTACATCTTAAAAAATTATTAAAATTTTAGAAAACATAAAAATTTTGACGTCTCCATATTTTCAGATTCGACGGGGCTTTTTGTCTCTATGTTGATCATGCAATGAACAGGTTGATGTGGGAGAGATGTTCTTGACATATTTTTCACTGGTGCATGTATTAGTGATGACAATCAAATCCTTAATAGTGAACTCCAAAGAAGACATCTCATCCAGTTACAAGTGTGTGTTGTCTACCACCATCAATTCATCATTTACTATGTTGAGGGCTTGAGGTAGTAACTGAGCCAATTCATCTTTCCATACTCTTTGTTCCTTAAGATCACCTTCATCATTGAAGAAGTTAGGAAAAGGCACATTCAATGGTTGATAAAAGTCACTAAGTTCTTTTGTAAGCACAACATGAAATCGATTGTGTGTATTGAAATTAATTTATCCTAGGCCTTGAGTGCTTGACCATTGATATTTCCTTTAATCATTGGTTCTTCCCTCATTTCTATCAGCCTATGTTGTAGTCTATTGTGCTCTTGGAGAGTAGTGTAAGTCATCCAAAACTTGTCAGCCTTTTCTAACACCTTTTCAAATCTTCTTCTTATCAACTCCAAAACAATCTTAAACTTAACAAACTTCATTTCTTCTTCCAACTTGTCACATTTCTTTTGGGCCTTTACAACCTTACGCTTCCAATATTCATTTTCAGTTACTGCTTATAATAGCCTGACATCATGATCTAGCTCTTGTGAGTAAGAGCTTGAGGAATATGGCAAATTCTCTTTATATATGGCTATTTCTTGCCTCAAATTTTTATTCTCAGTAACATACTTTTTGTTGTCCCTCATCAACCTCTCAATCTGAGCTTTAGTAAACTTAGCAACATTAATGTTTAAATCTACAGTCTCAATTGGATCGGTATCTCCAACTCTATTCACAAGAAGATGGCCAAAGACCTTTTTTGGATTATCAATGATTGCTAGTCTCTTATCTGGGGGATACAAGGCCCAAATTTGTAGAGTTGCATTATCAAGGTTTTATCATGACCCTGTGTAGATCTTGTCCACTCCTTCGGTGCTTAATTTTAAGGTCTTATTTTGACTCCTTCTAAAGCTATCAAATACAATGGTAGAGCTTATATCCCATCCTGAGAGGAGCATAATACCGGCCTCTTCTAGTAATTCCCTTCCTTTCTCCTATAGCTCCTTTAGGGATTTTGCTTCTCTCTTAGGAGGGATCTCCTTAACCTTTTCCCTTATCAATTTTCCTTTATACTAGTAAACAAATGATTTGAATTCTAGAGACTTAACAAAAGAATCATCAAAAATGATTTTTTGGTTTTCAAGGTGTCTAACATCATTTGAAAGTTGCTCTGAAGATTCTATCATTCAATCATATTCCTTTCTGGCAGAGGTTCATAGTTTTCAATATCAGGTTTAATTACCTATACACATTCAATTTCATCTTCCACCTCCTCTTCTCCTACCACAGATGTATCAATAGAAAAGCTAACATCTAGGGTAGGTTGTGGGGAGATATAGCATAATGAGGTTTCATTCTTGGCCTACATCCCCATAACATCTTCTATTGCAAGAGCATAATTTCTTTTCCTTTTAAACAAATAGGATGGTACATCCCTAGTTAATTCACCTTCATGTGAAAGCAATTTATCCAACTTTTCTATAGGGTCCTCAACTTCGAAGAAAACACCTGTGTATAATGAATTATTGTACATTTTCCATGCCTCAGCTGCCACCACTCTATTGTACATATTTCTTCTTCTAGCTACATTATGTTCATCAACATTCCTAATTAAATCATCTTCTATAAGGAGCATGTGTCAATATCCTTTCAATCTTTATTTCACCTTGACACTATTTATGAATTGTTCAGGATCAAAATCCTTCCTTTCCTTTCCTCTCGACAAGTTATAATGCTCTAGCTTTTTGTCAATAAGTTCATATCCATTTTCAGAAATGACAAAGAACTCTCCAAAGCAAAGTGTACTAGGCATAAGTGACTATTTGTTATAGCACAAGTTAAGATGCATGAAGTCCAAATAGGCCATCTACCTAATAATCTCCAAATATGCAATCCTATTTGGACATGTTTTTGGTAGGAGAAATGGGGCTCCTTCAAAACCATATACCCAAATATTTGTGTAGTCATCGTATGCATACCAGTCTCCCCAATTATGGTCGAACTTCCCTCTTTGGCCCTTGTATTTGGGTCAAAGAAATCTCTATAATTCTGGTGACAAATTATAGTCACAAGGATGACCAAGAAGCTTGTATAGTGGTTTTACAAAATACTCTTCAAAGTACAAGTAATGTGACGTAACACATCTATTATCCCATATTGTAGTCCACATTTGCACAAGCCTGATGTTTTCGTTATCATCTATATATTTTACCTTCAGATGATTACTCCATATTCCCATATTCTTCCCTTCATGCAAGATGAGATGCATAAATAATGAATAATGTTTGAAACAGATACCTCTATTGTTGCCCTTGATAGAGGTGAGGGAATTGTTGAGATCATTTGCCAAGTATTCAACATAGTCAAATGGTCTGTCACCCTAGTTTTGTATATCAACTGCTAAGACCATTGGAGCTATGGCCATCAATGCAGGAGTGTCCAGACCCAACACTTGACAAGCAGAGTAATAAGTGTATTGAAAATATTCTTCAAACAAGCTCACAGAGAATAGAGGGTGTTCGTCGTCTGAAAACACTTTGTCGATTTCCTTCAGCACGTGGTCTATGCAGTGGAAACCTCCATCTCTTGTAACTAGTATCCATGTTGTGATATTCCTCTAGAAGGTCTCTAATTTTGAATTTCATATTTGTATTGGTGTCCAATTGAAACACCATGGAAATATAATTCTTTATGATAGGGAAAAAGGAAGAGCCATCTGTGAATTAGCTCATGTGTGTTTGTGGGTCATATTTTTTTGCAAGTTCCTTGGTCAATTCTACATTGACAAAAATGTTGTGTACTTCTAATCTCCCCAGATTGAGTCTCCATGGGTTGGATACAGGCCGGTGTCTATGCATTTTCTTGTTATGGTATATGACCAAGTCGTAGCCCCTCATTAGAGTCCATGTGTCACCTAATTCCCTTTATCTATCTTCTAATTTCTTGGCTCCGAGATTGAATTGTGCATTTCTTTTGGACCTTGGTCCAAAACCAGGCATTGATCCACCAAGTCTTGATTCAAGTGTCGAGTTTCTAATTTTTGCCTCTTAGTTTTAGGTGTTTCAGACGTGCTCGCCATAATATCAATTTGTAGAATAAATCAAACCCTACTTTGTACTTGCTATTTTAACTAGTTTGGATACTAGAAAAATTTAATTCAAGCTTAGGTACATACTTGAACTAGCAATGTCTTCTCTGGTTCCTTCATCGTCAATCATTGTTGCATTCCCCATCTCCCTCTTCTCTGGATGCTCAAGGATTTTCAGGATCAAATAAACAAGGATTTAATCTGTAATTCATTTGGCTCTGGTTCATAAATGTCATTTGATGGCAACATTCATGTCATCATCAATGTTTTTGAATATTGTTAGTTGATTTGTTTTTCATCGCCACCATTTTTTTCCTCAAAATATCACTATCTTGTCAATAAGGCGAGTAGGTGTTTTCTCTGTATCAAAGGGACCAATACTTTGTTCTCGCTGATATCTATCTCTCCCCTTAATAACTTCCTCAATAGTATGCTTTTCCTCTCTTTCGGGATTTTGAAGACACTTAAAATTACTCACTTTGATATCCCAAAGTTCTTTCAAACTTTTCCTCAAAGAAGTCTTAAAAACCGTCTCTTCGATATTCCCTTGTTAGTTCAATATATTTACGGGCCCATTTATATTAAATCATATTTTTTGATTTTGGCCAATGAAGTCTTTTCCTTTTATATTATAAAATCCAAAGTGTAGACATCTAAATTTGATCACTTCCACACCACATGATCAAGATCATCTACTCTATTCATCTATTTCATTAATAGTGATTAAATAATTTATTTAATCATTATTTCATTTTCTGCCTAAGGTTCCTAAAGTATGTAATTGAATAATTAAATAATTTACCTTACACCTTCTCTTCTCTAAATTAAATAAATAGGACAACTCATTTAATTTAGTCATTTGACCTATTTGGATTAAAACCAATTTTTAATTCCTCTTTTTCTCTCTCCTTGTCATATTCTCCATAATCCTCTTTTAATCCTGATTAAATTAATTAATATGTGATTAGGATGTGCACCACTTAATCAAGATTAGTGTCACATCCTCCATAATCTCCCACTTGCCTCTAATCTCTCATTAATTATCATAATCCTGTGTTTGCACAACCTTAATCAAAGTCATTAACCACATTTAGCATACCTTTTCTGGTCAACCTTTCCACTTGCCTTTCTTGGCCTTGACTCTCTTTCCCATGTGAATTTTTAATTCACATTTATTCACCCAAGGCTCCTCTCTTCCCCATGTGAATTTTTAATTCACTTTTATCTTTCCAAGGTCTACCCTATCCCCATGTAAAGTTCTAGAAGGCTTGACTTGTCACTTTACATGTGCCAAGGACTTCTAGAACCTTTGACTTGTCACATCACCCACATGTGACAAATCCCCAACTTTTTGGAGACCCTCTTGTATCAAATAAACTCTCCTAAACATGTGAATTTTTAATTCACATTTATTTCTCCAACCACTTCCCCTTTTCCCATGGAGATTTTTGAGGAATTCTAAAATTCCTCAAATGTCTCTTTCATCCTCATTTAGGGACAAGAAGTTCCTTTTTGAGGAAATCTTCTCATCCCCCAAGGTACCTACAAGGTACTTGTCCTTCATCCACATCATCCCACCCTAGGCCATCTCACATTCCACATGTCAAGATGTGAGGGCTTGTGAGTCCTCAACTCACCATAGCCCTCCATCTTGATCTTGTTGGCTCAATCTCAACTATTGAATTCTTTAGAGAATTCAAATTTTCTATAAATAGCCCTCATTTCTCTCATTTTATAGGACCAATCTTTTGCTATCAAAACTCTTGCAAAATTTCCATTTAAGCTCTCATCCTCCATAGCTTTTAGCATCTCATCATTATCATATTTCCATCTATTAGTGTAATTAATTAATTATTACACTAGCATAAGTTAACTTAGGTCTTAATTAATCATATTAGTCCTAGGTTGCATTTAATCAGTTAATAAAGTTGTTGAGATAAGATTCCCTTCTAGAAGATGAGTTGTCTTTTCTAGAACTTATCTCCATCTTGTTATCATTCCCTAGGTAGTTGGTTAGGGTTTCTTGTTGTCACATGAAGTGTGATTTGAACACTTGGCAACATCCTTTGCATTCTAGGTTTAGCACTTGCCTATATAATTAGGCATATGTACTCTTTGTAAAATATCTATCTAGATCATAATAGAATCTCTATTTGAATGCCATTATCATACTTTTTGTGTGGTTGAATATTTCTTCCTGGCAAAGATCCTCCATTGAAGATTGCAGCTTCATCAAGGACACTTGTGCATCCATCATTCCAACATGGTATTAGAGCTATTCTAGTGAAGGTTCATCCCAGGATCAAGAAATTTTGCCTAGTGAGATTCTTTGTAGGCGTAAAGGTTTTCTTTGCAAGCTAGTTGGTTCCACCCAGGGACCAAGCTGATTTTTGGAGCATATTGAGTCAAATCCGATCTCATCATTATCTTCAGAAGGCCTCAAAACCCTAAGATCGCCTGCCCATTTGTCCAATTTGGGCATATTTCATCTGGGAGCCATTTGAGGTATTTAGGGTTTTTTGCATTGTGTACAATCCATATAGTTTTTGCAGAAATAAAATTTCCCCTTTCAGTCCTCCATCATGGCAATTTTTTTTTTAAGTCATTGGGCATTTTTTATTTCAAAAAATGGGCTATTTTTTCTATAGTTCTTGCAAAAATTTGATTCTGTGAGCAACCTAGTATTTTATTTGATAGTCGGCATAAATAAATATTTTTGGGGGCTATAGTTTTTCTCCCGTTGTCATTTGATTCTGCTGGTTTACAAATTTCGGCATTTGTTTTTAAATATTCAAAAACATTTATTTTTTGGCCCACCGACTAGTCTGCAGAAGGTTGTCGGCCCCGTCACATCAGCCAACATCATTCGCCGTCCGTTCCCACCATCAGCACCTATCACATCCAACCGATGTCACCGGAGTCTCCATCACATTGGCTGACATCGGCCTGTCACATCGACCGACGACCCCGCTTGCTCCTAGCGGTGCCGCCTCGACACCGCCCGCTCCGCCCAGTTGCCGCTCCGCTGGCACTCCGCCAGATGGCGGTCTATTTTTTTTTTGTAGGACTTAAAGCCCGTGGTCCTATCAATGACCAAGGGCTCCATTTTTTCAGCCCCATGGTGCTTATTTTTTTGCACCCACTTAGTCTGAGCAGGTCTATTTCAATAGCGATCTTCCGAAGGCCATATCTTCTGCATATGGTATCGAAAATTCGCAAATGATATACCATTGGAAAGCTCTCGACGTCTACTTTTTTGTGTCCACTCTATTTTTCTAGATTCTACATCTATCAGACATATCATTGAGTTGAAGTGCAAACCCTAATTTGGGGTTTTGGAGGTGATATTTTTTCAGTTTGTCAAAATTCTACCATCATTAGTGTATTACTATGTTTTTCCAGCATTTCAACACTATCATCAGATTTTTTGCATTCTTTTTCAGAGATATTTTGTCGTGTGCTCTTTTTCTCTCTAATGGTTGAATCAGGTTTTGAGCTTCTGACTCCCCACAATTACCACACATGGAAAATTGGTATGCAGCGTCTCCTCTAGTCTAAAGGCCTTTGGTCTACATTGGATGCAAATCAACCTAATCTGACTAGGGACTATGAGAAGTTTCAGCATCGAATCAAGTGTGAGGAGGCTATGGGACTGCTTGCTCTTCATATCTCCAATTCACTATTTTTCCACATCGAGGAGTGTGATACTCCTAAGGCAATTTGGGATAAGCTCAAAACATTGTTTGGTTCAATAAGTGCTATTCGAGCACTTCAATTAGAGTCAGATATTGCTTCACTCTTAGTTGATCCTTTTCCCTCTATTGATGATTACTTGGTGAAATTCAAGTCTTTGAGGACCCAGCTTGCAGGGTGTGGTAAGGACAAAACTAACAAAGAATGCATCTTCATGATCTTGTCTAAATTAAAAGGATTTTTTCCTACTTTGCTACTTCCTTTTATTCTACAATGGATGGACTTGGCGACAATTTTGTGATGCCTTCATTTGAGACATTCTATGAGTGGTTTACTAGGGAGCAATCTAAACTCAACTAAGTTGATTCATCTTCAAAGTCTCATGCTCTCATTGCAGAACCATCCAACGGGAAAGGCAAGAGTAAGGGAAAATCCAAGACAGGATCTTTTGAATCATCACAACACAAGGAAGATAGGCCTAGGAAGGAGAAGGGCCCATGTGCATATTGCAAGAGAGAAGGACATGCAGAACATAATTGCTACAAGAAGGACATTGATGAGCTGAAGAATCTTCTTCAGAAACATCAAATTGATTTGCCTTCTAGGATGTCTGCATCATCTCCTTCCCCTCCTTCTTCTTCTTCAGTGCAACATGATAGGGGCACAACCAGTTTACATACTTCATCATATATGAAGGGGCATGCTCTTTGTGCTTCTTCGAGTCTTGGATCAGGGAGATGGCTTCTAGATTCAGGAGCATCTCATCATATGGCTTCTACACAGTCTATGTTCACTTCCTTTGAGTCTCACACTATGTCTCCTATTTTGATGGGAAACAATACTTACATGAGTGTTACAGGGAAGGGGTCTATTAGTTTTGGGGACAACACTTTTCAGGATGTCTTGTGTGTTCCTCATTTGATGAACAACCTTCTTTCTATATATCAGATCACACATGGAGGCAATGGGAGGTCTATGGAGTTCACACCTAATTCAGTTATCATCAGAGACTTGGAGAGTAGAGTAGTTATTGCTACTGGGGTGGTGGATCACTCATCTCGGATGTATTCCTTTGCAGATTTTGCTACTAATGGTGCTTCTATTCCTATAGTTGTTCATCGCACTTCTAGTGTGAATCATCATTTAGAGGAGACATTTGGCTACTTGAACATTGGAGTTCTCACTAGAATTCTTGCTCTTGAGCCATCCATTCTATCTCCTCCACCTACTTTTGCAGTTGTTGATACTTCTATGACTACAGATGTTTCTTTTGTTTCAGTGGAACAAGATCCTGTTAATTGTCCATCTTTGGAGGTTCCTATTCAGTCTTCACCTACTTTGACTTCTTCATTTGTTGAGGTCACACCTGCTTCTGTGGAGACATCTTGGGCTACACCTACTTCACCTTTAGAGATTGCTTTCATTAGGCCTCTTCCCTCTCACTTCTTTTAGGAGATGCAATTTCATCAGTTCTTTTGGGGCTACTTCATTCTGGGGGGGTTTTTTCATGTATCTTTGTGATGGATGGTGTTCTTGGGGAATCTTATGGAGTCCTCCATCTTTCATCACTTAGTTGCTCTTTGTATTCTATTTTGGGGAGGAGTTTTGTTCCCACTGGGTTTTCTCCTTTACCCCGGTTAGTTTAGTTTGCATTGCATTTGTACTTGGGTACATAAAATGGCCATCAGCCGGGATCCATCATCATCATGCATAATCATTGCATTTTTCATTTCCTCCCTAAGTTGCACTTATGGGGGGTGTTAGTGTAATTAATTAATTATTACACTAGCATAAGTTAACTTAGGTCTTAATTAATCATATTAGTCCTAGGTTGTATTTAATCATTTAATAAAGTTGTTGAGATAAGATTCCCTTCTAGAAGATGAGTTGTCTATTCTAGAACTTATCTCCATCTTGTTATCATTCCCTAGGTAGTTGGTTAGGGTTTCTTGTTGTCACATGAAGTGTGATTTGAACACTTGGCAACATCCTTTGTATTCTAGGTTTAACACTTGCTAATATAATCAGGCATATGTATTCTTTGTAAAATATCTATCTAGATCATAATAGAATCTCTATTTGAATGCCATTATCATACTTTCTGTATGGTTGAATATTTCTTCCTGGCAAAGGTCCTCCATTGAAGATTGCAGCTTCATCAAGGACACCTGTGCATCCATCATTCCAACACCGTCCATTTTGCATATCACTTTGCATGTTCAATTTAGCTTGTCATCCAAGGAGCACACAAATCTTCAAAGATCAAGGACCAACTAAGGAAGGAGCAACATGAAGGTATAATCAATCAATTTATTTCATCTTGCTTCCATGTTCATCATTTCTTAGGCTAATCATTGAGGTGTCCTCTTTGTGCTAGTTCTTTTTATTGCATCATTAGTTTGTTTAGCATCTTACATTAGGAATCAAAATTTTAGAAGATCACATTTCTAGCACACCTAGTGGGACCCACAAACGAGTCTCTTTGCTTTATGTTTGGTGTTGTTTAAGTTGTTTGCAGGTTCAGGTCGCAGAGGGGTGGATTTGCCCCGTCGAGGGGTGGACTTGCCCTCCCAGGCACTGTAGAGCGACGGATTCACCCTCCTATTCCGATGTTTTCTGATAGTTTTAACTACAGAAGTCTGGATATTCCCTCCTCTTCCGGTGTTTTTTGATAGTTTTCACTGCAGAAGTGCGGATACGCCCTCCTGTTTCGACGTTTTCTAATAGTTTTCTGCAAAGGGGCGGATTTTCCCTCCTGTTCCGACGTTTTCTAACTATTTACTATGTTGGGGCGGATTTTCCCTCCTGTTCCGACGTTTTCTAACTATTTTCTATAGAGGGGAGGATACACCTTCCTATTCTAGCATTTTTCACTATAGAGGGGCAGATTTTCCCTAAACAGCACGTTCGAGAAGGTAAAAAAGTTGCATTTTAGCTTCATTTTTGCCTCTATTTTTTTGTTGTTTGGAGTTCTAACCCTCTAACCCTATTTGTTGGTGGGTGAAGTCAAATTTCTTGCTGATACTTTGTAGTATTTTTCTGAAATTCACAAGCGACAAAAGATAAAACAAGTAACATTTTCTTATAGGGCCTTTATTTTTATTCGAATTTTAAAGTTTTCCTTACTGTTTTATCTATTCACTTAGTACAATTAGGGGGAAGTATACTTGATGTTTGTTGTGTCTATTTTTCTTTGTGTTATCGTAAGGGGGCATTAGTTTGTTTTCATCTTCCCCTTGCACTTGAAAGGTAGTTGTAAATGATTAGTGTCTTCTTCTTAGAGGGACCTGCTTGGGGATTTTATCACCCCAAGGGACGATCCCAACCACGCATACTAGCGGGGTATACAAAGGGGGGAGAGCCAAAGTTGTACCCCAATCTAGTTGCGTCATAATTGGTGGAACGTTGAAGCTAGGGTGATACCTAGATAGACGTGAAGAGTTGGTCCGAGCCTTTCAGTATCTCACAGGGGTTCCCAACTCACGCTTGTGATGGATTGGTGTTCACGGTTGTGCCTCACGTACCGAGCGTATATCAAGGACTCCATAGAAACCTTATTCATCCTAGAGTAAGACCTTTGCTAGCCATACCCCTTAACACTAATCATAGGATTGTGCTTGTTCAAAGTGTCTTTATATGAAAAACCAACAAATTTTGATAAGTCAGCCTCATTGAGTCATTTCAAGTCCTTGTCATACTCTCATCATCCAAACCAAGTCACTGTTTTCCTGCAGAGGGGTGAACTTGCCCCCCTGTTCTGACATTTTCCACTATAGAGGGGCAAACTTGCCCCCCTATTCCGACATTTTCCATTCTAGAGGGGCGGATTTTCCCCCTTGTTTCAACATTTTTCACTGAGAAGTGCAGATACGCCCACCCGTTTTAGCATTTTTCACTGCAGAAGTGCGGATACACCCTCCTGATCCACTGTTTTAATACAGAAGTGTGGATACGCCCTCCTGAATGGACAGTTTCATCCATTTGACCATTCCAAACCCCCGTTTAACCACTCCGAGTTTCTGTTTGACCGTTTAACCAATCCAAACATTCATTTAACCAATCCAAACATTCATTTAACCAATCCAAATATCCATTTGACCATTCCAAGCCTCCATTTAACCTTTCTAAATGACCATTTACCACATTCACATTGATCATTTCACAATTTGGGAAACCCATCTTACCGTGTGACCTAAACATTTCCATCAAGACATCTTCCATTTGCATTCATCATCATCTCTCAACACAAAATCCCTTAAACCTTGTTTTTGGAGTTATCTCCCAAATTGACCAAGGCGTTAAGTTTGATCGTTATCCTACATATCAATCATTGTCTTCAACCTAATCAATCTGCTTCTATCTTGAGGCGGATTTGTGTTGTAAGTCAACATCATTGGCCCAAATCAATCCCCTTCTATCTCAAGGAAGATTCAGTGTTGTGATCATTGATTTAGCCAGTTTATTCTGATCAACCAACTTATTAAGTCACCTAGGGTGGTTTCTGAATTGGGTTTAGGACCCTTTCCATCAAATCCAATCCTCATCCAAATCATCAAATTGATACATCATCAATTGATCCATCAACCAATCCTTATCCAAATCATCAAATTAATTGATACATCATCAATTAATACATCATCCAATCTGAAGCGATCTTATCCAATTTATCCAAACAATCCAATCCAATCTATCCAAATCCAATCAAAATCCCATCATCCAAACAAATCCAATCTTTATCCAAATCATCAAATTGATACATCATCAATTGATCCATCAACCAATCCTTATCCAAATCATCAAGTTAATTGATACATCATCAATTAATACATCATCCAATCCAAAGTGATCTTATCCAATTTATCCAAACAATCCAATCCAATCTATCCAAATCCGATCAAAATACCATCATCCAATCAAAATCATCAAAATAAATCCAATCCTTATCCAAATCATCAAATTGATACATCATCAATTGATCCAAACAATTCAGTCTGTATCCAAATCATCAAATTGATACATCATCAATTGGTTCATCATCCAATCTGAATCAATCAATCCAAATCATCACCTAGATCATCTTTGGGAGTTGCATCTTAAAATCGCTTAGTTGTTTTGCATGTTCATGCCTGTTCAGACCCATTCACAAACAAAAAAGCAAATGGCAGAACAACAAACTCAAGGTTCCCAACCAAATGTCCCTCAAGATCCTAATAACACTTCACACAATCCCCATAATAGTGTCTCATCTCAATCGAACACCGACATCCAGAATATCACACCACCCAGTGACGAAAACATGGTCAATCAACCCAAAGTCACCGTTGACAAATATCTCAGTAATCCTGCCGATGTCCAAATGATAGATCATCTCCTAAATGAACGTGGGGATAAGATCCTTGCCACCTTACTCATGAAGGGAGTCAAATCACCATCTGGTTTTGATACATCACAATATGCCCTTCTCACATTTGTTGATCCACAAACCTCACAAAATGTTCCAAAGGGTTCCTACATTCTTGAAGGTGCACCCACTAAAAACTGGTACCACCCCGAATTTGGAAATGTTGTCATCCATCAAGTCCAAGATAATCCCCGTCTTCTAACCACAACATCTAGTATTCCACCACCCGATCCTAATGATCCCCATACCTATGGCATGCCACCATACATCCCATCTGCTCCACCACTTCCTCCCCCATATTCTAATATTGGGGGCACACCTACACTTACCAATGTGCTACCTCCTGCATTTTGACAACCTCCAAATAATCCACACCAATCCACCACACTACCAGCACCACCACAACATACTTCTACCACTCTAACTTCATCTCAACCCTTGCATCCACAACACCCACAACACACTATCACTATCCCACAACAACACACTACCGTTCTTACACAACCATCACATCAAGTAGTGCAACCTACCTCAAAACAACCACTGCATAACCCTTTCATGGTCACCCCCCAACAACAACATATCTCATCTCACCCATCTCATCAACATGTGCATATCCCTACACAAACACACCATAACCCGCTTACTAAGTACCTCTATCATCCGTCTAGCACATACACTGCTCCATCCCATCTCAATATGAATCCTCATCAGAATGCTCAAAACCAAACACATACCCAACCGCCACCTTACACCAATCCTTCGCAACCCCAACATCATCCCCACCAACAAACATCGAATCCATCCCCATATGTCACGCAACAACCCACCATTGCGCAACAATACCAATCCTATCCGCCTTACTTTCAACAACAACCAACTTATCAGCAGGGGCACCTTACACTTCCTATTACCAACAACCATCATCACATCAACAAAGAGGCCCTACCTCCACATATTACCAAAATGCTACACAACAACATGACCCATCCCTCGCTTCTTATTATCAACAACAAGCGGCTCCCACTCATCATAATCAATTATCCAACTATCAATCCACTTATAATCAACAAACACACTCCTATCTGACTCAAACCGTCTATGATCCAACAACAATAGGGACATCCTCCTCATATCCGTAATAATATCCATACAATCAATCCACTTTGACTCCCACAGCTCCCGTCAATAAGGACTTGGAAGAAGTAAACGCAACATTAAAGGACCTACAAGCTAGAGTGGGTAAACAAACATTCAAGTTTGAGGACATATGTCCTTATCCTTTTGATCCCTCCATCTCCTTGATTCCTTTTCCCAAATATTTTGAGATACCAAAATTCGATAAATACAAAGGAACCAGGGACCCTAGAGCCCACCTTCGAGAATTTTATGCCCATTGCCAAGAGGTCATGCATAATAATAATTATCTTATCCGAATTTTTCCTAAAATTCTACAAGGAGTTGCCCTTAACTGGTTTATGCCCCTTGAAAAAGGATCTATCAAAACCTTTGGGTAATTATCCGAACAGTTTGTCTCCCACTTCTCTTTCAATCTAAAGAAGGATATTGACACACTTGATCTGCTGAAAGAAAAACAACGTGAGGGAGAGACCTTTGCAAACTACTTGCAAAGATGGCGTGCCTTAGCCATCAGGATGAAATCCCCACCATCAGAAAAATATATGGTCACACTTATCAAAAATTCCCACCTAGATATGGCTCATAACTTCCAACTCCATTGTATCACCACCTTTGTGGCACTTGTGGAGAAAGGTCCCATCTTGGAATGAGCCCTTGTTGCAAAAGGGCAAGTAAATTTTTTTAATTCTGATAAAGAGAAATCCTTTGGGGATAAACCTCGTTATTGGAATAGAAATAAAAATATTGTCAATGATGGTGTCACTAACACCAAACATGTCCAAGTGGCCACCACCATGTAAAGATACCCTCCTTAGCAACAACCGTTAGTCCAAGTGCCATATCCGTCCCCCAAGGGGCACCATGACAACAATCCAACCAAAATAACCAAGGGGGAAACAAACGATAGTTCACTCAGTTGGGAGAACCCCTTAGCATGGTGTTTAACAAGCTTATTCAAGCTAAGTATCCCAACACATATCCTGTCACCAAACCTCTTGATACGTCTAAACCCAAACCTGCTTGGTTTAATGACAACGAATATTGTGAATTTCACAAGATTAAGCGACATACCTTAAATAAATGTCAAGGCCTAAAACCCTACATTCAAGGCCTCATCGATCGAGGTGGAATCCATGTAGATGCTAACACAACGTCTTTGTCCAATGCTCAACTCCAGATATATCAAAATGCTTTTCCTAACCACAATCAGGGTCCTAGTACTTCCATCTCTAATCTTGGACCTAACAACTGTAGGATTTGATAAATGCAAATCCACAGCTCGCCAAGAACACCTGCATGCAAAATACCTAATGCTGAATGGAGACCAAAGAGACAGAAGCAAGGGTTTGGAAAATCTCAGTGGAGTGAGAGCAGTATTGTTATTTTCCAAAAAGATTAATTACAATAATTACAAAAGCGGCATATAAGGTGAGAAACCCTAAAGCCGGAGAAAGCTAGGTTTGTGCATTTAATAATTAATAAACATATTAATTATAATGCACCTACAAATGACAAGCTTAAGTGAATAGAATAATAGTTAGCATTAATAATTAAACCAAAGTGATTTAATTATAAAGGCAAATGAACTATTACTCTAACACCCCCCCTTAAGTGAAGCTCAGGAGGAAGCAAACCTAGCACAGCTAAGAAAGCAGGAAAAAATGGGTCCCAGCAACAAGGCCAGATCAGGTACCCAACTACAAAGAAATCTCTGTAAAACGGGGAAATAGAGAAAACCCAGTGGGAAAAAACTCTACCCCAAAAAGAGATACAACAACATGCTGAAAAAAACATGAAGGAAGGAAGGCCTCAACAAGACCCCCCAAGGACAACTTCCGTCACCCCAAGCATAGAACGCAACTGAAGATAGCGCGGAGATGCAAAAGGTTTGGTGAAGATGTCAGCAACCTGCGCGTCAGTGGGGATGTACTCCAAAGAGAGAACACCATCCTGAATCTGCTGACAGATGAAATGCATATGAAGCTCAATGTGTTTAGTGCGCTGATGCTCCACCGGGTTATAGGAAATGTGAATAGCACTCTGATTATCGCACCACAGAACAGTGGGACGATTAGGAGGAAACCCAAACTCAGTCATCAACTGTCGAAGCCACAAAATCTCCTGACTAGCATGCACTCCGCTCTATACTCAGCCTCTGTAGATGAAAGTGCGCGAGCATTCTGCTTCTTGCACGACCATGTGATAGGACCAGAGCCAAGGAAAAAGACAAAGCCAGAAGTAGACTTCCGATCATCAACATCACCAGCCCAATCTGAGTTAGTGTAGCCAACAATGTGAGGAGCCCTTGATGTGTAATGAATGCCATACATAAGTGTGCCCTGAATGTATCTCAAAATGCACTTGGTAGCTTGCCAATGACTCTCATGAGGCTTGTGAGAGAACCGAGAGACTAGACCAACTGCAAAGGAGAGATCAGGATGAGTGTGTCTTAGGTACAACAAACTGCCAACCAACTGCCGATACAATGTAGGATCCACTGAAGGCGAAGTGCAAGAGGTAGAAAAAGTAACACCCGACTGAAAAGGTGTGGGAGCAAGCTTGCAAGCAAGCATATCAAAGCACTGAAGCATGTCAAGAGCATACTTCTGCTGGTAAACAAAGATCCCAGCAGGTGACTGAACAATCTGCAGACCCAGAAAGAAGTGTAATAGACCCGGGTCTGTCATCTCAAACTGCTCCATCAATGCACGCTGAACATCCTGAATCATAGAAGATGAGCTACCTGTGATGAGAAGATCATCGACATATAGCACAAGGATCAAAACCTCATCCTCAAGACGATGAATGTAGACTGTAGGATCAAAATGACAGCGTGTGAATCCTGTAGAAAGTAGAAAGGAATCCATCTTCTCATACCAAGCCCGAGGGGCCTGTTTGAGACCATACAAAGAACGTCGAAGTCTGCAAACCAAGGAGGAATCCTACACAAATCCCTGAGGCTGCTCCATGTAAATCTCCTCACTAAGATCACCGTGCAAGAAAGCACTCTTCACATCCATCTGAAAAATGGGCCATCCCTGAGAAGCCGCGAGGGATAAGACAAGGCGAATAGAGTTCATCTTGGCGACAGGGGAAAATGTCTCAGTGTAATCAATACCCTCAACCTGTAAAAAACCCTTCGCAACAAGACGTGCCTTGTACTTATCAATAGAACCATCAGCAACAAACTTAGTACGATACAACCACTTGCATCGCACTATCTTTCTTCCCTTAGGAAGAGAATAAAGATCCCAAGTATGATTCTTCATCAAAGAAGAATACTCCTCCTCCATAGGACTGTCCCACTCAGTATGTCCTGTCGCTGCCCCAAATGTCTGAGGATCACCACAAATAGCATGACTCAGAAGACTAGAACCCACAATATGAGACTGGGTGCGACGGGAAGTGGAAGGGTCACCAGCTAGAGATCCTGCAGCATCAATTGTAACACGAGCCCATCTAGGCATTTGTGGAGGATCCTGTGGTGGAGGTAAATGGGGATCACTAAGATCATCATCCTCATCATCCTGAAACAAAGTTGGAAGAGAGGAGGGAGTAGTGGTAAGTGAAGTAGACTCTGGAAGCGGGGTATCTACTGCAGGAAGGCACTCATCAAACTGGACATCCTGTCGAAACAGGACCTCTCTGGAATCAGGGTCAAACAACCTGTATGGCTTAACATCCTCGCAGTAGCCAAAAAAAATGAGGTGTCGGCTCTTCCGCTCCATTGCTCTCCTCTGAGCGTCAGACACAAATGCCCATGCTTCACTACCAAAAACTCAGAATGAAGATATATCAGGCTTGACATGAGACCAAGCCTCCTCAGGAGTCATATGTCGAACTGCCTTGTGAGGCATCCGATTCTGAATATAGTTGGCACAATTGACTGCCTCTGCCCAAAAAGATGAATCCATGGACCTGGACTGTATCATACAATTAGCCATCTCCCGAAGTGTTATGTTCTTTCTCTCTACCACACCATTCTACTGAGGGGTGTAGGGCACTGAAAACTGATGCTGAAGACCATGTTTAGAGCAAAAATCCCCAAAATTTTGGTTCACATACTCCCCCCCATTATCTGTGCATATCCGACGAATAGAAAGACCAGATTGCTTCTTCACAAATGTCTTAAAGACTCGAAATGAGTCAAAGACATCAGACTTGTACTTTAAAAAGTACACCCATGTGCGCCTGGAGAAGTCATCAATGAAAGTAAGCACATATCTGGCATCGGAAAAAGAAGGAGTAGGAAATGACATGAGGTCACTATGAATCAACTCCAATGGTGCCAAAGCACGAGTAGCTCGTCCCTGAGGAAAAGGATCCCTATGTTGTTTTCCAAGAACACAACCTTGACAAACCCCATCAGTGCAAGTAATGTGTGGAAGCCCAAGAACAAGTGCCTGTGTGCTCATTTGCTGAAGATATCTGTAATTGACATGGCCCAAACGCTCATGCCAAAGTCTGCTCACTGAATTTGCATGTGCTATAAGACAGGAACCTGTGCCAGCAGAAGACTCAAATCCATCAAATCTGTACAGTCGAGATGCAGTGTCAACACTCCTAGTAGCCACAATCATATCAAAATCATGTAAGTCCCGAATAACCACATCATGTGGTGAGAACTCAACTGTCTTACCAGAGCCAGAGTGACAAATTTGATAGATAGACAGTAGGTTTGTCGAAATGTCAGGGACAAAGAGAACATCCTAAAGAGAACCCACAGCCAATGTAACAGAACTAGAACCCAAAACAGAAAGATGAGATGAGTTCCCAACAGCAATCTGTGAAGTAGCACAAGGAGCAAGTGAGGTGACCAACTGCTGAGTGTGAGTCATGTGGTGAGAGGCACCGGAATCAAGAATCCAGGTGGGCCTAGAAGTCATAGCTCGTGCAGTAAGAGCATGACCTTTCCCTGCAGGGGAGGATGTGGACTGAGGAGCTGAAATGTGATGCTCCTGCATGGCTTCCTCTAAAGCCTCCAAATGTTTCCAACACTAAGAAACGAGATGTCCTTCCTTTCCACAAAAGCTACAGGTCTCAACTGATTTCTTCTTAGTCTTGGAGGTAGACTCAGTAGACTTCGAAGAAGATTTACCCTTGGAAGGGTTAGTTGGAGGTTTTGAATTAGTTTTCTGTGCAGGTTTAGAGGAAGAATCATTGCCTGCGGAATCTTTCTTCGGTTTGCTTTTCTGTTTTGGTTTCCCCTGTGAAGACTGAGCAACCAATGCTTGGCTAGAAGAGCCAGAAGCATCCATCTGTTGGATCTTTGCCTGTTCCTGCGTCAACTGATCACAAAATGTCTCAAAAGAAGGCATGGTGTGTCTAGCACCCAAAGCATCCATGGTGGAGTAGAAAGTGGAAGAGAAGATCTGATACTATCCTCGCAACTTTGAGAGTATCAAGAAGATACACACGTCATCTGTCTTGGTTTTCCCACATCCCTGCAAAATTGAGCGCAAAGACTTGAACTTCATCAAGAAGTCCTCAATGGTGGGAAAGCCGGTAGGTGTCAAAGTAGTCAACTCTGCATCAAGCTGTAGTGCCCGGAATTCATTGACAGTGCCAAACAAATCTGAAAACTTGCCCCAAATGGCCCTAGGAGTGGTCAAACCATCCAAGTGAAAGAGGAGACTGTCGGAAATGTTCAGTGCAATCAAGCCCATGGCTTCATCCATTTTATTCCTGTGCTGAAGAATCTCAAAAGGACGCTGTAGGACAGGTTGATGTTCATCTAGGCATGACCATAAGCCACGTGACATGAGTAGCTTGGTCATGTGTAATTTCCAGGTGGTAATTGTGCGGTGTCAACCGGGCCACAGAGGGGTTCGACATTGAGAGAAGAAAAAGACAGAAGTAGAAGGGTCATTTTTTGAAAGTAAATGATAGAAAGCAAAAGTACCCCCCCACAATGTATGATTCTAACCCTTGTACAACAAATAAACAAATACTGAAAGTACAAAAAATGAGGAAAAAACCTGAACGCTAGATGCAAAGAGAGAGGAAAACGAAGCCTCTACTTTGATGCCAAAAAATAGTGCTCAAATGGCTGAATCAGAAAACAAGACCATCATAGTCACGTTCCGCTCGGAAACACCTTTTCGACGATATTTTGTTTTTCAAAAACAGACACTGTATGCCCAAGATACGGCCAAAAAACCACAGGTACCCCCTAAAAATGAGCTCTCTGGAAAAAACCAATCACTGGAAATAATTTGACGGCCGTATGGCCATCACTGGACATCGGCGGTGGCCAGTGGGTGGCGACACCGGCGGAGGTGGCGGCTGGGCGGAGTGGCGGTGGCGGTCAAGCGACCGGGTGGCGCAGTGGCGACACGGGCTGGCAGCGCCCAAAATTTAGAGAAAAATTGATGAGTTTTTTATTTTATTTTTGAGCCCGTACAGCCCTGGTAGGCCAAAAGTTTTTGCCTGTGGTCACTGTAGCCAAAATAGTCAAAGTTTATATGAATTTTGACTCTCCCGGACCTTCTGAACACGATGGTGGAGTCCGTTTTTGCTCAAACGGCTCCAGAAAATAGTGCCTCCTTCAAAGTGACAGAAAAACCCCAGAGAAGCTGTGGCTATCGTCTTCGAATTGTGGCCTCAAACACCTTCAAGCCAGGCAGTGACAGGGTTGCTCTGATACCATGTAGGATTTGATAAATGCAAATCCACAGCTCGCCAAGAACACCTGCATGCAAAATACCTAATGTTGAATGGAGACCAAAGAGACAGAAGCAAGGGTTTGGAAAATCTCAGCGGAGTGAGAGCAGTATTGTTATTTTCCAAAAAGATTAATTACAATAATTACAAAAGCGGAATATAAGGTGAGAAACCCTAAAGCCGGAGAAAGCTAGGTTTGTGCATTTAATAATTAATAAACATATTAATTATAATGCACCTACAAATGACAAGCTTAAGTGAATAGAATAATAGTTAGCATTAATAATTAAACCAAAGTGATTTAATTATAAAGGCAAATGAACTATTACTCTAACAACAACAATAACAAGCAAGGTAACAACACCAATAACATCAGCTATAAAAATGTGCCATACAATTACCAAGGTGTGGTCTCATATGTAGAACAAGTAGACCCACGTGTATCCATGATACATGTCAAAGGAAAAGATCCACAGTGTGTTGTTACCACTCGGCGAACTCGCATCACAATCCCCACAGCTCCTCCATCTACCCAACGGTCATCTGTCAATTCACAATATAACATCCTAGACCATCTAGGCAAGACTGCAGCCCAAATATTCATCTTATATCTGCTTAAGTCATCTCCAATGCATCAAGACATCTTGACTAAGGCTTTGCAAAGCACACAAGTGCCTGATGATCTTGACCCTACCCAATTTCAAGCATTGGTAGGCAATCTCTCATCAACCTATTAGTTAGCCTTTAGCCAAAAAGACATGCTGCCTCTTGATTCAAGCCATAACTGCCCCCTCCATCTCGAGGTTGGTGTAAATTGTCAAAAGGTAAAAAGGGTACTGGTGGATAATGGTTCGGCCCTAAATCTTTGCACATTAAAATTCATACAATAGGTTGGATACACCTAGGATGATTTAAGAAGTCAAGTTATCACCATCAAGGCATATGATAACGCAGATCAAGATTTTGAAGGAATTATTTTCCTCCCTATTCAAGTGGGCCCTATTGTACAGTACACTATGTGTCATGTTCTAGATCTTGAGGTTCCATACAACATCCTTCTTGGTCGTCCATGGATTCATTCTATGCAAGTCGTCTCATCCACCTATCACTAATGCTTAAAGTTCCCATTTTAAGGAATGGAGGTTACCATACAAGCTAATCCCCAACCTTTTGAATATTGTCGTGCCTTGGAAGCTTCCTTCCTGCATTCACATTACTACCCAGGCGTCAAAATGAGGGCATCCCCAACGTCTGATTCTGACCCATCCACCAATACACTAAACACCTCATCTCCACCATCATCCACACCTGCTTCCACTATCACCAAGGTCCAGATCATAGACAAAGGATGTGGCGAATACGAAATGCATACCACACTAAATGTGGCAACCATGCCACCCTCGCCCCACACAGATGGACAGCCAACTCTGTCAGTACCAAAAGTGGAAGAAAAGACACTTACACTCACCTCCAAGAACATGGGTTCGACAACATTCAATGATCTAGGATCCCTTTCGAATCAAATGGAAGAAGACATCAATCAATGGGTTTATCAAGAGGAACCTGAGCCACCACATCCCCTTATAGAATAATTTCAAGAAGTTTATCCACGTGCCTCCAATTTTGTTGAAAAGTGTCATTACCAAGGCAGAGGCCTCGGCACGGAAGAACAAGGAAAATGCTAGCCCATTGAAGCAACTACCATCCGACCAAAAAATATGGGCTTGGGTTATGATACTAAACAAAAGGGCCCTGAGACATCCTCTAGCACTTCTAACAATGTTAGTGTTGACGACAGTTCCCTCGAAGACATACCAGAGGAAGAGTCCATCATACACGCATATGATGATTTGAATCACATTGACCTCCCTACCTTATTCGAATGCTTGTCTATTTGCACCATAACCTTATCCCTCAAACATCCTGAACTTATAGATCATGACCTACAAGGTAGCACACCTGTCAACACATTTCCCTTAGAGGATACCTACGTACATTCAATGGGATTGGGGGAAGATGAATGCCCTAACCACAAAAGAAAAAAGAAACAAAAACAAAATAGGTCATCAAGTGAAAACCTCACTGAGGTGCTTTTTGATCGGGAAAAGTAAAAACAAAGGGTGTATCTAACAGTGAAAACCTCAATACGGCACTAGAAGATGGAGACATTCATCTTCCCCTTGTGGGAACACAAATATCTGAGTAGTCTTCTATTCTCATTGAAGAGACGCAAGAGGTAAATTTGGGGACAACATAAACTCCAAGGATCACCTATGTAGCCAAATCTTTATTAGAAGAAGAATATCTCACCATTGTCCAAATTCTCCGAGAAGGGGTTATCAATTTTGCATGGGCTTATTTTGATATGCCCGGCCTGGATCCCAACCTTGTTGTACACCATTTGGATGCCCGTCCAGATGCCAAACCTATCAAGCAGAAGCTCCGAAAAATGCACCCACAGGTAGCACTATTAGTCAAAAAATAATTGGAGAAACTACTAGATGTTGGCTTTATCAGGCCCATTGATTATTCTGATTGGATTTCCAATATAGTACCTATTTCTAAACCTAATAGAGACATCATAATTTGCACAGATTTCTAGGATCTTAACAAAGCCTATCCAAAATATGGCTTTCCATTGCCTAACATCGACATGTTGGTCAATATTACTGCATGACATGAGATGTTATCCCTCATGGATGGCTTCTCTGGCTACAATCAGATCCGAATTTTCCCTGAAGATCAACACAAAACCGCTTTTATCACACCTTGGGGTACCTTTTGCTACAATGTCATGCCCTTTGGCCTCAAAAATGCGGGGGCAACATATCAACGAGCAATGACTGTTATATTCCATGACCTCATCCACATTATCCTGGAAGATTATGTTGATGACTTGCTGGGAAAATCTAGAACCAGAGAAGAGCACCCCGCCATCCTGAAAAGGATCTTTGAGTGCTTGGAGCAGTACAAGCTGAGACTGAATCCGAAAAAGTGTGTTTGGTGTCACGTCAGGGAAATTGTTGGGCTTCATAGTCTCTTAGAGAGGCATCGAGGTTGACCCTGCTAAAGTAAAAGCTATCATAGATATGCCTCCACCTAGAAACCTGAAACAGTTAAGGAGCCTTCAAGGAAAGCTACAATCCATCTGTTGGTTTATAGCCCAGCTTGCGGATAAATGTCAGTCATTCACTCACCTTCTCAAGAAAGAGACCACCTTCAACTGCAATCAACAGTGTCAGTTGGGTTTTGATATGATCAAAGAATACTTTTCCCACCCACCAATCTTGATGCCACCTATCCCTGGAAAAACCCTCTTACTCTACATCTCTGCCACTTCAATTGCATTGGGGGCATTATTGGCACAACATGACGAATCCTCAAAAGAGTGAGCAATCTACTACATTAGCCGAACACTGGTTGGTTATGAACTTAATTATTCACCAATGGAGAAAGCATGTCTCGCTGTGGTCTTCAATACACAAATATTATTTCATTATATGCTTAGCCATCCGATAAAGTTAATATCAAAAGTGGACCCCCTCAAGTGCCTGTTATCTAAGACAGCCCTAACTGGCCGAATGGTTAAATGGATCATGCTTCTCAGTGAATTTGATATAGAATATGTGGACATAAAAGAAATCAAAGGATAGGTAATAGAAAATCAGTTGGCAGATGCCCCATTAGTAGATGCCTATCCCATAGAAACCGAATTTCCGGATGAAGGAGTCTTGCTTATCACCCCCCAAGGCAATTACATACCAAAATCATTCAAACTGGATTTTCCCTGGACCAACAACATTGCCGAATATGAAGCCCTTCTCACAAGCCTTAGAATCACAGTCCAATGGAACATCACTCATCTGCAAGTTTTTGGTGACTACCAGTTGGTTATAAAATAGGTCAATGATGAGTTTCTAACAAAAGATGAAAAGTTGTTGCCTTACAAACGTATGGTGGATGACTTCAAAAAATATTTCACCTCCATCCAATTTGAGTAGATCCCAAGACTCCAGAATAAGGCAACAGACGCTATGGCTACCATTGGTTCTCTCCTCGACATGCCAAAAGACCGCATAGATTGTCAGTTCCTAGTCGAGCAACTTCTAATCCCAGCGTACGATATCCTTGAGAGTGACATGGTGTGTGATATTGTAGGTCCTGAATCCCCTTGGTACCATGAAATTTATACCTATGTTCATGACAACACCCTCCTGCCTGATCTCACAAGAAACCAATGTAAATCATTCATCCAACACACTGGCCACTACACCATCATCGGTGATACACTTTATTGACGTGGGTATGATGGAACTCTCCTCTATTGTTTAGACAAAACTGAAACCCACACGACATTAATAGAAGTGCATAGTGGTATTTGTGGGGCCCATTCTAATGGTATGACCTTAGCCAAAAGGATTCTAAGAGTAGGCTATTACTGGCCTACAATGGAACATGATGCTTGTGAATATGTCAAAAAGTGTCTTCTGTGTCAACAACATGCAAATTTGATTCACGCTCTATCACAAGAGCTACAACCTATCACAACACTTTGGCCATTTTCACAATGGGGTTTCGACTTGATTGGAAAGATCTACCCTCCATCCTTTGATGGTCACACTTTTATCATCACATCCACTGAATAATTCACCAAGTGGGTAGAAGCCATACCACTCACTCAAATCACTAGTGTTCAGATCTCTAAGTTCATCCTCTACCATATCCTCCGCAGGTATGGTATCCCCTCCTTCATCATCACCGACAACGGAAAGCCATTCAAGAATAAGTGTATGAAGCTCCTTTGTGACACATATCATATTCAACATCGTTGGTCCACCCCCTATTACCCCTAGGGTAATGGACAAGCGCAAGCAACAAACAAAACATTGATCAAAATCATTAAGAAGATGGTCAATAGCACTGGCCGAGATTGGCACCTCCATATCCATCTTGCTCTTTGGGCCTACCGTACGTCCATCCACACTCCCACCGACAATACTCAATACTCTCTTGTCTATGGTGTTGAAGCCATCTTGCCAATCGAAGTCAAAATCCCTTCACTTCGAATATCACTCAAGAATCTCATCACTGACGAGGACACCCAAGTGGCACGCTTGGCACAATTGGAATTGCTGGATGAAAAATGGGTCAAGGCTTATAACCATCTGCAAGCCTATCAGCACCGACTCAAAAGGAGCTACAATAAGAAATTCCACCCTCGCCAATTCAATTTTGGTGATTTGGTCTTTAAAGAGAATCAATGGAATCAACAAGATCGAGAGAAAAAGGGTAAGTTTGAAGCAAACTGGTTGGGCCCTTATGTCATCACCACAAAGTATGGTTATGGTGCCTACAGGCTCTCCACCGCTGAAGGGGAGCCCTTGGAAGAACCCATCAAAATCATGCACCTGAAAAAGTTCTATACTTAGGTCAACTGGGGTATCCTTCCTGGTAAATCTCAAAAAATACAAAAAAATCAAAAAAAAAAAAAATTTGAAAAAAGTAAAAAGAAATAATTCATCCTATGGTGAACACCACCCCTGCATGGCACCTTGGATACGAATGGTTGGTGAATTCCTGGCAATAGGTGTCTCTCATATAGGGCTTGATCATTATCTACCTCACGTCCCGGTTACTTCATGGCTCATCCATTGGCTCATCAATCCCCATATCCTCCCATCTGCTTGCATCACCTCGTCGCTTGGTACATTTTGGTTGAGCATTGGATGACTGTCATCCGTTATCCGACATCTTGAGCTTGTTATCCTAATCTGAGCTTGTGTCATCTCATTGTTGTGTTTGTCTCCATCTAGGTCTCATCACGTCTTCTCTTGAACTATGATGCCTTTGGGCTTGCACGTAGGCAAGGCTCATCTTTGGATCCACCCCCGAGGCATTTTGTCCTTCATCATCTATCCTCATGGTCCACTTTTCGATCTTTTCCATCCTCGGTCTTTCATCCTGTCTGAACTACGTTGCCCCTGTGGCTTTCACGTAGGCAAGGTTGATCTTTTGATTTTCCCCCGGGGCTTATGTTTGTCTTGGTCATCCATCAGTTTCCATCAGTCCACTTTCTGCTCTTTTACTATGGTCTTTTCCTGAACTACGAGGGCTCTACGCTTTCATGTAGGCAAGGCTGATCTTTGATCAACCCTCGAGCCCCTAGGTCTTTAGGTTGTGCCTCGTCCTCTCATTGTCTCATTGTCAAGTATGTCCCTATCATCGTTGATTCTTCACAAACAAGATCTTCTTGTATCAAGAAATCTACCCAATGACAATTATTTCGCGTCATCTAAGTCACTTTAGCTTAGTATCCATCATCGGTATTAACATGATGCATCCTTCCTAATAGACCACATCAACCCCATCCATCCTTGGGATCTTATGGCAACGGACACTTGTAATTGATCGTAATCTTTCAGTAATTTTGGATTTTGTTTATTATTTGAGCTCCCTCTTTTAACTAGTCAAGATCACCATAATTCATCGTATTATGGTGTGTTTTTCCTAGTCAACGTAGGGGCATCTCTTGACTATTTTATTGTTGTTTTCTGCTGGGATGCTCCATGTAGTACCCACCAGGATTCCTCTCGGATCCTACGTTATGTGGGGGCATCCCTTTGTGCTTGTGGTTATTCCAATACCTGGCCCGACCAAAGTCATTGCGACTTTGGGGTATTGGGATAGCCTTCTTGTTTGTTGTGTTTGTTTTATGCATTAGATATTAATCCGTCTTGGTCTACATACCCTGATGCTCGATGTCTTATGCTATAGAAAAAATCAATGCTCTAAAGGATGGAAAATTGCATTCATGTTGCATTTCATCTCATTTCATATTCCCCCTCCATCCAATCTTCCTCCTAAACCTATGACTCCTGATTTTGGTTGTGCAAACTCTCATTCCTTCTTACTGACTTTCCTTCTCAGGATCCTTACGGTTCTTGATAGGTACCGTGCCACACATACGCTCCGCTTATCACCTACCCACTGATACTTATGTCTACAATACATTTAGTGTGTCAGTTCATCATTTATCCATTTGCATCAATTCATTTATTCATTTGCATCAATTCATTTATTGTGTCAGTTCATCATTTATCCATATTGCATCAATTCATTTAAGTTCATTTATCCATTTGCATCAGTTCATTTAGTGTTTTAGTTCATCATTTATCCATATTGCATTAATTCATTAGGTTCATTCATCCATACATTTCCATATATTTTCATAACCACCTATGCATCATTGTTAGGTCCATATTAATTACATCATATATACAATTGCATTACCATTCATAAATCATTAATATCATCCATAATCACATTATCCGAACATGCATAAATAAATCATTAACATCATAACACAACATCCATATCAACACAACTCATCATATACATAAAAACATCAATATAACACCATATGCATAATATCAATGGGGACCATCACATATCATCATCAAAATAATACAATGATCATATCAAAAAATATAGTCACATCATAACCACCTACATATCATCCTCAAATAAGAAGCATAATCTCAAAATATGTGCTACACCTCCATCTGGTACCTGTCAAACCACCTGTCTCCTGTCACCTATCCTCTGTCTACCCTGAGTTGCCCACACTTGACCTCTGAGGAGACTCAGGCACTGGTCCCCTGTACGTCGGAGTCCCCTAAGACTCATAAGCTGGAGTCCCAAATCACGATGGAGTCGGCTAAAAATCAATGTACCCTCTGGTCCATTTCCCTAATGACTGGGATGGTATTGACATCTGTGGTACCTACCTAACATACCACATTGTCCATTGCGCTAGATCCGACACTACCTGCTCATATGCACATCTCCAATAACTCGCCTCCTGCATATAATCATCCCTCTATCCAGCCTGATATCGAGCGGCGTTTCGGTCATGCCTATATCTATCCCGCTCTCTGCTAATGACTCGCCGCTCTTGCTCCCATGACTCCTATGCCGCTGTCAACAGTTGTACCTACTTTGTGGCCCTCTATAACTCTGCTTGCAATCCTTGTAGGGCTAACCCTGTACCATCACCCTGCCCTCCCTGTGACTGCCTCTATGCAGTATCCCTCTCTGCATTCTTTGCTCACACCATTGCTACATCCCTCTGAAACTGTAGGATCTCAACCCTCCTCAGTGCATCATCCCTCTCCCCCCGTATCGCCTACATCTGTCTCTGTCCACTATCTTTGTCCTCTTGGAGAGCCTGTACACCCCTACATGCTATATCCCTCTCCCTCCGCACTGCCTCTATCTCGACCTTTGCTGCCTCTGCCCTCACCCTCATTTCCTCTAAGGATACCTCTATAGTAGATATCCTCTCCAAAAGGTTTGTCCGCTCTCCCTACAGTCCTATCATCTGTCCTCTTAGTGTCTCCATCTCCCTCTTGGCTCATTGGAAACACTCCACTGAGAGATGATCCCCTCCCCCTACTAGCTTTGGCTACCCCTACATTTGAGCTACTGTCATTGCTGCCTCTAATTTGTCTCGATCCCAAGTCACTCAAGCTAGCTCACCCTGTACTCTCTCCATCTCTACTTGCATCTCCTCTCTCTCCCTCTCAACCGCCTGTATATTTGTCATCAGATGACCCACAACATGCTCAAACTCTATCATCTCTGACTCCTGCACCTTCTGCACCTCTACCTTTGCCCTCCTCAACTCCTCCTCTAACACCCATATCCTCGCCTGGGCTCCTCTCAGTAACACCACTGGATCATCCACTGGAGCCATCGGTACTACTGCTAATGGCTCCACCACCCGCACATCCATGTCCATTGCCTCCACCTCTACCTTCTCCCGAACATGCTCCACCCGACTTGTTACTTGGATCCTCCATTGCTATCCCCTTCTCCCAACCCTCATCGATCTCCTCGGCTGTCCTCCAGACTCCCCCTCCCCCTCTGACTCTTGCCCCGTCCGGATCTCAAGCTAGACTCTCCTTTGTCGGTTGCTCTTCAGACATCCTCAGGCATCTCTCGCCTCCTCCTACTGAGCTCTCACCTGCACTCGCCTCTGCCATACCTCCCACCAATCCTTGACTGAATCAGCCCTCCCTCCACCACCCCTAACATCTCCACCTCTGGCTCACTCCCTCGTCTCGCCATCTCTGGCTCTAGCCCTCCCCCATCACCTAGCCCTCCTGCCTCCATCTCCTCCCCCACATCTCTCCTAGCCCTCCTTCAAGGATGCCTCCTCCTAACCCTCCTCGTCCTCTCTGGCTAATCTCCAGCACCACCCTCATCTGCCCCACCACTCGGATGTCCTGCATCCTCTTGCTCATCCTCTGGCCCCCACTCCATGCCTCCCACAATTGGCTCCTCCGATGTGGCCCTCTCCCATCGGTGGTTGCGAACCACCAAGAGTACCGATCTATAACTCCTGCATCCTCTAGACCCACCCCCCTCCCTGGATAGGGCACCCCACCTTCCATCACCCACGTCTCTCTCGCTGCCCTCGCTAACAACCTTGCTCCCCATGGTACCTCTCTGGGAAGCCGACAAAACATAGTTGGCGTTGCTGGAATATCCTGCATGAGTCCAAACTGCCTCTCCACTCTGTCCGGACGATACGCTTCCACTATGTGTGGCTGACTCCTAATTAGGAAACATCTACATCTAAAGAAACCTCGATGTCTCTCCTCCTCAGCCCTCCATCCCCTAAACTGCCAGTACATATATAGCCACCATACTATATCCTCCTCCTGTACCTCATCAAATGCTCTCCTCCACTGATCCATCTCTCCCTACGTCTCATACCATAGGATGCAGCCCCTGGCTGCCTCAAACTCCCAAGCCATCAGCTCTCTATCATCCAACTCTCCTCTCCTCACCACTATGGGTCTCATCACCGCGATATGCTCCCAACCCCACACCTGTAATAATGTCCTGTGCGTCACGCTTTGCATCCCCCGATAGCAGATCACATGCATGTCTCGGTATAATTGGGCCAATACGCATGACCCCCAAGAAAACTGTCCCTCCCACTACTCGATAATATGTTGAATCACCTCCATATACAGTAAGCTGCAGAATCGTCTGCTCCGATCCGGCAGTAGTATCCCACTAATTAGATAACACAAAAATAGTGGTAATGCTGGCAACCCCAAGGCTAGGCATCTGTCTACATCTATCTAAGCCCTTTGTATCGGCAAATCATCTCGCTCGAATAATACTAGGACGGTTTCATCTAACTGTGATCCTCTCGACACCACCTCACTCACTAACCAACTTGCTATCAACAACCTCAAAATCCGCCACACATCCTCTAATGTCACCGTCATCTGCCCTGTCAGAAGCTGGAAGGTTGATGTCGCCGAGCTTCATCTCTCTATCAAGGCTGTTAGCATCGCCCAATGTGCTCTCATCTCCGGAAACTACACTAAGTGCAGTAACCCCGCCTACTCCAGTGCTACATGGTCCGCCCCACTCATAGCCTCTATCGTTGCCGCTAGTGCCTTTGGCCTCCACTCATGGGTCCGTAATCGACAAAACTCCTACAATCATAACATTCACCTTGTCAGCCCTCGTCAATCTTTCTCTTGGTCCTGGGACTTTCTATTTCTTCCTTTTCCTTTCTCTCTCTTTCTCTCTCTCTTTCCCCACCCCTAACTTCTAACTGCCCCCCTCCCAGGCTGGGGCAGATCGGCCCCTGGCTGCGGGGTGGACCCACCCTTGGCAGCGGGGTGGACCCGCGCTTGGCCCGGGCGACTCTGCTAGCCGATGGGTGGCGCCACCACCTCTGGCTGCAGGGCGATGCCCGTTGGTCGCGGCAGCATTTGTCCACCCGGCTCCCGAGGCGAACTCGCCCTGCATTGGGGAAAACTCGCCCTTGGCTGGGGCGGACCCACCCACCCGCATGGGCGGACCTGCCCTTGGCTGGGGTAAACTCGTCCATCCCAAGGGCAGACCCGCACGACCTCAAAGGCGGACCTGCCCGCCGGAGGGCGTATTCGCCCTTCTGCAAGCAAATCGCCTATTTCCTCTTTCCTCATTTTTCCCGTCCCATTTTCTTATTTTTCTCGACTACCCATTTTTTTTTCCCAACCTGCCCACGAAACCCATTTTTTACATTTTTAATAAAATGTTTAAAATACGTTAAAATCACGAAAATAATGCATATTGGTTTTTGACGCTAACCTGGCGGGGCCCACCTACTGACTGTACGCTCGTCGAACCTTGTCCACTCGATAGATGATCTCGGTGTCGTTATCCTGCGGCATCTTCGCTCCTCGTGTGCTTTCTCTTGTCTCCTCTCCTCTCAACTGCTACAGTGCCAATGAGGTGAGGTAATTTTTAAAAATTACCTTATATTCATTTTCCCCCGTCTTTTTAAAAAAAGGTATTTTTTTACCTTTTATTTACCTTTTTTCTTCCTCCGATTAATCTCTTTCCTTCCCGAGGCCGCGATTTGCACCTCATTTGTCTGATTGACTTTGTTCAAAAGGCAAACTTGCTTTGTTTTCATGCTCTTTCCAACCATACCATCCATTTCTTCCTATCGAGAAGTCGCTCGAGACCCCTCTTTTTCCTCCGTCATCCTCTCGAGGGGGCATACCCTTCACATTTATCTGTTTTCCCTACCATAGTCATTCCCTTGTAGGATTGGGGCATCTTCATCCATTCCCCCGTTAATTGAACAACTCAGGTCCTCCTCCCCACATTGGGCATCATTTTCTGGTTACTTCCGCTATAAAGTCATCTACATTTTCTTTTCTTCGAAGCACGGTTATTCTAACGGTACTTCGAAGAGGGGCAAAATGTAGACATCTAAATTTGATCACTTCTACATGATCAAGACCGTCTACTCTATTCATCTATTTCATTAATAGTGATTAAATAATTTATTTAATCATTATTCATTTTCTGCCTAAGGTTCCTAAAGTATGTAATTGAATAATTAAATACTTTACTTTACACCTTCTCTTCTCTAAATTAATTAAATAGGACAACTTATTTAATTTAGTCATTTGAACTATTTGGATTAAAACCAATTTTTAATTCCTCTTTTTCTCTCTCCTTGTCACATTCTCCATAATCCTCTTTTAATCCAGATTAAATTAATTAATCAGTGATTAGGATGTGCACCACTTAATCAAGATTAGTGTCACATCCTCCATAATCTCCCACTTGCCTCTAATCTCTCATTAATTGTCATAATCCCGTGTTTGCACAACCTTAATCAAAATCATTAGCCACATTTAACATACCTTTTCTGATCAACCTTTCCACTTGCCTTTCTTGGTCTTGACTCTCTTTCCCATGTGAATTTTTAATTCACATTTATTCACCCAAGGCTCCTCTCTTCCCCATGTGAATTTTTAATTCACTTTTATCTTTCCAAGGTCTACCCTATCCCCATGCAAAGGTCTAGAAGGCTTGACTTGTAACTTTACATGTGCCAAGGACTTCTAAAACCTTTGATTTGTTACATCACCCACATGTGACAAATCCCCAACTTTTTGGAGACCCTCTTGTATCCAATAAACTCTCCTAAACATGTGAATTTTTAATTCACATTTATTTTTCCAACCACTTCCCCTTTTTCCATGGAGATTTTTGAGGAATTCTAAAATTCTTCAAATGTCTCTTTCATCCTCATTTCGAGACAAGAAGTTCCTTTTTGAGGAAATCTTCTCATCCCCCAAGGTACCTACAAGGTATTTGCCCTTCATCCACCTCATGTATTTTTCTTCCACCTCATTTCCACATCATCCCACCCTAGACCATCTCACATTCCACATGTTAAGATGTGAGGGCTTGTGAGTCTTCAACTCACCATAGCCCTCTATCTTGATCTTGTTGGCTCAATCTCAACTGTTGAATTCTCTAGAGAATTCAAATTGTTCTATAAATACCCCTCATTTCTCTCATTTTAAGGGATCAATCTTTTGCTATCAAAACTCTTGCAAAATTGTCATTTAAGCTCTCATCCTCCATAGTTTTTAGCATCTCATCATTATCATATTTCCATCCATTTTGCACATCACTTTGCATGTTCAATTTAGGTTGTCATCCAAGGAGCACACAAATCTTCAAAGATCAAGGGCCAACTAAGGAAGGAGCAGCATGAAGGTATAATGAATCAATTTATTTCATCTTGCTTCCATGTTCATCATTTTTTAGGCTAATCATTGAGGTGTCCTCTTTGTGTTAGTTCTTTTTATTGCATCATTAGTTTGTTTAGCTTTTTACATTAGGACTTGGCATTTTAGGAGATCACACAAATCAATAAATGTTATGTTTTCAATGCAAATCATTTTATCGAAGGGACACTGAAGCAAGTCCTACTGATATGGTGTAGTCTCTTTGATATAGTTTATATTAGGATCCGGTAGTAAGTGTGAGCTTAAGGAAACAACTATGGAGAACAAATGGGATATTGATAATGTCGAACTTATGCGACACATTGAATAATAGGGGGTACAAAGGCATCATAGCAAAACACAATTTGTTTCTAGCTCGGAATTTGGGTTTTTTGAGGCTAAGTTTATGCAAATTTTGACAGTTCTAACAGACTTCACTTATAAAGATCTCCAACCCTCTATTTTTTTTCTTTCAAATTAAGCTACGAGCAATTGAAAATTCAGACTTCTATAACTGTTTACACTACATCACACATGGAAGAAAAAATTAAAATTAAAATAAAAAATAAAAAACTAATACCCAATTCAAACAAAATGTAAACACTCTACTAACATCAAAATTTGGGTAGGAATTGAAGTACTCCAGGCATGTTCTTTTTCCCCAAAATTTTAGCATGTAACTTACTCTCTGTAACAAAAGTACTACCAAATTAGGCTCGGTGTTGTTGGGAGGTTATTGCCATAATTGCATGAATCCAGAGTGGAAGTTACAGATTAGGTTATGGCTAATCTTTTTGACCTTCAATTTCTATATATGGTAGTAAAATGAGATCATCATTTATACCCAGATAAAAAAAACTCAAACCCTTGGCCCAAAATTCCGGAGCTACGTATCCCAGTAATTGGAACGAGATAAACAGTATAGTCAAATCAATATCAACAATCTTAAATAACATTGAAGTAGCTTTATGGGCCCAAACAATTTTAGAATCTAATATATCATGTCATTTTCATTATGGCTGTTCTCAAACTGTGTTAAACATTTTTCAGGATTTAATATCTGCAACCACGGATACTTGAGGGGGTCCACTAGAATGGGAAATGTCAAGAATTGCTTAGAAATCCCTTGGCAATGAAAAGAGCTCAACATGAGCTTCACATGTTATAATTGGATTCCATCACATGGCAGAAGAATCTGATATACTTCATCTTCAGTATCTGCAATCAATAGTGAAAGAAACATTGCAACTTTACCCACCTGTTCCTATACTACTTCCACATCAGTCTATGGAACACTCTGAATGGAGGGCCATCAAGTCCCAGAGAAGACTCAAGTTCTTGTGAATGCTTGGGCAATTGCAAAAGATCCAATTGTTTGGGAAGAAGTCAATGAATTCAAGCCTGAGAGATTTTTGGGAGGCCAAATTGATGTGAAAGGCCAAGATTTTTAATTCAGACAGAAGAGGATGCCCTGAAATATTGGTGGTGTCCTATCTTGCATAGCTATTACATTGCCTCAATGAGAGCCTTCCTCAATGAAACTACCATGCCAAGGGCAGTTATCTCCTTGCCTTTCCAATTACCCTCCTCTTGGAATTCTATTATATGACACACTGATAAATAGTGAGTGTTCTTTGAGCCCTGCTAAAGATGGCGCTCTTCAATTTTATGGTTATCTGTTTTTTCGAAGAATGTCTTGGTTTTAGATTTTATTCCTTATAAAAAACAGAAACCTTTCTAACATAATGTTTTTAATGAGGTGGAAAATGCATCCTTTTCTTGTTTCCTTGTTTGAAAGAATTCACAAACTTGGTTGAGGTGAGGTTTCGGAAGAGCAGAAATTATCATGATCATAACCTGTCTAGAAAGGATCAATGCAATATCTATTGAATTCTTTAGAAAAATTCTCTAAGGGCAAGTTACACCTGATTCAAATATATCTAAAAGAAAAGTGAATCAGGGCCATTGCAATATACATTTCATTCCTTTTATTTTCGGTTATAAATTGAGAGTTATCAAGAGAATTTATATATTTTGATAATGACAGTTATTTTTTCATAGAAGGAATGTCTTTAGCCACAACCTAACAAAGTTATTTGTTAAGAAAACTGAAGGTTAACAAACAGTGAGAAACTTAAAGCTAAAATGGGAGACTTTCGTTGATAATATTTCACATAGAAGTCTCTTGCATTTAGAGAAGTGAAAATCGTTCTTCAAATTGTTTGCCACACCTTCAGGAAGGAACATGCAAGTTTTCTTTCATCTTCAAGTCAAACAAGTCTGTTTCTAAGAAGTCAACGGAAAATTCATCGCCAACAATTCACCACAAATGTGCATAAAGTGAAATCCACAAAAAAGACTGCTTTTATTCTTACATGCTAGCACAACTCCCATATAATTTCATTGCTCTGTAGAATTCAAAATCTATGCAAATCTTCTTTGGAGGAAGAATTCAATATACTAATTGTGGTGGGTTGCTAGAGATTTTGCAAATCTTCAAGAACATTTTAGCATGTTTTTTTTGGGTCCTTTCGTTTTTAACAGTAATATTAGCACAAAATCTACTGTCATATAAAATAATAGACTTTCTCACGTCTTCGGTGAGGTCATCTGTTTAAAAACATTTTTCAGTTTAAAAAGTAGATAATATTACCTTCATTATATTTTCAGAATTTCGAAGGAATGGAGATGCGGGGTATCGATCCCCGTACCTCTCGCATGCTAAGCGAGCGCTCTACCATCTGAGCTACATCCCCTCACAGTAGCAATTCGTACTTGGTATTCATCCTAAATTTTAATTGCTCTTTTCCATTTCCCTGCCAAGCGAAGTGACATGTCTTTTGCGAATTTCAGGAGACAATATTATTCATTAACAGAGCATCGGTCCATCTTGATTTTCAAGAGATCTAAGTTCGATTCCTCTGTCTTCTTTTTCATCAATTTGTTGTAGCTTAGGGCATGTTTTCATGTGGCCGTTTAGTTTATTATAGTTAGCAGTTGTGATTCATTTTTTTTGGTTTATTTTAGAGAGGTGATTTATGAATTTTTGATTTTTCTTATTTTTAAGCAATCATATTAAATTTATATTAATAGTATTAATAATAAAATGTTCAGTTGAAATTTGGAAGAAAAAACTGGAAGCAAATGTTTTATTTTGAGTTCTTTTTTCCACAACTTATTTTCAATTTCTAAAGAGTAACTTCTCCATTAAAATATGGAAAGATTTCAAATTATTCTTTTTTCATAATGAAAAATTTGTATGAGAACACTCTAGTTGTTGAAATTTAAGCAGAAAACACAATTAAGCACCTGCATGGAGACATGGGATTAGAATTGTGTTGATCAATAAAAATGAAATTGTTATGGAACAAGTATTTTTGTGATATCAAACATAGCTTTCTAACTATCCAATATGGTGTTGGGAGGCCAAACTCAATTGTATTTATACATCTAGACTATAATTGTTAATGGTATGAAAAATATAAATTTCAACAGTGGTAGTGGTACAAAGTATTTAAATTGAGATTTTTAAAATAGATTTGTTCTATATAATTTATGGATCCAATGGTCTTTTAAATAGGAAAACTATATGAACATACATATCTCTATACGAGGGTTCTCTTTAAGCTAATAGATGCTTAGTGAGTGATTAAATAGCGTTTAGATTTTTGATACTTCCCCAAAAAAATATTTCATCACATAGAGCAACTAGATGATGGGGACTGCCTATAACAAATAGGATTATTAGCTACCCATGTACACATGAAGAAAATTTAACCCCAATGTTTTCTCAAAAATATATAAACTTATCACTACTCAAAGATTTGATGAAGAAATCTACAAGCTACTGATTGGTTGGTGAATAAATTAACTCTATTTCTCTATTGAGGACATGCTCATTAATGAAGTGAGGAATAACTCTATTTCTCTATTGAGGACATGCTCATTAATGAAGTGAGGAATGATGATGTTAGATTCAACATGCTTTGTGCAAGCATGGAACATTTGATCGATGAACATCTTCAACCGTCTTTTATTATCACAATACATAATTGTACGATTAGATTGTAGGTGATGAATATTCTTATGAAGTTGTCTAAGTCACATTGCTTCACATGTTGTTGCAACAATTTTTTTTTGGTACTCAACTTCAATAGATGGCAATGCAACATTACATGTTGCTTCTTACAACTCCATGAAATAGTGGTAGATCCTGTTGCAAGGTGTGCGCCCTTCGTCTCTTTGTGTTGTGCGGCGTAGCACTCGGGTTTGTGACATGGCCTAACCGCTTCCTATGGATTCATTAACTCTAGCGGGTGTATAGGATATTAACATGTTGATCTTTTGGTGCAATGGCAACCGTCTTTGCAACAATTGGTATCAAAGTCTGGGTCATGGGTTTGAACCCCTTGCTTGCACTGGGGGGGGGGATTGTTGCAAGGTGTGCGCCCTCGTTCTCATTGTGTTGTGCAACGTAGTGCTCAGGTTTGTGACATGGCCTAACCGCCTCTTGTGGATTCATTAACTGGGGCGGTTGTATCGAGCATTAACATGTTGATCTTTTGGTGCAACGACAATTGTCATTGCAACAAATCCAAGGTTGAAGCAATAATAATTGAGGGTTAATTTCCTAGAGTCTATACAACCTACTCAATCTAAATCTAAAAAATCAACAAATTTAAAATTTTAATCTTTGAACACTCAAAATCCAAAATGTAGTGTTCCTTGAAGATATATCAAAAATTTCTTTGCAACTAACTAATGTCTTTGTTTTGGAAAATTCATGAATCGAGACAAGATTCCAACTACATGAGATATGTTTAGACAAACTTAGTTATGTAATTCAATTTTCCTATCAAACTTCAATACAATATTTCGTTAATTTCTTTACCATTTTAATTTTTAATCAATTTATTTTTTCTTTTAATTAACATTGATGAAATTTAATAATCTTGTATTGTGAACCATGTCAAAGAAAAAATATTTTTCCAAATATTTTCCAAACTTTGATTCCAAAAGAACGATGTAATACTAAAAAATCAAACGTTTCAAAATTGATCTTTATATTTTCTCACTTCATCCATAAATGACTGAGCAAGTCATTGACATACAACACAATGAATAGCAACTTCATCTCCTTGCCATTCCAATTACCATGATACATTGATAAATAGAGTGTTTTTTGAGCCCTTCTAAAATAAAGCAGATAGAAGGATGAGTGGCAGCATTTTTCCATGGTAACATCTAAAGATGACACACTTTAATTTTATGGTTATCTGTTTTTTCTAAGAATGTTTTGGTTTTAGATTTTATTCCTTTGTAACATTATTTTTTTAACATGAGGTGGAAAATGCATCCTTTTCCTGTTTCCTCCTTGTTTTAAAGAACATTTCAGAAACTTGGTTCAGGTGAGGTTTCGGGAGAGCAGGTTGTTGGAAAATAGATCCAAATACAATCCTTCATAGATACATTTTTTCACTTTCTAATTAAGGAATGCATTTTATGGTTTCTTGTCCACAGCTGAATTCAGCGGCATGCCACAAGATACCTCTTATTGTCAAGTATATATACAACCAAATCAACTCAAACAAGTCTGCTTCTATAAGAAGCCAACAGATGCAGCAAGTGTGGTTAGAGTGAAGTCCACAGAAGGGGGTGCTTCTATTGTTGCATGCTAGCACAGCTCCCACATAATTTCATTGCTTTGTAGAACTGCCAAAATACAGAATCTACACTTCAAAAAGCATGTAGAATAGTCATTGCTTTTTGGAGGAAAAAGGAAAGGAAGGTTTCTTTTATAGTCCACGATACTAAGCGGTTTGTTTTTGGGTCTACAGATGGCTTACAGTAAATGGGACTCCTCGTATTCCCAATATGAGGAAGGCACCTAACTCGTGCTCCACAATACGAGGTGTACACACCTTACACCCTGCAGGATTTGAACTTGTGACCTCTCTTTCAAGAGTACAAATTCTCCACCATTAAATCAACTCAGAAAAAAATCAATTTACCAATTGTGAGGGGTTGCTAGAGATTTGCACTGCTTCAAGTATATTTTAGCTCCATTTTTTTCGCTTAAGAGACAAGCATCTAGTTGGTGCTATTTTTTGACATTCTCTAGATATAGTGGAGTAACAGTGTTCCTTTTTGGGTGCATTCGTCTTTAAAAGTAATATTAGCACACCAAATATTGTCATATAAAACAGTGGACTTTCTCACATCTTCGGTGCAGTTATCTGTTTAACAACCTTTCTCAGTTTATAAAGAAGCTAAAATTACATTTCTGAGGTTTTCTCAGTAAAGTGAAGTACATAATTCTATTACAGTGGAGATGCGGGGTATCGATCCCCGTACCTCTCGCATGCTAAGCGAGCGCTCTACCATCTGAGCTACATCCCCTTATGCCATGAACTCCTTTTTTTTTTTATATAGTGAAACAAAACCTGGATTTCAATTGTTTATTTCCCATCTCTGCCAGCCGAAGTGACGTGTCGTTTGCGAATTTCAGGAGACAATATTATTCATTGGCTGCAACCAACAGAGCACCGCTGCATCTTCAATTTCAAGAGATCTGGGTTCGATTCCTCTTTCTTCTTATTCATTAGTTTGTTGTAGCCATGCATAAAACAAAGACGGATAATTTGTGGCACTTTGAATTGTGCTGATCAATAACAATGAAATTGAAACGGGCAATTTTGTCATATCAAACATAGCTTTCCAATAACAGTCGTTAAATATATAAATTTCAATCGCGGTAGCGGTATGTGTTATTTAAATTGAGATTTTTGAATAGATATATGATTTATGGATCTAAAGTTTTTTTAAATAAAAAAATATATGTACAGACATGTCTTTATATAAGTGTTGTCTTTATGTTAATAGATGCTTAGGGAGTGTGATTAAATATAATTTATATTTTTAATCTTTTTTAATAATTTTATTTTATCACAAAAGACAATTAGATGATGGAAGCTACTTCTAACATAGAAAAAGTATATGAACAGACATGTCTCTACATGAGTGTTGTCTTTATGTTAATAGATGCTTAGGGAGTGTGATTAAATAGAATTTATATTTTTAATCTTTTTCAATAATTTTATTTTATCACACAAGGCAACTAGATGATGGGGACTACTTCTAAGAAATATGCATATTAATTACTCATGTACAAATGAAGAACATTTAACACCAGTGTCTTCTCAAAATAATATAAACTTATCTCTACTCAAAGGTTCAGCGAAGAAATCTGCAAGCTACTCATTGGTTGGTGCATAAATTGCTCAATTTTCTTATTGAGGGCATGCTCATGAATGAAGTGATGATGTACTTAATATGCTTTATGCGAGCATGGAACGCTTGATTCATGGACATCTTCAACATGCTTTGATTATCACAATACGTAGTCATGGGATTAGGTTGTGGGTGACAGAGATCCTTAAGAAGTTGACTAAGCCATATTGCTTCACATGTTGTTCCAACAATTACTTTGTACTCAACTTCAATAGACGATAATGCTACATTAAGTTGCTTCTTAGAACTCAATGAAACAATGACAGATCCAAGATTGAAGCAATAACTAAGGATTAATTTCCTAGAGCCTATATAACCTACCCAATCTAAATCTAAAAAAATGACGAGTTTAAAATCTTCATTCTTTGAACACTCCAACCCAAAGCTTGTTGTTCCTTGAATATATTTCAAAACTCACTGTACAACTAACTAATGACTGTCTTTTGGATGAGTTGTGAATCAAGACAAGACTTTGACTACATGAGATATGTTTGGATTTAAGTAGTAGTCAGGTAAATCAAATTTCCTATCAAACTCCTATGTAGTATTTCATTAATTTCTTTACCATTTGGGTTTTTAGTCAATTTAGTTATTGTCTCAATTAGTGTCAATGAAGCATTTCAATCTTGCATTGTGAACCATGTGAGAATTTTTTTGGTGTATCTTATTTGAGAGAGGAATATTTTTCTAGGTGTTTTCCACACTTTGATTCTAAGAAAGTAATGAACTAATCCAAGATCAAACATTTCAAGATTGGTCTTTATATTTTCTTTCACTTTATCTATAAGTAATTCATCATTCGTAGTAATGAGAAAATGATTGACTTACAACATAGTGGATAGCAACTTGTGATAAAAAACTTTAATGTATAAATTTGGATCAACATCATATTTTGAAAACCAATATGAAGAAAGTACCTATCAATTTTTGAATACCAAGCTCATGGGCTTGTTTTAAACCATATAATAACTTTTTTATGTAGCATACCATATGTTATTTTCCTTTTTCAACAAAATAAAAAAATTGTCACATATAACTCCTTTGTCAAATCTTCATTCAAGAATGCACTTTTGACATTCATTTGGTGGATTTTTCAATTATGTTGAGAAGCAAGTGCTATATCAATGTTCTTATTGTGATAATCTTTGTCTTTGGAGCAAATATTTCCTAATAATCAATGCCTTCAATTTTTTGTAGCCTTTAGCTAGTAATATTTCCTTGTACTTGTTAATCAAGTCATCAAATTTGAACTTAATTTTGAACATCCATTTGCAATCAATGGATTCTTTACCAGCAAGTAAAGGTACCAAATGGTTCCAATCAATTGAATTAATCTCTCGATTCATAAAACTCTACCATTTTTATTCTTTTATTATTTCCTCAAAAGAGCTTGATTCATGAGAACTTACAACAATTGTCATTAATGTATAATTGACCTTATAGTCATGTAAATTGATGGGTGTTTTCCAAGTTTCTCATTTTGATCTCCTTAGAGGAACATTAGATTATGGAGTGGATAGTGAGATTGATTTTAGCTCATTAATTCCTTCTCTTTCTTCTATTGATTCATACTTAATTTCTTGTTTTATCTTGACCTTTTTGGGTGAGTATGCTAATATATCACTACCATCTTTCTCTTCTACTAGATTAATATACATGGAAAACACTTGGAAGGTGAGACTCTTTCTCAAAAATGACATCTCTAGAGATGTGAAGTTTGTTTTCCTTGGGATCATACAAAGTTCTGATAGGCTATACTAGAGTCAGATCATATCCAACAAGGATGGATCTTTTACCCTTATAATCAAATTTCCTTCTCTTCTCTTTTTGAATGTTCTTATAAGCAATGCTCCCAAAAATTCTCAAATGTCTAACCAATGGTTTCTTGCTTGAGCATGCTTCTTTTGAAGATATGCTCTCCAAGATTTTAGTCAGATTTTGATCAATTAAATAAGTTGACATTTGAACTCATTTTTCCCATAATTTATCTTCAGTGTTCCAACAAGCCTTAATCATTGATTTAATTTTTTTTTCAAGTGCCTTGTTTATTCTTTCAACTAATCCATTTTGTTGTAGAGTATATGGAGTTGAGTGTTTCCTCTTGATTCCTTTTTATTTGAAAAATTTTAAAAAATTGTTTGAGATATATACTACCCCCATTAACTAATCTACATATTTAATTTTTTTATCACATTCCATCTTTATTACTTTAAGACAAGGAGACCCATGTACCTTATGAGAAAATTCATCAATGAATGCCATTAAATATCAATATTTCCCCATGGGAGCTATCTTCATCATTCTACAAAGACTAAAATAAACCAACAACTTTTTGGAATCTCTCTAGGATTTCTTAGAACCAAACTTTTCTTTATGTTGTTTTCTCACAACATAGGCTTCACATACGCACTTCTTTGTAGTTATGGGTGGAAGAACATATACCATTTTTTGACTAAACATTTCATTAGTGTCTCAAGGTTGATATGGCCAAATGTTTCTTGCCACAACTAATTTTTTGAAACAATATTGAAAACTAAGGCTTTAGAAGAGTTTGCTCTCAAATAAATTAGCCCTCCTTTCATATATCCATCACAAAACAATTTTTCTTTACTATTGAATACCTTGTACAAGTTCCTTGTTAAAAAATAACCTTCATATTTTTTGTAATGATTTAGACCTAATTGAGATAGGATTTTTTTCATAGTTCTAGAACAAGTAAGATATTATCAATATATTTTGTACTTTGCATCAGAACATTGAGATGAGCTCCTCCAACTCCTTCAACATGTACATGTGAATCATCTCCCAATGTAACAATGTCTCTTGATTGTTTTGTCACATTTCTCAAGTTGTCAATATTACCAATCATGTGATGAGTAGCACCTAAATTGATGGTCTAGAAATCACCATTTTTAACATATTTGAAAGCATCTATTAAAAATAGTTTATAACTTTCATCATCACATTCAACGTCAAAATCAACTATCATACCTCATTTGCCTTTGTTCATATCTTTCTTCTTCTTGAAGCATTGACACTCAAAATGACTAGGGTGATTGCAATAATAACAAACTTTCCTTTTCTTTGTTCATCATTATCTATAACATGTTGTCTTTCCCATTGAGGCTTCTTGCCCTTGAACATAAGGAAAAAACATTTGCTAATTGTTGTATTAATAGACCCTCCAAAACATTGAATTTCAAGGTTGTCGATTTTCACTCAATATGAATGTAGTCTTGAAATTCTGAAATGACTTTAACAAATTATTAAATTTATGGAGATGAGATCTTTATTAAGAATTGCAAATGCAAAATAAATTGCGCGGCCATTAAAATCAGGAGGCCATGCATTGTCTACATCATTTCAAGAGGATAGCTTGACCATGGTATCCGGGCAATCATGTCTTGGTATATGCAATACATAACTTGTGGCGAAGGTAGTTAAATGGCTCAACACATGAATGGAAGGGAGAGATTCCAGCCAAAGGTGCTCCCTATTTGTTTTTCAAGCTTGACGGAACCCATATATTCAAATGGAGTATAAAGAATTTGGAGTCATGGCACCCATCAAGATTATTTGGGGCTGTATAAGAATGAAGAGGAAGAATTGGCTTTGTGTAGGGTTTAGAAAAATGAAAGGCTCGGGGCCGTGGTATCATTTCACATTTTGCTTTAGAGTTGTAAGATCGCAACAGTGACACTTTGTTAAAGGCTGCAAGCATAAGTCGTAAAAATTCTGAAGTATGAGCAATGCATTTTAAGCTATAATATTCAAACACCATAAATTAAAAATTAAAAGGAATATTCAAGTTATTATTTTTTGGGATGAATATTTCAATATTATCATTTTTAAAATAATGTTACATATAATTAAAAATGGGTGAAAATAATCATATATTTAGAGTTCATATGGGTTACAATTCAAAATATTAAAACATAAATAATAAATATTAGTTATTAAGTGGTGAGAGAAAGAGTTGAAGGATAATGAGGAGGATCTCAATCATCTAGTTTGCTCCATACATCAACAAAGTCTTAAAGTGTTCACGGGAGGGTCCCATCCATCATTATTATCTTTGACATTAACTTTTTACTATCTTCATTGACCACATGAACAAGAGAAATACCAAGAGCCAACAGAGGAAATTTTTTAGAGTCAAACCGACTCATTCTCACGGAAGCAAAGTGGCAAGTAATGAGCCATGACTAACTCTATTGGGCTCTTCTTCTAGGAGTAGATGAAGCCTAAGAGTGGGCATTTTGATTGTCATGAGCTAAATGATTGTGTTCTCAATGTCACCCTTAAGATTGAGAGTAGCCTCAAGAGGAGGTGAGAGTCAAAAGAACCTTGGCACTAGAAAAAGTGGCATTACCCCAATGATACAATAAAACATGTAAGTGAGAAATCTCAAGTGCAAATTTTTTGTTTGCACTTGAATTTGTATTAATATTTTATAACATATAGCTTTAGTATAAAGTGAGAAATTGTGATCAATAGAAAAGCCAAAAGAATAGCAAAGTCTATCTTTCTAGATGCTAAAAATAATCAATGCCCTAAAAGAATGCCAAATTTGATTGTATCTATAAAGAATGCAAGGTCAATCCCCTAATAATACCATATGCCAAAAAAGAAGGCTTAAGTCTAAAAGGCTTGAAGAAATCATGAATCTAGTTTTAAACATCTTGAGCTCTAGGACAAGACTAGAAAAGATGTTTGGAAGACTTCTAATGATCATAGAAAGGACATCAAAGATTTAAAATTCTCAAATGAGTTAACTTGGAATCAATGGTAGGGCCTTGGAAATAAACACACTAGGTAAAGTGAGCCAAATTTTGTTCAAGCACAACTAACTAATGGGAAATAAAAAAAAATTATAGATGTTTTGATTTTTTGATGTATGCAACCTTTTTTCTTTCACTAAATTTTGAAAAGGAATGATATCAGATGAATTAAGAGAGGGAATAGTTTTGAGGGAATATTTTGAAATTTTAAAATTTTAAAATTTATATACAAATCATATCAACAAATTCTATTCCCTTTCTTTCTTCATTTGTCACACTTTTTTTTTCCATTTTACATATACTAAACACTTCAAGTTATAAAGGAGATTGGATCAAATACAAAATTAAGTTGTGCTCATACCTAGGCTATTTTTTTTTCTTATTGTTATTTTTTTCCTTTTGGCTTCACATAAACCTTCCTACATGTGACTAAGATGACCTATTTTTTATTCTTTGTATAGCTAAAGTATGTATTTTGAATTATTTAATGTAGGTGACTAAGAATCAAGAATTTTGGGTGCTTATTTATTTATGGAAATACAGTTTAATGCATGATAGTAATACATTGTTTGTTGATTATAGTGTTTTAAGTGTAAAGCCCTGCTAGTTAGATTCTAAAGGTATTCTTATGGCCTTTCATTTGTATTATTTACTTTCATTACTTCTTCATTTTCCCCTCTTATTTAGGTTTGGGTTAGAATATGAAGGTAACCAACCCTCAACCTAGATAATTTCTTTGGAAAAGGAATAAGTAAACAAAGGGTTAGAACTAGCTCATTTAAATAAGTGAATATGGGATCAAGTATGGTATGAGTTATGTGCTAGCTCATAGAAGAAAGCATGCATCTTGTACATTTGGCATTTCATAAGGAATAAGTAGTTCAAAATTACCTAAAACCACAAGGGAAATTGCATGGTATGGACATTTCACCAAATTATATTTTACCCTCAGTTTGAGTTGCATGTGAGTTACTATGACTTGATGCATGTTAAATAGAATCAAGTAGCCAACATTAAGTTTAAAAATTAGGGAATTAAATAAAAAGGATATAATTACGAATATAGATAGATCATTTTGATATAGGCTCCCTTAGAACAAGAATTCCATCTTAAAGTCTACAAGCACAAAGAAAAGAATATTGATCGATGAATAATGTCTACTAATTGTTCTAAAAATAAGCATAAACATAATTAAAAACTATCTAATCACTGCAAACATAGTTGAATCAAAGAGCACCAATAATGTACATAGTGTTGTTTATTCTTTGAGTTGTTCCTTAATGGATGAATGATTCAATATAGGGATGATATCCCCACATGTGGCCTTGCCAGCTATGATTGGTTGAAAATTTCCTAGAGAAGTAAAAAAATACAAAAAAATATTTAGATATAAAAGACCATAAAATAATTACACTTTAAGGATTGATTGATAAATAAAATAAGGCACTAGATCATTGAAAACTTAAGTTCTTTATAGAGTTCAAAAACTTATCAATCCATGGTCACCACTAGATTGCACTTGTTTGAGTAATTACAAATTTAATATTATTATTTAATTTAATTTAAAATATGTTAAACATAACTAAAAGGTATCTAATTCTTTCACAATTTTGTAATCACTAATTGTTTGATCATTTTCTATATATTTAATTATTGACTAATTTTTAAAGCCCAACCTCTTATTAGACTACTAGGTGATCCCACAATAATGGGTCTCAAACTTGGGACATGAAATTTTTGAAAGGGAATGGAAATTTTTTGAACTACCTTTGTTCAAAGATATTTCTTCGAATGAAGGTCCTTTGATCAAAGGTCTTTATGCATAGACCTTCAATTGAAGGTTAACCTTCAAATGGAGATCCTCTTTATGCAAAGACCTTCAAATGAAGGAAAAATCTTTGATCAAAGGCACTTTCATTCGAAGGACCTTCAAACAAAGGATCTTAGCTAGAAACTTTCAGTGTCTGCTTCAAATTTTCCTTAAAAAATCCATTTTGAAATGTTGGGTTGGACCTTCAAATGTAATTGATTTGACAAGATAATTTGCAAGATCATATTCTTCGAAACGAGCTTTCCAACAAGTATAATTTTAATATATTTTCATTTTATTATGTATTTATTTTTTAATTTTTACTGAACATAGGTTTTTCACCAAGCATCAAGTTCTTTGTTCTACACATGTGGAAAAATAGTAAAATACTGAAAAAAGAATTCCAAAAAATATTTGTGCACTTAGTATTGTTGTCCTTGTTTTAGTATTATTTTTTTGAATTTTGATATATATGAAACAAGTTATGTATTATGAAATAGACCTATGTCCAAATTATAACTACCCCGACTCAAAAAACTAAAAAAATATATGCAACAAAAAATTATGAAAAAATATCTGTACACTAGATATTGATGTTACAAATCTATATTTTTAAAATTAGAATGTTTTCCTTTCTAGAAAAGAGTTATGCATTATGACACAAATGTTACTTTAAAAAAAAATTGTTTACTATAAAAACAAATAAATATGTACAAAAAAAACTTATTTATCACTATCAACTATCTTAAGACTTAAGCATATTAAGATTACCATCACTAATATATAAATTGAAATCCAACAATATTAATACTATTGAAAGGGAACAAATAACATCTTTAGAGAATTAAATTAAATTAATTCCATTCCATGTATTTTTTATTTTGAATATCTTTGAATAATAATTAGTTTACTACTTATTTGAATCAAAGCACTTGAAAACATATATTTCACCATGGGAAGATTTTAGTTGTTTTGGCCCTCATAACTATGGCATAGTCTAGGAAGAAAAAATTACTATTTAGAACATGGCATGCTCCAAAGAAATTGCTCAATATGCACAATACAATATGCTCCAATCATCATTCAACATGCATAACACAACATGCTCTAAAAAAATCATTCAACATGCATAAAACAACATGATCCAGAGAAAATGCTCAACATGCACAAATAATTATGCTCTAAAGCAACTAATCAACATGCATAAAAAGCGAAACAACAAAGAATGTTGTAGATCCTCTCAATAAGCCAATGAGCACATAGAAGTTTGATTGATTATGTTCCTAACAATTTCATTGCAATGTGAATGTCAAGTGGGAGAACATTGGGATTATGTTCCATTAACCTTCTAAATCCTTAGACATTTAAAAAATAATAATTAACATTGTCAGTAAATAATTGTTGTCTCTAAAGATCACAAAGAGGGTATATGTGGATGCTCCAGTATGTGATAGGAAAAATTATGTATTATTATTTATTCTCTCACATGTAATTGTAGTGCAATTTTAGAAGTTACATTTGGTATGATACTAAAAATCCAATAAAGATCAAGATGTGGAATAGGATGTAAGAGGATCTTCTACAAGTGAATATTATGATAGATTTGGTTATCTTTCCATGGAACACCTAGGATTGTGATATTTGTTAATTTAATCATTATAGGATAATTTATAATTCTTATGACATGCGAGGTGGTTGTAAGGTGTGTAAGAGGACTTATTTACCATTTAGGGCAATTGACCAAATTTGGTGAGTTGTTGAAGATTCCCATGTGATAGAGGTGGACACCTAGATTTGGGTGAAAAATATTAGTAGTTTGTTATGGAGTACCATTCATGATATATTGTATTCATATCTATTACATAATGATGCCTTGATATGATAGTATTATGAGATTGTTTAATAAGCCATTCTAGCACCACTATGCTACTAGAATTCAAAGAGATGCACATTGTAACTATTTACAAGATTAACACAAGGTTGGGTCTCTTTAGGTGTGGCTTTTTTAATAGGGATTTTTTCACATAAACATTATGTTATGGTTTGCATTTTATTTCATGGTTGATTGTTGTTTTTGTATGATCTATGATTCTCTAAGAAATTAGATACACTAAAGATTAACATATCTTGCCATATTATTTCACCTTATTTTCAACATTTAAGTCGATATTTTATCAATGATTTATCATTATTTGGATATAGATATATTTGTAAGGTGTATTTTACTCCCCATATTTTTATGAACCTACTATTTTCATATCTTTGTAATTTGATTGATCTAATTTTCTTCTTTACTATTTTGTATATTGTCAATCCCCTTTTATATGATTTTTTATTTTTAGATCATAACCATAAGTACATCATCCTTCATCTTAAACAAAATTGCTACCTTTGCTTTAATATAATTCATGATATCAATACATCCTTTATATAATGAATTGACTGTAAGTAATCCTTTTAGACTATCTATTTATGGAAATATTATAATACATCATCTAATTCAATTATTCATAATATTACTAGACTTGATGATGATAGATCCATATCACTCATAATAGTCCTTCCTCTATACATGATGATACCTAGCATGGAAGAGTCCTCCATTTAAGAAAGTAAGCATCATTTTTTTTACTCATTTGTCACTCTTTATCAATAGTTGCATGCAGGTTGTCTTGCATCTCAAAGTTGAACAAGTCTACACTAAATTTATTAACTTAAAAATAAAATGAATTTATTGTGTTGTTGCATGTAGGTTGTCCTCATAATTGTCATCAATGAGGAAAAAAAGAATGGTAGAGACATTGAGAAACCCCATAGTAGAAGGTCGAGTAACCGAATAATGTTGGAGTGTGGGTATTTCTAGCAATGCTTCCAAGCATCAAACATTTGGATATTTTTAAATTTTTTTGTCAATTCTCTTCTCCTTTTCAATTCACAACCAAGTTTCTATTGTAAGGCCATATTAAAATACCAAATAAATTATTGAAATGAATACTAATGAAAAGTTTTAAACAAGTTATACAAATCAAATATCAATATATTATTTATCCTATAGTTAAAAGACACATTTTCTTCATATCACAACTTTTTTTATTGTATCTTCAATAAAAGCATTTGGTAATAGAGAATATTCTAAATTACATCCTTCTGTGTAATCTACATTTAAACAAGTTAATATTTAAAATATAAATTTAAAATTAGAATATGTTTTATAAATTTTGGTGCATATTTTTATAACAGACATTCTATAAAATATATTAAATTTTATATTAGATTGAAAAAGAGTGCAGATTTTATAAGTATTGTTCCTCTTCTTTAGATGTGACAAAGGTGCTTCAAAGCTTCCTTATTCCTCCACTCTACAAAGTCAACTTGATCAATAGGAAGGCAAGTCCTATTGATGATTGTAGTTGTGGTGGTAATAGAGAAAATATGGTTTTATGGCGGTCTTGTTTCTCTACAAGCATAGGCATGGGCACAACATAAAGCCCTCTAGCTCTTTCTAATCTCATTCGTTGCATGCACCAAGTGCAATGAGTCTAAACCTTTATTATTGAGTTGCAATCCAAGCTAAGTCTTTCCTTAATCATAAATTAGTGAAGGGTCTAAAATAAATGGTATACCTATCTCATTTGTCTATCTTTCTTTTTTAAATTATTCTTGGACAAATTGTGAGATTCTTTTCAAAGATGAATTCCAAGTGTTAAGTTCTACCCAAGGTTTTATAAAAACTTGTATACATGCATTACACTCATCAAAATGAGTTTTTCTTTATCCTTTCTCCTAATCTCCTTAATATTTAATTATAAAAAGAAAAGCAATGTAAGTGGGTAATTAAAAACATTAATATCTTAAATATCAATTATTTAAAGGTCGAAAAGATACATTGATATGAGAGTGAGAGGTTAGAAGCAAAATGAATATTAAGGGCACACCTTAAAAATAAGTTGGGAACATCTACGTCTAGATTGTTGAGTGATGTTAACATTGCTAGAACCACACCACTTCATCTCATTTACATTTTATTCTTTTCATTTTTAAAAAAAATATGTTAGAATTCTTAAGGGAATCATTTTTTTCCCATCATTTCCTATTTGATGTAGGAGAACATAATGCATGACCACACCCTAGAAAAGGTTAAAAAATGATTGCGATATTGAAGGATAAATTTGTCTCTTGCTTTGAATCAAAGGTGAATAATGTAGATAGAATGTTTTTTAGAAAATATTTATGAATTCTTTGTTTGTGTTCATTCGTTAACATTCTTATTAAAAAAATCTAAATTTAAAATAAAATATTTTTTTCCATCCCTTAAATCATCCAACCTTAACATAGTTGTTTTATAAAAAAATAAAATGAACATAATATTATAATAAATTTAGTGCCTTAAAATTGATTAAGTATAATTATAAATTCACATTTTAATAAATATTAAATGTTTTTATTATTTAAATATATCTCTTCAATTAACAATTTTTAATTAAGTTTAAATTTAAAAGTTAGAAAAGAAGATGAAAGGATAGTTGAAGTTATTTGTAATAGGCTAGAGATATCTTAAATAATAATTTAATTGTAAATTATTTTTTGTAAATAGTTTTTGCAAGTTGTAATGTTGTTCACTGAATAATGAATGCAACATCCCACCTAAACTTGCCCAAATTCTATTTAAATACATTAGAAAAAGAAAATAATGTTTATTTTTAGAAAAATGAAATACTCAAAATTCATAATTATTACAACTACATAAAAGTGATGTAATGTGTTCTAAGCAACTTACAAAATGTTAAAATTTAGAGTCTGATGGGTCTTCTTGTTGCTATCCAATGTTGTTGCATTTTGTACTTTGTTGCATTATTAGTTGTTGTCCTTTCTAGATGTGTTTGGTGGGCTATTGTTTGTATTTCATTCTAATGGGTCTTCTAGTTGCCGTCTATTTGTATTTTTTTGGCATTGATTCAATATATATATAAACATAATATTATTAATGACCAAATTTATTTCCATTCAACATGTGAGAGAAAAACAATGTGATGTTTATCCAAGATAATGCGGTTATTTACATTAAAAAATTATAAGAAACCAAAAAACTAGGTGATCATAAAAAATTTGAAAGACAATGGAATTGATTTTTTTGAAAGAAATTGCTTCAACAAAATTCAATCCTAACAACAAACACACAAATCCCTATCAACAAAAAACCACACTCAAATTTCAATCAATTGATAATTATTAATAAACAACCAAAGAATAAAAATTGTCATCATGTCAATTACAAGTACTCTAGAGTAATGTAAAACTAAAAACAGAGGTATTAAACAAAATACCATTACTTCATTATCTGATAGTGCGCCCTTGTTTAATATGCCAGAAATGGCTAATAAACTTCGTGGAGATGCGGGGTATCGATCCCCGTACCTCTCGCATGCTAAGCGAGCGCTCTACCATCTGAGCTACATCCCCCACGTTGCTGGAGCCGTTGCACATATATAGTTTTTACTTATCGTGATAAATGAAGCAACATCTTGATTTTGAAATGATGAGAGTTCGAATCCTCTTTGCTGTAGTCATGCACAGCTTCTAATCACCAATTATTGTTTTCCTTCACATATTCCGCTCAGGAGTACATTGAATTTCCAAAATATCAGGTGTTCAAATAAACTAGAATGTGACCTCCTTATTTCGGAGGAGGAAAGAGTAATTTTATAAATACGTAATTTTAATATTCAGTATATTTATCAATTGTAATTTTGAATTTATATTGTGTTATTTTAAATTTACATATTTTAAAATATTATTAGTTTTTTTTAAGGATATGTGTTTTCTCAATTATATTTTATACAGATTTTATTTTTTAGAAATAATTGTATGGATGTCCTTTTGAAACATATTTGAAATGGTAGATTTTAGTTAGACATTATCGCTTCAACCATCATGATATATATAATCATAAACAAGGCATAAAAATTGTTTCACGAAATGCCTCATAGTGATGTGTTCTCATCAATTGTATTGATTGTTGGATTTTCACAAAATGAATTTGTTAAAAAGACTTTAAAACCATTAATCAATTGCAACTGATATGGATAGTCATCAATGCACGATTGAGTGGATTTTGTCAATGCTATAATAGCAAGTTTTGTGAGAGACACAAATACAAAGCCTAAGAATAGGGCACATAAATCATTTAAAAGAATGTGTCAAAACCCTCTATTGTCATGGATCCCCTTGATTACAATAAATGGATATGATGGTTTGTTGCACACAAGCTTTATAAATTCTATAAAAACAGAATTTGCATGTAAAGTTGATGTTCATGACCTTTGCTGGTATTTCCCTCGCCTTAGCATGAAGCAAAGTTAAAGTCTCACAATTTTTGCCAAAATCCTCTCTGCCTATACCAAAATGGACACCTTGAAAAGAGTATGGACAATAATCAAAGTTTATTGAAAATGGCTTCCTAATAAGATATGAATGTCCAAGCACATTTAGTGAAAAGTATTGTGCATTTTATTTTATTCGTATTTAGTTTATTATTTTATGATATTATATGTATTTAAATAAGGTAAGTTCAATTAGGTAGTTGTGTCAATCAATCATCATTTTATACATTTGATTGACACTTATCTAATATGGTTTTATTTAACTTCATTTATCATTTATGTCTACCTTTAATTAACTTCCAACTTTCATGCATCACCTTGCTCTATAATAATGGGTTTATTTGTAAATTCACCAACCATTTAAAAGAATTAATCTATTTGCTATCTTATTTCTCCATGTTCTTCATTATATTTGTTTGGATCTTTTTGTAGAAGGTTTGTTGGTTTAAAGGTTCTTAGATCTATGAAATATTTTATTAATCTTATATGGTATCAAATTTGATCCATTCAAACCTCTTCCCATTATCAACTTTTCATTATTAATTTCATTTTTTTCAAAGATCCTTTCCGAAGAGGTTCTATTAGAAATCTCAAACTACATTAATTAAAATGTTAGAAGCCAATGATCAAATGGTAATCCTAAGTCAAATCAGAACCCACCATCACTTTTAAAGTAGTTGAGAATATAAGATTTATCTTTCATTTTTTCTAAGTTTGACACTTAATTTATTTATTCTAGTTTCTAGTTACATATTTTTATTCATCTTTCATAAATTTAGCTCAAAATTGAGAGCATGTTGATGCAAAACAAAGTGTACCATTACATCAAAAAGAGTCATTATTGCAGACAAGAATCCAGAAACCACAATAGGGTTTGTCAATCCTTGCACCCCATCTTTATCAACACAAAATTTTAAGCAACGAAAGCAAAACAAGGACAAATATAAAGCCTGCTTTGTTTTATTGAAAACAAGGATAACTTCAGCTTATGACAAACACCTTCTGCAACATTACAGTCATATCTGGTTTCCATTACAGAGCTTCAAATTACAAGATTCTACTCACTCACTTTTCATTATTGATCTTCAATCTTCTCATTTTCTGTCGCTACCCTCTCTTTTCTCTCACGGGCAGCTTTTCCGACCATTACTCTCTGGCAGGTTCTGCTATTCTTGGTGCAGCACATGATTTTATTTTATCACATGAGCCAATGATAGTGTTCTTCATTGGGTCGGATGATTTTTCCTTGTTGCCCCAATCTCGACCAATTTTTAATCTCAAAATTCTGTTGAGGCCACAAACAAAACCAACTAAAACACTAACAAAATTAGAAGCAAAAACTTGGTCGATGCAGATCACCTGTAATCTGAGATGCTCCTACATCGACCATAAATCCATAGATTGATTATCAAATAATTAAATTTAGAGTAATTAAAATGTAGGGAATTTTTTTTTGCCAAGCATGCAGGGTGAGGCCATATGGCTTAAGCATACTATGTAATTAAGAAAAGATATATATGCATGGTATGTAATTTTCTTGTAAATATTTTTATAGAATTATGCACTTTTATAAGAAATTATTAAAGTTTTATAGCAACTCATGTGGGACAGGGATTAAGACCCCATACCATTTAGTAGGATGGTGGTAGGGCCTACAACCATGTCTATGGCCCTATCATGACAAGGACAACAATACCCTTGTTAGAAAATGATCTAACCTCGTACCTACCTCTTCAAGGAGGGTTGACTTAAGATGCCTTGGCTCTCGCACCATGCCTTTTGAAATTTTCTTTTTATATACACAACAATGCCACTCATTATGGTCCTCATAGCTCAATCTATGCCTCATCTCTACTATATTGTTGCTTGAGTGGCCCTCCTCTATTTCTCCACCCACTCTTTGTACCTATGGTCCACCTTGTCACCACTATGCCATCACCAATGATGCACCACACAGTTTTCAATGCCTAGCCACCCACCCTTTGCCTAACCACCACCTCTGTCAATGGCCCCACCATCCTATCTCTCACTAGCCATTGGGTGCCAATAGGGGGACATGCCCCTCTTCAATGAACATTTTAGAATTAGAGGTCAACTTTAGATGAGCTTTCCTCCTTTAGCTAGTGCTTTTTTCTAAGCAATTTTTTGACATGAGCTAAAATTTCATATAATGGTGCAAGCAACTTTCAATATCGATGCCTAGTTTTTCTAGAAACTTAATTTTCTTATTTGACATTGTTATACAATTCTTCTTTGAGAACTTTAAATGGCCATAAATTGCATTTTTGAGCTACTTTTGAGTCATTTTTTGAAGTGATTTTTTTGTCAATACACTAGCTTCTTCTCATTCTATAGAAAAAATATATTATTAACATTTTGTTCTTGTTTGTACATTGTAAGAATCTATTGAAACCCCTATAATATTTGTAAAAAAATTAAAATAAAGTGTCACTTTTTTTCTCTATATTTTGAGGATTTTACACATCTTATTGTGGCATTATAGTACATGTAGTACTTAATAAAATATCATGGGGTTTGTTGTGCGGGTCTTTTTTTAACAATCACAATCCCATCTAACTTTATATGTCTGTACCATGTTGTTTGACACACTTTTCTAGTTTCAAGTATTTTATCTTAGGCATTTTGATAAAAAGAAAATAAATTTAGATAATACAATTTATAAAATCCTTTCCTAAATATGAAATTTCCCCACATTTGACCTTAGAAAGGACAAAATCCATTTCTATCAATTTTGATTCCAACATCTATAGTCAACCAATACGAGCTCTTCTTCTTCATTAACTTTGACAACATCCTTAATTTAGGATAACAATCAAGTTAGCATACCCATGTGGCTATTATAGCAAGGATGTCATATCCAAGCTTCAATTTCCCTTCGTGATGATGTTTATAAAAAAAATGTTTTTGATTTTATTTAATTTGTCTTTAGTTCTTCATATATCTTTTAAATCCAGCTTAATATGTGTAAACCCCTTGCAATAGATTTTATAAAAATTGTATAAAACCCTATAAATGTCAAGAAAATACAATATCAATGTCCTCTTTAAATGAGATTTTATCCCATACTAGAAATCATCTCATGCTCTTTCAAATAGACTTATAATGCACAATAAGCCTATAAATATCAAAATGTTCATATTCATTACAATAAATTTGCATGATTTCCCTTTCAAACCAAATGTATATGTTATAGTAATCATGTATTAGCTAACAATTAATTATTAGTCTAATTTATTCTCATGCACCTTAAGCTAAACTTAAGAGTTCTTTATTATGTTAACTAAGTTCTTTTCTATGTTAATTGAAGTGAATTATTATTAGATCATTCTATCTCATTGCATGTGATGTTGACACTTGTCCTGTTCTAATCCCTTTACCATTTAGGGTTGCTCCTATATAGCAATCAACCTTCATTGTATTATCGCTTTGGAGTTTCTTCTATTCTCTTGAATTGTCAACCTTTCAGGACTCTTGTTTTCCTTGAAGATTCTTGAGGTTCATTCTATAACTTTTTCTTGTTGAGGAATATTGCATATATTATTTGTAGATCTCTTGCGTGGAAGGTGTATTTGTTTGTTGTTTGATCTTGTGGCTCATGGTTTGTGGTTTTTCACAATTCTAACATGGTATCAGAGCTTAGACTCAGTGAACCCCTTCTTGATTTTTGAGGAATTTTTCTTCAATAAGGGTTACAAGCTTTAGATCTGGAATCCCCTTGGCTTTTTTTTTTGTAAATTTTGGAGGTGGGTATTTTTGGTACATTTTTGCATAAAAATGACCTCACTATTGGATTTAGAGTTGTTGAGAAAGTCAGATTTGGATTTTTTTTGGCTTGATTTGGACTCCTGAGGTCAGATCTGCGAAAGTTGGAAACAGTTGTTTTTTTTCTGGATCTGGAGGGTAGTTGCATTTTCAGTGCATTTTGGCATGAAAAGAACCTTGTTGTTGGATTTAGGAGGATGATTTGACGAATTTGACTATAAATCTTCTCTATTTTGACATCAGGACCTTCTAAGGAAAAAACAAAATTCCCTAGGGGTCATATGTCCCTTGTGCATGACTTTCATGAAAAAAAAATCTAAGCAAGCATGGTTTTTAAAAAATTTTGGTTTACAAAAATCTTCTTTTTTTTAAAATCATTAAAAAGTTTGAAGCTATTTAAATTTTTGTGGCTGCATTTTAAAAGAAAGTTTATGGTAGATTTATTAGGGTACCTACCTTGGTAGGCCCTATGGGACCCATAGCTAGGCACGACACCCTGTGGCCTCATCGGTGGCCTGTTCACTACCAACTGACAACAGATAAAAAATTACCATATTTTTTTCCAAAATTCCAGCAAACAAATTTTCGAGTTCTTTTCTATGTTGTCATTACCATCAAATTTTTTTGACGAACTTTTCAAAACTGGTAGATCTTTTCGGCAATAGGATTTCAAAATATTTTAGCTTGTTTTGGGCATATTTTGTTGGCCGCTTTTTGCAGGGGAGGTCGACTTTTTTTTCTAGGCCCAGGGAATATTCATGACATTAGCAGTACATCAGAATGACATATTTCATTGATGACATGCTGATGTCAACTAGCATCCATGGCTCCTTCAAGATCCCTTTGTGCCCTAAAAAGGGTCTTTTTTCCTTTTGGCCATAACTTGGGAATACAATGTCAATTTTTGACAAACAAGATGTCATTGGAAAGTTGTTCCACCAACTTTCCAGTAGTGTAGGTCTCAACACCTAGTTTTTCTTCTAGTGCATTCTATAGCCTAATGAAGTGAAGGTTTATTCTTAGTTCTGAGCTCATAAATTTTGACTAGAACTTTCTCTATTTTTCATGGTTCTAGTGGGGTTAGAACCATCTTTCAGAGCTCTTCACAGCCATCTATGCACTTTTTCTAGATTTCTCTCTAGGTACATTTTATTCAATTTTTTGGGTTTTCACACACTGGTGAATTACTTGGACGTCTTAGCTCCTGGAAACTTTTCGTTTGCATGGGATGACTCGTGTTTGATTTTTTTAATATGTATTTCCAATATTTTGTCCTATTTGGGAATTGTAGACATATTTTTTATGCATTTTTCATTTTATAGATGCACTGAGATAAAGTGTCATTTCGGTGTATACTTTGTGGGGATTTTGCACATCATGTTGTGCCTTTTCTACTTGCACTATGATATAAAGTGCCATGGACGGTTGATGTTTGCCCTTAGTTTGTCATCACACCTTTATCAAGTAAGTGTCACTTCCAGAACAATAGTGAATCCTAGTGTTTCTTGCCTCATCCATGTGTGCCTTAGTTTGCACACCCTTTTATTTTTAGGTTATTTCTCCTACATGGACTTCTTGGTTTAACATAGTTTCACTGTACTTATCTTTGCTCTCCTATTTCTAGGGGGGTTTCTACTGATGGTGCTAATGCTTCCTTGGTTTCACGGTTTGGAGTGATCTATGTATCTAGTTCTTGTTCCTATGTATTATTAGATGCAACGTACATCAACGGCTAGTTATCATTGTATTTTAGTGAGATGGATCATTTACCATATGGACATTCTTGCATTCCTAATTTTTGGAGGCTACCTTCCATTTTCATTTGAGTAGAGACTAGTGGTATATGCATTTTCAACTTGCATCTTGCATGTTGAGTAGTATTAGTTTTGGTCACTCATACAAATTCATGTGTCATTTGTATTTTTGAGTTCCAAATGTTTTCCTTTGTTTTTTATATGATTTGAGTAGTGTCATTGGGGAGAATCATGCAAATTATTTCCTCTCTCTTGATCAGCGTTCTTCAGACTATTTGGTAATTGGATTTTTAACTTGCAGTTTTTCGTACATGCTGAGTAGTGTTGTTGGGGTCACTCATGTAGATTCATGTACCATTTGTATCTTCAAATTCCAGATGTTTTCCTTTGTTTTCCATCTAATTTGAGTAGTGTCATTGGGGGAACTCATGTAGATTGTTGTCTTCTTGATCTTGACATTTGTATCTTTGAGTTCTAGATGTTTTTCCTTTTTTTTCCATCTAATTCAATTAGTGTCATTGGAGCATTCATGTAAATTCTTGTTATCTCGATCTTGATCATCATTTGTTTTAGAGGAGGTTCTTCGTTTCAACACTATATTAGTCATCTTTCGATAATAGTCTACAACTTCTTTGTGCTTCAATGATGTTCTACATGTTCATCTTTTTTGGGACATGTTTTGGTTGGAGGCTTCTCAGTCCTTCACACCTTGATTTGGAGGCTTTTTCAGTCCTTCATTCGCCTTTCTCTCTTTTGGAGAGGAATTTTCTCCCAATGTGGTTTTATCATTTTCTCCAACTTTGAGAGATCTTTTGTTTGTACATGGGTACCTCACCAGACCTTGTTTTTCGGGACTCATCATGCATTCTTTTTAGGGTTTTTAGCTACTCCCTAAGTTCATCTTAAGGGGGGGTGTTAGAGTAATCATGCATTAGCTAATAATTAATTATTAGTCTAATTTATTCTCATGCACTTAAGCTAAACTTAGGAGTTCTTTATTAAGTTAACTAAGTGCTTCTCTATGCTATCTGAAATGAGCTATTATTAGATCAATTTGTCTCATTGCATGTGATGTTGACACTTGTCCTGATCTTATCCGTTTACCATTTAGGGTTGCTCTTGTATAGCACTCAACCCTCATTGTATTGTCCCTCTCGAGACTCTTTTGTTGTCTTGAACTCTTAACCTTTCAAGACTCTTATTTTCCTTGAAGATTCTTGAGGTTCATTTTGTAGCTTTTTCTTGTTGAAGAATATTGCCTATATTATTTATAGATCTCTTGCATGGAATGTGTATTTATTCAATGTTTGATCCTGTGGCTCATGGTTTGTGGCTTTTCACAATTCTAACAGTATACACATTCATAAACATGTATTCTAAGTCCCTTGATTGACATTTAAACCTAGACCCATCCCTACACATGGATAACTAGGGTTATGGGATTTATATGATTGATTGACTTAAGAACAATTTCTACGTATATTTGTAATTCATTTTTTGCACAAACAAGTGATCTCAACATCTTCAATTTCTTATTATGCCTAGAATTTTTAGTGCCTTGACAAACCCTAAATTTACCTAATATTTACAAAATCATATATATAAAAACTTAGATGCATACTTATAGCCTCATAAATTTAAATGAATTGAAATTGTACATATATAAGAAATAAATAATTACAGTGTCTAAGCTTCATCATACTTAACCTATATATACCCATAAAAATGGAATCACAACCTAACACATGCAAAAAAATAAACTTTTACAAACAACTCAATTGCATGCCCTTTAAACAAAGTCACAAACCTCATATAATCCTTTAAATTAATTTGAATGTAAAATTCATGTATATCTTGTGACATATAAAAAATGAATGCGAACAAGCAACACCCTTGCATTTAAACATATTTTAGAACCTTATGTATATTTGAGTTGTCTTACCACATATGGTGTTGGAGTGAAAATGACACTGAGAAGGGGGGGGGGGGGGAATTAGTGTCTTAACATATTTCACCATTTTTTAGAAAATAAACCATAGCACACATTTGTTCTCAATATTTCAATGATAAGCACATTCATGAGTTGAATGTAATCATTCATAAACTAAAATGAGAAATGTAATTGCAAAACAATGAACAATAAAGAATTCTCACAGTAAAGCAGTGAAACCACAAATGAACAATGAGACACAAGATTTGTCAATTGGAAAACCCTCCTGGGGTAGAAAAACCACTCCTAAACTGCTGCCTTTCAGGCTCTTATTTGAAAACCATTGTTAACAATGCCTTATAGGATAATTTTTGAGCACCAACCCCTCATTTAGAGACACCAATCTCAAGGAGCACCAACCCCTTTTCATATTACAGAAAAATAATAACACAAAGGATCTCTCTGTTTTCTAGATAAACTCATAGAACCCCACACCCATAATCTATCTAATACCCTAAAGATTCAAAACAATGAATCCATAAAACATTAAATAAACTAAGTTTACATCTTTACTCTGCATCATATTTTCTATTTTGTATTACAAAGCTTTTTCAACATTTTCTTTTTGATACAGCAGCAAGTTACAATCTCAACAATAATATCCATGATCTCATAGTGATGAAACACTGTATATATGTCTTTTCAAAAAATAGATCTGTTGAAAAATGAGTCTTCAATAATGTCATTTTCAAAAGAATATTTTACCCAACTGGTTACTAGAACCGTTTTGTTTTAGGCATCATAGAATAATTTGAATAAAGAGCATCTTTTGTTTTGTAACTGAAGAGAAGATAGCCATTTTTGAAACCAAACATAAGAAATGCAGTTTTCCAAAATGCAAGATTACCCATATGCGAGATCTGAGAAAAATCAAACATAATGACAAAAAACCCTCACTGTAATGACAAATAGGAATAATATTTGGGCGGGTGCATGGAAATGGGTAGCAATTCCGTGGAAACCCCCTAAAAAAATCTTTGAAAAACGATAACGCGAGCGCATTATAACGCGCTTGCGTTATGGCTCGTTATGCCGAGCCTAAGGCTCAACAACAACAAACCAATAACACGAGCGCGTTATAACGCGCTCGTGTTATGGCTCGTTATGCCAAGCCTAAGGCTTGGAAACTACAAACCAATAACGCGAGCGCGTTATAATGCACTCGCGTTATTGATTGTTAAAAGCAAAAAAAGAAATGCAAATCTCTCATTCAGATTTCAACTGGTTTTTTTTTGCAGTCGTGGCCAAAACCACCACGATTTCATGCTCGCGTTCTAGGAGGATAATTTCAACAAATTTATTCACCAACAATCCCTATTTCTTCGCAACAATGGCGCCACGACGACGAGGAGCTATGAGAGGTAAGGATTCTATGGTTTTTGTTTTTAATTAGTTAGTTTTAGGTTGAATTTGATATCTATTTGTTTAAATTTTTAGGAGATGCAAATCAACCTGAAATTCCTCAAAATCCTCAATAGGAAGACCAACCAAATCCTTAAGATCAAAATCAACCACAAGATCAACCTCCTCCACTAATGACTCAACCCCCTCTTGGCACTCAACAAAATTTAATGAGTGAAATTGAGAACAACAATAAAGAGAATTGAGGATTTGATCAGTAGGTTGAGTGATCCAAATGGTTCAACTGCAGAAAGAATGACCCTAGAAAATTCATTAAAAGATATGTTAAAAAATGTAGATTCAATTAGTAAACAAATAACTGGATGGAAAGATAGGAGGCAGGCGGCTATGGATTATTATGCAAATAAACTATCATACAAGGATGTGAAGGATTTAAAAATTATAAAAGGTGATTTGTGCTCATTATTCACCGACCCACGCACAAATCAAAATCTTACCCTCAATGCGAAGAGGTTTCCTATCCATTGGTGCCACCACCAACAGATTAGGGACCAGTTTTATGATAGGTGGTACATGGTCTTCGATTACCCACCGTGCAAAAATTGCGAGGTCCCGCAATATTTCCTTAGGAAACTATACAGTGAGTTCATATTGAACAAAATCCCAAATTATTCTGATATGAGGGATTTCTAGGGGAGAGGTGGGGGGTCAGCTCAGGATAGACCTGGTGCACAGCTAGATCCTACGTGGCAAGGTAGACGAGATCTCGCTAGGCCACCTCATGAGCACATTGTTATGCCTTCCATCGTGAAGGAAAGTGCTGACGTAGAGACATTGTAGGCAATCAACACTTTGACCCAGAGTGTCATCCATCATACTAGCCCTATTGTACAGTGCCATCCAGGGGAGTCTTCGAGTGGTGGCCTTCGAACACATGTGTGTCAATCTTGCAGGGCTACTTGTTCATATGACCCCACCAACACTCAGGAGACTGGTACGTAGGATCCGTCTGCAACTATGGAGATGGAGAGGGAAACTAAAATTTTGCATGAGGCATATGGCATTGATAGTCAGGTAAAAGTTAGTGCATGTGTTCATTGAATTTAATTTATTAAATTTCTATTTTGAAATGCAAGATTAACTAAAAATGTTTCATGATTTTAATAAAATTGCAGGGTCACAGTGTTGAGACTGGATACACCAGCCCCCCACCAACCTTTTTGTGCAGTACACCTATCACTAGGGTATGTAACTAGTAAACAATTATAAATTTATTGCATGTTAATAGCATTGTTTTACGAATGGTAATTTAATATGTGATTTTGGATGTTGAACAGACTAATATTGGAGGTTTTGATGGAACACTTCCCAGTGGCGGTGGATTTACTCAAACCTTCACGTAGGTAATAGAATAAAGAGCTTAACTAATGAATCAAGTACTTAATATATTTGTGTAGTTTATATGCACATCATTGATTACATTGAATATTTTGTTATTTTATTTTTAGTTGTTGCGAGATGATACACCTCCGAATGTGATGAGGGCAATGGATATTGGTGTGACATCTGCTATACAATCCTCGATGGCTCTGATAGAAGAGGTATGAGGCAAATTAGTAAATTTCAATTTATATTTGTTGTTATAGATGTTAGTTAGTGAAAAATCAAACCATTATTGATTCACGTAGTTTAATTTCTATTTTTATGGTTTATATAGGACTTGAGCATGCTTGAGCATGGGTGTGGGGATATTTCCTTCATGGAGAAAGATCGTGAGATGGCTGTAAGTGATTATTTTGTCAAATATATCATTTTTTATAATGTAATTTCTATATATTCATGTCTTTACTTCTTATTGTAACAGTTAAAACTTCACCATGAACTAAACCCTAGTAGGAGTAGCAGGAGCACTCCACGAGTGCAGCAAAAATGAGTGACAGACCTATCACCATCTGAGCGAAAAGGAAAGGGAAAGATTTCATTTCTAGGGCATGGAGAGCAATGACTTTTGATTCCAGAGTCCTTTGTTGTATGCCTACATGGCAGTTTTGTACATATTTTTTATTGGACATATTTGACATTGTATGCCTATATGGCATTCTCGTAAGCCTATATGGCTATTTTGTACATATATTTCATACTTATATTGACATATATTAATGTATGCCTACATGGATATTTGGTTAATACAAATATCTTTTATCGATGCCTATCCATATTTGCATTCTAAATTGATGGTTCAATAGTTATGAGTTACGTGTATTCAAGGTAATTTCTATGTTAATACAAATATCTTTTATCAATGCTTATACTTATGTGATTGATATATGTTTGTGTATGGGATCATAGTAATTTCTATTTGATGATGCTATTGTGTCTTTAAGGTTTATTTATTAAAGGGTGCATGAAACAAGTTTTAAATCCTTAAAAATCTTTGAATTTCTTAGGTTTTTCTATTTGTTGAGTCTGGGCTCTGAACCCGAGTCCAAGTCTTGTAACACTAGTGTGAACACATCGAGGAATAATGTATATGCCGATGAAGAGAGAACCCATCCTTGTTTCCAAACAAACCATGTTATAGATATGGGTGGTCGAGATAAAACATCACTCTTTTGGATAGTTCGAACCATAATCTTTCATGGCTACAAACACACCTTCATTATGTGTGTTCTTGATCCTACTGAAGAAATGGTGGAACATGTTATAGATCAAATATTGCAACCCTAAGTCCACAAGAAGGTTACTTGTCTCGATTTCCGCAAATGTCTTTAAGATGTTCATCCTTCTTGAGTAATTCCAACCACTATCATCGGTTGCCATGCTTCTAATGGAAAGTCAATTTGTTGCAATACCCAAAGGCTAAAAGGTTCATTCGCTCTAATACCACTGTAATGAATCGAGCTCTAGATCAATAGATTTTTGATTTATTTCTTATTGGATTGACAAAGGTTGTCATCCAATATTATTAAGATAGATAACGGAGTCCCCAAATTATAAATGAAATAAATTCTGAATATGAAATTTAATTCAAATATTAATTTGATAATATAAATTTGATAAATAAATATAATAGTTGTTTCTAATTAATCAATTAAAATCATGTGCTAGCTTTGAATATAAATCTTCCTATCATTGATATATAGGCCTTGAGAATTGGGATGCCTTTCCTGATCGATACTTTGTACTCATGCATCTAACTTTGAGTCCTTTCCGGATTATATGCTTGAAACGTATACTCCCATATTATAAATCTTTTCTCATATAGACCAATCCCACACTAGGTAATTCAATAATAAAAATAAGTCTGCAAATTGATTACCCTGATCTTCCCTTCTTATTCTCTTTTATACTCGAAAACTACACAATTGAATCCTGATAGCAATATCATAATTTGACACATTGTAGAAAATACCTCCTACTTATCAATTGATGAGCTAAAGGGGCTCTATAATGAATGTTTCATAAGGCACAACACTTGCTAAAGGTTTTGAAAATGGGGTTGCAAGCTAAGTGGGCTTAACCTTGGGGAAAAAACTTCGTGGTTAAGCGCTTGAGCTGGAGTAGTATTGGGATGGGTGACCTCCTAGGAAGGCCTAGTGCCTCACCTCTGTGAGCATCACCTACATGCAATGAGTGCTAAGTGGGACATTCATTATCATGAGAGATGGGTTCTTGTGAACTCAACCCTCTTTCAATCCATGCCAGCCTTGGGACCGTATAGGAAGCTGGAGGTTGTACCAAGTACGGGATCAACAAGTTTGTATAATAAATCTAAAAAATAAAGAACAGTGTGAATAATTCTTATCTTATCTTCTCCAAAAGTTCATGAACAACCTCCATTCAAGCCTCTCAAGGCTTTACATAGTGTTTTAAACCCTTGTCTAACTGATCCACGCCCTCAGCAAACAAAAAACCAACTTTCAAAACAAGTAACCATTGCATTTCAAATTTGTTGCTTTAAGCAACTTACAAATTTGCAACTTTAGACTCCTCCAACCTAAGGGATTGATCCGGTGGAACATAGCTCAGAACGATTCCACGTGTTTCGATGCGAAAGAGGACCATGCCTAGTGTAAACATACCTATTTGGACGTGTTGGAACATTCTGCTTGGTCACACAAGTTGCAGAACGAAAGTTGCACCACTTTGCAATTTTGCACTGCTTGCATTTGATGCTTTTTCCATCAAATGAAAATCCGCCACCATGGGAAAACCACTCCGAGATAGCTAGAACCAAGAGAGGTTTTTGTAGAGGAGCTCAACGCGATCCTATAGGATTAGATGAGAAGTTTCTAAGTGTCATGATATCCGAGTAATAGCATACTAAAGTTTGCAGCCATTTTGCACTTTGGACCCTTAAAGGATCTATCTGGTGGAACGTAGCTCCGAGCGATTCCATGTGTTTCGGTGCAAAACAAGACCATTCCTAGCATAAAAATACCTATTCAGACACGTTGGAATAGTTAGTTTGGTCATACGAGTTGCAAAGCAAAAGTTGCACTACTTTGCAACTTTGCACAACTTGAATTTGACACTTTTTCCATCAAGTGAAAATCTTCCGCCACGAGAAAACCACTCCAAGACAGCCAAAACCGAGAGAGGTTTTTATAGAGGGGCCCAACGCCTTCATGTAAGATCAAATGAGAAGTTTTTAAGTGTAACTGTATCCAAGTAATAACATGCTGAAGTTTGTAGCCATTTTGCACTTTGGACCCTTCAGGGATAGATCCGGTGGAACGTAGCTCGGAGCGGTTCCACGTGTTTCGGTGTGAAACAAGACCATGCCTAGCATAAACATACCTATTCAGACACGTTGGAATAGTTATTTTGGTCATACGAGTTACAGAGCGAAAGTTGCACCACTTTGCAACTTTGCACAGCTTGAATTTGACACTTTTTCCATCAAGTGAAAATCCGCCACCATGAGAAAACCACTCCAACACAGCCAAAACCAAGAGAGGTTTTTCTAGAGGGGCCAAATTTCTTCTTGTAAGATTAGACGAGAAGTTTCTAAGTGTAACGGTATCCAAGTAATAGCATGTTGAAGTTTGCAGCCATTTTGGACTTTGGACCCTTCAGGGATCGATCTGGTGGAACATAGCTCAGAGCGATTCCACGTGTTTCAGTGTGAAAGAGGACCATGCCTAGCATAAAAATATCTATTAGGATGTGTTGGAATAGTCCGCTTGGTCACACAAGCTGCATAACGAAAGTTGCACCACTTTGCAACTTTGCACTGCTTGCATTTGATGTTTTTTCCATCAAATGAAAATCTGCCACCACGAGAAAATCACTTCGAGATAGCCAAAACCGAGAGAGGTTTTTGTAGAGGGGCTCAATTTAATCCTATAAGATTAGACGAGAAGTTTCTAATCATCATGGTTTCCGAGTAATAGCATGCTGAAGTTTGCAACCATTTTGCAATTTGGACCCTTCAGGGATCGATCCGGTGGAACGTCGCTCAGAGTGATTCCACATGTTTTGGTCCAAAAAAAGACCATGCCTAGCATAAAAATACCTATTCAGATGCGTTGGAACAGTTAGTTTGGTCATACGAGTTGCAAAACGAAAGTTGCACCACTTTGCAACTTTGCACAACTTGAATTTGACACTTTTTCCATCAAGTGAAAATCCGCTGGCACGAGAAAACCACTCTGTGCTAGCCAAAACCAAAAGAGGTTTTTCTAGAGAGTCCCAACACCTTCTTGTAGGATTAGATGAGAAGTTTCTAAGTGTAACGGTATCCAAGTAATAGCATGCTGAAGTTTGCAACCATTTTGTACTTTAGACCCTTCAGGGATCGATCCGGTGGAACATAGCTCAGACCAATTCCATGTGTATCGGTGTGAAAGAGGACCATTCCTACCATACCTATTCGGATGTTTTGGAACAGTTCGCTTGGTCACACAAGTTGCAAAACGAAAGTTGCACCACTTTGCAACTTTGCACTACTTGCATTTGATGCTTTTTCCATCAAGTGAAAATCTGCCACCACGGGAAAACCACTCTGAGATAGCCAAAACTGAGAGAGGTTTTTGTAGAGGGGATCAACACAATCCTATAAGATCAGATGAGAAGTTTCTAAATATCATGGTATTCGAGTAATAGCATGCTGAAGTTTGCAGCCATTTTGCACTTTGGACCCTTCAGGAATCGATCCGGTGGAACATAGCTCAAAGCGATTCCATGTGTTTCGGTGTGAAAGAGGACCATGTCTAGCATAAAAATACCTATTCAAACGTGTTGGAACAGTCCGCTTGGTCACACAAGTTACAGAACAAAAGTTGCACCACTTTGCATTGCTTGCATTTGATGCTTTTTCCATCAAGTGAAAATCCGCCACCACGGGAAAACCACTCCGAGATATCCAAAATTGAGAGAGGTTTTTGTAGAGGGGATCAACGCAATCCTATAGGATCAAATGAGAAGTTTCTAAGTATCACGGTATCCAAGTAATAGCATGCTGAAGTTTGCAGCCATTTTGCACTTTGGACCCTTAAGGGATCGATCTGGTGGAACATAGCTCAGAGCGATTCCACGTGTTTCAGTGTGAAAGAGGACCATGCCTAGCATAAAAATACCTATTCAGACATGTTGGAGTAGTTGTTTGGTCACACGAGTTGTAGAGCGAAAGTTGCACCACTTTGCAACTTTGCACAACTTGAATTTGACACTTTTTCTATCAAGTGAAAATCTGCCACCACAAGAAAACCACTCCGAGATAGCAAAAACCGAGAGAGGTTTTCCTAGAGGGACCCAACACAATCTTGTAGGATTAGACGGGAAGTTTCTAAGTGTCACGGTATCCAAGTAATAACATGTTGAAGTTTGCAGCCATTTTGCACTTTGGACCCTTAAGGGATCGATCCAGTGGAACATAGCTCAGAGCGATTCTACGTGTTTCAGTGTGAAAGAGGACCATGCCTAGCATAAAAATACCTATTCAGACATGTTGTAATAGTCCACTTGGTCACACGAGTTGCAGAAAAAAGTTGCAAATTGTTTACATGACCTTTATATGACCTTTTTCACATTGTTTACATTTCAAAATTCAAAGTTTGCAAATTTTCCTATTCAACGCATTTACAAAACAAGGTGCTACTACACCAAACATGAACTCAAACCTTACAATATTTGAGTGTATCTTATTATGTAATTAAATCTTATTACAATGCCTCAGGCACTTCGTTCTCACAGAACTTTTACAATGTCACTCATACATTCAAGATTCTCTTTAAATGTGTACATCATAGGTGCTCATTATGAGGTCAGATTCAAATGAGTAAATTGAGATTCCCTCACTAAGCTTCACACGCTCTTTTATAATGGCTTGAAATCAAAATTGAGATTTGTCAAGATCATCAAAATAAGGATGTTGCATTGCTTTTTTGGCTAAGATTCTCTTTGATGACTCTTAAATCAACATTTTCTGCAATGAAAGATCAATCAATTTTTAGTAGTTTACTTACAAATATGCAAAGTAAAAGAGAAAAAGAAAGAGCATCCAAAATGGAAATGAAATAAAAATAGATGGAAGGCACTTACAAATGTTGCATACAAGCATCAAAATAAGGATGTTGCATTTCTTTTATGGCTGACATTCTCTTGGATGGCTCATATATCTGCATTTTTTGCAAGGGGACACCAATCACTATAAAAGAAGATGATAGCATTGGAATCAAACAAATTAATGTGCATAAAAGTATAAATTAATAAGAACCAATGTGCATATACTTAAAAATTAATCCAACGAACCATCCGGGTTTGCTCTACTCTTTACTGTGTCAAGTATTGCATCATGGTCAGACTCACAGACCTTCCATAACGTCTTGTTCAAATGTCTACCCCCATATTTGGTCAAATGAACATTGGCTGCCATGACAAGGTTCGAGTAATGAAGAATCTTACGATGCATGTCAAAGTCCTAAAATAGCCAATGTTTAACACTTGAATGTGGGTACCTTCTAAGCCATGTTCCAGAAACCATAACTGAGCCTGTAGGGTATTCGATGTTTTCTCCATATATAACTGGGGCCTCCAAAATTTTTTTTGTCTCAACACAATGACACAAGTAATAGTATGTTCCCTCTTCATTGTCTTCATCTACAATAACTGCATAAACATGCCTTGCATTGATATGTGCAAAAAATATCTTGAAATTTGTTAACATTATGAATATAGTACAAAGTAAGATAACGATATGGAATTTCAACAACTAAGAAAGTAGATATATCACCTAGTTGAACTAGATCTGATACGTGGTCAAAGTCGATCGATGATTCCATCTGTGTTAGTTCCAATGCCATCAGAGGGCGATACGTGTGAAGTGGGCTAAGAGAACTTATGAACCATTTGTCAACCCACTCCCCTGACTCACAATCATTCCAGGCTTGCATTGTACATGAAGAACAAAATCATTCCATCTTTTGTGTATCGATACTCCATGAACCTGCATTTGAGCTAAGGAAAGAGTGTACCTCACTCGATCCTGTTAGTGTACAACAGTCTTAATAAGGTGCAATGTTAGTATCATCCATCAACCAAAAAATTCTACGAACTGAAGATGCACCTTCATTACCTGAACCCATCAAAGCATTACACCACTTGACGATTGATTTTGCATCTATCAACTTTGCACTATCTTTATACTTTAACTCTTCTTGTGCTAATGCTCTTTTCACACATGCTCCTGCACCATCATGCTCCCCCTTTCCATGTCCAGCCTCAAAAAAGTTCCACATATGTTGAACACTTGTAATGACATGCATCCTGCACAACCAGTAGAACATGCGCGAGTTTTTGAACTATGTTGCATAGTTATTAGACCATATTATATGTTGACCATATTCTATGCCCCTCTGAGCCAAACCATTGTAGAACATCTAGAAGCAACCTTGCCCGAACTCTGGAGAATGTGTGCGATCATCACTAATGTAAAAGTGGTACTCCCTCAATACCTTCCTTTGCTCATCTGTACTATCAGATGCATGAATGAATGCTATTTGCACAAATACCAAAACTTGTGTGGAGTTGTAATACTGTGACTGTACCTCATGTTGTGGTTGTAGAGTGTATTTCTCTACAAATTCAACCACGGATACTATGCTTCCAACTGGAAAGGTGTCCTTGCATAGCTTGAACTGTGTGTCCAACCATCGGGCTCTATGGGTATGCATTGCATACTCAGACAGTATACTGTCACAAAATGTGGTCATAAATTGGTACACTGGAATCTTCTCAATAACCAAATCACACCTTTTTACTTGAGACCCATCTTTTGTAGCATATGCCATTGTCTTATACTTCCCGAGCTCTACTAGTTTATGTCCCACCTCATCTATGCTTTCCATATGTTGACATACTGGCATACGTTGGAAGCCACCGCAACAGTCGCATGAACCATCCAAGCATGTTGTCCTATAGAATATCTATCCATCCTCTATTTCACATAAATTTTTTGATAAGAACTCTCTTGAAGATTTTGGTGGGGCTTCTATGCCACAATCCTGCAAAACATTGTTAGCATGCAAATCTAAACATATAGAACAATAAACATCATAATGGTTAGAAAATTCAATATGTAGTCTACAACAACAAGTAGTGCGTGTGTGATTTATCTTGACATAAAAAGGTTTAAGCAGTTCAAAAAATCCTTGAGAAATACTAATTTGAGGATAATCATTTTCAAATTTCCGAAAAAATTGGGTTTGAGTGATATCCAAAAAATTCTTTGGATGTGGCTCACGATTCCAACTACCGATTCTCCTTCTTACCACATCCCTTTGATTCGGAGATGGCCTTGTGTTATTCTTCCAATACTCTTCAATTAGTGTTCTCAAGGCTTCGACAACTTCTTTATCTTTTCGTGACAGTCTCCCCGAGAATGCCCATAATTCATTTGTATCATTGCCCTCAATTCTTTGCCACCTTTAAATGGCTCTTGATAAAGTTTTTCTACTAATTCCCATTTTTTCACTAGTCTTTTTAATTAGGCGAGCTCTCTTTGTTTGACAACTTACCAAAGTCAATGTAATGAAACGCCGGGTGACATTACTATCCTTTGAGCGTGAGGTCTTACCCACACTCTCATAAGCATCCATTAGATTCTTCACAATAGTGTCTTCACTCGATGCATTCGATGTTCTCAATCCAAGAGTCTTCATGATGTTCCTATACTTTACACCTTGCATCATTTCAACAAATAGTTGACATCTTGCAGTCTCATTTAGCCTTTCAAAGAATCGTTCCCAAATCTTATCAGCATATCTTCTACAAGTGCATGTTGAAATCTTACCTTCCATGTGCTGCAAAATCTCATCATCAATATTAATCAAATACTTTGGCTTTCTACACAAAATTCTTGGTGGTGTTCTCCTAGGTACATACATCTCAACATTAGGAATTTCATCAATATTTAATTGAGGTGGGCTAGATTGCATACCTTCGATCGAGGGTGGAGAAGAAGACATACCTTGAGGTTCACATGGGGATGATGTCATACCTTCTTTGTCAATTTCAAGTGATGATGTACTCTCAACTTGAGATGTGTTGGATGGTGTCCAACAATATTCACTTGCAGTACATGGTGTCCCTCCATATTCATTTGCAGTAGATGGTGTCCATCCATATTCACTTGTGCTAGATGGTGTCCCTCCATATTTGCTTGTGCTTAATGGTGTCCCTTCATATTCATTTGTTGTAGAGGGTGTGTCTCCAACTACGGTATCTGAATCTGTCTTACGACGATGCTTTCACATTTGTGCTTGTTGTGCTGCCAATTCCCGTTCTCTTTTTGACAGTTGAGGTTCCTCCACAATTGGGTTGTTTTCATCAATCGTTTCCAATTTATTCTTTTCATGATATGCCACCACCTGAACTCTCTCCTTTTCTTTCAAGGTTTCGTTCTCTTCATCTATTAGTTTCCTCTTTGTCTTTTTCTTTGGCATGGCGGATAATTTTATCTGTACCATGGTAATGAGACGAATATTAGTTCCTAAAAAATGTATCCATTCAAGTTAATTGAAAAATATATGTCATTGAAGGCTTCATTTAAATAATACTTACAATCATCGTGTACAAAAGTTAAACTAGCATGTAGATAAATGTGTACAAACTATGGAAGCACTAGGCTGACCAGAGCACATTTCTAACTAAAAGTGAATAACCATGATGGTGATTCTAAAAACTAATGAGTGAATGGAATTGTGAGTGTTTGATAATTTTGTGGTGTAGGAGCAAATTGACAATCTATGCTTCCATTTTGAAATTTGATTCAATTTTGGGTATCTTCATGTTATAAGAGGGTCATTAAAGACATTTTCCATGTACCGGTTATATGAGCTTTCAAAGGCACATTTTTTGTTAGTTATAGGGATTGGGGGGAGTTGTTTGTCATTTAAAAAGGTTTAAACAACCTCCATTGGCTTGAAGGGAGGATTTTCGTTCATTTTGAAATCCATTTTTTTGATAAAAAAATGTTGTTTTCTAGAAATTCACTGGTTTTTTTGCACTTTCCTACACTTGTACAGATCTATACAACCTCCCCTTGATAGAAAACTAATATAATATTGTAGGCACATGTCTTAACTCTCTAATTCATCAGTTATGAGGGCTTAACAGTATGTTTGAAGGGAGCAATTGACAATTTTCTGAAACTGCTCATTTGAAGCTAGTCAAGGGTTTGAGTAGGATTTAATTATGAAATGACCATCCCACCTACTATTATGACTTGTTTCTCAGTGGGATGGCATGTACATTGTTAGAGTAGGGTCTTATATTGTTGAACATGCCTTGGAATGAAACTAATGACAATAGGATGGGGTTCTTAGGCTGAAACATGCACTTTTCCATGAGAGTTTGAGGAACCAGGGAGTGATTTTGAAAAAGTGTTGAAGGAGTGGTCTATGTAATGAACTTTTGACCTTGTGCAAGGTATTTTGAAAATTTTTGATGCTTTGGAATGGTCTAGGAAGGCCCGGGTATAGGAGTTTCTATAAACCCTCCCTCTTTGCATTGAAAAATGGGGGTTTTGTATTGGAAGCCTAGTTGAGCGGGTAAGGTCCTAAGACCTAGAAAATATCTTGCTTTGAGACCTAATTAAAGACTGTTTTTGGGTTTGGAAGTCTAGTGTGAGGATCTAAGGGTAGTTCCTTTGTAAAATTGGCCTACTTGGAGGACTAAAATAGTGAAAAGGTTAGTTTTCTTAAAGTTGTCCCAAAGGAGTCATGTGATGGGTTAAGGTATGTCTTGCAACTCTAAAATGGGTGCTAGAATCATTCTTTTATTTTCTTGGTGTTTTGGAAAGTTTTGGAGTTAAGGGCCCAAAACTAGTTTTGCATAGTAACTAGATTCCAAGGGGGAAATGTGGGAAATAGTGTTTATGTTTGTTGTCCAGCTTGGAGGAGTGTTGGGATTGGTCCATTAGGCATTTTTAATCTTGTTAGATGTCTTGGTTTGGGAGATACATGTGACAGCTTGCAGATGCTTGGCTACTAGTAATGTGGATAGTGAACAAAGGAACTAAGTTTGTGTGTAAGGGCGTACTTATGAAAGGTTTCATTTTTATTGTACTAACTCAAACAAAGATTTATTAAGCAAAGAATGGTTTGGTTGTGCCTTAAGAATTATAGTTTGTGTTTGTAGACACAAACTATAATTCTTAAGGCACAACCAAACCATTCTCAAAGATTTAAGACAACTTGTAAATTACATAATCATTGGTTGATGTTTTGAGGAACCTAGTTGATTGTAATCAGTTATTTTCAAGATTTTCAAGGTGTTTTGAAGGTCCTTAAAATGAATTGGGAACTCTTAATGCTAATCTGATTATATGAATCAAATGTTTTGTAAAGGGAAATATAGTTGAATAAGTGTGTCAAGAAAGGTGTTGATTTCTTCCTTTGTACTGCATCATTTTGTGTAGAGGTATTGGAAGGTGTTTGGACCTTTCAGAGAAATGGGAGAGGCTTGGAGTTGTTTTAAAGGATGAATTTTGGTGAATGGTTCTGAGTTTCTAATCAACTTTATGCTATGTTACAATCAATTTTATGATGATTAATCTATTTTTTTGAGTCTGACAAAGAGTTGAAACCAAGTTCTAATGTTTTGATGAAAAGATAATTGAGTTTGTTTATTGATCTTCTTCAATTTAATTTAGGGTCAAAAGTACCCTTGATGATTTGTGGATCCTGGTAGATGTTTTGCATCAAGTTTAAAATAGTAATTGGCAAGTGTATATAATGGTAATTTAAAATGTGCATTGACAACCTAAGGTTATAATGACAAACAAAAATGAAAGCAAGCCATAATAGAATGAAATAATTTTTTTAAAGACTTCACATACCTAAAAAACCAGACTTTCAACTGGAGGAGTTCAACCCAATTATGTAGCCTTAGCTTCTTATTCTTCAAACTCCACAACAATTTGACTTGTTCAAAAGCTTGTTCCCCTCTAAACTTCAATTGTATATTAGTTTTCAATGGAATTCAAACTTCAATTGATATTATATGTCTTTCAACGTGGAAACTCTGCTATTTTATGCAAAGGTGGTAGAAAGATCATGGAAAAGGTGATGGAATGTGAAAAACATGCTTGCACACTTCACAACATCATCAAAAAGCCATTTTTTTGTCAGAGCACGCGCAAAACCAGGGGAATATGCAGACTGCGGGCCTTGAAATCATGGGTATATAGAGTTTTTTACCGTTTTAGTGGAGTACAACACGTGCTCGCATTATAACGAGAGCGCGTTATGTGAAATATGGTTTTCTTTCTATATTTATTTTCTCCCTCTTTTTCTTTACCCTCTATCCTAATTCTTATAGTAGAGGAGATAGAGGTGAGTGTGTGTGTGTGTGTGTGTGTGTGAGAGAGAGAGAGAGAGAGAGAGAGAGAGAGAGAGAGAGAGAGAGAGAGAGAGAGATGAGGGAATGATATATATGTAGGTAGAGAGAGTTGAAATAGTGATATAGTAGAGAGGTAAGGAGAGAGGGGAAGGGAGGTAGTAGTTAGAGAGAGGAGAAGGAAGGTGGATAGATTGAGAGAGGGAAGGATGGAGAGAGGGAGAGAGAGAGAATGAGGTATAGAGGGATAGGTAGGTATAGAGAAGTAGAGAGGTAAGGAGAGTTGGAGGGAGAGGTAGGTATGAAGAGAGAGAGAGAGGTAGGTAGAGAGAGTAAAGGGAGATAGAGGGATTAGGGTAGATGGTTGAGGGTATAGGGTTTATGGATTAGGGTTCAAGGTCCAACATATAGGGTACAAGGTATAGGGGTTGAGGTTTTAGGGTTAAGGGTTTATGATTGAAGTTAGAGGATTGAGGGATGAGGGTTTAAGGGTTAAGGGTTTAGGGATTAGGGTAGAGAGTTTAATTGGGTTTAAGGGTTGAGGGATTAGAGTTGAGGGTATTGGGTTGAGGGTAGAGGGTAGAGGGTTTAGAGGTTTAGGATTTAAGGGTTGAGGGTTGAAGGTTTAGGGTATAGGGTTGAGTGTTCAAGGTTTTAAGGGTTGAGGGAATAGGGAAGAGAAGGTGGGATGGAGGGAGGGAGAGATGGAGGAAGAGTCTTGAGAGAGAGAGGGATTAAGTAGGAGAGAGGTAGAGGTTAGACGGTTAAGGGTAGAGGGTAGAGGGTTTAAGGGTTTTGGGTTTAAGGGTTAAGGTTTTAGGGTTTAGGGGAGAGGGGAGAGAGATAGAGATAGTGAGTGAGTGAGAGAGAGAGAGAGACTTGAGAGAGGGAGAGGGGGTAGGAAGGAGAGTCTTGAGAGAGAGAGTGAGGGAGGGAGTGGGAGAGAGATAGAGGGTAGAGGGTTAAGGGTAGATGGTTAAGGGTTGAGGGTAGAGGGTTTAAGGGTTTAAGGGTTAAGGGTAGAGGGATAAGGGTAGAGGGGAGAGACATAGAAGGAGTGAGTGAGAGAGAGACTTGAGAAAGGGAGAGGGGGTAGGAGGGAGAGACTTGAGAGAGAGAGAGGGGAAGGGAGTTGGAGAGAGATAGAGGGTAGAGGGTAGAGGGTAGAGTTTTTAAGGGTTTAGGGTTTAAGGGTTAAGGGTTAAGGGTTTAGGTTAAGGGTATAGTGGAGAGAGATAGAGTGAGTGAGTGAGTGAGTGAGAGACCTAAGATTCCCTCTCTAGTTCTCTCTATCTCACTTCTCTCTCCTTCTCTCCCTCCCTCTCTAATTTTCTCTATATCCCCCTCTCTCTCCTTCCCTTTATACTTCTCTCTATCTCACCTCTCTTTCTCCCCCTCTCTCTCTCCCTCTCTCTTCCTTTCACCCACATTTTCTCTCTACTTCTCGCTATCTAACCTATCTCTCTATACATATTTCTCTCTCCCCCCTCCTTCCCTCTCAATCTCACCACGTTCCTCCTTATCTCTCTACTTTTCAGCTCCATCACACATCTCTCCACCTAGACCTCTCTCTATTTTTGTCTCACCTCTCTCTCCATCCCTACCTCTCCCTATATCTCTCCTTTCATATCTACTTCTCTCTACCTAGTTGTCCCTCTATATACCTATTTCTCTCTCCCTCCTTGCCTCCTCTCTCTCAATATCTCCACCTTCTTTCCTCTCTAATTCTCTCTCTATCACCTCTCTCTATCTCTCTCCTCCCTCTCTACTCTCTCTATCTCTCTCTCCCTCCCCCTCTTTCTATATCTCCTCTCTCCCTCCCCCTCTTTCTATCTCTCTTTACCTTCTCTCTACCTATATCTCTCTCAACTATCCATCTTTACCTATCCCTCCCTCCTCTCTCTCTTCCACCAAAATTTACTCTACATCTCTCTATCTAGCCTACCCCTATATACCTCTTTTTCTCTCCCTCTCTCTTTCCCTCTCTCAATCTATCTACCTTCCTCATTACACCTCTACTTATCTCTATCACCTCTCTCTCTCCCCCTCCCCTCTTTACTTTCTTTCTCTCTATCTCACCTCTCTCTCCTTAAATATCCCTCCCTCCCTCATCTCTCTCTCTCTCTCTCTCTCCTACCCTCTCTCCCTCTCTCAAGTCTCTCTAGCTCTCTCCCCTCTACCCTTAACCCTTAAAACCCTCTACCCTCTACCATAAAACCTCTACCCTCTATCTCTCTCCCACTCCCTCTCTCTCTTTCTCTCTCTCTATCTCATGTTTCTCCCTCCTACTTGCTCTCCCTATCTCAAGTCTCTCTCTCTCTCTCACTCACTCACTCACTCACTCACTCCTATATATCTCTGCTCTACCCTTAGCCCTCTACCCTTAACCCTTAAACACTTAAACCCTCTACCCTATATCTCTCTCCTGCTCACTCCCTCTCTCTCTAGTTCAAAAAATTCATTAAAAAACCCTAAGTTTTTCCCATTTAAATTTAATATTTTCCATCAAAATATTAAATTTTTATTCATTTATACCCTATACTTTCCTTTACTCTCATTCAAAAAGGCTAAAAAATGACTTATATCCTATACCGCTGCCCTAAACCCTTTAAATTTTTCTCCCTACCACTTTACCGCGGATAGCCTTCAAACAGTTCACGGTTGTGCGGTAGAGGGTCAGCCTGGTGGTCATCAAACAACCATCGCTATACCGCACACCGTAAAATCTATACCTACGATAACGCGGTAAAATTTGTATGTGGCCTTTATTCTGTTTACCGTTATACCGCGGTCGTTGTCTTTCTACCTGGTGGTATGGCGGTCTTAACCGTCAAGGTCTTCTCTCGACTGTTACCGTGCTATTGCGGTATCCCTGTAGACTATCCATGGTACCGCGGTAGCCATCTTGCTACCTGCCTTGACCTTCCATTGATAGTTTACCACAGTCACTGCAGTCACCATTCTCACCGTGTGCGGTACCGCGATGACTATCTGCACTACTACCACGCCAGTGACTTACCGACCACCGCGATACTACGGTCTATGTTTAGACCGCGCACAGTGGCACGGTAAACATTTTGTGCCTAATCATTTAGCCACTAATTGTTTTTGCTGACCTTTACCGCCACCTTCTAACTGCTACTGCTCTACCGTAGCCCTCAAGATTACCCTCCGCAGTGCAGCAGTAAGGGTTTCCTTGACTACTCTTTACCGCTATACCACGGGCTAGTTGTGGGAAGCCGCGGTTGGGCAGTGAATAAGATATGAAGTGATCACTAAGGGAGCGGTAGAGGTATAAAATGTATCAAAATTTTTGGAAAGGGGAGAAATGAATTTTAAAGGAAAAGATAGGAAAATAATGAGAAATTAAATGGGGGTAAGGTGGTAAATGAAATATTATGAAAAGATAGGAAAGTAATGGATATAAATGAATAAACTCCTTTAGGGTATTGATGGAAAATTTAGGTTCAAAAGGGAAAATCATTCAGGTTTCTTTAATGAATTTTTTTTTGGGTTCTAACAGGGTAGAGGGTTTAAGGGTTTAGGGTTAAGGGTAGAGATGAGAGAGAGAGAGAGAAGTAGAGAGGGAAATAAGGTAGAGATATTGAGAGAGAGGAGGCAAGGAGGGAGAGAGAAATAGGTATAGAGGGACAAATAGGTAGAGAGAAGTAGATATGAAAGAAGAGATAGAGGGAGAGGTAGGGATGGAGAGAGAGGTGAGAAAAAAATAAAGAGAGGTCTAGGTAGATAGAGGTGGGAGGAGATAAAGAGAAGTAGAGGGTAGAGTGCTTAAGGGTTTAAGGGCTAAGGGTTTAGGGTTTAGAGTTAAGGGTAAAGGAGAGAGAGATATAGGGAGTTAGTGAGAGAGAGAGGGAGGGAGTGGAAAGCGATAGAGGGTAGAGGGTATAGGGTAGAGGGATAGAAGGATTAAATGAGTGAGAGAGAGACCTAAAAGAGGGAGAGACTTGAGAGAGAGAGAGGGGGAGGGAATTGGAGATAGATAGAGGGTTTAGGGTGAAGGGTATAGTGGAGAGAGAGAGAGAGAGAGAGGGAATGAGTGAGTGAGAGACCTAAGAGAGAGAGAGGGGGTAGAAGGGAGAGTCTATATATCTCCCCTCCCTATCTCTCTCTCAATTCTATCCCTCCTACCCCCTCTCCCTCTATCAGTTCTCTCTCTCTCTCTCAGTCACTCCCTCTATCTCTATCCCCTCTACCCTTAACCCTAAACCCTAAACCCTTAACCCTTAAACATTGAACCCTCTACCCTCTACCCTTAACCATCCCACCCTCTTTATCTCTCCCAAGTCTCTCTCTCCTACAGCCTCTCCCTCTCTTAAGTCTCTCTCACTCACTC